>CM062813.1:425448605-426198522 GCA_031772625.1 Pinus tabuliformis
TTGAAAAAGATGAGTTTTACAGTTCAAAAACACATAGGCAACATTGAATCTCATCTCTACCATCATGGATTCATAAAAATTCTTATTGAGGACCAGTTAAAGAAAACTAAGGATATTTGGGAGCAATTTTTGACAAGAAACTACTTCCAAGAGCCGTCTGAGGCCTCTGGAAGCAGCCCACCAAAGATTCCAAGGAAAAGTAGGAGGAAAGAAAAGAACATTACAGTCCAAGACTCCCCTACAATAGAAATTCAAGAAACTGTCCAAAAAGAAGAAGAAGATAGAGCTAAAAATAAGAAACAGAAGAAAGAAAAAGGCAAAAGAACCATTCAAGAAGTCTATCCGTCCCCTGAGCAATCCATAGAGGAGGATTATCAACCTCTGTCAAAAAGATTAGTACATCTTCAAGCTGCTGCTATAGCAAAGAAAAAGCAAAAAGGAAAACAGAGTGCACAAGAGAAGAATACTAGTCCATATTTAAGGAGGAGCACTAGGCTAAAAGGAAAAGTGAATAAAACCCAAGAAAAACAGTCTCACTTTATTGATTTAGGTGAAGAGACACTTGAGAAATCTCCAGCCCAGCCAAGCATTGAATCAAGTCCTCCACATGATGGAAGCCCTTTTCGGCCGGAAAGAGAGAGCAGTCCTCCTCCTCCACTAGATTTTGAGCCTAGTCCGAGAAAGACACCTGAGGTAGATCCTAATTAGCAAGAGGCATATAACTACTTGGAATCCTTAGAACAATCAGCTGCAGGACCAAGTACCACTCTGCCACTAGATGCACAAGTTCAGTCTTTGAAACAGGAAGTATTTGAATTAGAAGTCCTAAATAGGCATATCAAATAGGAAAATGAAGCACTCAAGGAGTAGAGTAAGGTAGACAAGATTGTCCATGATAACACTATGCTCCATTTAGGACTGTGGCAAAAGAAAAATAGGAAACTGAAGAAGAAGTGCAAAAATTTAAGCAGAGCATTGATTAATCTCAAGTTCAAATGTCTAGTCAGGAAACCAAGGATGATGTTAGCATCAAAGAAGAAGAAAAGAGGGCTAGATGTCCTAGCAGAAGCCTCAGAGCATATGGATTAGAGGGAAATAACTAAATTTTGGTTGCATGAGGACATGCAACACCTTCACAGTGGGGGTATGTTGAGCCTCAAACCTACATCTTCATATACACCCTCTTAGCCTTCTTTTTCCCACTTACTTCATCCATCAAGCTGTTAAATCATTGCATTATAGTCTAAAAAGAGCTTCTGACATGGTTTTCTAACTATGCTTATGACTGTTGTTTGGTTTAGATTTTTGTTCAGGCAGCTGCGGAAACTTGTCAGTTTCCGCAGCCAGCACAGGATTTCGTAGCTATTTTGTTAAAAGCTATGCTACAGGTGTCCTATGAAGAAACGAGCCACATGGGCAAGCTACAGGTGACGGGTACATGGAACGTATCCCTTCAAATCTGCCAAATCATCCATAGAAGTTCACGGTCAACAAGGGTCAAAGGCAAATCCAACCAAGGTATTTAGCGGTGGCACGTCTCTGTTTGGAGCACATGAGAGTTTACGTGGCCCAGTCCTCAGCCCACGGAGACATCGGCACATCCCCGTAACCTGAATCCAACAGCTACCACTTCGAAGATTTAATAGGCATGATGACAGTTACGCTAGATCTCGGTTGAGGAGATCTACGTGTCTTTGGCAACGCAGTTAATAGCATAGGATTCAATTAGTCAGTTAAGCACTTTTTCATTATAAATAACGCGTTGATGAATGTTGTAAAGAAGCTTTTGGAATGTAATTTTTGAACTGTTTTTTATTATCACCCCACTGTACTCTGTTTTATATATGTTGCTGCTGCTTTAATACATGAGAAGACTACTTTTTTGAGCTCGTTCTTGTGACTGTTCGTTGACTGGCTGAGGTGGCAGAGGGCCCCTGCGCACTAAAGCCTTGTATAGTTGTCATTTGATTTTATTATGTTTCTGTTTTTATAATTACTAGCTTGTATATAACATGTTGTTTTGATGTTTTTAATTCACTGCTGTTTATATTTTCACTTTGTTTTCTTATAGCTGTCAGCTGATCAACGTTTTTCTGCAGGTTTTCTTAGGCAGCCCGGGCAAATTTTCATCTTTTTGATAACTATTGACATATGAGATCATCTTGTCCTTCCTGCTAATTTCCATTTTCTGAAGTTTAATTCCAGCATTGTCCTTTTTCAAGTTGTGATTTGCTTATTTCTTTTTCTGCTACTTAGACATCATACTACTCATTTGTTTATGGTTTCTTTCTATAGTCAAGTGACTCTATTAGTAAGGAATCAGAATATTACTTATTGTAGTGTGATTCAGTTATCATATTGCTTGAACTTGTTCATGATTGCTTCCCACAAGGTAGATTGAGCTGAAGGGTAAAGGATCTGAAGAGTTGAAGTAGTGTGATTAGTTTCCTTTATGTAGTTTAATTTCTTGCCACTTAGTTATCATATTGCTTAAACTTATTCATGATTGCTTCCCATAAGGTAGATTGAGCTGAAGGGTAAAGGATTTGAAGAGTTGAAGTAGTGTGATTAGTTTCCTTTATGCAGTTTAATTTCTTGCCACTTAGTTATCATATTGCTTAGACTTATTCATGATTGCTTCCCATAAGGTAGATTGAGCTGAAGGGTAAAGGATCTGAAGAGTTGAAGTAGTGTGATTAGTTTCTTTTATGCAATTTAATTTCTTGCCATTTAGATATCATATTACTTGACTTGTTCATGATTGCTTCCCACAAGGTAGATTGAGCTGAAGGGTAAAGGATCTGAAGAGTTGAAGTAGTGTGAATTAGTTGCTTTGTTTTTAGTTTGAGTTGCTTTAAGTTCAGTTTTTATTTTCTTTTCATTCAGCAGCAAGGATACTGGGCCATTGTCATTAGTTCACTGTTTGATACATTTACTTCCTCTTAAGAATTGATTTCATTACAGTTGTTTTAAAGCTTTCTTTTGATCACTTTTAAGTTTGGGGAAATCACCGTAGAAATCACCATCACCATCCACACTTAACTTTTATTTTCGCTATCACACATTAGAAAAAGATAAATCCAAAAACAAACTCAAAAACTCAAAAATGACAAATGACAAAGGAAATGGTTATCTAGTACATATAGTACACTTCACTTCGTCAGTTTACGAATCCCGGATTGACATTTTAAATAGCAATTTAGAATACACTAAATTGACCAAACACATGGTTGACAAGATTATAGTTGTTGAAGCCATTGATTTGGCCAGATTGGGCATCTGATGCGTGAGACTCTTCAAAGGTTAATAATGGCCATGGATTAACCATCAGGCTTCCTTGAACCTTTGGGAATATAGAATCGTACTTTTCACCTATTAAAGATGGAAAATTGAATAGATAATAAGAAAGGATTCATTATCCTCATCCTCCATTTTTGAGCCATCACCATCATGTACATGATTGCAATTGAAAATAGTAGGGTAAATATCTGAATGGTTTGAAGAAACCACTAGTGCAACAGACTCATGAAATAAATTAGGGTACAATGGATGAAACATTTCAGGTGAAGAGGCCTCAGTTTCAACCAAATTTAGTTCAAAATTCAAGCCTTGGACATTGAGGTCAACTTGAGAAATCAATGAATCAATACACATGCTATGGTTTGTGGAATTGATTTGGCACCCATTCTCATCTAGTACAAAGCTTTGTGCTAGGGTTGTGGATGAAGGAGAGTGTGACGGATCCCTAAAAGAAGCATCATTTTGAACCAAATTTTATCCAAGATCTTGATTTAGCAACAAAATACTGGTCCCTGCGTCATGATCCATGGAAAGGATTTTTGCTTCAGTATTATCTAAGAGATGACTTAGGTTAGGGCCATAAAGTGAAGGAGAAAGCATAATATGAGGAGACTCAGGGATAGATTCAGGAAGATGATTAATAGGCTTAAGTTGAATCTTTTCAAAAGGGAGAGATGTTATTTCAACATGATCTATGGGCTGACTGAATTCAATAGGATGTATAAGATGTTGGGAAATAGAAAAATTGATTCCTTTCTCGGCAAACATTCTTCATCATCTAAATTATTGGTGACATAAATTTCATTTGGTGATGAATCTGAAGGAGGATGAGAAATTTCATAAGAAGTAATTTCCTCCTTAGAGGCTTGAGGCATTTCCTGAATCACAGAAATAGGAAAGACAAGAATAGGGATAATATCTAGCCAATTTTCAATGTGCATATTATAATGATGATCATTAGAATCGAGATTTGTTTCAGATTGAAGGTGTCACAAAGAAACGTGAACCGAACGTCATAATTTCTCACTCAAATACATCCAGTCCATGTCTCTTTCAGGAGATTCACAACAAAGATGAACAAACCTACTAGAAAAACCCTCTAATGGTTATTTAGGTTTCATTGTAAGAAGATTTATCCTTTTAAACACATCTTAAAAATTGTACCTGTCAAAGGCTTGATGAAGTTCACTGATGAGTTTCTCAAATGAATGGATAGAAGTGGCTCGAAAAATGTGGCACCACTACTTGACAGGACCTTCAAGAGTGTGGTTCAAAAACCTCCCAATAACATCTTTATAATGTATCTTTTTAGAGTGACAAAAATGAAGAACTTGAAGCATGTGTCCAAATACCGTTGTTCAACCCTCACCAACAAACTTAAATTATGACAAGTGATAGAATATTTCCATGGACACCAAAATATTTATGCTATTAGAAAAAAAAGTCCAGGATATAGATTCAGTATAGATCCATTTACATATATGAAACTAAACTGCAGGCTCCAGGGGCTCAACTTGTCATTTGGCCCTCCTTCTAGATCCAAAAATTTGTTGACGGTGTTGGATGTCACCAACAGCTAGGGGGTCTCCCTAGTTTGAAGTCCCAATTAGACCTCACATCATTTGGGATAGGAGTCCCATCCAATATTTAGCCCCAACTTCCATCATGTTGGCTTCCGCTCCTAGTTGTCAAATGAGGAGATGTTAAAGTGAGGGCAAGGGAGAAATGCTCAGAAAGTAGGAATGAGGTCAACCCAAGATTGACGACTCGTGAGATGAGATACAAGAATGTAAAAAAAAAACAATAACACACATTCCACAAGAGGAGTTAGCAAGATAAAACCATCTCACACATGCATAAGAGGAAAGTGTCAGAAGCTAAATGTAAAAGAGTTCACAATACATCACTGGAATTGCATGGAATATGGAAGAACTTATTCAAATCAAACACACTTGTGATAGAAATGAATTAGTTCATAGACAAATCACTCGCATGAAAGCACACATACACACATAATGGAAATACCAGATAGCCATTATAACCACATGGATGTGCATGGGAATCAATGTCAAAAGAGGATAACTTCTCATTAATGTTGTTGTAAATACAAGTACATATCCAATGAATCATCAAATCCTAGTAGTGGAACATGGGCTTCTCACACCATTTGTCAAATCCATAACCCTAGCCTCACCACCGCTCTCTACTGGTTGCCAAGAGTTGAGTGCCTCTAATTCTTAAGCACAAATCAACTATCTAATGTTATTCCTAGCTAAAGTGCTAAAATATCCCCCATTACAAATGAGGCATGAGGGTATATTTATAGAAATGAGGAGGGTGACCTTTCAGCATCACCTATGACCTCTTATCTACCCTCATTACTCTTGACCTTTAGTATTCTTTGTGGTCGCAATCGTACTTCCTATTCATAGTCACTCTTCTAATCGCAATCATAATTTCGAGTGACAATATCAATTTGAAAGTGCGACTTGATTTGGTCGCAAGCGGTGAGAATAATCTTAGTTACAAGTCACATTTGTAGATGGTTGTGAGTAAGTCACAAATCACATCAGTAGAGGCTAGTCGCAAGTCGCATCAATAGAGGCTAGCCACAAGTTGCATTAGCAAAGGCTAGTCACATCTTCAAATCACAATGTTGGTCACAAATCGTCTTCATAGTTTTGTTGCATTTTCCTCTTCATAGTGCTAGTCACATTTCCTCTTCGCAATGTTGGTTGCACATTCAAGTCACAGTGTTGGTGAATAAAATTCCAAATTGCGACCTAAGGGATCAAGATGGTCAATTCTAGTCATAGGTTGCAATGGTAGAGGGAAGGAAATGGCTACAAGTGATGAGAAGAAAATATTAAAGGGTTGGATAGTCATTTTCATGCTCAAAGTGTAAGTTTCTATCTCAGCTAGTAGTGGAAAAGCGTGAAGGTTTAAGTCTAAGAAGAAATTGTAGGTTGCACTAGAGTTGTGGTGATTGCAAGGAGAGAACACCTTGGAGAGTGAGGGCGTAAGAGGAATAGTAAAAGGATGAAGAAGGATAGAGATTGGGTGTAAAAATACAAAGGAGAAATATGCATCTAAGGTTGCGGTTCTGTTGAAGCCCCGAAAATCGGGTCTACAACAAGGGGGATACCCACCCGGACCTTGGTTAGCAGCCCCTTTTCTGTTTGGTATAGTGGGTCCGACTGGGGATATGGGACCAGTTTCCCAATTCGTGTGTGTGTGTGTTGAGAATTGATATTTCCTTTCTAATAACTTCTAATTAAAATGATTTTATTCTAAATCTAATTTAACAACATGCAATTGTATCCTAATGAACAAAAATATCTAATTCTAAAACTAAAACAGGATTTAATCTTTCAATTATGCGATCTAAAATAGTTTCTACAGAAATTGGTAATAAAGATCATTCAATTGCTATAAGAAAAGAATTCAATAAAGATGAACTGTTTTGTATAAAAAGTTAGCCAAACAGTTATGAAAACATATAACATAATAAGTCACTCATATATTAAGCATAAATAAATGGCTATCATCGTACAGAAGTGCCAAATGATAACTCAAGCATTCAAGCATTCATACATAAATAACTGAATAGGATGATCACCTTAACACATGAGCAGAAATTGTAAAGAGATAAAAGTACCATTTATAACGAGTTCTACTCATGAGCTCCAACAATAATGATTTATATTCTTCTTAATTCAACATCTACTAAGAGTACAAAAGTGTAATTTCAGTAGCAGATATTAAACACAGATGTCAATAAATCTTGTTCCATTCATTCATCAAAACCTCCTCAGAGGGTGCAGAAGTGCATGTTTTGAGGACAAGTTTTTGATAAATTTCAAGACCCTTCTCTAAATGCATGAGAAGGGTTTAAATACTACTAGCTAAATCTAAAAATAGTTTATTACAAAAATATAGGAGGCGATTTAAATGACCATCCTCACTTCAGGCAAAAATAAAGCAAAACTAAAACTAAAACTGAATCTAAAAGTAAAACTGGCAATTAACTATCTATGTATCTGATCTTTGTAGTTGCGCGCATCCAGCATCGGCTTGAGGAGAGTTGGCTGGCCGACCTCGGAATTTAGCTATCCTGCGAAAACTGAATCGATAAGTGTTGGTGCCATCTTCTTGGCAGAGTTAGTGAGACACTTGAGAGTCATGCACTGACTGTGTGGTTTAACCAAGTATTTCCAATAAGAATCCCAGTTTAACTTGGTTAACCTTTTGATGGACTCTGCTCTTTCTTGAGCCCTTTGTCTCCAACTTGTTTGTATATGTTGCACGTTTGGTAGAAATTTACATACCACTTGAAGATATCTCCGATAAATAGCATTGGTTTTTAGAGCTCGGGTTTTGCCTTTCGCCTTTAGCACTTTTTCCTACAATTTTTTGGGTTTACGGGCGACTGAGTGATTAGAGGCTTTCCATTTCAAGAGGTTTTGCCTAGCAATATGCGATAAGTGCTAATCACGCATCGGAAACTGCCTCCGTTTCTTGATCTGGGCTTCCCTGGTGCTATTTTCGCCTCTTGCGGGCTTTTTGTTAGAGGATATAAACCTTAAATTTTGTGGAAAGAATGACTCCATGAGTCCTTAGCTCCGAGTCTTAAACTATCTATTTGTTATTTCAGCACTATCCAGTAGCCATTTGACTATGTCCGTGTATGGAAGAATCTTGGGCCTTGCCGCTATCCGGTGCAAGAACGAACATGCTAGTTCTGTAATTAATGCCTCAGACGACCTGTGTGAGTCTGCAGTAGCTGTAACCTCCATTACTCTGGGATTTTCTTCCTCGAGTAAACTATGCATGCCTTCCCAAGTAGTAACACCAACATCTCTGTTACAGGTGGTGTCTGTGTATAAGGGCGTCATTTCTTTGGCTTCAGAACTTGGAGCCTTTCCTTTCTTTCCCATAATATTCTGAACAATGCTATGTATACCTCTCTGCTTTTTGCTCCTATAGTTTGCAAATGAGGAAAGAGTAATGATAAGAAAAAGGTGGCGGGAAAGCTTTAAATGCTGAAATCATATAAAATATATCACCTTACGTGAAACAGCTCTTCGATCAGATCAAAACCATATTTCATTAATGATCACCAACTAACTCATTAAATTAACATTAACATGCATAACTGGGCATCGGTTTGTGGAAAAGCGTTTCGAACGACGAGCCCTACAGATCTGCGATAAGGTGATTTTGTGATTTGCTTCGCAATATCGCTGATCCGTTATGTGTGGCAATCATCCATTTTTGCAAAATGCGATTTGCGAGATGTGCCATCGCATATCGGCAGTTTGAGGCATTTCACTTTAAGTGATACTTGAAACACATGAAAACTGCGATGCAATGAATTTCTTTTAATATGTGATCTCGCATCACGATTTTGAATATTAAGATTCGGTTTGTAGGAAAGCATCTATTACCTTTTTGCGATGCGACGCTTTTTCTTGAGAAAATGATTTTGTTCGAACTTATCATAAAATTTAAGGCTTTTTAGATTTTTCGGGTATTCTCCTAAGTTTATGATAGTAAGATTTAGTCAAAAAAGAATACAAGTCCTAATTTATTTTTTTGAATTTTATGGATAAGGGTCCCCACTTATTTAGTATTAGTGAGAAAACTAAATAAGAAGGGGGTTGTTGCTAGCCACAACAATTGGTGATTCACTTGGAAGAACCAGTTATCTCTGCTTTTATTTTGAATTTTCTAAACTTCCAAAACAGAAGTTTTTTTAGAGAATCAAACTTTATTATAGAAAGATAAAGTACACCACGCTTTCAACTGTTAAGGATAGTTTGTTTCTTCTATGTTAACTTTGGTTATTTACTTCCTAGAGCTAGTCATTGTATTTACATCAGCCACTACTTGGTTTATAAAGATAAAAACAAAGTCTTCTCTGTAAATCAGTTTTAAATATGCTCATTTGTCGTAGGTAGAGCCTCTGCTGCCAGCAGGCGTTTATAGCCTCGACAGGGTTACCTGTTACCCAACAAGGATCATGTATCCTACTTAGGGAAATATACGTTTTTCAAAGGGAAATCCATATCCACACTTATTGCTTTTATTTTCTTTTAATCCTTAAAGAACAATGCCTTGGTTTGGTAGCCAAATTATGACAGTGCCACTCACTTGATTTATAACTTTGCTGAACAAGCTGGCTCATGATGAGACCACTTGTCTTTTGATTGCAATAATCTCGAGTCATTGCCCTATTTTGATATGCAGTTTTGGCAAAGTTAGCAAGCTATAATATCTATGATCATGATAAGTCGACTTGTTATGAGACCTCTTATTCTTTAAGTTAAAGTGTATCACTGGATTATTCCTTGAAGCTCGTAATTCCCTAGGTGGGGAGAAAGTCATTGTTTCCTTAAGAATAGCTCTAGATGACAATGGTAGAGTTTTTGGAAAGAGCTTTTCTACAGAGAATCTTCGTTTATGTTATTGATACGTTTCATTTGAATTATATAAAACAAATTCTCACTAAAGGTCTTTTTTTATCAAAATTTACAAGTTTGAAACTAGTATCATTTTCAAGCTGATAGCCTTTGACTGTATCTTTCAATAATAATGTCCAATTTTCTAAATCAGTTCTATTTATACAAGCGAAAAAAAATAAATTTAAAAGAAATTCTAGTCTTTTTCGTGAAGTCCAAATGTAACCATTTACAACTAGTTTTATTATCAAAATAAAAGGAAAGCTAATTTACAAAAATAGAAGAATGATCTCCTATGGAAAGTATTTTTTTAGGATTTGACCGTTAACAAGTAAAGATTCTCTTTTTCCTGTTAAATCCTGTAACATAAAAGTAGATGGACCTATGATTTCTGCTATTTGGAAAGGGCCAAGCCACATTCGTTGAAATTTCGTATGTTTTCCATTTTCCTTGTGAGCCTTATCCCATTTTAAAACTAGATCTCCAATCTGAAAGTCCTTTCTGGATATCATGTTTGAATCAAAAGAAGCTTTTACTAATGCTTGGTGATGTTCTTGAGTTGTCTTAGCCTATTCTCGTTGCTCTTCTAGCTTAAGGATTTGTAGCTGCCTTAGTTGTAAGGAAGAAGTCGGTGTTTCGTCAATAAATTGAACTAAGGCCAATGAAGGAATCGCTAGATGAGTTGGAAGGACCACTTCTTTTCCATAAACTAAATTAAAGGGAGAAGTGCCAATGGAGGCTTTCTGTGTTATTCAGTCTGCCCATAGAGCATATCCTAAGGATTTGTGCCAATTCTTATGAGTTTGATCAATGGTTTGCTTAATGATTCTAATTAAGTTTTTATTTGTTGATTCAACTAACCCATTCCCTTGCAGATAATAATTGGCAGAGTATTTAAGCTTAAAACCTCTTTTGAGTGCAAATTCAGTCATAGCATTATCAGAAAAATACGATTCATTATCAAACAGTAAAGTGGAGGGTAAACCAAACCTGGTGATTATGAACTGATCTATGAAATCAATGATGTGTTCGGCATTAGCTGTAAGGATATACCTATGCTGTTTAGAAGAGTGAGGAACGATCTCACCTATTATATCCAATCCACATTGATCAAAAGGTTGATCGATATTGACTGGTTGCAAAGGCAATGATGGTTTCTTTTGTCTCCCAGCAACAATTTGACAAACTTGACATTTCCTTACATAGCTATGTGCATCTTTGAATAGTGTAGGCCAATAGTATCATGCGTGCAAGATTTTATGTGCTGTAGTATCTCCAGCATAATGCCCACTTGCTAGTCCATCATGGAGTTCCTGCAACACCTTTTCAGCTTTAGCTTTCTCGAGACATCGAAGGAGAACATAATCATAATTCATCCTAAAAAGTACATCTTTTACGAGTTGATAGCTTAGCCTTCAACCTTAGGGCTCTTTTCTTTGTATAATCTAGGTTTGAAGGAGCATATCCGTTCTTTAGATAAAATATGATATCAGCATATAATGATTCAATATCGTTTAGGATTACCTCATACATTTGTACTTCTGAAGATGGTATTTCATAAATAAGCGATGCTCCAGCCAGCATTTTACAAAAGCCTTGACCTTTTACAATATTTGTTGGTTTAATTTCAGCGTCGTATTCTTGTAAAGTAGTAACCCAATTTGCTCTCTTTTCACCCACATCTTTTTGTACTAAAAGATTTCTTATCGCTGGAAACGAAACAATGATTTTTGTATGGGTTTTAAGTAGGAAGGGTCTAAAATGTTTAATCGCTTTGAAAATAGCGTAATCTTGCTTCTCGACATCAGAATAATTTTTAATTCATCCCCTTGTAGATTTGAACTAAAAAAGGCAATTTGGGCTTCCGCCTTATCTTGATTTTCTTGAGTGAGTATCGCAACATATGATTTATTAGAGGCAAACGTATACAAAATGAAAGGATCAGAGAAATTTGGTGTGGCTAAATATGGGGCGTTTACAATCACTTGTTTAATCAGACTGAATGCTTCATATTCTTCTTGGCCCCATTTAAAGATTGAATTCTTTTTAATCATTGCTTGTAAGGGAGATACGATCTTTGAAAAGTCTGGAACGAATCTTTTTACAAAATTAATCTGGCCAAGGAAGGATTGCATAGCTTTCTTGTTGTGAGGCAAGGGTATTTCGGAAATCTCCTTGATTCTGTCGAGATCAATATGGATTCCAGATTTTGACACTATAAATCCAAGAAGTTTTCCTTCACTTAATGCAAAAAAAGGTTTTTTTGGATTAAGTGAAATTCCATACCTTTGACAACGTTGAAAGATCTGTTTCAAATCTCTGAAATGATTACCTCGTTTCTTGGAATATACAGTTATATCATCCAAGTAGATTACTACTAATTTGTTTACTAATCCCTTAAATGCGATGTCCATGGCCCTTTGAAACATGGTGCCAGCGTTGATCAGACCAAAAGGAATCTTTTGATATGCATAAGTACCCCATTTGGTTCTGAACGTGATCTTTAATTGATCATCAGGGTGGACCAAAACTTGGTTATAGCTGGAGAAACCATATAAAAAGGACATTAATTCTGATCCTGCAACTGCTTGTAATATTTGCTCCATGGGAGGCAAAGGAAAATTATCTTTTTGGCAGGCTTTGTTAAGATTTCGAAAGTCAATGCAAATTCTAATGTCTCTGTTTTTCTTTCTAACGAGAACCATATTGGAAACCCATTTAGAATGTCGAATGGGAAAAATGATTTTGGCTTTCAATAATTTATTGAGCTTAGACTTAATCTGATTTTCCAAATTAGGATGAATCTTTCTCAGCTTTTGTTGGACAGGTTTTTCATTGTCTATCATTGGGATAGTATGTTGAATGATAGAAGTGTCGTAAGTCTTAAGTTCATCATAGTTCCAGGAAAAGACACTTTTTTATTGTTTAAAAAGACGAACGTACGCTAATCTTTCTTTAGGGGCTAGGCCAAGACCTAGATTGATATTCTGCGGCTTGGTATCAGTTCCTAGATTTACTAATTCATAGTTCAGAGTTGAACTTTGAAGTTTTGAATTGGTAGATATTTTGAATCGGTCTTTCAAATCATATAAGTCTTCCAATTTGACTACTGATTTTGGCATAGCATTATTAGTGCTATCTTGTTGCAACTATTTGTCATGTTGGTCTTCATCTATAATTTGATTATTATAAGATCCCTCTAATGTGAGGAAGCTTACAATATCAGGATCATCGTTGAAAATTCTCCAATTGGTAATGTTATTAGGAATCGAAGGTATAAAAATCAACTCAATTGAGAATCTATCCGGCTATAGTCTTCTAAGGGAATGAGCTTGGAAGCTACGTTTGCCAAGAGGTTAGCACTAGCATTTTGGAGTCTAGAATTGATGAAATATTGAATGCTATAAAATGTTCAATCAGATCTTGTACTAAAGATTGATAATGCTTTAAATGACCTGATAGACAATGTATAGTATTTCGTACCTGTCTGATTATGATTTTAGAATCTCCAAAAACTTGTAGATACTTGATATCTAGTCCGATTACTTTGTACAATCCCTGGATTAAAGCCTAGTATTCTGCAATATTATTGGTGCAATCGAATTCGAGTATACAAGTTAGCATAGTTTTTTTTTTCCTTCTGGGCTAACTAATACGCATCCTGCTCCTGATCCATCGTTAGACTTAGAACCGTCAAAAAATAACTTCCAAAATAAAGATTTATTTACAGGAGTATCTAGGAAATTAGCACATTTAGAACTATTTGTTTGAGAAAAGTTTTCTACTTGAGATAAAATAGAATGTTCTAAATAAGGCGAAGTATGAGCATTGAAATTTCCTAAGAAAGAGTCAATAGAATAGTTGCCAATTATATTGTTGTTGTATGCTACAGGTTCATTTTCTCCTTCCAATTATGTCACTATGTATTTTTTATGCCTTTCTCGCTCAACCTTTATTTGATTTGGTTTACCATTGTAAGGGAGCCACATATGCGACCAGTTGGTTGCAAAATATCCATGAAGTTTTAAAGACCAATCCATGTTAAGAATTAAGCCATAAAATTCTAGAATGTCTGCAACTAAAATATCAATAATTTGACATACCTTTGGATTAGATGATAGCCTTATGGTAACCTGATTTAGCTCATCGATCACTTCAACCTGTGACTGGTCCGGCCGAATTATGCGTACTACAGATTTTTGAGGTTGAACGTTCAGCTTTGCACAGATTGATTTAGGTAAGATATTGGATGAAGCTCCTGAATCAACTAAACAATTGTTTAAATTTTTGTTAAAAACTTCATAAGTAAGAAGAAATGGAGGAGTATGAGATCTTGACCTTCCTCCAATTAGAGCGATGTCATTTGGATCAACTTTACTAGTCACAGTATTTGGAGGTCTTCCCTTCTCGTGAGAAGTTTGCAAGATTACAATGGCAGGCAGAGGTGCAACTGGTATTGCGTGTAACTCTTTCAAAAGTAGCTTTTGTTGATGTTTTAACTTGCTCAATTCATAAAAAGTAATGTTAGCCCTAGTCTTCTTCATGTCTTCTACGATATTATACTCCATCTCATCAGAAATAATCAATGTTTTAGATAGAGTTGGTGAATCTGTTTGGACTGGGCTTGTTTGAGTCGCTTTGGGTGACGTTTTCTTTCTTGCGACTTTATCCTTAGACATTGATCTTGCACTCTTTGGCTTAGGAGTAGGTTGAGGAGGATCGAGTTGATTTCTACTTATAGTACTGACTGGTGATGCCTCTTGATCCTCTTCATCTGGGAGAATGAAATCCCACATTCCCTGTACTTCTACAACTTCTTCTTCATCAGTAGGCTCTTCGTTGGAAATTTCCTCTTCTTCTTCTTCCGATTCAGCATTTGTAATAGCATTGGGAGGCTTTTGTTCATTTGAAGCATTTATTCTATAAGGCTTGTAAGGTTTTTTAGAAGAAGTCTCTGCTACTTGTTTCTTAATGTCAACCATTTCGTTAGACATGGTCTTCAAAAATTTCTGCAATCCTTCTAAATCGAATGGGTCTTTCGATTGTTTTTTCTTGGGATCTTCTTTAAAAGTAACCTTCTTAGATTTACATTCATCAATAACGTTTTTCTTTTCTAAGGCTATGATACGTTTCTCTACCGCTATTGATTCCTTCATATTGTCAACTAAAGTTGTTTTGTTAGCTCTATTGACGAAGATTGCTATGTTTGAGGGTTGAGTAGATATGTACCATTCACTTCGAACTTCTTCGCTAGGCTTGGAGGTGGTAGGAATTTTGTTCAAGAGTTTATTGAAACGTGAGTTAAAATCTTTGATAGGTTCCCTTGATTAAGCCCTAAGGTTATACATGTCATTGATCAGTGTTGCAGTGGACCTGTCATCACTGAACTTAGTCAAGAATTGTTCTTGGAAAATATCCCAACTAGTGATAGATCCAGATGGTAATGAGAAATCCCATGATCCAGCTACTCCTTGCAAAGTGTAAGGAAAGAGTCGAACGACAACATCTTCATTAGTAACCCCATTGAGATTTATAGATAACATAAAGTTGTTTATATGTTCTTCTACTAGCATGTTTGCTTCAGGATTAAACTTAGGCAGCCATTTTTCAGGATGGGCCGGTAATTGACTCAAGGGCAAGACTGTCCCTGGGTTATTCCATGGAGTTTGGACCATCGTAGAACTAATAACAGAGGAAATCACAGAAGATGATCCTTGCGGTTGAGAAGATGAGGATATTACAGTTCTAGATGATTGAGAAGGAGATGTTGAAGTTCTAGTGGTCTGGTGGACAATAATTTGAAGTGGAGGAGTGGATGGTTGACTTCATGGTGGAGAGGTTGAGATGGATGATGATGACGAAAGATTCTCGCTATCAGACCCTTTAGGTGATTTCCTTGCTCTTTTCCTTGTAGGTAGAGGTAATTCAGTTGGTTCGATACCGAACTTTTCACTTTGCAATTTGGTAAGGGGATGAGAAGGGTTATATTGCGAAGTCACACTGCCTTGAGATTTTTCAAATTTTTGAGGAGATATAGAAAATCGTTGAAGTTTATGGATCAAAGATTCAACTTCAGGAGGTTCAATAGTAGATTTCTCTGAAATATTCGGGTTTGTGGCAGTAGTTGTTGTTTTATCAACTTCTCGCTCAAGATTTAAAGATTCCAAATGCAATGGAGAAGTTAAGAGAGATGGTGAGGGCGATTTACTCTTAGAATGCTATTTAGATTTAGATTTACTTGCCATTCACAATTTAGGCCCTCCTTCTAGCACCAAATATGTTGAAGCCCCAAAAATTGTGTCTACAACAAGGGGGATACCCACCCAATCCGGACCTTGGTTAGCAGCTCCTTTTTCGTTTGGTATAGTGGG
Source organism: Pinus tabuliformis (assembly GCA_031772625.1). Taxonomy (NCBI): domain Eukaryota; kingdom Viridiplantae; phylum Streptophyta; class Pinopsida; order Pinales; family Pinaceae; genus Pinus; species Pinus tabuliformis. The sequence goes on from CM062813.1 coordinate 425,464,738, forward strand.
TCCGATTGGGGATATGGGACCAGTTTCCCAATTCGTGTGTGCGTGTGTTGAGAATTGACATTTCCTTTCTAATAACTTCTAATTAAAATGCTTTTATTCTGAATCTAATTTAACAACATGCAATTGTATTCTAATGAACAGAAACATCTAATTCTAAAACTAACCCGGGATTTAATCTTTCAATTATACGATCTAAAATAGTTTCTATAGCAATTGGTAATAAAGATCATTCAATTGCTATAAGAAAAGAATTCAATAAGGATGAATTGTTTCATATAAAAAGTTAGCTGAACAGATATGAAAACATATCGCATAATAAGTCACTCATATATTAAGCATAAATAAATGGCTATCACTATACAGAAGTGCCAAATGATAACTCAAGCATTCAAGCATTCATACATAAATAACTGAACATGAATATCACCTTAACACATAAGCAAAAATTGTTAAGAGATAAAAGTACCATTTATAACGAGTTCTACTCATGAGCTCCAGCAATAATGATTTATCTTCTTCTTAATTCAACATCTACTAAGAGTACAAAAGTGCAATTTCAGTAGCAGATATTAAACACAGATGTCAATAAATCTTGTTCCATTCATTCATCAAAACCTCCTCGGAGGGTACAGAAGTGCATGTTCTAAGGACAAGTTTTTGTTAAATTTTAGGACCCTTCTCTAAATGCATGAGAAGGGTTTAAATACTACTAGATAAATCTAAAAATAGTTTATTACAAAAATATAGGAGGCGGTTTAAATGACCGTCCTCACTTCAAGCAAAAATAAAGCAAAACTAAAACTAAAACTGAATCTAAAAGTAAAACTGGCGATTAGCTATCTATTTATCTGATCTTTGTAGTCACACGCATCTAGCATCGGCTTGAGGAGAGTTGGCTGGCTGACCTCTGACTTTAGCTATCCTGCGAAAACGGAATCGACAAGTGCTGGCGCCATCTTCTCAGCAGAGTTAGTGAGACACTTGAGAGTCATGCACTGACTGTGTGGTTTAACCAAGTACTGCCAGTAAGAATCCCAGTTTAACTTGGTTAACCTTTTGATGGACTCTGCTCTTTCTTGAGCCTTTTGTCTCCAGCTTGTTTGTAGATGCTGCACATTTGGTAGAAATTTACATACCACTTGAAGATATCTCTGATAAATACCACTGGTTTTTAGAGCTCGGGTTTTGCCTTTCGCCTTTAGCACTTTTTCCTACAATTTTCCGGGCTTACAGGTGACTGAGTGATTAGAGGCTTTCCATTTCAAGAGGTTTTGCCTGGCAATGCGCGATAGGCACTAATCGCGCATCGGAAACTGCCTCCGTTTCTTGATCCGGGCTTCCCTAGTACTATTTTTGCCTCTTGCGCGCTTTTTGTTACAGGATGTAAACCTTAAATTTTGTGGAAAGAATGACTCCACGAGTCCTTAGCTCTGAGTCTTAAACTGTCTATTTGTTCTTTCAGCAGTATCCAGTACCCATTTGACCATGTTCATGTATGGAAGAATCTTGGGCCTTGCTATTATCCGGTGCAAGAACGAACATGCTAGTTCTATAATTGATGCCTCAGATGACCCACGTGAGTCTGCAGTAGCTGTAACCTCCATTACTCTGGGATTTTCTTCCTCGAGTAAACTGTGCATGCCTTCCCAAGTAGTAACACCAGCATCTCTGTTACAGGTGGTGTTTGTGTATAAGGGCGTCATTTCTTTGTCTTCAGAACTTGGAGCCTTTCCTTTCTTTCCCATAATATTCTGAACACTGCTATGTATACCTCTCTGCGTTTCACTCCTGCAGTTTGCAAATGAGGAAAGAGTAATGATAAGAAAAAGGTGACAGGAAAGCTTTAAAGGCCGAAATCATATAAAATATATCACCTTACATGAAACATCTCTTCGATAAGATCAAAACCATATTTCATTAATGATCACCAACTCATTAAATTGACATTAACGTGCATAATCCGTTTGTGGAAAATCTTTTTCGAACGACGAGCCCTGCAGATCTGCGATAAGGTGATTTTGCGATTTTCTTCGCAATATCGCTGATCTGTTACGTGTGGCAATCATCCATTTTTGTGAAATGCGATTTGCGAGATGCGCCATCGCATATCGGCAGTTTGAGGCATTTCACTTTAAGTGATACTTGAAACACATGAAAACTGCGATGTAATGAATTTCTTTTAATATGTGATCTCGCATCGCGATTTCGCAATCTTAGGATTCGGTTTGTAGGAAAGCATCTATTACCTTTTTGCGATGCGACGCTTTTTCTTGAGAAAATGGTTTTGTTCAAACTTATCATAAAACTTAAGGCTTCTTAGATTTTTCGAGTATTCTCCTAAGTTTATGATAGTAAGATTTATTCAAAAAAGAATACAAGTCCTAATTTATTTTTTTGAATTTTATGGATAAGGGTCCCCACTTATTTAGTATTAGTGAGAAAACTAAATAAGAAGGGGGGTTGTTGTTGGCCACAACAGGTTCATGGAATACAAAGGGTAAGCTAAAGAGGTAGATATATGAGCAGACACATGGACAAGTAGCAATCGCAAAACACAAGGATAGGGAGGTCACAAATTGAAAAACTAGTGGTTAGTCACAGGTCACAAATCTAATGGATAGTCACAACTTTCATTTGCAAGTCTAGGTCATAGGTAGTAGTTGTGACTTGAGGGGACTCACAGGGTGAAAGTGGTTTGCAGTTTGCATAGGGAGGACAGGTCACAAGAGAGGGTGAATTGCAACGTCATGGATAAAAATAGGTCGCAAGGTCACAGGCAAGAGGAGCTCAAATAGATCATTGACCTTCTTAGATGCGATCTTGCGACTATATGGATAAGAAATGGTCAGTCACAAATCTCAACAGGAGGTAGATTGCAGGTCGCATAAACAAATAAGTCGCAAGGTCGCACAAGAGACCAGGTCATAGGAGCTTTTGGTTTCTGCAACTGCAATTGTGACTTAGTGACTAGGGGTCTAATATTTAAGTCGCACAAAGAGAGAAGGTTGCAAGTCACAAAAGGGGAGAGGTCACAAAAGGAGAGTTTGCATGGTCGGAGAAGAGACTAGGTCGTAGAGGTTACTATATTTTCTAGTCACGATTTTACGACTTTGCGACTAAGGAATATAAGAAAATTGCAAGTCGCAAAATGGGTTAATGTTACTATTGGTGGATCTGCAACTTGATAGAGACCGAAATAAGTGACTAGGAGAAGAACTTAGATCTTTCAACTTTTATGGTAGAATTTTCTAAGTTATAAGGAAACCCTAAATAAGTAAACAGGGAATGAAACTCTAAGAGGTCATTAGTAAAGGATCATACAAAGAGTCTAGTATAGGGGGTTCAAATTCATTATCGCATGTGGGCTCAGGTGTGGATGAAGCCGGGTTAACCCCTGTGATAGTATGCTAACATTGAACTACAGATGGATTGTGTTGCATCTTATAAAAATTTACAGATGATATCACCTTCTTTCTATGAGTTGCATCTTGTTGGAAATGAACCTTCTGATCTAGTTGTAGCCTCTGGGAGATACAAAAGCACACATAAGTATAGCTGCGACAATTTCTTAAAGCTAATTCTATTAACCTACATAAACACCAACGGAGAGGCAATGTTGAAACATTCTTTGCTAAACAAATTAATGCAAAATGCCACAAACCACAATGTTAATGATAAAACAAGATAGGAAATCATAGGCAATGTGCTTCGCAGACATACAATCACTTGTAGCATCGATGACAAGATTTTTACCATTGCAATTGGTGGGGATATCTTTTAAGACCTTGAAAAGCACATGTGGACCCAAAATTTAGAGACACAAGATAAATTTTTGGGGGTTGTTGTAGTGGCTACAACATTGTCATTGTAATAGATCCATATTCTCATCTAATTTAACAAAAATAGAGGAGAGGTTTTTCCCAGTTGGGTTCCCAAGTAAAAATTGAGTTTATTGTGATTGAATGATTGCATGTGTTTCTATTATTTGTTTTCCTTTCCACAGATTTAGTAGAATAAATTTGTTTCTATTATTTTCAATTTGAATTCATTAGCAGCTGAGAATTTCAATCTATTTCTACATGGTATCAGAGCTATTGAAAACTACATTGAAACTAGGTTCTTGTTCTTCTTTCAGAGAAATTTCGAATAATAGATTTGTGATGTAGGAATTTTCTTCAATGAAGGAACAATGTCTTTCTATGGATTGAGGCTTGAGTATGCATTGGAGGGAACCTCGAATTTATGTGCTTGGAAAGATAGGATGGAAGTTGTGCTGGATGACAATGGAGTATTCTACACACAAATTGATATTCCAAAACCAGAAACATCAGATGCTCAGTAGCTTGAATAGTGGAAGAAAGACACAGCAAAATCTAGGAGGATTATTTTAGAGGGAGTTAGAGATCATGTGGCTTCAAATTGACATGGCAAAGAGACTCCATTTTCAATGTGGGAAACTCTCATAGATCTATCCTAAAGTAGCAATGATGCCAGGAAATTGGCATTGAGATACAAGCTGAGGAACATTCTAATGGGAAAAAATGAAACTATTGTTCAGTACCTATCCAAATTCACTCAGGTTGGAGATGAACTTGGAGGAGTAGGAGAGATTGTGCCACCATATGAACTTGTGATCTTAGCACTCCCTGGTCTTCCAAAATCTTGGCACAAATATCAGGATTTCGTTAATGGAAGAGACAAACTCCCAAATTGGGAGAGACTTTGGTCTGACTTGGTGCAGGAGGAGATTAGAAGAAAAATTAGAGATGGTATCATCCATATTTGATGAATAAGAATATTGTGCTCTAGTTGGCAAAGGAAATAATGCCAAAGGAAAGAAGGCCCAAGGCGAGGTAGAATCTAGCCAGAACCATGACAAGAAGAAAGACCTCAGTAAAATTAAATGTTTTCACTACCATGAGTATGGACACTATGCAACCAAGTATCCACACAATAAATCCAGTAAGGATCCTACAACAACAGTAGGAGGAGATGATCCCATATCACAATTTGAATTAGATTTCACCCTCATTTCTTGCATGGAAAGCATAATAAGAGGGACTGTCTGGTACCTAGACTTTGGATCTTCATATAATATGATAGGAAACAAGGAGTTCTTCAGCAGCCTAGTGGAGAAGGACCTACAATTACTCATAGAGCATGGAGATGATGGGAGATAGTGTACCAAAGGAATTGACACATTCACCTTTAAGAGGGAGTCAACCTCTCATCTTCACCTAAAGAATGTAATGTATGTGCCTATCAGAAGAAAAATATAGTTTTTGTAGTTGTACTTGAAGACTCTGGATATGATGTGGTGTTCAGTAAGGGGAAAGCTTATCTGAAGCGTGTCTCTACTGGAAAAGTAAAACAGATTGGTGTTCGAGTTAAAAGTATCTACAAGCTAGAGGTATATTTATCCATGCATGCCTCTATACCTCTAGGAGTATTGTGGGATGATGTAGATCCTTAGTCCGAGAGGCAAATATTTGGGCAAGATCCATAGGAGAGAAGTAGAAGTTGCAATATACTCTTCTCATGGATCATTACCCTTGCTAAAGGGGCCCACAATATTTAGTATTAGAATGATAAATGTTAGTTGATGCAGTCAGATCTTGAGTGACAGTAAAGAGGCTAGTAGTAGTCAGAGACTTGAGATACAGTTGCAACTCAGAGACACAGTTGATTCAGTATTTTGGATGCCCTTAGTTGTATTTATTGTAGTAGCATCAACAACAATGAGAGGGAGTGTTAGTTGAGTTACATTACATTCCTACAGAGGAGCGGGATTGGGGTTGTTTAGAACCCTTTTATTGCTAAGAGGGAGTGTTAAATTGTAGCAAGAAAATGCTTTATTTGACTTGTGCCTTAGTCAAATGGAGAAATTTGAATTTCCACATTAGTAGTATGACTTGAGTTGCAGTTAGTATGAGTGACATGGCCAAGTCACTTAGTTAAGTCATTCAACTTGAGTTTGTGGGCAAGAAGTAGGGTTGTGCATGAGTTGATTGCTAAGATCTAGTATTCTACCGGAGTTACAATTAGTGAAACTTAGTTATTTTAGCTCTAATCATGAATAGAGTTAGTAAGAGTTCAATTGAGTAGTTGTAATTGTTGTAAACTCACTGATCTGTCAGTTAACTAGTCAATTTCCTAAAAATAACCCTATTCATGCATGAAATTCGAATTGCCTAGTTGAGTGGAGGAAAAAGGCATCATTGTAATTATCAATGTATAATAGTGAGTGTATAGGTTTTTCATTGGAGCAGGTGCCCTACACAGTATTTTGTCACACCTCTTGCACTTCCCCATGTCATACCCCAGAGTGACAAAACCTTGAAAACTATGTAGTGTACCCATCCTAATATGCAGTCCAGATCCTCCCTTGAGAACTAATGAAAAGTTTCATTGAGCCTTTCTTGAGAAAAATGAGCTCAAAACCCTAATTTCTGGATCAACATGACTGTGACACTACCCTCTCGTGTTGATGGCAGGTTGCATCATATGAGCCTTGCGCTGCCAGCACAAATTTTTCCATACTCACGTTGTACCCTAAAGGGAAAGTTTTCCCAAAGTGGAGGAGAAGTTTCATGATCTAGAGGCTTCCAGAACGACGAGTTGGATGATGTTCATTGTGGATATGGTTGAATTCTCCCAATATTACCCTTTGATCTTATCCCTATGAGCTTCCTCCTTGAGATGAGGACCCTCCCTTATCTTTGGTGAGATCCTAACTCCCTTTACTTGCCTATAAATTCATCCCCCTCCTTTCTTAAATGGTTGGTCTCTGGTTATTTTCACCCTTATGCTGAGATAGCGCTTACATGCTATTCATTTTGGCTTAGAGGAGTGCTTGGAGAGCTTGAGCTTAGACTTGGATATTCAGTCAAGGAGGGCTTCCAACATCAAGGCCTGGGTTGTATGCTTCCTCTTTTGATTATTAGTATATACAATTGTTGGTTCACTTTCCATAAAAAAATTTGTTGATGCTTCATTTATCTTAATGCTCCTTGATCTGTTAAGTGGATTGCATTTGAATTATGTTGGTTTCACTTTTATGCTTTGTTATGTTTTTGGCCTCTTGTGCAGGTATTAGAATGCCATGAGCAACAAGGATTGAGCTTGAGGGAGGGAGCGATCAAGATCTTCAACAAAGGAAGGCATCATAGCACCAGAATGAGGTAGGTCTCCTTCCTCTTCTTTAATTTCGATTGTAGTATACGAAAGTGTCTTGTAGATTGTCTCATTTGTTGCTAGACCCACTCATTGGGCTATAGGGATCGTCTTTGTCCAAGGAGAGGATTTACCTACTCAAAAAAATGGAAACTCCACTAGGGAAGCTATAACAATTCCATCCATTTCTTCAATCTGATTCTTTGATTAGTTTAACGAACCATCAAATTCTCGGCTTGTGTGCATCTGTGTAGGTTCATACAATCATTGATTACTGCCTTAGAGTGCTAATCCTGGATTTTTTTAAAATATATATATTTTTTTCCCATATTCCTCGCTCGGCACAAGTTTTATCAATGACAGTCGCACTGGCAGCGCTTGTTTTTACTTGTACAATCACACTGAAAACCTTGTTTTCCACTATTTTCTTGCATTGAAAATCAGCACGGGTTTTTTTATATAAAGCGTTAATGACCCCGACCAGTTTTTCTATGAAAAGTACCGTTGATGACCCTACCAGCACAAGTTTTTCTATATAAAGTAGCGTTGATCTTTGAATGTGAAAATTTTTAGGGTACCTTCCTTAGAATCTAGTGTGCCTTGGCCCCTAAGGTCTTTTCCCATCCTGTATGCTTGGATTTGTTAGTTTTATGATTGATTGTCTTGATTAATTTTCAAAATTTGTCTCATTGGCTTTGAAGTGAAATCTAATTGAGTTCTAGGGTTTCTAGTCAATTGGTCATCACTTGTTGCTTGTTGGTGTCACTAAGAAACCCTAGAAACCCTAGGGTTGCTTTCATATAAATGCATCTTAGTAAAGTCAAAATCAATTTTCTTTCAAAAAAGTTGCATTTAGGATAGTGAAAAGTGAAAATCATTTTTACTTTTGGCATTTCATTTGGAAGATGAAAGTGAAATTTAGTGGAATGCATGTTGTTTGATGAATTATTAATTGAGTTACTTCCCTTGGTTAGTCTAGCTTTCATTGAAGTGGAAAATTTCCTTTTCTCATATAGTTACATCTTAGGGATTCAGGTGACATCTTTTTGAGCCCAAAACTGAAACATAATTGAAGATAAGCATCAAAATTCACTCAATTAACCTAAGGAGCATTTGGAACTTATTGAAAAACATTTATAGGTCTAGGCTAGAGACATGTTCCGGCGTCTATAAACCAAGTAGTTTTTGTTAATTGCCTGCATTGTATCCTAGGGTTGAAATCATGTTCTAGTAAGGAAGTATATCGAAGGTTCTCAAGTACTTTCGGGTATGTCGAAGGCACTTTAGTATGGAAAGTATATGGGAATGCTCTCACTGAACGGTTATGCATTAAATAGCACTACCACAAACTTGTGCTTATGCATTAAATAGCATAACACAAACTTGTTCTCCCCGTACTGTCGAGTATATATTGGGAGACCCCACTAGGTTGTTATCCTTTAGCCACATGTAACCAAGTCAGCCGCCTTGTAATCGTGATACATTGAACACAGCATTCAGGAAGATTGGTTGGCATACGTTATGTCCTTGGTTTCGGCTAAGGTTTATATAGCGGTTCACGGATACTTGGCAAACACTTTTTCCTAGATTACCCCCTTTTTATTTATTTTTGTTAGGTTTCTAAAATCAATTAACTGACCATGGAAAAACATCCTTCCTGTGAAAATACTCCTTAGTAGATCTTAGGTTGATACCAATGGAAACATTTCCTGAGTCTACTAATCAAGGAAACCCCTTTGATGGGAATCCTAGTCATTTTCCTTCTTTTGGAAATACTGGTGCTCCTTATATGGAAATGTTGTCCCTTCCTGGATTGACCATTGGTTTTCCAGTTTGGTTATTTTTGGCCTCAGTGATTCCGAGTTTCCAAACTACTTTTGAACCAAGTTCTCCTCCACCTGAACAACATCAACCTCATGTTGATCCTAAAGTTGACCCCTCTCCCTCTTCTCCTATTTCTTCACCTCGTTCTTCCTCTTAGCCTGGTGAAAGTTTGGATTCTAGTAATGAGGAAGCTAAGAAGAAGAAGAAGACGAAGAAGAAGAAGCAAAATAAGTAAGGGGGCAACCAAGTAGCCATTGCTATGGATCCAACTGATGTATAAAAATCTTCCAACCAACACTGGAAAGTCAAATTCCCTTGAATGTTATGTAAGGGTGACCACTGTAGAAATTATCACTGTAGATCACCTGATAATGCAATATACTAAAGCAAAATACTTGATCTACCTCTACAAACAAACTTGCATAAGCTTAATCAATTTGAGAAAGATCAAATAAAACACATATAACAGATGAAGAAGAAACAATCACGCATGAACAAAGCCTTAGCTAAAAACCCCGCTATCTGTATTATCATACAAGTGGAAAAATCTTCGGATTACACAAAGCTTTAGCTCACAAACTATCCAGCTCTCAGTACAATCCCTCAATGCTACTCATAGACTGAATAGACACAACATATGCCATCCCTCAGTCCTCCAAGCCTCCTATTTCCTTGCGCAGTTTCTCTTGGGTCCTCTGGTTACCACCTGTGTGAATTCTCCTCTCACACAACTCACCAAACTCAGAAGTAACTGCGCAATCTCCAAGGAATGAATTCCTTCTGCATGCAAGAGATGTCCTCAACAGAATATTCCTACAACTGATAGTACACTGTCCCATCCTCTGATCTCAACTGGGTCTTGTGGAGTACTAAAAAGGTATGTTTTTAATGATCATTTCAATGGATTTTCAGTGGGACTTGTGAATCTTTTACATCATGAATGTGGAAAACAATAGAGAATTATGATAAAATATGTGGAATTAGTATGCAAGACTTAACCGCTGATATTTGTCATTCTCCTGTGCAGGAAAGGGTAAAAACGAGGAGCTGCTGTTCCAAAGAAAAAGACAAGAACAGGGTAACTGTTGTCCCTTTGACGAAGGACCGAGTGCAAACGAGGCTAAGCAGGTTGAAGCAAACTGGTCCGGAAAAGGAGGAGAAGGCACCAGCTCGGCAGAGGAGAAAAGAAGTGATTAAGGGTTAACAGTTTGGCGAATCCCTCAGGATCTTCGATCTTGAGGGATCGCTACTTTATTTATCTTGTTACTTAGACATCTCCGCCGTCACCCTTATATAAAGGGACGACACTGTTAGCTATGGGGATGATGCTTTTTTGTAACTTTTTGTTAAAGATTGAACTTTGATCATCGAGTCTCGTTGAACTTGGCTCATTGTACTTTCTGTTTCATGCATTAATATAAACTTGGTGATTATCTTATCTCTGCGTCTGGATTAACTTAAAGTGGTGTACCCTTGAGGCTAAGGGCCCGGCCCCGAAGGACACTTGCTTCTGTATCACTACAATTTGATTTCTGCATGGTTTGCTTATCGTCATTAGTTGGTAATCTGATATGCTTTATAAGTTACACCATATGCTCTGTTAAGATTCGTTCATTAAGGTTCTTTATATTGACTCTACACTATATCATCAATACTTTCAGAGTTGATTCAATATTATTAGACTTAATTGAACATTGTTATCATTTTGTTACGGAGCTTTTATGCTGTGTATTTGTGTTAAGGAAATTATCTGAAAGATGTGTTCTTTATGATTCAGGATTCATGCTGTTCCATTTTGAAACATAGTTGTAATTCCTATTGATAAATCAGATTACTTTTCAAGGGTGCTGTGTGCGTATGATTTCAAAATGTTGTTCCATAATTAGTAATTAATGTTGTTCCATTAGTTGGTTGAGTGATTTGCTTAGAGAATGAAATATTGGAGTTTTGATTACAATGAGTGCATTTGAGTTGATAGGATAAAGTTTGATTATTGCTCGCGAGGTTTAGTTATACGATTGTTGTTCCATTCTAGATTTGTTGTTCAATTTCCTGTTTGCTGTTCCATTTTTATCTGCTGTTTCATTTACTCGCATTTGGTGTGAGAGACGATCTGTGGCTGTAGTGAGCCTCAGCATTTACTGCCTCGCTCCCAGACTCATGGTCCATGCTCTAATTTCCTTTCCATCAGTTTCCAAAGGGATGGGCTATTGCTGTTGAACCCTTGACTGATAAAGTTGCCTAGCTTTAAGAGTGTGTGATTTAGTCATTTGAAGTAACTTAGTCATAGACAAGCATCAATTTACTCTTGTATTTTCGTAGAACACTGTACTACTAGCATTACTCTGACAAATAGCCTCAGATTGATTCACTCTTTGAAATAACCAAACGCTCTCGGATTGACATATTAATGTGAGGTAATTAGAGGTGAAAGAGACCCTTTTTATAGCTCTACATTTTAGTGCCGTTGCTGGGGAAAGAGTGTAGCCATTTGTCTTTTTTCAGAGTAGTGTACGAACCTGCTAGGGAAGAGTTGGATCTTAAAAACGGAAGGTAAGAACCTGCATGCAGAGCATGTAAAAGCCCTGCTCCACTGTCTGCTTTCCTAACATATTTGCTCTTGCTTTGTTTGAATAGAATTTAGTAGTTCATTTGAGTGCATGACTAAGCAGAAAAAACCAGAAAAGAATATTAAGTTTCCATCCAAACCCGAAAAAGCTAAGGGGCCGGTGACCCTTGGCCAAACAACTTTCATAGACGAAATCTATAAGAAAACAGAATCTCAGCCATCAGTAGGTCCCAGGAAAATCATTTCTAAACAACCTACTAGTTCCCTTCAGGCCACAAGATCACCATCTGTAGCCTTTGCTGAGGTGCATAGTCAAACTGAAGAGCAGGACTTTCAGGAAATTGAAAATTCTACTCCAGAACTATTGCAGGAAGGGAATTTCAGCAACTTTTGTGAAGGAGAAGGAGAAACAGGGGAAACCAAGGAACCAAAATCTCCCATTGGAACGGATCAGCCATTAAACAGCCCAGATAAGGGGAGCGCTGCGAAAATCATTGTTGAAGGAGTCCAATCTCCTCAGACATCAGGTATTCCTCTTATCCCAGATAAAGGAAGTGCCATAAAAACTATCCCTGCTAAAATCGTTCCCTCTCAACCTAGTAATACCCTCCTAGATATCCCAGAAGGTTATTGGCATATATTTGATCCTATGGCTCAGAACCAGCCAAATACTCAAACCTCTACATTACAATATCTTATAGTAGATTCTGCAGCAAATGCGCCCATGAAAGCTATCCCTCTTCAACATATCCCTACATTTCACGGTCTCACATCAGAAGATCCAGATGCATTTCTATTCGAATTTGATGTGTTGTGTAGGGGATATGATTACACCACCGATCCCTAGAAATTAAAATTATTCCCCTCTACATTAAAGGGGCTGCTTTAAGATGGTTTATGGGACTAGGTGGTGGGGTCATCAACAATTGGGATCAAATGAAAGAATCCTTCTTAAAAAAATATCAGGATTATTGTAGGTCTAGAGAATTGAAAGACGAAATATTCCAAATGACAGCCAAACCAAATGAAACATTAGAAGAATATGTGGAACGTTTTCAATACAATTTACAAAGATCGCCTTATGCATCACTACCTTTACCTGATAATGTGTTAAAAACTGCATTGATAAGGGGCATGAAGGAACAGTGGATTGAAACATTAAACATCATGGGAAAAGGGGATATTTATCAAGAGAATTTTGCTGACATTATTGATTTATGTATCAGGAGTTCGAGAGGCAGCACAAGAATAAAACCGGCAGAATATGATCGGTTTGCAAGAGACAATAAAATATCAACAGAAGGAGTAACGCGTGTGGAGATTGGAAATTTATTAGAAAATTTTAAAATTGATATTCTAGGGACACTAACTACACAACTTGATATTATGCAGGCCAAACATAAGCAGATGGAAGCAGAACAGAATTTGGCAATCTTCTGCCCCCGATGCAGAAAAAAACATAGTCACAAGGAGTGTCCACTGGATACAGTCCAAACATGTGCCATCTGTACAAACGATCATCTTACGGAAAGCTGCCCCTCACTTCCTGGATTAAAAGCAGTATACAAGGAAGCAGAGGAAGAACCAGAATCGGTGTACTTGATCAACCAGTGCCGCCAGTGGCAGCCAAGACAATCTGGTATGTTTTCAGACCCAACCTTTTCTTTTTAGCCTCCACAATATAATACTCAACAATATAATATGTGGAAAAATCAGCCCCAACCCCCATTTTCAAATTGGTCACCACCATCGTTTGCTTCTTCAAACCTGTGGCTAAATTAGCCAAGCCAATCTGGTTGGCCGAATTTCCCTTATACTCCACCATATTGGAAAAATAGCTCATATCCTCCGTAATGGGCTCCCCCTACTTCACAAAGTTCACCCTGGCAGACAAACTGGCAAAGACCAATGCAACAGCCAGTAGGAACTATTCCGCTCCCTCAACCTACTCTGCTAGCTTTACAACAAAATCCCCAGTCTAATCTGAGACCGCAACTCCCAGCCCAACCCAACCCCAACCCAAATAATAGACCGGTCCAATCTCTCCAGATCATAGAATCACCATAAATAGGACCCGACCTATGGGAGTGTAACGATCTTCAATTACGATCTAGACGTATCATTGAACATGAGGGAGATAAAACAGTTCATATTGAAGATTAGTTAGTAGGAGAACATCAGTTGCAACAAGAGGATGTAAATAAGCAGCAGACTCATAATCAAGCAACTACATCCTCTCCCCCGTTCCCAGAACGATTAGTCATACCTCGACCTTTACAGTATCCTGACTTTGACATTCTGGGAGAATTACAAAATTTGTATATAAAAATCCCGTTCCTCCAAGCCGTTCAAGATATTCATATATACGCAAAAACTATTAAAGAATTGTGCATAAAGAAACTGAGGAATATAACAACTAATCCAAGAGTCCAAGTAGTCGGTACTTTATCTGATCTATTATCTGGGAAAGAAACACCCATTAAATATGAAGACCCAGGAAATCCAATTGTAACTATTCAAATTTACGGTCAGACCTTGTCTAATGCCTTAGTTGATCTAGGAGCTGCAATCAATATTTTAACAACCACCACCTGTCAAAAACTCGGCATTACATCTGTAGAACCTACCTCTACTTTGTTAGAATTGGCCGACCGATCTGTGGTTAGACCAGAAGGTACTCTACACAATGTCATGGTCTCTGTAGATTCCTGGGAATATCCAACCGATTTCCTGATAATTAATCCAAAAACCCGACTTGATGGACACCCGCTAATCCTAGGTAGGCCTTGGCTTGCCACCGCCGATGCTTACATTGGTTGCCGGCAAGGAAATATGACCATAACCAAAGGACCTGATATCAAGAATTTGGTTCTATACCCTCCAGCGCAGCCAAGTCTCACAATAATTAAAACTAACAAGTATCCTGTATCATACCTTACTAATAACATTAGATCTCCATTGACTATACAAGAGGCACTTGATTTTAAAGATCAAACAGAAGATGATGCCATTAACAACTTCATTAGTCAAACTGAATCCGGATCCTGCACACAATGTCACATGATAGAAGCAGCATTTGATAATGAATTAGAAGAAGATCCTTTGAAAGACACACATGATCAAACAATACCTGTTACTTCTGTCGCCAATAGTAAAATTGTGGAAATTGAACCGGGAAAAACTTTAAATATCAATGCCAACCTCACATCTGAACAAGAAACTAAGCTCATCCATCTGTTAAGAAAATAGCAACAAGCATTTGCATGGGATTACCCTGATATGAAAGGAATCGACCCACAATTGTGTACACACCACATTTATATAGAAAAAGATGCTAGACCTATCCGTCAACTGCAAAGAAGACTTAATCCTCATCTAAAGGATGTGGTGAAAGCGGAACTTCAGAAACTTTTAGATGTCAATTTTATTTATCCTATTTCTGACAGTAAATGGGTCTCTCCGCTTGTGGTGGTACCAAAAAAGAATGGGAAATGGAGAATTTGTGTGGATTACAGGGAACTCAATAAAGCAACACAAAAAGACCACTTTCCTCTCCCATTCATAAACCAAGTGTTAGATACTTTGGCAGGGAAAAATTTCTTTTCCTTCCTGGATGGCTTCAGTGGATACAATCAGATTCAGATTGCCCCTGAAGTCCAGGACAAAACAACTTTCACTTGTCCTTGGGGAACATTTGCCTACCGAGTTCTACCTTTTGGCCTATGTAATGCTCCCGCCACATTCCAAAGGGCTATCCTTAGCATTTTTGCAGATTTAATAAATGATGGACTTGAAGTATATATGGATGACTTTACACCCTATGGAGATGATTTTGATCTAGCACTAAATACCCTAGAAAAAGTCCTACAACGCTGCATAGCTACCAGGGTTTGCTTAAGTCACGAAAAATGTTACATGATGATGACTGAAGGACTTATTCTAGGACACTATGTTTCAGCAGTCGGCATTCAGGTAGACCCAGCCAAAATCCAAATACTTTTGCTTATTCCCACTCCTACTACTCAAACAGAGGTACGCAGCTTTCTCGGACTTTCTGGATATTATAGACGATTTATAGAACATTATTCACACATTGCTGCACCTTTATATGCACTAACTGGTAACGTTGATTTTCTTTGGACAGAAAAATGTGAACGTGCTTTCAAGGATTTAAAGAACCTCGTATCCACAGCCCCAGTCCTTCGAGGACCAAACTGGGACTTGCCATTTCAGATATCAGCTGATGCCACAGATACAGCCATTGGCGCAGTCCTTGGGCAGGAAGAGGATAAAAAACCATACGTTATCTATTACATCAGCAAAAATTTATCCCCTGCTGAATTAAATTACATTGTTATTGAAAAAGAATTCCTAGATGTAATACATGCTGTCAATAAATTTAGACATTATATCACAGGCTATCATGTTATCTTGTATAAGGATCATTCCGCCATAAAATATTTAGCAAATAAGCCTGTCACAAATGCCAGAATAACTAGATGGTTGATCTTATTGCAGGAATTCGATATCACAATCAAGGACCGGCCCGGTAAAGAGAATCATGTAGCCGATTTTCTCTCGAGAATGCCAAAGCCAATTGATGCAGTAGCAGTTGAAGATCAATTTCCAGACGAACATCTGTTTGATGTTGCCATTCGAACACCCTGGTATGCTGATGTTGCCAATTACCTTGCAGTAGGTAAACTACCAAAACACTTAACCCCTAATGAATGAAAACAGATTGTTCAGAAGAGTACTCGATTCTCCTGGATTAGGGGCTATTTGTTTCACACAGGAGCAGACATGCATATCAGGAGATGTGTTCGAGAAGATGAAATATTTGACATCCTAAAAGCCTGTCATGACGGACCATGTGGGGGACACTTCGCTGAGCGTAGAACTGGACACAAAGTATTACAGACAGGATATTATTGGCCCACGATTTTCAGAGATGCAAAGAAATTTGTCCAAGCCTGTGACAGCTGCCAGCGAGCAGGACGTCCTGGTCAAGCTGACGAGATGCCTCTCAAACCACAATTAGTCATCGAGCCATTTGAGCGATGGGCTCTTGATTTCGTTGGACCCATCAACCCCTCATCAAATCAGAGAACATATATCTTGGTGGCAACAGAATATGTCACCAAGTGGGTTGAAGTAGAAGCATTGCCAAGAGCCACAGAGGACTCTGTCATACAGTTCCTGTTCCAAAGGAACATCAATTTTGATTTTTCTGCTGTTCCTTTTCAAAAGGAACAACACTTTTGATTTTTTTTGCTGTTCCTTTTCAAAAGGAACATCACTTTTGATTTTTCTTCTGTTCCTTTTCAAAAGGAACAACACTTTTGATTCTTCTGTTGTTCCTTTTCAAAAGGAACAACACTTTTGATTTTTTTGCTGTTCCTTTTCAAAAGGAACAACATTTTTTTTATTTTTCTGCTGTTCCTTTTCAAAAGGAACATCACTCTTGATTTTTTTGCTGTTCCTTTTTCAAAGGAACGACGTTTGCTTGTTTTGTTGTTCCTTTTCTAAAAGGAACAACATTTTGATTTTTGATGATCCTTTTTCAAAAGGAACGTCATTTTGAGTGTGTTGCTGTACTGTTTTTCAAAAGAGATAGCATTTTTTATTTTCTGTTGTTCCTTTTTCAAAAGGAACGGCACTGGTTTGTTTTGTTGTTCCTTTTTCAAAAGGAACGGCATTGGTGCGTTCTGCTATTCCTTTTTCAAAAGGAACGACATTTGCACTTTTGAGACCTATGCTCCTTTATTGTTCTTCTCTAAAAAAGGAACACTTCTAGCATACTTTTTCTCTCTTTGTGAAACAGCTTACCCCTTTTGTTGATCCAAGTTTGAGGATGCTTCTTGCCCCTGTTCTTTCAAATTATTTTAGAGACAGCCATGCACTTATGCAATGAATACAAAATCACAACATACTGAAATCAAGAAATTATAAATCGCAATCTTTATAAAGCTATGTATTGGTAAGAGGACAGAAGGAAGGACATACTTATCTTTTGTTGTCATTGTCTTACTAATTTTGCCCTGATTGGTTATCTTTATCATGCCATTCTTTTTAATTCCCTTTGATTTTTGTTTAGGAATAAGAGTAAAGGGTTTATATCCTCCTATTGAGATGATAAGACTTCTTCCACCATTCCTACTCTTAAGGAGTGTTGAACCACCCTTTGTATATATATAAGGAAAAAGTGCTTTATGAAAAAAAAGAAAGTAAAAAAACAAATGAATTATAAATTGTCAAATGCAGGATAGGGGGTCTCATCAAGAGCCAGCCTACCATGATCATGAGGATGGAAGTGAAGTGGCATTCCCACTATGGCCACCACACCAGGGATATGGTCCAAAAGGTATATCAAATAAACAAACCTTGGAACAGGAGGTCTCATCACGAGCCGGCCTGCCCACTCTTCGCCCCCTCCTCGTGAATGGCATTATGGCTAACTGGTTACCAAGCCAGCATAATGACCTACACTTTGACATTACATTCCTTAATATGCACATAAAGGATCATGGTTCCAGGGGTGAAATAAACAACTCTGCCAAGGTTATGGACACCTGTCAGCAGCAGAACTCTGTTAATGGTATCGAAGTTACATTGATTACACCAATAGGTAGGATACTAATACTCTTTTGTTTCTTATATCCTAGGCACTAATCATACATTATTTCCCGACTTATATATTGCATGAACATTTATTACACCAATCATGGAAAAGGAGGTGACAATGACCACTTGAGATTTGGCAAGTACGAAAGACGTCCTATCCCCCGGCCTCGCATCATATCGCAACAGCCTCTTACGTAATAGGCGATCCAACTTTACGCCTCGATTTCGGTAATCCGTTGTTTTTCTAAACATGGCATATTTTCATACGTTGTTCCTTTATGACTTGGTTACAGATCAAGTGCCGCTCCTTTCTTTGACGGCTGGGGCAGCCTATCGCATTGTGGGGGGGGAGGTTAACCTCATTATTCCCCGGGTTATGTGTCAGCTCACTATTCGGGAAAGATAGTGTACCAGGAAATGGCATGGTTTAACGGCATGATATTTCTATTTTTTTCTACACAAGTTGCTATTCATAAGTCATTTCTGTTGCATACTCTGTGTTTTTTCTAAATCTGACGATTACTACCCTCTCTGTGTTTCAAACAGCACAAGCAGTTGCTGTTCCATTGAGAATCCACAGTGAAACCATGGGAGGCAGGGAAATTCGAAGCGAACCATAGGAGTTGACAGTCTCCGCTGCTGCTCGGGAGATCCTGGAAAGAGCAGGATGGCTGACTTATCTCAGTCGCCTGCAGGAGTCCAATGAAACAATGGCGATGGAATTTCTGCAGAACCTGCAGGAGGATCACTCCACAGTGAGGGGGAAATGGATAGCGGTCACCGACGATATAATCACAGAAGTCTCGGGACTACCAGCCACTGGACCTGTATCGACATTGAAGAAGGAAAGACTACAGAAGATCATGGAAATTTTCCAGGACGAAGGCCAGAGCTTGATGATTAAGGGGAAGGGAGTTCTGCCGGTAATGCTAGGAGAACCCTGGGCAGAATTAGCAAGAACAGTGCAAAGCTACATCACCTGCGAGGGGAGAAAAGACATGGTAAGGCCACGACATCTTAAACTCTTAGCTGTTCTAAAGCAGAAATGCTCTGTAAATATTCCTGCACTTTTGAATTCTTTATTTCATGACGTCGCACGAAGCCTGAAAAAGGCACAGCATGTAGAGTTAGTTGTCAGCCACCATGGATTAATCCGACTAATAGTTAGTCATAGCCTCACCCAGCAACAAAGCAGCTGGGAAGAATTAATTGCAATAATTGAGGGGAGAGCGACAGCACCTTCCCCAAAACGTAAACATACTACAAGCACACCAGAACGTCCGGAAAAACGCAGAGAATTAGGAAAACAAAAACATACTGCGAGCACATCCGAATGACCAGAAACACGCCAGGAATCAGCAAAGCGTAAGCATGACACTGATACACCGGAACAGCCAGAGAAACGCAGAAAATCAGTCCGGTTAGCCCGGATAAGAGGAAGGCTGGAAAAACTCCAGGAAAGCACCAGCCAGCCAGTGGTAATTGAGGACGAGCAACCCTCATGGCCAGAAGTAGAAGAAGAACAAGTCGAAGGAGAAAAGGAAGGAGAGGCTGAGGAAGCTGAGCAATCTGAAGAGGAAAATGAAGAAGCAGCTGAGCATTCTGAGGCAGAAGCTGGACAATCCAGGCAGGAGGAGGAAATGGGACAGCAGGTAGGTAGCCCACCATAGGACCCAGTGGGAGAAGATGAATTGGCCGCAATCTTGGCCAATATGGGTGATTATGGCCAACCTTCCACTCCATCATACCTCCGCGACAAACCCCAGGAAGAAGATACACCCGAAAAACCACATGTAGAAGAGGCAGAAGAAGGAAATCTACCGGTTCATGATGAAAAGGAGATAGGAGACACTGAACGGGAACAATCTGTTCCCACGGCACCAGAGGAAATTCCGGAGGAAGTAGGGATAGAAAACAAAGCCACGGAACCAGTTAGGGTTCCTACCCCAGAACAGCCAGCACAAAACAGTGAAGAAGCACCCCAGGAGGAAGATCCAGGGACTAGTCATGGCCCTGAACGTAGCAGAAAGCCTGCTGTTCCTTCTAATAAAACATTGGAAATTAAAGAATTACGAAAGGAATAGCGGAGGTTATTGAGCATAATAGCCCAGCTCCACCAACAGATCAGGATCCTGAAAGCGAGGCAGAGGATAAGGAAGACCGCCGGGAAAAAAAAGATGACCACTACAGTAAGAATCCGCAAGATAAAAAGGTGGAGGACCAAAAATCGCCCTGCTGATCAAAACCCTGTTGAAGATCCAACTGATGTTCCAAATGAGGCTGAAGGTCCAGCTGCTGTTCCAAATGACGTTGAGGGACAGACTGTTGTTCCATTTGAAAAGGAACACCTGCAAGCCAGTATTCATGTTAAAAAAGAAATGGACAGCAAGGAAATTCAAACAGAGGCACCACCCTCAGGGGTGATAAGGGTTCTGAACTCGAAACAACGCAATAAGAAAGTTCAGGTAAAACTCCCGGCCTCCACTGATGCATGGAAAAGAGATCCAAAGACGAGGACCTTGCACAAGGGATTGAAATAGGCTCAGCGAGAAATGGAAAGGCTTGGAGAGAAAACAGTCCCTCGCAAGAAGTATGAAGAACTACAACAGCAACTAAGAAACGTCAACCAATCCGAAAGCCAGGCCCTTGAAGGGTGGCGAAAGGAACAAGAGAAAGTTGCAAAGGTAACCCGTAGGCTAGATACTGTTATCAAACAGATGGATACCTTGTGTTCTTTATACAATGACGTTTTAGTATGTAGGGCCCCTACTAAAAACTATGCTCTGTTTTTATTGGAACGGTACTTACAATTAAAAATAAAAGCTGTTAAAGCAGGCACCCCGATACAAATTAACACTGTCAATGACTTTATAGATTGTTGTAAACATTATGGGGTGAAGGTCTAGAGATTGCTATGTGAATTTTATTTGCATAACCTCGTGCTAGATCAGGAGACTGAGTTGAACCCTGGCCCTTTTGTTTGGGACATTCAATTGCAAGCATTCATCTTATTCGGGGTTAATCAAATCAAATGGCTCAAAGCCTATAACACTTTCTAGAGGTAGGAAAATGGCCTAGACTTGTGGGTAAGGGCTGAGCCTAGGGACCCAGTACGGTTATGGAAAGCACATAGAAACCTTATGAGAACTCCGGGTGTCATTGAAACGTTAGGACCCATGCATGAGGCACTCATTCGACAAAGTTTAGAATATTTTCTTTCTATCAAAGACCTCGCTATTGATGCAGCCAAATTCCGGTACCGAATCTCTAATCCAAACATCCAGCTCAGGGAGCCATTTAAGTATGAGAATTTTCAATTAGCTGCCAATCGTTTGAACCTCTATGGCAAAAGCATTTTGAGGGTAGGGCCATCCTGGTTAGGATATAGATTCCGCAGTCCAATTATCTGGCACCCTGCACCTGAATATCAAGCCCTATATGAGATGCTTGAGGGTCAAACAGGCCAGTTCTTTGACTACCTAGTCACTCACCATGGCTGTAGGCCTCCACATGAGATTCCTTCTCCAGCCTATTCTCTCACTGCTTTGCATGTCAACTACAACGTTTTCATGAGGGCATGAAACAGGGTAAGCAGGGGGGTGTGTGGAGTACTAAAAAGGTATGTTTTTAATGATCATTTCAATGGCTTTTCAGTGGGACTTGTGAATCTTTTACATCATGAACGTGGAAAACAATAGAGAATTATGATAAAATATGTGGAATTAGTATGCAAGACTTAATCGCTGATATTTGTCATTCTCCTGTGCAGGAAAGGGTAAAAACGAGGAGCTGCTATTCCAAAGAAAAAGACAAGAACAGGGTAACTGATGTCCCTTTGACGAAGGACCGAGTGCAAACGAGGCTAAGCAGGTTGAAGCAAACCGGTCCGGAAAAGGAGGAGAAGGCACCAGCTCGGCGGAGGAGAAAAGAAGTGATTAAGGGTTAACAGTTTGGCGAATGCCGATCCTGAGGGATCGCTACTTTATTTATCTTGTTACTTAGACATCTCCGCCGTCACCCTTATATAAAGGGATGGCACTGTTAGCTATGGGGATGATGCTTTTTATGTAACTTTTTGTTAAAGATTGAACTTTGATCATCGAGTCTCGTTGAACTTGGCTCATTGTACTTTCTGTTTCATGCATTAATATAAACTTGGTGATTATCTTATCTCTGCGTCTGGATTAACTTAAAGCGGTGTACCCTTGAGGCTAAGGGCCCGGCCCCAGAGGACACTTGCTTCTATATCACTACGATTTGATTTCTGCATGGTTTGCTTATTGTCATTAGTTGGTAATCTGATATGCTTTATAAGTTACACCATATGCTCTGTTAAGATTCGTTCATTAAGGTTCTTTATATTGACTCTGCATTATATCATCAATACTTTCAAAGTTGATTCAATATTATTAGACTTAATTGAACATTGTTATCATTTTTTTACAGAGCTTTTATGCTGTGTATTTGTGTTAAGGAAATTATCTGAAAGATGTGTTCTTTATGATTCAGGATTCATGCTGTTCCATTTTGAAACACAGTTGTAATTCCTGTTGATAAATCAGATTACTTTTCAAGGGTGCTATGTGCGTATGATTTCCAAATGTTGTTCCATAATTAGTAATTAATGCTGTTCCATTAGTTGGTTGCGTGATTTGCTTGAGAATGAAAAGTTGGAGTTTTGATTACAATGAGTGCATTTGAGTTGATAGGAT
Organism: Pinus tabuliformis; assembly: GCA_031772625.1. NCBI lineage: Eukaryota > Viridiplantae > Streptophyta > Pinopsida > Pinales > Pinaceae > Pinus > Pinus tabuliformis. Next base: position 425,487,640 of record CM062813.1, read on the forward strand.
AAAGTTTGATTATTGCTCGCAAGGTTTAGTTATACGATTGTTGTTCCATTCTAGATTTGTTGTTCAATTTCCTATTTGCCATTCCGTTTTTATCTGCTGTTTCATTTACTCGCATTTGGTGTGAGAGACGATTTGTGGCTGTAGTGAGCCTCAGCATTTACTGCCTCGTTCCCAGACCCGTGGTCCATGCTCTAATTTCCTTTCCATCAGTTTCCAAAGGGATGGGCTATTGCTGTCGAACCCTTGACTGATAAAGTTGCCTAACTTTAAGAGTGTGTGATTTAGTCATTTGAAGTAACTTAGTCATAGACAAGCATTAGTTTACTCTTGTATTTTCGTAGAACGCTGTACTACTAGCATTACTCTGACAAATAGCCTCAGATTGAGTCACTCTTTGAATAACCAAACGCTCCGGATTGACATATTAATGTGAGGTAATTAGAGGTGAAAGAGACCCTTTTTATAGCTCTACAGGTCTCTGACTGAACTGACATGCATGAGTTATTTATCAGAGAATATTCAGTTATCTAAAGTATAGTAGTTACATGCATGCATGCATTAACTAATTGAACTCACAATCAGTTCCACAATCTATTGGAACTAATCTAACTGGACTTAACTCAGTTAACTAAGCTAACTAATTACAACTCAAAGTACAACTCATCCTGATCTCCTTAATCAAGGGATAACTTCCTCAATCAAAGGGAAAATTGTTGCATGTCTTCACATAGACTTCATGTTTGATTTTCTCCAACTAATTAACTCAAGATGAACTAATTAATTATTTTGCAAACAGCTTCTAAGATCAAATTCGAATTTTGATTCTCAATTTTAGTTCAGGGACTAACTAAAATTGGAATGTATCCGGAAATTCTATTTATAGCAATGCTATTTTTAGCATTTCTATTTTTTGCTATTTCCAACAGAGTTGGAGTATATCTTGAAATTCTATTTATAGCAATTTTATTTTTAGCATTTCTTGTTGCTATTTTCAACAACCACCTTCTTCATAATTGTCCTGGTATTCTCAAGGTCTTAGAAGTGTGGTCCACAGGTTCACATCAACCTCCGGATTTCATGCTGGTGACAAACCCTCAACTAGTAATAATAAGGTCCATGGGAAAAAGGGAAAATTCAAATTTCCTTGTAAGTTGTGTGAAGGTAATCATCCAATTCACCTTTTTCCTCTTCTAGATGATGCTTCCAAAGAGTTGGATAACCTTATAGCTTCCCAACCTCGTCTTCTAGTTGGTTATCAGAATCTTTCACCTGATCCTTCATTAGTTGATCATGAGATTGATCAAAATTCATCTTTGGTCAACCCCACTCTCTCTGAAAGTGAGTCTCGTGAGCCCGTTCTTAACCAACCATTGGTTGAGAAAGCGGTAGACATGGCTCCACCTTCAGTTAACCGTACCACTCAGGTTCTTCTGGTATCTTCAGTTTCAAATGAACTGGAGGGAAATCCTCTCATTCCTAAGGTGCATGAGAGAAGTTCTCCTGTTCCCATAGAGCAAGAGAGTATCTCTCTCGTTCCTGTAACACCCCCCCAAGTATTTTAGTCACTTCTTTTGATTGGAGTTGACTGGCAGGATATCACCTTCCATCTTATGTGCCTTTCCAAATTATAGTATAGGCTTACCATATGGTCGTACCTAGCACAGTCATAGACGAGGGTGCATCTGTTAGCATCATGTCCTCAATTGCTTGGCGCTTGTCCCTGTCACCTAGAATCTATCATCTTTTAATAGAGGAACCAGTCAAACATTAAGGATCCTCCCTAAGTTACCTATTACTTTAGGAGGAAAAACTGTCTATATAGACATGATGGTTGTCCAAGGCTCATTGAATCTTAATCTACTCCTTGGCTGTGTTTATGTTTATGTCATGGGAGCTCTTGTTTCTTCCCTCTTTTGAGTGATGTGTTTCCCACATGAAGGAAGCATTGTGATTATTGATCAGCTTACATTCACTAGTCCTGAATCAACTCCCCATCAACCATCATCCCTAAATGGTACTTATATACAAGCAATATCTCCCCCACCACAGGTTAATTATGTGGCCACCTGTTTTATGCCCACATTTACTGATGATCTAGTAGGTGATGTAGTACATCATGTATTGGGGCATTGGAGCCCAATTTTTCATTTAGATCCTTGGACATGTATCCCTTCCATATTATTGTTCTCCCATCTATGAGAACCTCTTGGAAGCCATGCCATCTTTTGGTATGTGATCAATGAGTTGGAGCAGAGTCCCTTGTCTTGTGTTAAGCTCATTAAAAAATGAAACAAGGGCCATGAGGATATTTCTTTTACTATGTCAACCTCGTTAAAAAATGAAATAGGTCTCCATGAGCAGAGTTATTTTACTTATGTCAAGCTCGGTAAAAAATGAAACAAGGTGTCATGAGCATGGTTCTTTTCCTATGTCAAGCTTGTTAAAAAATGAAACAAATCCCCCTCCAATTCGAGTCTTTGATTAGATCTTGTAAAATCCCAGTCGAGTCTTTCACTTGATCTCGTAAGTAAATATTCATTCTATCCACTTGTTAGTAACCAGTAGTCTACTTAGGTGAATGAAATGAAGCTTGGGGGTCATGTACCTCAAATTGAGTCATTATGTTGGGGATGTGCAAACTTATATCAAGCATAGTTTATCTTTGTTTCAAGCTTGTGTAAAAATGAAACCAAACCCAAGCATAGTTTGTTTCTGTTTCAAGCTTGTGAAAAATGAAACCATCTTCAAGTATACTCAAGCATAGTTTATCATGTTTCAAGCTTGTGTGAAAATGAAACCATTCCCTTTTTACCTTTCGTGATTGCCATTTTATTAGCCTATTTTTTTAGATGAGCCTTGGTTTTTTCCTTTCCATCGTCACCATCTCTTTGGCCGATCGCACACTTTCACTTGTTTGTTTTACCCTTGCCTGAGGAACATCTACGATGAGTGGTATTATTAGCCAGCCTCTTGACCATTACTTATTTTGAGCAGTTCCATCATGATTGAAACCAGTTGCTATATGTTTATACCACTCGTTCCTCCAGGAGGAGTCATCTTTCAATGCTTTTCTGACTCTCGAAAGATGAAAAGATCGTCAAGTGCTTGTCTTTTCAAACTCATTAAATTAAATGAATTGATGTCATCTTGGTATACGTTTACCCCTTTTTTGGGTTGGGATTTACTATTTATGAAAAAGGAACACCTTGGTTGACATGGTTAAGAGGTTCTCTCAAATATTGTTTTCTACCTTTTAAGGTTTGAGAGACAAACTATGAAAAGGGACCTGATCGAGTTTTCCTTTTCATCTCTTTTTCAAACTCTCTAAATATGAAAAAGGCACCGAGTTACTCTTCTGTCGGACTCGTAAAAATTAAACGAATAAAGACTTGTCACCATGACGAGATCAAGTTTCTCCTTCCTAGGGCTCGTAAAACTTACTAGGATGTATTCATTCGATGAATGAACTTATACAACAAGCATATGTTATCCCCTTCAAGGCTGTGATTAAAAATAATTGGGGTACCTACTAGAAATAGTGGGGAAAAAATGAAAGTGAAACATCTCTTGTATATGCAGTGTGTCGCTCTTGAACATGACACTCATCTGTTTCTCATGTCAGGTTTGGGATATCCTCACTCAGTCACTTGTCCTTCCACGGTTTGGGTGATTCATTTTGCCTCTCATCTAACTATTCCATTTCATCATCATGACCCTTGGTCCTATGTTGAGTCAAATGATGCCACGCTCTAGAGTCGTGTCGTTGATATTTTCAAGAGAAGTCCTATTTTCAGTTTACTACGTATACATTGTCTGAATTTTTGCCACAATCCTGGATCATACTCGTATATTCCACTTTATTCCTTGTTTCATGTCAACAATGAAGGAATCATTATGGCCCTCCTTCGACGGGTAATTTCTTGTCGACCTCAGCTCATCGTACCTTGGGAGTCATTGTCATTATTGGTGGTTTCTCTCATGCATGTTAATGGTTTACGTTATTGGTTGTAATCAGGTGGTTTTCTAGAATGTTCGACTTTGACACATTCATTCGCATGTTAGAATTCTTACTTTGATGGGGTTGGGATGGAGTGCAAGACCCTGGTTTTTGTCTGATATAACTTAGGTTGCGTGGACTTATGTATTATTCATGATTTATACATGTTTCCTCTATACGGATGGTTGTGACCATACCATGGGAACTTATATCTATAATTATGATGATGATCCTTCTATATCGGGTCATTGCATCCATACCATAGATCTAGACTTTCAGATGATCCTTTTCATTTGGATGGTTGTGCCCAGATCGTGGATCTTTTCACATGGTCCTTTCTATCTGGATGGTTGCATCCATACTGTGGATTCATGTTTTGATATATATCATAGAGGTATCATATATGTATATGTATATGCGTCCTTGATTTGCACGTCTCCTCACAATGTTTGTTCTAGTCCTTGCACTAGCTCGTAAAGCATCTCAGCCATCACTCCCTGTTTTACCTTCATGCATTAGGGGGCATCTGTTACATAGTATTTTGTCACGCCTCCTGCACTTCCTTGCATCTTACCCCGAAGTGCCAAAACCTTGAAAACTATGTAGCGTACCCATTCTGATATGCAGTCTAGATCCTCCCTTGAGAACTAATGAAAAGTTGCCTTGAGCCTTACCTGAGAAAAATGAGCTCAAAACCCTAATTTCTAGATCAGCGCGACTGTGACACTTCCCTCTTGTGTTGATGGTAGGTTGCACCGTATGAGCCTCGTGCTACCAGCGTGGATTTTAACTAGATACTCATGCTGAACCCTAAAAGGAAAGTTTTCCCAAAGTGGAGGAGAATTTTTGTGATCTAGAGGCTTCTAGAACAACAAGTTGAATGATGTTTGTTGTGGATGTGGTCGAATTCTCCCAATAGTACCCTTTGATCTTATCCCTATGAGCTTCCTCCTTGAGATGAGGACCTTATCCTATATTTGGTGAGATCCTAACTCCCTCTCCCTACCTATAAATTCATCCCCATCCATTCCCAAATGATTGGTCTCTTATTATTTGCACCCTTATGCTGAGATAGTGCTTACATGCTATTCATTTTGGCTTGGAGAGCTTGATCTTGGACTTGGACATTCATTCAAGGAGGGCTTCCAACATCAAGGCCTCGGTTGTATGCTTCCTCTTTTGATTATCAATATATACAGCTTCTGGTTCACTTTCCATAAGTTTTTGTGTTGATGCTTCATTTAACTTAATACTCCTTGATCTATGAAGTGGATTACATTTGAATTATGTTGGTTTCACTTTTATGCTTTGTTGTGTTTTTGGCCTCTTTTGCAGGTATTCAAATGTTGTGAGCAACAAGGATTGAGCTTGAGGGAGCGAGTGATCAAGATCTTCAACAATGGAAGGCATCATAGCATCAGAATGAGGTAGGTCTCCTTTCTCTTCTTTAATTTCGATTGTAGTCTAGGAAAGTGTCTTGTAGATTGTCTCGTTTTTTTATAGACCGACTCATTGGGCTAGAGGGATCGTCTATGTCCGCAAAGAGGATTTACCTACTCAACAAGGTGAGAAATTTCTCTAGGATTTGAGTAAGGAAATATGAGATTTCCCTATCTTTTAGGAGCTAATTTCCTCAGGAATTGCGTAAGGAAATATGAGGAAGTTAGAGGCCTATTTAATATGAGGAAGTTAGAGGCCTATTTTGGCTAAGTGTTGGTCAGAGCAGGTAGAGATCAGTATTGCAATGTAGGTTTAGTTTCAAGGATTGAAGTTTCCATTGTAATAGATTCGTATTCTCTTCTAATTTAATAGAAACAGGGGGGGGTTTTTCCCAGTTGGGTTCCCCAGTAAAAACTATGTTCATTGTGATTGAATGATTGCATGTGATTACATGTGTTTCTATTGTATGTTTTCCTTTCTGCAGATTGAATAGAAGAAATTTGTGTCTATTTTTTTTGTCTAAATTCATTAGCAGCTACAAATTTTGAGCTATTTCTACACTCTCTCCATCTCCCCTCTCTCCCCCTCCCCCTCCCCTACTCTCTTCTTCTTCTCTCTCTCTCTCTCAATCATTTTCCCTATCTCTCTTGATCCATCTCTCTCAATGTGCCCTCTCCCTCACTCTCCCTCTCCCTCTCTATCACTCCATCTCCTTCACTCTCCCTCTCCCTATCAATCACTCCCTCACCCTCTCGGTTATAGGAAATTTTTTCAATTCCGAACAATAGGACTCCTAATGGGATCAATCAACATCATATTCCCCCTTATCATCATCATCACACAAAGCCCTGAGCATGTACCTTTCATTTCCCATAGTTTCTGTCCTGAACTGCATCATCTAGGCCAGTTTTAGGACCTTTGCGTGTTTTGAATAGTTCCATCATGACCAGAACCTATAGCTACCCTTTATACCACTCATTCCTCCTGGAGGAGTACTCTTTCATCTCTTTTTTGACTCCCAAAATATGAAAATATTGTCTAACACTTTTCTTTTCAAACTCGTAAAAGTAAATGAAAAGACATTTACTTAACATAAGATTAACCCTTTTCTGGATTGAGATAGACTATCTATGAAAAAGCAATAACTTAGTCGAACATGGCTAAGAGGTTCTCTTGAGTATTTCTTTTTTACCTTTTCGAAATTGAGAGACTATCTACGAAAAAGGACATCTAGAGTTTTCTTTTTCGCCTCTTTTTTAAACTCTCTAAACATGAAAAATATGTCGAGTTTTACCTTCACTGGACTCATTAAAACATCAAACGATGATGGACTTGTTGAAAATGACAAGACTGAACCATTCCTTCTCTAGGTTCGTTAAATATACTCTGAGGGATTCATCCAAAGGATGAACTTACAGATCAAGAATATGTTATCCTCCTCAATCTTGTTAAAAAATAAAGAGGTACTGACCATTATGATTGGGGAAATTGGTAAAATAGGGTATTCCATTTGCTAATGGCAGCGAGTCACTCGTGAACATAAAACTCTTCCACTTCATCTGCGTGGTTGTTGGGTTGGGTAATATTCTTGTCTTTTGGTTATTATACTGTTTTCAGAGCCTTCATTATCAGTTTTGGGTCAATGTTGGCAACTCCATTTAGTGTTATCATTGTGTTCAAGATAAGTCATTCAGTTGATATCCATTACAATACTCTTAAGCATTCATTCCATGTTCGCCTTTCTTGATCCAGTTCTATATCAGCGTCATTATGTCTCAATCATGATACCCATTTTGTTTCATTGATGGGGGATACATCAAGGCCCTCTTGTGACAGGTCGATTCCTGTCGACATTAGCACATTATCCAAGAAGTTGACTTACAAACACCCCTTGGTACTTATCCACTTTCATACATCAATGGAAATTTTCCTCGCTCTCGGTGACAGGTTTACATCAATGGCCTTTGACCAAAAGACTCTATGTGTTGTTCAACATCAAATCCTTTATTCACACCATACGGATTATACTGTAGTACCTTGAGATCGATTAACATCATCAGTGGTTTCTCTCGCATCTGTTAATGGATTATATCATTGGCTGGTAATAAGATGGTGTCTACCATGTTTGACCTCATCTCATTGATTCACATGGTTAGACTCATATGTTGGTTCGTCATTTGAAGGAGATAGAAGACCTCGGCTCTAGTTTCATCCATCCGGGATTATACAGAGATGACAATCTATGATGGCCATGATCATACGAAAATTCATTCAGTCATGGGTCCACCACTTATCATATGTGGATGCATCTTTTGATCATTGTACATGTTACATTAGCTTATGTGTTGAGTATGGGTATGCCTCCCTCAGCAACAGATATGTCATGATGGAAATATATTGTAACAAATGAAGCTCGTCGGTTGTTCTTGATCCTAACTTGTTACAAGGTAAAGAAATTCAGTCATCAATCACCATTTTTTACTTTGCGCTTTAAGGGGCACTCTATTATAGGCCATTTTGTCACATCCGACCAATAGGCCTCCTAATGGGATCAATCAACATATTATTCCCCCTTATCATCATCATTTCATAAAGCCCTTAGCATGTACCTTTCATTCCCCAGAGTTTTTGTCTTGAACTACATCATCTGAGCCAGTTTTAGGATCAACGATCCTTGGCCTCCTATAAGACATCGTTGACACCCAGGTTGCTCCACTGTGGCCTACGTTGATCACCTATAGGTTTCTCCCCTTTTCACCTACCTTGGTTCTAGAAATTCAAGAAATAGAGAGATATTCTGGAAGCTTCCTATCCTAGAAGCTTCCATAATTTATTACAACCATTTACCTTAGATAAATCATTTGGATCCTATCCTACCCTACTTTGGATTTTCCATCCCTTATCCTTTGATCCCATCGTCCCATCAAAGGTGGATCTAAAACCTTATATTGGTAATTGGATAAGAACTCCCAACTTACCCCACTCCTCTATATATTTACAGCCTTCCATATGCAAGGGGTTGGATTTTGGAGAGTGATTTTACCCTTATGTTGTTGCGGTGAGAGGTTTTATTTCATGCATTTAGGGTGATTGGAGGTGCACATTGTGACAAAGAAAGGACAAGTCGACCTTGGAGGAGATCTTCTACAAGATCAACACCTATTTATGGTTGTAAACTCCTTCCATTTATATTAATGCAAATAATTCTTTGTTTTCCTATATGTCATGTCGTTATTTCATATATTTCAATACTATTTTGATATATTGAATAGAGTATGTAGATGGTACTACATAGATCTCATATTTTCTTGGATTGTGTCATCTAACTGTCTAGGTTCTAATTTTTGCAATCAAAGCTGGAATTGGAGCATTCAAGCTAAAGAAGGAGCAAAGCCCATGACGGATTCTAGGCAGGCTTCATACCGTCATCTATTTACTTTAAGGAAATAATTGTATTACTTATCTCTCTATTGTTCTAGGTTATCCACCAAACCTAAGGGAGATAATTTCGTCTGCGACCATAAATCTCGTATAACAGTCTCTCCATGTCCCATATTTGTAGGTCCCACTCCCTCTCACTCATTCTCTACTTCTCTCTCTCTCTCTCTCTCTCTCTCTCTCTCCCCACTCACTTTATCTCTCTTACTCCCTCTCTCTCACTCCTCCCTCCCCCTAGCTCTCTCTCTCTCCCTCTCTCCCTCCCCCCATCTCTCACTCTCACCCATTGATCTCTCTCCCCCCTCACTTTCTCTTACTCCTCCCTTTCCCTCATTCTCTATATATATCTCCCTCCATTCCCCCATTTCTATTACTTCTCACCCCTTTATCTCTCCCTTCATCTCCTATCTCTATTTATTTCCCTCCCCTCTCTCTCATTTCCCCTACACCTACCTCTCTCTCCCCCTCTGCATTCTTATATTTCTCCCCTTTCTCTTGCTCCTCCCTCCCTCTCTCTCTCTCTCACACACACACATTTTCCCTCTTCCTCTCTCTCTCCCCATCTCCCCCCTTTGTCTCACTCATCCCCCCCTTGCTCTCTCCCTCCATTACCATATCTCTCTTTCTCTCCCTCTACTATATCTCACTTCCACTACCCCTCCCACTCTCTCCCTTTCCCCATTCCCCCATTTCTCTCTCTCTCCCTTTCTCTCTCTCTCTCATCCCCCCTTTCTCTCTCCCTCCATTCCCATATCTCTCTTTCTCTCCCTCCACTATATCTCACTCCCACTACCCTTCCCACTCTCTCACTTTCCCCATTTCTCTCTCTCTCTCCCCCTCCCCTCCTCTCTCCCTTCCTCTCTCTCTCTCTCTCTTTCTTTCCCCCTCCTCCCTCCCTCCCTCTCTCTCCCTCTTTCTTTCCCCCCTCCTCCCCCTCTCCCTCCCTCCCTTTTCTCTCACTCACCCTACCCCTCCCTCTCTCTCACTCCACCCTCCCTCACTCACCCCCCCTCTCTCTCCATCCTTCTCACTCCTCTCTCTGTCTTCCTCCCTATACCCCTCTCTATTCTCCCTTCTCTCTCCATATCCCTATATATTCCCCCTGCTCCCTCCCTCTCCCCCTCTCGCTATCCCTCACCACAAAGTTTGGGTGAACTAATATTTGTGTCATAAGGTTGATTAGGAAAAGGAGTAATAGTTTCAATCAGTGTATATTGTCTACTATCAACTCAAGAACCAAGTTTTTCTAATTAATTGAAATCATAAGAGTTAAGGAATTTGATCTATTGTATGTGAAAGCATCAAAGGAAACACTATGTATTATCCAATACGAGGATTTCAACACTTTAAGACATAAATACTTCTCATCAAATATTACACTTCTTTTGATAATGTTATACTATTTAATACGGTAAAAAAACCAATAAACTTTAGATTCTTTTGAATATCCCATCATGATGCAAGCATGGCTCTTTGCAAGTAATTTATTCCCATAATCATTAAAAATATGTATCAAAGAAATGCATCTAAAGGTCCTAAGGTTGTTTACTAAGGGATTCTTCCAACATCGTCTCTCAATAGGAGTCACAAAATAAAAGAATTAGTTATAACAATAAATAGCTTCAACACAAACCATAGTTTTTAGGTCTTTGGCTTGCAATAGACATCAAATTGTTTCAACCAAAGTTCAAATATTTTGTTCAACTATGTCATTATGTTTAAGAGTATGAGGACACACTACTACTAAGATATGCCTAACTGAACAATATATTCCTAAAGCTATTGATTCACATACTCTTCACCATTATAAAACATTAGACACTTGATAGGTCAACCACATCTATTTTTAATCATTTCCCTAAATTCCTTGAATTTTTTAAAGACATAGACTCTTGTTCTTGGTTGAGCCACTAAATTATGATCATTTAATATCTTATTTTCCTTATCTTTAATCCCTCTTCATTTACATGTGACCTTATATTAGCCATTTTAATACTCACCTTTTAGATTTATGCTCAACATGGATTCCATTTGCATTTCTTATTATTTCATTTAATTATGACTAACACTCAGAAAGATTAGTATATTATGTATTTAATTTTGAAGTATTGACTTACAGGCGGACAAGTTGTTCTAGGGTTCTCTTTAAATATTTAATGTCATGGATTATTCAATCATGATTCTTCACATCTCTTTCCATAAATTTAAAGTCAATTTGATAATTGTTGTAGTTGTGGGGTTCTCATGATCAAAATACTCTACTACAAAATCAGATCTCTAGCAATCTGCTACTAAAACATGTAGCAACATGTTTGCTATGAAAACTTGTAGTAGCTTATTTACTATGAAAACATATAGCAACATGTTTGCTATGAAAACTTGTAGCAACCCGTTTGCTATGAAATTAGGCCTATAGCAGCATATTGCATAATTTTGATTGCTCCAGCAACAATGTTTTATAAAAAAATTTGTAAGTGTGAAAGGAAGGCATTTTGATTATTAGAGAGCATATTGTGATATTGGGTTCCAATAATTAATTACAAGCTCCTCTAGTTATATCTGTCAATTTCAATAATTAAATGCATTATTATTTTCTATTGTAAAAACTCAACAATATTCTCCATCAAGATTCAATGCACACCAAGAGAGTATTTGAATACACAACTGATATTGAATGACATCTTCAAAAGCAAGCATCCAAAGGATGAATAAGACCATATCATAACATCCATAGTCTTTATTGATGTAAGTAATTATCAGTTTGTCCCCATTCTAGTTTGGAGGAATTGATAAATATGCTCCAACTCGTCAATGGTTCACGTGGCATATTGCAACGACCTAGATAAAAGGGGGAACACATGTAATTAATGAAAAACCAATCCCTGAAGTGATTTGAATCAATTTTAGATGCTATGTAACTACCTTCCAAAGATTATAGGTGTTGGTTGAGGGATCCATACAATTGATCTTTATCCCCATTCATTGATTGTCATTCAATTTCGTGTGAAGCATCTATGCGCAAGTTCTAGCTTGTTCCAAAAAAAAATACAGCATAAACTTACTCCTTTTCAACCGAGATTGAGTGATGACAACCAATCTGATTCATTCTTCCACCTAAAGCGATTAGAAATAGGGGATTCATTTTGTTAGAACTTATTATTAATTTGATATAGTTTTTAAAATAGAACGTCATGAAAACCTACATTTGTGTTAGTGATCTGTCTAGAAATTATATATTTAAGGGAGGGGCATCCTCATGGAGAGGAGGAGGAGAAGTGAGCCACCTCTGTACTTTGGAATTGTAATCCTTTTTTCCCAACAATATATATTTCATGCTATGTTTTTCTAGTGCATGATTGTCCTATAGTGTGCATGGTCTAGTTTTGTAGCTGAGAACACAAGCCAAACCCTTCGAGGGGGGCCACTCCAAAGTAAAGGTGTTGTGTATGCTCTATACATATTACAGGTTTTTGTGGCAGTTATAATTCTTTTTATTTTTAATCATTAATGTTAATTAATTTTTAGTTTTATGTGTGATTAGTGTGTCGATTAATTTCTTTTTTTTGTAATATGTTCTATTTAATTTTGCTTACAAGTGTGCTTTAATTTTCTGCAATGCAATTTTTAAATTCATAGTTATTTTTGTTTAAGTTGATGATTCCTAGGAATTTGTCTACTACAAATGTTTGTAGTAGTTGTTAGGGTATTTTCATGCTAGAGAGTTATCTGAGTTTAATTCCATTGGTGAAATAGAGTTAAACATGTTAACTTTGGTTGTGTGGGGTTCCATGTAGCCATGCTTTGGGGCTAACTTGTAGAAATTTCTTCCACCGAGACTTTGTGTCATGATAGGATTTCCCTTTCTATAGAAAAAATTAGGTCATTTAGGTAATTGGTAAAAGTCCTTGTTCTTGTGTATATTGCATGGAGTGTCTTGCAAGCTTACTGACCCTGGTCTAACAAGCAAATTGCACAATGTATCGTAGAACCATATTTAATATTAATAACATATGAATACACCATCATCTTTGGAATTATTGTTAGGGAGGGGCTCAAAAGACAAGGGTTCATTGCCTATAATTTAGAGAAAGTGTTACAAATAACTAGTAGAACTAGGGAAGAGTCAACTACTCCTTTGATAACCCTTATCCCTAACACTTTTCATTAGGTCATATAGATGCATGAATTAAGTTAAATTAGAATTTTCTTTCATGGTGTAGTAAGAGCCACCAATAGTATTAATTTATTTTGCAGGAAAGTCGATAGGAGGAAGAAGTATTGGTAGATAAGGGCTCTAATGGAAAACTAGTCAAGGAGAGGTTACTTCAAGAAAGTGTGTTTCATGAAAAAATTTAATCCTTCCATTATTTTTAGTATATATTAAATTAATATTGATTTTTAAATCTTTTATATTCTCTAGAACATGGTATGGAAAACATTCATGGATCATGAGACACTTTGTGGACTCTCTAGAGTTTTTATGCCAATTATGTTAGGTTCTAATTATATAAATTTTGTATTTTAGATGATAAGGCACTCCATGGACTCTCTAGGGTTCCCACATTGGTTATGTCAAGATATCATCCTCTCATAACACACTTGAACCAGATGCTTTAGTGGGCAAACCTCTATTGATTCCTCTTTCAGTTCAGCTTCGGTGACATACTAAAAGTGAAGAGAACATGGTTATAGCTTGGTTGTGCATTCATTCTATTGTCCCCTTGGGCTGCTAAAATATATTTCCACAATTATGCCATGAAAAAACTTATTTTGAATATTCTACATCCATAAGTGTTTGCACACACCTAGTCTCTTTGGTATTGAAAAAAAACCCAAAGAGGGAGTAAAAATCACTTATGTTTTGGTCGTGCATGTAATAATACCATAATTCTTATGTTTTTGCATGATAACAAAATAAGAATTTAAATACCTATTTGCAATAGAATATTATTTTTTACTCTTGCACTAATCTCAAGTATTCTTGGTAATTGTTGGCTAAGGCTCTAAAAAGGAGAATTTAATATAAATTCTAGTATTATTTCTAGAAAGTATATGCTTACAAGTCAAGATAGGGTTGAAAGTTTTTTTTCTTTATTCCAATTTACTTTCAAGACATTATTCCCAATTATGGTCATTGAAATTTTATTATCTATTGTTGAAAGTGCACCAAAATGCTAATGAGGAGACACAATAGGTCCATCGTACTACTCAAACGATCATGGCACTATAGAAACAGATAAATGAAGGAAAAAAATGGGAGAAATAATAATTTTCAAGGACACATGGTTTCATACAACTTGGGAGGCCATAATCACTCACATCAAGGTAAGCCCTAGAAATTTATAAGTTTGAATTTAAATACCTTGAAAGATTCCTCAATGACTATGAATGCTTTATCTCTTGTGCTTTAATGAGTGATTGGCTAGGTGTATTTGCATGAAAGTTTATTTCTCATATGAAACTATGGATGAAAAGCACTTATATTTTATTTTGTATTGGTATAACCATGTAATTTTATCCAAACCTACATATGAATGGGATCTAGCATAATGAAGTCATGATTTTCTACAAAATCATCTAGGTGTCATAGATATTTTAGGGGTCATATCACAAGATCTGTGAATCGAGTATTGGAAAATTTGGCAGAGGGAAATTTTAAATTATTGTGAACATTCCCACCAAAAATATAAAATATTCAGATCATGATTTGAAGAAAAATAGATATTTATTGGATCAACAATATTTTGACTTAGTAAAATTGCTAGAAAACAGAGTTGGGACAACCAACTTTTAGGTGACCAAAAGGATAGATCCTTGAAACTTTTTTATAGGGTATACTATCCTATGAATCTAGTTCATAAATAAACTTTAATTACTTCATTCCAATATTTTACAAGAATTTTATTCCCTAATTATTAATTGTCTATCATAATTCTGCATTAAGAAAAAATCCATTTTCTAGGTTGTTCATTGGTGTACTTGACTCGTCAGTTCTCCAGTTTTGCAAAAAAAATTTCTATTGGAGATACCTAAATTATTCTACTTGCATATCCAATTGGAATAAATTTTATCCATTGTGAAATGAAAAATTTATGTTAAAAACCATGATTATTGGTCTAGGCTAGAAATTGAAAACAACATGCCATGTAGCTTATTTCTCAGCATATTTGACATGTTGTTTCAAACCATTTTTAAAAAATGTTTATAATAGAGATATCCCTTTGAATATATTTCAATTTGGATTATTAATAACTCTAATCGAACATCATACAATAAATTTATCATCATAAGATCGTCAAGTAGTCTGGGTTGACCACCACTCCCTAACATATTACAATGAGATTTTTTCAATAAATCCTTTAGGAAATTCATTTTATATGCATTAATTGTATACATTTTGATGTTTATTAGAGGAAAAAAGTCATCATATCACTTTTCCTTCATAATCTCACAGTTTGTTGCAAGAAAAATGCTAGATTTTGCAAGTTAAAGAAGGATCATGGAGGTCAATCCATGAATGAGTGATTTTTTTGAAGAATGAATTTTATGAAATGGGAATGTCACCATGAAATTGGAACAAGTGTGCTAAAATGTGATGTTGATTCCTTGGACAAACAATGCCCAAAAATTTCAAGTTCTTAGGGATGCATTTCATAATTGTTTTAATTGTCGACCTACAACCCAAACATTCCATAAAAGTTGTAAATGGATTGAGTACAAGAAAAATGGAGAATTGATTAAATACTACATAATTTTAGCCCCATTCCTACACTATTTATCCCATTGGTGCACAAGGACCTTCAACAAGATTTGAATTACCATGGTATGCCCACACATCTTCCTAAGCTCAAATATCCCACTAAAGCTTGTGAAGTTTTATTTTCCTATATGGTTAACTTAAAATCCTATTAATATTATTCATGCAACCACTGTTATCATGCCACAATTTCATCGTACATTTTTCCTCCATAACACCTCCTTAAATTCCTACTCCACTCACTCCTAACCCACCTAATAAAGTAACTTATTTCACTTACAATGCTAAGTTACCTTGCTAGTTTAATTAGTTTTTTTAATAAATAGATATTTCTCCTACCAATCCATAAGAGGTTTCTTCTACTTCTTTCCTACTAGTAATCTTGTCTAGCACAACTCCTTCGTCTTCAAACATTTGACAATGTGATATGGATCTTGTAATATGTTTCTATTATCAGTAATAATTCACATATCCATCATTGTTACAACAACAACGAAAATAAAAAAAAAATTCTAAGGACAACATTGGTGATGTCACATAAGAACTAGTACGAATAATCCATGTAGTTATCACACAAGAACCAAGTACAGGATTGTTGAAGAAATAGGTGTTTTCACACAAGAACCAACACCTACCATTCATGTGGTTGTCACATAAGAACCAACCATAGGATTGCTAAAATAAATAGGTGTTCTTATACAAGAAGCAACATGTACCATTAATGAGGTTTCCACATAAAAAATAGACTCAAGAAACCCTATTGTTGCCCCACAAGAATCAATATTAGGGAGAAAAAATCAGTTGAATAAATTCTCTAGCAGGATGACTACTACTCCATAAGAACCTATAACAAAATATGTTGTTGCAGAAGTAGTATTCCCTAAAATATTTAAATAAATATATTTCAGAACTAGAAGGAAACCTTTATGATAGTCCTTGGAAAACAAGTTCAAATATTTTTTCTCTCTGCCATGGGAACCTATAAAGAAATTTCTATATAATATCATATGACTACTGCAAATTACATGAATTCCTTGGGTAGGTAAAGGTATGATTCTTCTTTCTATTTGTAATAAAATTCATTCAATACATTATATTTGTATAATGAAACCACTTAATCCTAGTTCCCTACCATTTGTTGTCTTTTCTGAGGATTGAAGAAGTATTTAGTTTGGGGGAGAGGGAACAATTTCACCTTTATCATTCACCACCATTTATCATACCATTCCTACCCTTGTTCAAATCCAAATACTTCATCACACCATCCAAACCATGACATCATCTTACCTTATTCTCATGGTTCATGTTCATCCCAACACCCCCCTATTTATCCAAGCAATAGGAAGGACTAGAAGTTGCTCAAGGAAATACATTAGTGTTGCTACATCAAACATTGATGTTGTTACATAAGAACCAACATGAAGAAACCCTATTGTTGCTCCATAAGAACAAACAATAGAAGGGCTTTCTATTGTCACACAAGAATCGATAGAAAGAGCAAAGGAAGAAACACATGTTACTACATCAAACATTGTTGTTGCTCCACAAGAAACAACAACATAAAAGAGGTAGTTAACATGGACAAGCCAAGGAAATGATTGAGAGAGAAACATGCTTCCATAAGGAAAAAAATCAAGTTGCGATTATGTGGAGGCTGAATTACATTTTATATGTGGATTGAAAATCATTTCATATACATGTTACAAAGGATCTTGATGGGTTACAATTCATAAGAAGTGTTGTGCATTACATATAATTCGAATAATGTATTCAAAAATTTAATTATTTTGCCATTATTCTTAGCCACAACTACAAATATTACAACACCCATGTTTCATATTTCCTTTTGGCACGTTTGAACAAGAAATAGGCCATTTATCAGTTGCTACAAATCCATCAATTTGCTACATGCCACTTTATTTCCTTGTGAAAATTTGTAGAAGACTTCATGACTTTAATTGGTATGAATTTAAAAACCGAAAGCATCATTAAGTATTTTTCCTTATGGCATGGTTGATATAGAGGTATGGGGTTGCATGAGGACATGCAACGTATTGAGTTTGGGGGATATGATGAGCCACAAAATTACCATCATTTAACACTTCGATTCTTCTTTTTCTTATCATTAATCCCTCTTCATTTACTCATCTCTGAGATTTATGCTCAATGTGGCTTCCATTTTCATTTCTTGGTATTTCGTTGAATTATGACTAACACTAGGAAGAATTAGTATCTTATGTATTTACTTTTAAAGTATCGGCTCACACATGGACAATTTTTTAATTGGTTTTCTTTAAAAGTTTACATGCTATGGATTTTTCAATCATGGTTCTTTTACATCCCTTACCATGGATTTAAAGTCATTTCGATTGTTGCTACTATTGTAGGGTTCTCATACTCAAAATAGTCTACTATGAAATCATATTTGTAGCAATATACTATGAAAACTTGTAGCATCCTATTTACTATGAAAATCTATAGCAACTTGTATGTTACAAAAAACTTGTAACAACTTTTTTACTATGAAAACTTGTAGTAACCCTTTTGCTACAATATTGTGCCTATAGTAGTGTATTGCATAATTTTGATTGCTCCAACAACAGAGTTTTAAAAGTTTTTTGGGAAGTGTGAAAGGAAGGAATTATGATTATTAGAAGGCACATTGTGATACTGGGTGCCAATAATTAATTACATGCTCCTTTAGTCATATCCTTCCATTTCAATAGTTTTAATTGCACAAACTCAACAATACTCTCCATTAACATTTTGTGCACACCAGGAGAGTATTTAAATACACAACCAATCTTGAACGTCATCTTCAAAAGAAAGCATCCAAAGGAAGAATAAGAGTGGATCATAGCACCCTCAGTCTTTATTGTTGTAATCAATTATCATATTATTCCCATTTTTGTTTGGAGGAATTAATAAAGACACTCCAACTCATTAATAGTTCACATAGAATATTGCAATGGCTTAGATAAAATGGGTAACACATGCAATTAATGACAAACCAATCCTAAAATGCTTTGAACCAATTTTGGATGCTATGTAACTACCTTCTAAATATTCTTAGTGCTAGTTGAGGGTTCCATGCAATGGATCTTGATCTTGACTGCTTGATAGGAATTAGATTTCATGTGAAGCATATGGGCACACCATTCAGCTAGGTTCCAAACAATTACAACCTGAACTTACTCCTCTACAACCAAGATTGAGTGATGACAACCAATCCAATTCATTCTTCAGCTTGGAGATTAGAAATAGGGCATTCAATTTTTTAAAACTTGTTATTAATTTGATATGGTTGTTAAAATCTACTAGCATGGGAACCTACATTCATGTTAGCAATTTGTATAGAAATTATATATTTAAGGGAGGGTCATCCTCATGGAGAGGAGGATGAGAAACAAGCTAGATATGTATTTTAATATCTTTTTCCAAAAATATATTATTTATGTTGTTTTTTTCCAGTGCATGATTGTCCCATAATGTGTGTGGTGTGGTTTTGTAGCTGAGCACATAAGCCAAACCCTTAGAGGGGTCCCACTCCAAGGTAAAGGTGTTGTGTATTCTTTGTAAATATTATAGGTTTCTATGTTCTAATATTATATATTTTTATTCATTATTTTTAATTACTTTTCTTGTTTTTATGAGTGATTAGTGCGTTGATTAATTTCATTATGTTGTAGCATGTTTTATTTAATTTTGTAAACAAGCGTGCTTTAATTTTCTGTTGTGCAATTTTTAAATTCATAGTTACTTTTATTTGAGGTGATGATTCATATGGATTCAAGTTGCTACAAATATTTGTAATAGTTATTACAGGATCTATGTGTTGGAGAATTATCTAAGGCTAATCCATATAATGAAACAAAGTTAAACATCCTAAATTTGGTTGTGTGGGGTGCCACATAGCCATTCTCTTGGGTTGACGTGTAGAAATTTCTTCCACCCGAACTTTGTGCCATGATAAGATTTCCCTTTTAATAGAACAAATTAAGCCATTTAGGTCATTGGTAAGAGTCCTTTTTCTTGTGTATATTGCATGGAATGCCTCGCAAGCTTACTAATACTGGTCTGACAAATAAAATTCACATTGTATCTTACAAGCCTAATTAAAATAAATTCCATATAAATATGCCATCATTATTCAAGAAATAGACCCAAGTAATTCTAGGTAAATTATTAACAAATGTTAAAATAGAATTTGCACTTGTTAATGAATGCATATTAATGAAATAGAGATAACTTTGAATAACTTCTAATTGTGATTTTGCATGCCATGTTATTCCAGAAGTGAAAATGGTTTGATGATGCTTTCCTAGCACATATCCTCTACAGCTTTATTAGGTGGAAGAACTTTCGTCTCTCTCTCTCACTCCCCCTCCCCATTGCTCTCTATATCTCTCTCTTACCCCTCTTTCTCTCACTCCCCCACTCTCTCTCCCATGTTGTACCTATCTCTCTCCTCATCCTCCTCTTTGTTTCCACCTCCTACCCTCTCTCTCTCTCCCTCCCTCCCTCTCTCCCACATCCTCCCTCTCCCTCACCCTCCCTCCCTCTCTCCCACTCCCTCGCTCACCCTCTTTATATCTTTCTCCCCTCCCCACATCTCATTAAAGAAATTTTGAGGTCTAAAATGGGCCTCCTAAGGAATATTATAAAATAATAGTGGAAATAATAAAATAATATTAGATTAAATCATCAAAATTTAGAGGGAAAAAGAAAAAACTACTTTTTCAACTCATACTTTCAACTTATCTCCCTACGATTTTACTCAAATTTCGATTGGGAGCACTCGTTGGATGCAATAACATTTTTTCATTTATTTCTCATTTTTCATATAATAGGGTCCATCGAAAGTATGAAATATGGTACTCATTGGATGAGGAATTAAATTATGCATCCAATTAGTTCTCTTACATGAAATTTGAGTAAAACTATAGGGAGATAAGTTGAAAATACAAGTTGAAAAAGTAGTTTTTTATTTTTACTTTTTTACTTTTTTACTCCAAAAATAGTGAATCATCCCCCATGGTTGATATCATCATTTATAAAGTTTATTTTGGCTATACATTTTTGCTTTGAGGCCCATTTTTTACCTCAAAATTTCTCTAATCCTCTCTCGGTATCAATTTCTCCCTCTCCCTCTCCCCCCATCTCTCACTCCTTTCTCTCCTTATCCCTCTACATTTTCTCTCACCTATCCTCCCACTCCCTCTCCCTCCCTCTCTCTCTCCCCCATTCCCCCCTCCTACTTTATCTCTCCCCCTACCCCTCCCCCTCTCACTCGCCCTTTTTCATGTCTCCATGTCTCCCTCTCTACCTCTCTCCCTCTCCCTTTTTCCTCTCTCCTACCCTACCCCTCTATCCCTTCCTCCCTCTTACTCCTCACCCTCTCTCTATCTATATCCCTTTCCATCTTCCTCCCCTCCTTCATTATTCCCCTCTCCCTCACACTATCTCTCCTTCTCCCCCTCACACTATCTCTCCCTCTCCCTATTTTTCCATCCCTCTCACTCGCACTCCCCCTCACTCCCTCATTTATCTCTCCTACTCCCCCTCTCTCTCTTTCTCCCTCTCTCTTGCTCATCCCTGCCCCTCACTCTCTCTCTCCCTATCCCTCTCCTTCTCTCCCTCTTAAAATTTCTCTCACTCCACCCCTACTCTCTCTTTCCTTTTCTCTCTTTCTCTTTGTCCCTCTCCATCTCCTCTCCCCCCTCCCTCTTGTTCCCTCTCCCTCACTCCTCCTTCCCCCCCCCCCCAATCCCTCTCTCCCTCTCCCCCTTGCTCTAGCTTTCCCCACCTTGCACTATCTTGCTCTCTTTCTCTCCCCCTATCTATCTTTATCTACCTACCCTCTCTCTCACTCCTCTTCCCCATCCCACTCTCCCTCCTTCTCTCTCTCTTGTCCTAGTCCTACCCCTCTCTCTCAGTATACCCTTCCATATCTTCCTCTCTCCCCCTTGCTCTCACTTTCCCCACCTTAGACTATCTTGCTCTCTTTCCCTCCCCCTACCTATATTTATCTACCTACCCTCTCTCTCACTCCTCTTCCCCATCCCACTCTCCCTCCTTCTCTATCTCTTGTCCTCTTCTTACCCCTCTCTGTCACTCTACCCTTCCATATCTTTTTCTCTCCCCCTTGCTCTCTCTTTCTTTATCCCTCACCCCATATATATATTTCTCTCCTAGCCTCCCTCTCACCCTTCTCCCCATCTCCCTCTCTCTCTCTAACCCCCTTCCTCCCCCTCTCGCCCCCCTTGCCCCTCCCTCTCTCTCCCTCCCCTCTCTCCCCCTCCTCCTATCCCTATAGAAATTCTGACTGTAGATTAACTTGATAATGCAATATAACTAAAGAAAAATACTTTAATCTACTTCTACAATCAAACTTGCAAAAGCCTAATAGATTTGAGGAAGATCAAGCAGAACACATATAACCAGAAGAAGGATCAATGCACATGAAACACAGAAGAATACTCATGGGAAAGCCTCAGCTAAAAACCCCATTATCTGTATTATCATACAAGTTAGAAATATCTCATAATTACACAAAGATTTAGCTCTCACAGCTAGCCAGCTCTCAGTACAATCCTCCCAGATGCTCACAGGCAAAATAGACTTCTCATAAGTCCTCCACACTGCCCTCCAAGCTCTTATTTCCTAGCGGAGTTTTTCTTGGGTGATCCTACTGTTACCATGTGTAACATTGATCACTCACACTAATCTCACACCCTGTAAAACTACGTAATCTTCAAGGAATGAATTCCTTTTGCATGCATGAGTTTTCCTTATAGGAAAATTTATGCAACTGATAGTACAATGTCCCTGTATTTAATCTCAATTGGGTCTTTCTCAGAATAGACATGCATGAGTTAATAATGAGAGAATCTTCAGTTATCTGGAGTGCACTAGTTGAATGCATGCATGCATTAACTTACTGACTCACAATTAGTTCCTCAAACAGTTTGGAACTAATCTAACTAGACTTAACTTAGTAAATTGAGCTAACTAATTACAACTCAAATACAACTCAACCTTATCTCCTAAATTAAGGGATAATCTCCTTAATTTAAGGGATAACTATTGCATGACTTCAGAAAGACTTCTAACTTGAATTTCTCCAACTAATTAACTCAGGATGAATTAATTAATTATTTTTCAAGCAGCTGGTGAGACTAAATTCGAATTTTAATTCTCAATTTTAATTCAAGGACAAATTAAAATTGGAATATTCTTGTTGCCACATTTCAACACTCCCTCTCAACAAGAAAGGGATTATCTTCCACCCCAATCTTGTCTCTATGGAACTCGAATTTACACTTTGACAATGCCTTTGTCAAAATGTTAGCATCTTGCTCCTCGGTCGAAATATACTGCAACAACATGATCCTCCTCGCTACACGGTCTCTGAGATGATGATACCGAATATTGATGTGCTTGGGCCTATCATGAAATACTGGATTCTCAGAGAGTTTGATACAACTCTGATTATCACAATAGATCACATTTGGATCCATCCTCTGATCAAACAAACCAACGAGAATTTTCCGCATCCAGATGCCCTCACATGCTGCCTAACTTGTAGCCATGTATTCATCCTCTGCCGAGCTGAGTGCAACCGACCTCTGTTTCCTGCTATACCAAGAAACTGCAATTGACCCAAGGTTGAAAATCCCTCCTGATGTGCTCTTCCAATCTGATGGACTCCCTACCCAATCTACATTAGTGAAGCCCTATAGCTTCACTCCCTCTATCCATCTATACCATAATCCATACTGAGATGTGTCTCTGAGGTATCTCAATACATGCTTTGCCGCCTTCCAAAACAGCTTGGTAGGCTGAACCATAGCTTGACTCAGCTGGTTCACAGCATAGCACAAATATGGTCGTGTGTTCACTAAGTACATCAGTGAACCCACAAGCTTCCTGTACACAGTAGCCTCTACTATTTCTCCTGAAGTAACATCCTCCTTCCTCCAATTACCTGTTAGAGGAGTCTGCATGGGCTTCCACTTCTCCATGTGGAATCTACTGAGTATCTCATTGGCATACTTGCCTTGAGACACAAACAATTCCCCATCCTTTTGCCATACTTCCATGCCAAGTAAGTAATGCATAAGGCCCATGTCTTTCATCTCGAATTCTCTTGCAAGGTCCTCCTTACAAGACATGATCAACTTATCATCACTTGTCAATATGAGATCATCAACATAAAGTACAATGATCAACTGCTTACTAGAACCATGATGTGGTACAAGTTTGCATCCGCTTCACTATTTGTGAAGCCCAACCCGGTGAAGTAGTCGTCGATCATGGTGTACCAAGCACAAGGTGCTTGCTTTAGCTCGTACAAAGCTCTCTTGAGTCGGCACACATGCGACTCGCGATCGAAGGTCTCAAAACCTTTCGGATGTTCTATGTACACCTCTTCCTCAATCTTGCCATTGAGGAATGCAATCTTCACATCCATCTGATGAATCTTCCAAACTATCTGTGCTGATAGTGCCAACATCGATTTGATAGATGAGTACCTTGCAACAGGAGAAAAAGTCTCATCATAGTCAATCCCCTCGACCTGTGAAAAACCACGGGCAACAAATCTTGCCTTATGTTTCTCCACACTACCATCAGCAGCTTGCTTTACCTTGTAAAGCCAACGGGAACTCACAACTGACTTGTTCTCCGGTCTCGGAACCACGTCCCAAACAATGTTACGAACCATGGAGTCATACTCCTCCACCATAGCATCAACCAAAATCGGTTGTTGCACTACTTACTCAAAGGAAGATGGCTTGGTCTCAACACATTCCCCAACAAGGGCCATGTATCCAGTGTACCTCTTAGGTGACCTTCTTTGTCTGTGCTGAGAAGATGGTCCTCCCACATTCTCTCTGACATCCAACTACAATTTGTAAGCTTCTCTTGTGTGCTTCCGTCCATCTTTAGAAGACTTTGCTTGAGTGGATGTTTCCACTCTTGGATCCTCTGCATGCGGCTACTCCGCATCAATTTGAGGCTCCTCCTCCTTAGGAACCAACAGTTCCTCCATATCCTGTAGTTGGAGCTCCCTCTCAAGGGAAACTCGCATGGCCTTCTACTCATCAAACTTGAGATCTTTTCGAACCATTGTCCTCCGACTGGTAGGCAAATACACCCGATAGTTGTGAGGTGTATCAGTGTACCCCACAAGTATCCCCAACTCTATTGTCGACTCAAGCTTCTTCTGTGCATCCTTTGTCACATGGAAATATACCGATGAGCCAAATATCCTGAGGTGAACCACATCTGGTCTCTTACCAGAGAAAGCTTCCTTTAGTGTCTTCATCCCAAGTATGCGATGTGGGCTTCTGTTCTGCAAATAGACCGTTGTGTTGCATGCCTCAGCCCATAAATGAAGTGGTAGGCCTTGGTCATGCAACATCGCCCGTGCTACCCCTAGAATCGTTATGTTATTCCTCTCAGCCACCCCATTCTATTGTGGGTTATGAGGTGTCATCAACTCTCCTTTAATTCCTTATGTTGCACAGAAGTACTTAAACTCTTGAGAGACATATTCTCCACCGTTGTCACTTCTCAAGGCCTTGATCTTCTTCCCTGACTCTTTCTCGAACCAAACTTTGAACTCACAAAACTTTGAGAAGGTTTGGTCCTTCTTCTGCATGAAATAAATCCAGCATTTACAAGAATAATCATCAACGAAAATCACATAATACCTTTGTTTCGTTGTGGATTCCGTCAAGAATGGTCCACACAAAACAGTATGAACTCACTCTAAGATCGCTTCTGCTCGACTGTCTCGATCATGAAAGGAAGACTTGGCGTACTTTCCCAAGGTACAACCTATGCATGTGTCAACTTGCTCAAGTTTACCTTTGGGAAGTCTTGTAGAGATCTGTTGCATTATCTTCAAGGTCCCATGATGCAAATTGCCTAACCGCCTGTGCCACAACTCGCCAATGTCTTGGCTTTGCACCAATTTTGCTTTCGAACTTAATGCTGCATAATCAGCTACCTCTAGTTTATAGAGATTCTTCACTGGAATCCCAATCCTCTTGGTCTGGCCCGTGGCTATGTGTCTTAGGAACGCCTTTCCTTTACTGAAGACAACATCATAGCCTTTGTCCTCCAACACCACGACCGATACCAAGTTCTTCTTCAGTCTAGGCACATACTTCACATCAATCAAGGTGAGAGGAGCTCCATGCTCCCTCTGAAAAGCAACCGTGCCTTCTCCTGAAACACAATACTTTCCGTCGTCACCCATCTCTATGCGCATCTTGAGGTCTTTCTCCTCCAAGGTATTGAATAAACTTTTATCACCAGTCATGTGGAATGAGGCTCCACTATCAAGATACCAAACACAACCCACCACCGATGACACCATGCATGCGATGAGGGTAAAGTCAATTTTGAACTGAGAGGCTAATGCCTCACCTTCTGATCCTTTCGAGGATCCCTTCTTAGACTTCTTCGATGGGAAATTAGTTGCATAATGTCCCATCTCATGACAATTAAAGCTTCTCACTTTAGACTTGTCAACATTCTTCCCTCCATGAGAAGAATTCAATTTGGAATGGGAAGCCTTCCCCTTCCCTTTCCTTGCCTTACTTGCTAAGGCCAGATTTTCTTCATCATCATTCTTTGATGAAGAACCATCTCGTGTGCTCCTCTTGATGTTCTCCTGCATGAGATCTGACCACAGTCATTCCCAATCCAGTAGTTTCTCCCTTCCATTCATAGAGTCCTGGTAGCTATTCCAGCTCTTTGGAAGGCCAAGGAGAGTGAGGCTCACCATATCATCATTGACAGTAGTTATTCCCACACTACCAAGCTCATCTCTGCAGGTGGTGAGCTTGTTTAGATATGTGGAAATAGTATCGCCCTTCTCCATCTTGATTTTCCGAAGCTTATCCTTGAGCGCCAATTTCCTCTGGTCACTATTGTTCTGATAGAGGTCCTTCAATGTCTTCCACATTGAAAACGAAGTATCCTTCCCATGGAGGCTTGAGACAGTATGGTCTCAAACTCCCTCCAGGATGATTCGTCTCGCCTTCGCCACACACTTCTTCCACTCAGCCAACTCTTGTGCATTAGCTGCAGCTGGCTTTGGGATTTTTTGATCAATGAAATCCTTCAAGCCATTTTCTTCTAATACAACTTCCATTCTATCCTTCCATGCTATGTAATTTGAGCTGCCTTCCAAGGCATACTCGAGTCTCAAGCCATAGAACGCCATTGACCAACTTGAAGTATGAGATGAATTTGATTTGTACCTGCAACCCCGAACTTCAAACTTTGAATTCTCTTCTCAGTATATTGTTCATAGCTCTGATAACCTTTGCTCTGATACCATGTAGAAATTCTAACTGTAGATTAACTTGATAATGCAATATAACTAAAGCAAAATACTTTAATCTACTTCTATAATCAAACTTGAGGAAGCTTAATAGATTTGAGCAAGATCAAGTGGAACACATATAACCAGAAGAAGAATCAATGCACATGAAACACAGAAGAATACTTAGGGGAAATCCTCAGCTAAAAACCCCATTATCTGTATTATCATACAACTTGGAAATATCTCAGAATTACATAAAGCTTTAGCTCTCATAGCTAGCCAGCTCTCAGTACAATCCTCACAGATGCTCACAGGCAAAATAGACTTCTCATAAGTCCTCCACACTACCCTCCAAGCTCCTATTTCCTAACGCAATTTTTCTTGGGTGATCCTATTGTTACCATGTGTAACATTGATCACTCACACTGATCTCACACCCTATAAAACTATGCAACCTTCAAGGAATGAATTCCTTCTGCACGCATGAGTTTTCCTTATAGGAAAAATTATACATCTGATAGTACAATGTCCCTGTCTTTAATCTCAACTCGGTCTATCTCATAATAGACATGCATGAGTTAATGATGAGAGAATCTTCAGTTATTTGGAGTACACTAGTTGAATGCATGCATGCATTCACTGACTAAACTCACAGTTAGTTCCTCAAACAGTTTGGAACTAATCTAACTGGACTTAACTCAGTAAACTGAGCTAATTAATTACAACTCAAATACAACTCAACCTTATCTCCTTAATTAAGGGATGATCTCCTTAATTTAAGGGATAATTGTTGCATGACTTCAGAAATACTTCTAACTTGAATTTCTCGAACTAATTAACTCACGATGAATTAATTAATTATTTTTCAAGCAGCTGGTGAGACTAAATTCGAATTTTAATTCAAGGACAAATTAAAATTGGAATATTCTTGTTGCCACATTTCAACAATCCCTCCCTCTCTCTCTCTCCCCTCCTACCCCACATACACCTCCCTCTCTCCCCCCCCCTCATACCCCTTACATCTCCCCCCTCTCCCTTCCCTCTCTCCCACTCCTCCTATCCCTTCCTCTCTCTCTCCCACTCGTTCCTTCCCTTTATCCCCCCCACTCTCTATCCCCTTAACATCCCTCCTCTCTCTCTCTCTCTCTCTCCACCTCCCCCCATACCCCTCTCTTTCTCTCCCTTCTCACTCCCCTTACATCTCCCCTCTCTCCCCATTCCCATCTCTCTCGCTCCCCCTCACCCTCCCTCACTCTCTCCTTCTCTCTCTCTCCCCTGTCCCCCCATACCCCTCTCTCTCTCCCCCGTCTCCCCATACCTTTCTTTCTCTCTCTCCCCCATCCCCCCCATACCCCTCTCTCTCTCTCCCCCCCCTGCCATAACCCTCATTCTCTTTCTTCCTCTCCCTCTCTTTCTATCCCTCTCTCTCCATCTCCCCTTTCTCCCCCTTCCCATCTCTCTCACTCCCATTCACCCTCCCTCCCTATCTCTCTCTCTCAACCACTCTTCCTCACCCTCCCCCCTTTCTCTCAATCTCCCTCATTTTTCTCTCTCCTTCTCTCTCTCTCTCTCCCTCACCAACCCCCCTTTCTCTCACTCTTCATCATTTCTCTCTCCCCCCCTCTCTCTATCTCTCTCCCCCAACCACTCTCACTCACTCTCTCTCCCTCACCCTCCCCCTCCTTTCTCTCACTCTCCCTCCTTTCTCTCTCCCTCTCTCTCTCTCTCTCTCCCTTTCTCTTGCTCCTCCCTTTAGCTGTCTCTTTCTCTATCTCCCTATCCTTTTCCCTCTCTCTCTCTCTCTACCTTTCCCTATTTCCCTCACTCATCTCCCTTTCTCTCTCCCTTCTTCCCCTTATCTCTCTTTCTCCCCTCCACTCTCTCTCCCTCCTACTCCTCCCTCTCTCTTCCTCTCCTCATTGTTCTCTCTCTCTCTCTACCCATCGCTCTACCTCATTCCCCTCTCCCTCACTCCCCCTACTCCTCCCTTTCTCTCCCTCCATTTATCCATACCCCACCTCTCTCTCAACCCCCCCTTCTCTCTATGTCCCTCCCTCTCCCTCTCTGTCCCCCACTCTCTCTCTCACTCCCCCCTTCTCTCTCCCTCTTCCCCCTGCCACCTCTCTCTCTCTCTTTCCTCCCTTCTCTTTTCTCTTTCTCTCCCCCTTTCTCACTCTCTTTCTCTCTCTCCCTTTCTCCCCCTTCTTCCCCCCTCTCTCCCTTCCCCACTCCCTCCCCTGTCTCTGCCTGGATCCCCCAAGGGAAGTTTTGGGGCTAAAAACCTAGATTTTGGTCGTAAATTGTATCTTTGATGTAAAGACTCCACATTTTGTGGGTGCGAAGTGCGTAGCTTGTAAATGAGTCATAAGGTTGTTCGCCCTTAATTTTGCAATGTAATGCCGGCTATAGAGATCTACCTATGGTCCGCGGACCATGGGATTGTAAAAATAGAGCTAGGCTCTAAGTTGTAAAAAAAGGCAATTGATGATCATGGAATAAAAGCATAGAGTAAGATCTGAAGTGTAAGGTCGAGTCTTTGGGTCGTAGAGTAGGAGAAGGCTCTGCAACTGAGTACGCAGAGGCCTAGTAGTCTGCAGATGAGCGCAGGGACCCCTGCATCTAAATGCGCAGGGCAAGTCGAGTCTGTAACTGTTGAAGCATTAATAAAGAGAAGTTTTACATCAATTCTGTGTATTTATTTCCAGTTTTCTGCATCAAATATATTGGGTATAAATTTCATTTATGTGTTTATATGGTGCATGAACATATATAACTGTGTAGATTAAGTGAATGTGAGTTAAAGTATTTGTTTATGTGAAGTTGACGAACATCTATAAGAGGATAAGTAAGACACATGATGTAACTTGGGAAAATAGCGCAGATCGTTGTCATAGCAGTGTGAAATCACCTCAGCCTCTGGTTAGGGCTGTGCGAAGGACAATTATAGCATATCACGAAGGTATCGCAGGTCAGAACAGTGTGCCAAGTGACCTATGCGAAGATAGGAACAGTTGGACTAAATCGACACCTCATACATCTCGAGAGTGTGGAAACTTGGTTCCAACATCCCCCCATACTGCTTCAGGTGAGACTTCAATCTATGCTCCGCGGGCTGATGCTGAAAGGGCCAGTAGTGTAGGGATTTGTTTGGCTAATTAACTCCGAACCTGGGTCAGGCCCTATCAAGCCAAAAAATTTCTCCCCCTCCACTCTCTCTCCCTCATACCTCCCCCTCTCTCTCCCTCTCCTCATTGTTCTCTCTCTCTCTCTCTCTACCCATCCCTCTACCTCATTCCCTTCTTCCTGACTCTCCCTATCCCTCCCTTTCTCTCCCTTCCTTTATCCATACCCCACCTCTCTCTCAACCCCCCCTTCCCTCTATGTCCCCCACTCTCTTTCTCACTCCCCCCTTCTTTCTCCCTCTTCCCCTCGCCACTTCTCTCTCTCTCTCTCTCTCCTCCCTTCCCTTTTCTCTTTCTCTCCCCCTTTCTCACTCTCCTTCTCGCTCTCCCTTTCTCCCCCCTCTCCCCCCTCCCTTCTCTCCCTCCCCTCTCCCCCCTCCCTTCTCTCCCTCCCCTCTCTATCTCTCAATCCCCCTCCCTCTATTTCTCTTCCTACCCTCTCCCTCTCCCTCTCCACCTCTTTCTCTCCCTACCCTCTCCCTCTTTCCCCCGCTCCCTTCCTATCTCCCTCTCCCTTGTTCTCTCTCCCCCTCTTCCCCCTCTTTCTCCCTCCCCTCTCTCTCACTCACCCTACCAATCCTCTCTCACTTCCCTCTCCTTCACTCCCCCTACCCCCCTCTCTCTCCCTCCCTTTATCCCCACACCCCCTCTCTCACACTGTCACTCGCCTCCCTCCCTCGTTCTACCCCCCCCCCACCCTCTCTTTTTCTCTCCCTACCATCTCTCTCACTCCCCCTTTCCCTTTTTCTCTCTCCCCCTCCTACCCCTCTATCTACCTCCCCTTTCCCTCACTCACCTTACCCCTCCCTCTGTCTAACTCCTACTCACCCTCACACCCCCTACTCCTCCCTCGTATTCCCTCCCTTTATCCCTACCGCCCCCTCTCTTTCCACCGGCCCCCCTTTTTCTCCCCTTCCCTATCCTCACCCTCTCCCTCCCTCTCACCACCCTACCTCTCTCACTCTCCCCCGTCCCTCTCTCCTCCCTTTCCTCCCTACCACCCGCCTCTCCTCCCCCTCCCACTCCCTCTCACTCCCCATACCCCTCCCTCTCTCCCCCCGCCTCTCCCTCTCCTTTCATTTATCCCTCTCCACCCTCTCTTAACCCCCCTATTCCATCTTTCTCTCTCCCCCTCGCCTCTCCCTCTCCCTTCATTTATCCCTCTCCACCCTCTCTTAACCCCCCTATTCCATCTCTCTCGCCCCCCTACCTCCTTCTCTCTCTCACTCCCCCTCCCCATTTGCCTCTCCCTCTCTCTCTCCCCTCTCCCACTCCACCTCCCCATCTGCCTCTTCTTCTCCTCTCCCTCCCCCATCAACCTCTCCCTCTCCCCCCCTTCTCTCTATCTCTCTCCCCCCTTCCATCTATTTCTCTCCCTGACCTCCCCCTCGCTCTCCCCCTTCTCCTTCTCTAAATGCCCTTACCCTCTTTTCTTTCTCTCTCCCTCCCTCTCTCTCTATCTCTCACTCCTCCCTTCACCCCTGCTCTCTCTCTCTCCTAGGCCTCCTTCCTTCTCCTCCAACCCCCTCTCTCTCCATAGATATTTCAGAGCCTTCCCCTTGCACCTTTCAACAATTTTGAAACCCTTGTTCTGCTCTTCCACCTAATAATTTTCTCTCTCCTCTCCCTCCTTCCCTCCTCTCCCACCCCACTCTTCCCCCACCCCTCTCTCCATAGATATTTTTAAACCTTCCCCTTTCAACCATTTTGAAACCCTTCTTCCCTCTTCCACTTAATAAATTTATTTTCTTTGCTTAAGTTGATTATTTAAAATTCTATTTTACAATTTTTTTAAAAATCAAAAAGATTTCTGCTTTTTGATGATAAATCTAAGAAATCTAAAAAAACAAAACAACTTTTCTTTGTTTGACATTGATTATTTAAATTATTAAGAAAATTTTAAATGGGAAGGAAACAAATTAAATTTCTATTAAATATTTGTAAAAATCATGTTCTTTCATTCATTTATTTAACTCTAGTTTTCTATTGAAAATCTAAAGAATAAATTATTTTTTATTTTTTTAAAATAATTTTTAAACTTATTATTAAAAAAAAATGAAAATAACAATTTTTCTTTTGTATTGGATTTTTCAACAATCTACATTTCACTTAAAGCTATTATATAAAATTTTATATGAAAATGGAAAAACAAAATATTACATAATTTTTTATTAAAAAATAAAGTAAAATAATTTCAGTCTCTTACGAACCACCTTTGACACTCTCGACACGAGCGCAACTTAATTATTAAAGCTTTTACCGCAGAGACAAAAGCTACATTGTTTAATTTTTATTGAAATTTCCGAAAAAATATATTTTTTTTTCTAATTTATTTTCCTCGTTGAAAATGTTATTGGAAAATTAGAGGATGAAAAGAATCATTTAAATTTTCATATATTTTTATGATTTTTAATGAAAATCTAAAAAATTAAATTTGATAATAAAACAAAAATATATATTTAATTTTAATTAAAATTCTCATTAACTAAAAGAAAACAATTAATTGTGGCATTTTTTGATCAGTCGTAAAAATGGGACAATTTTTTAACAGATACAAAAAGCTACAATAAAAATAGGATAAACTTTGGATGATAATGATTATTTTTTTTAATAAAAAAAAAATGGTTTTTCCCTCTGAAAAAAAGAGCAAATGCCTGGTCTATACCAAAAGAGAACGCACACATGAATCAACTCTCAAAATCAGGAGATACAGCAGCATCAAACATCTCTTCTTTCCTGCGTTGTGTGCTTTTATAATTGCCAGCCTGCACATGACATTAATCATTTTTAAATGAAAGAGAAACGTTCTGACAACGTAAATGACATTGATAATTTTTTTTATTTGAAGTTCTTGATCTTTCTCTCTGAGAAGAGGCTCTTATGAGTTTTACGAAGAAATTTTTGATTGAAGATCTTAATATCTCTCTCCAGTTATTTTGGATGCAGGGTAGAAAAATAATTATCACAAATTTCTCCGGACAGTTGAAAAGACAATTTTCAAAATGTTATATTTCTTTATTTTTTTGTCTTTTTATGCAAAGAACTCATAATTGTAGTGTAGGAGGATATAAATAATAAGAAAGTAAGTTTTATTAGTTTTAGTTTTCGGAATTGATTGGTAAGTAGTTTTACCGGTGTTCAAATTTCTGGAGGCATTACTCATACCTTGTAATGTAGGAGGATACAAGCAATAAGAAAGCTTGTCAAGTTACCAACTCGCCAATAAGAAAGCAAATCTCACCAGTTTTGGTGTTTGGAATCGATTTGCAAGTAGTCCCACCAGTGTTCAAATCTCTAGAGGCGTCACCCATACGATCTTAGCTTAAGATGATACAAGCAATAAGAAAGCAAGTCTCATCACCACCTCTAGAGTTTTGGTGTTTGGAATCGATTTGCAAGTAGTCTCACCCTATGCCCCCTAGTGTAGGAGGATACAAGAAATAAGAAAGCAAATCCCATCACCAACAGAGTTTTGGTGTTTGGAATCGATTTGCAAGTAGTGTACCAGGATACAAGCAATAAGAAAGTAAGTCTCATCACCAACTCTAGCCTCTAGAGTTTTGATGTTTGGAATCTATTTACAAGTAATCGCACATATTTAAAATCCATTTGCAAATATTTCCACAAGTATTCTGTCTTTTTAGACTTTTGTGACATGAATAAAAAAATGTATTTTTCATACCAATTTTAGGTTGCTTTGTTGTAATCTCTTTGATTGCCATAGATATAGCCTCTGAGGAGCAATATTTATTTATGTTGAAAGTTGTTATTGTTAAATTTTTATAAAGTAGGGAAATTTTAATTATATAGTTTTTAATTTAACATTAACAGTTTCTAAAGTTTTTTTTAATATAATAATTCAATTGGAATATCATTTTTAAACGATTATCTCAAAGTCTTTTTATGAGAGGTATGAAAATTAAATACATCAAATCAAATAAATAGATTAATGATAATTTTGATAAAATTAAATAATTTTTCACTATAATTTTTATATTTATATTAAAAAAAATAAAATAAAAAATGATCTTTTTCAATCAATTTTATACGTAGAATATATATATATATATAACACCAAAATATTATTTTTCCAATTAAAAAATTAAATACTTAATTAAATTTATTTATAATTATAATTCATGTAACAATTTGTAGTAAAAAGAAAATAGGTTAATAAACTATTTTTTTAAAAAGAAAATTAATAAATGATTTTATTCCTTTCAAATTTCTAATAGACAAATAAAAGTAACTTTTCTGTTAATTAAAAATAAAAATTAATTTAATAAAAAGAGATGAAGGAATTATGTTTTTTCTACAAATTTTAATAAAAAATTAAAAATAAATAATTGGCGATAAGATTAACTTTCGCAAATATTGAGTAGGAAATTAAATAATAAAGGTTCAGTAAAAAAAAATATTAAATAAAAACATTATGAATAATAATTATAAAAATTAAGATAAATTTTATTTATTTTTAATTACAAAAATTAAATAATAATAATAATAATGTTAATTTAATTTAATTTTAATTTAAGGTTATTATCAAATTACATATTAAATTAATGTATGAAATTTTTATTAGTGGATAAGTTTTTTTCAATATAACAATCTGCTTATTATAGGGCTGAAGGAGCAGGCTCCCCCTCCATCCCAGAGTTTTAACTTTTTCTAAAGATTTGGTTTACCATTATTAAATTTACTCTTGTAGTTATGGCGGTAATCTCCAGCCTGTTCTAAATTACTCCAATAAATTATCGACTCATTATAGTTAAAAATAATAATAATAATAATAATCATTTTCAAATTTATATAATCACTTAACATTTTTAATATTTTTGACTTCAAATCGTAATAAAAAATACATATTTTTAAACTTAAAATTAATTTTAAAAAAATTAAGAAAAAAAAGTGTTTATTATAAAACTCTCATATAATTTAATTTCAAAGTGAGGATGGCATATATCATCTACGTTTTAAATATAAAAGCATGACGATGGCATATACATAATCTAACGAGCCGGAGGAACTACCCAGAAAGTTATGGAAATTCTAATCATATTTAGAGAAAATCGGGCAATGATTTTTGTAAATCCAAGTTATACTTGTTAAACTTCAAAATTTTAGGCGTCCTAGACATTTTTGATGGTGCTGAATCCATTTCCACCATGAAAAACACGATTCAAACACTGTATCTACAAAATTTTTTGAAATTATTTGCCCAAATTCCAACCACATTTAACCCCCCGAACAATTCCTCCGCCTCAATAGACAACTCCTATACTATCTACATTTCAAATATAAAAACAGGAGGATCGGATATAGCTTGAGAGAAAGGGATTTGAAATCTGCTCCAAACAACTACAAAAGGATTTGGCTAGACGTTGGTTAAAAAAGTTACATGACCATTTTTTTTTATAATTTTATTTTTTTATTCATTTCATTAATCTCTTTTCTAAATCTTTAATCTATTTATATAAAGGTGAGTTTGTTCCGTATTTTTTTTTTAAATTTATATGTTTAACCTGTTTAATATATTATTTTGATTAGGGTGAAGAAGTGAATCAATAATTTTACATAAAGCATCCAATCACTCTCTATCTACAACCCATGGACCAATCTACTTGTACTTTAATATTAATAAAAAAATTTCATTACGCACTCTGTATAGATGTCAAATCTGCGTGTGGTTATGGATTGGCAGTCTATTGTATTATCGTAGTCCGTTGGTTAATGTTCTGATAGGTTATTTGCATCTGTTTTTAGGTTAATGTAACATTTACTATTAGTTCTGTATTCATTTATGTTGGTTTGCCGTTAGGGTTAATTATGTTGGTAAAATGGAATAAGAAAACAAGTAGATCCGTGAGACATTATTTTTTTTTAATTTGAATAAGATTAATGATCTTTTTCTTTTTCCTTGGGTAAGAAAGTAAATATTTAATTTACAATATTTAGAGTTTTAAATTTTTTTAAATTTTAAATAATTATATTAAAAAAAAACTCACTAAAAACATCTAAATTTTTATGAGATAATAAAAATTTAATAATTTAAATAATCAATTAATTATTTTTTCAATTTAAAAAATATATAATTTCTTGCCTTTTTCAATTATTTTTCCTAATTCTTAACCATCAATTAAAAAACAAAACAAGGAAGAAAAACTCTAAATATTTATAACAAAATTAAATAATCTTATTTAAGTAAAAGCTTAAATAATTAATTTTTCCCCAAAAAGGAAAAAAACTTTCCTTTTCAGTTTTCCAATAAAAAATTTAAAAAAAATTATGCTTTTCAAAATTTTAATAGTAAATTAAAATATTTGTTTATTTTCAATTTTGAGAAGAAATTAAATAATAAACTTAAAATACAGAAAATAAATGAGTGGGAAAAATTATTATTTTGATTTTTTAATAAAAAATTATATATGGTGATGATGATTAACGTCCACTAAAACCAATGCAGTCTATGGGACCTCAAGAAAAGAAAAATAATTTGATTGTAATTCTTCAAAATCTTGTTTCTATGATCAAAGAGAAAGGAAAGAAGTGCTCCAAGATCACTCTAGTTTGGTTGGCTTAATAAGTCAAGAAGGTTGGAAGTATGGCAGATGTTAGGGAATATTGAGAGCGGATGTGAGTAAGAGTTGGGCAGTCTAAAAGAAAGTGTTTTTCATTTTCCACCTTTTTAGTGTCGCAAATCTCACAGATTTTATCTTCCCAAGGAGTCTTGGGAGTAGACCATCGTCCACTTTCACTTCAAAGCTCATGAGAATTATTTATTATCTTAGCGATGTTCATTCTTTTCATAGTGTTGGTTAACACCGAGAGATAATTTTGGTTATCAACAGTGGGGTTGATCACCTCCTTATAGTATCTTAGCTTCCTTTTACCCTTCAGCTCCTTATCATCCCACATCTTGTGCTTAAAATTGGAGGTAATGGCATCTTTGACACTATCCTTGCTTCCCATGATGATCTCCTCCTTAATCCACCAATGGTTGAGCCAAGATTGGGCATCCATATGCCACCCGCTCTTGAAGTGAAGGTGGGGGTTTTGACTAGAGTTAGAAGCAATTTTCAGGAGCCTCTTGGGGTCCATGTTGTAAAGCTTCTTATACATAAGATATCTAAACATAGTCATACTTTCAATGGGGGACAGGGCAACTTCGATCAAGAGGATAAGATAGAGAGCATTTCCCTTGATCTTTAGGTTATAGATTATGAATTTCTTTTGAATCATCTCAATCTTTCTCCATGAATCTTTGAATATACTGCAACCCCAAACTTCACAACTGTATAAGACAACAAGGGTGACGAGAGTCTCGAAGAGGAACCTCTTTTTACTCCACATGCAAAGATCTACTGACTTACAGTTGTTTTCAAGCTAATAATAAGTTTTCCAACCTCCAATAATCCTTTTCTCAATGCTATAACTCCAGTTGAGATGATGAGGAAAGTCAACACCCAAATATTTATAAGAAGAAACTTGCTCTAAGCAATGGTTATCATAAATGAAACTACCGTGTGTGCTCTTTCTGGATTTAATGATCATGGCTTTAGTCTTGTTGGTATTAAATGTCATACCGGTTATCATAAATGCAACTACCATGGGTGCTCTTTTTGGATTTAATGATCATGGCTTTAGTCTTGTTGGTATTAAATGTCATATCCATCTTGGAGCAAAAGACATGAAGAGTCTTAAGCTGATTGTCAAGGTCATCGTGGCTTTTTGCAAGAAGAATGATATCATCAGAATAAAGAAGAAGAGTAATGGTTATACCAGCAACCTCTGTTCCCTTGCAACCTGTAGTATCTAGACACTCCTCTAGCTTATCGATGTATATGCCAAAAAGCGTAGGGGATAGGGGACAACCTTGCTTAACTCTGATTTTGCATTTAATGTCTTTAGACCACCCTTCGTTGGTCTTAAGCTTGGCAATGACAGTCTCGTAGAGGCAGATCACAACAATCTACAGTTCAAGAGGGACCATGATCTCTTCAAGTCTCTCCTAGAGCTTATCCCGAGGAATAATGTCGAAAGATTTTCTAAAGTCCACAAAACAACAAAATAGATCGGATTTACTATTGTGACATTCCTTTACAATGGCCCTGAGAGTGGTAAGATGATCGATAGTTGAGTGATGTCTCCTAAAACCAGCTTGTCATTTAGCTCTTTTACCATCGTTTTCAAGCCAAAGGCTAATCTTCTTTTCCAAAATGAGCCTATATAGCTTGGCTAGGATGTGGCTAATCATAATAGTCTTGTAGTTAGAGGCAACACTTTTGTGCCCATTTTTAAAAATATGCACAATAAGGCTTTGCATCCAAAAATGAGGGAAGCCATGTTGTACAACCAAATTGAGAAGCTTGTGGGGATGAGGAATGAGGATAGGTTTTCCCATTTTGAAGATCTGAACTTAGTATTCTTCAATATCATTAGCTTTCCCATTAGTGAGTTTATTAATCCTAGACTCAACGTCTTCGAGAGAAAATACATCCTCCTTAATAGGAGTGTTTACGATGGTGCCCATGGTGTCCAGAGAGTCATACAACTTCTTAAGATAGTTGTCCCATTCTTTTACTAGATGTGGAAGAACTTTCAATATACTTCAAAATTCAATACAAAATTACATATTTAAGGTTTTTCAATATAAAATTAAATAGTTTGTATGACAACATACAACTTCTTAAAATAGTGGTCCCAATTTTTGACTAGACATGGAAGAATTTTAAATATACCTCAAGATTCAATAGAAAATTACATATTTAAGGGTTTTCAATATAAAATTAAATAGTTTGTGTGACACAGTAATAAACTCGTGGGAAGAACCTATTCTTTCCAAAAGCAAATATATCAGGCTCATTGGGAAAAGAGAAATAGAGCCAGGCTAACAGGTAATAGTACAGAAAGGATTTATGGTGATCAAGTAGACACTCACTATTAGAACTTGGTATGTCATATGATAATATGGGATTAAATCATTATTTATATATTAATAAATGTAATATATATATATATATATATATATATTTGTTTTAGACATCATTAAAAAAACATAATAAACCTGCCATGAAAACAAATTCTTCTTTCGCTTAAAGTAGTGGTTGGAGAGATTAAAAATGCCTCTAGTCATCTCAAAATATTGGTTCCTTGTTCTCCCAAAATTGATCCCACTGTTGCTTTTCTCCAACAAGATGTACAGAGCTTTGCATTTGCTGTTGAGATTGCACATTTACTGTCTCCGCGTATTTCACTACCATGAAATTGATTACTTGTAGCAATACTCTTTGGCCGTGTGGATTCTTTCGTCGGAAGGGAGGGACACTGTCATTAGCTATCAAAGGAAAGCAGGTCGTTGTAGAATGTGCTCCAGCATCGGCCCCAGAAATCTATGCTACCTTATTAAATAAATAAAAAATATTAAATAAAACGGTAAACAAATTTGATATTTATTATTGTTATTTAATAATTTTAAAATTAAAAATCTATTTATAATTTATTTATTCTTTGATATTATTTATTGGATTGTGTATTAAAAAAAATATTTTCATACTATTAAATTATTAAATATCAGAAAATCCTCAAATCCAATTCCCCTATATATTACACCTATAATGTAAATCGTTTTTGAGCTTAATTTCTGAAACTAATTTTAATTTACAACGAGCGTTTTCTATTTTAAAAGTTTTACTTTATTATACGTCCAAGGTCAAATATTTTAAACTCGAGAGATACCTCCTTCTTTTTTTTTTTGTATACTTGAAACTAACCTTAGTTGGTTCGTTTAATTTGAATGGTTTATTGTATTATACCAATTTATATATATATATATACACACACGTAAAATTAATCTTAATTGATGTGGGAGTAGATAATGAACATAAATAAATTTGATTTCATTTAAATATAATGATAAATGGAATGTTTTTCAATATCATTATTAATAATAATTTCAATTATATTTTATGTTATATATTAATATTACAATATTGGTAAGGAAGGAAGAAGAGGGGAAGATGTATAAAGAGAAAGGGGGTGGGAGAGAGAAAGGGCATAAAGGGGGAGGGATTGGTAATGGGGTAGCTAGGATAGAGAGGGAGAAAGGGAAGGGAAGAAAGGGAAATTGGGGGCTATTGATTGGGAGGGGGAGAGATGGGAAAGAGTGGGGAAAGATAGAGAGGGGTGTTGTGGGAGGGGATGGTGAGAATGGGGTGAGGTTAAGGTTGTGGGGAGTAGGGTGGAGATATATAGGGGAGGGAAGAGAGAGGGTTGGAGAGGGGGATAAAGAGATGAGTATGGTGGCAGGGAGAGAGGGGGTCTAGGAGGTGGGAAGAGAGAGAAGGAGGGGCAGTGGTGGGTGTGGGAATGGGAGAGAGAAGGAATGGTATGGGTATGTTTAGAAAGGGAGGGAAGGACGAAAATGCAAGGCAAGATGTGAAGTGAGGGAGGAGCAGTGTGGGACGAGAGAGAGGTAGGGGCAGAGAGGGATTAGGAATATGAATAAGGGGGGCAGGAACGGGGGGCAGGGAGTGGGGAGGGATGGGTGTAGTGGTACAGGGGGTGATTGGGGGAGAGAAGGATGAGGAAGTGGTGAGGAGAAAGTGGGGGATGATGAGGCAAGAGAGGGAGGGGTATAAAGAGGTTGTGGATGAGGGGGAGGGGTAGGTGAACAAGGGGGGAGGGATCATCAAGGGTGCGGGAGAGAGAGAGAGAGGGAGGGAGGGACATAGGTTTATATAGGGAGGAAGGGTATAGAGGGAGCAGGGATGGGGAGGGAATGGGCAAAGAAGGGGGAGGGTCAGAAGGGGGAGGAGAGAGGGACGATTGGTGTGGTGGGAGAGGAGGGATGGTGTCAGAGAGAGAGGGCCCTAGGAGATGGGGGTAAGGATGAAAATTTGGGAGGCAGGGAGGAAAAGGTAGGGGGTGGGAGCGAAAGGGATGGGTAGAGAGGAAGGAGAGAGGGGTCTAATGGGGGTAGGGAAGGAAGGGATGGAGGGGCAGTGGGTGAGAGTTATTTGGAGGTGAGAGGTTGGGGGAGAGATAGGGAAGGGTGTTGGGGCAGAGAGGGTGGAAGGATCAAATAGACAGTGGGGGGAGAGAGGGGTAAGGAAAGGGTGGGGGGTTAAGAGTGCTTTGGGGGAGTGTGGTTGTTAAGCTTCGGTTGGAGGGGAAAGGGAGATGGGAGAGAGAGGGATGGGTAGAGAGGGGGATGGTGAGAGGCAGAGGGAGGAAGGTGGGGCAATGGTGTGAGGAGGTGGGGAGGAGGGATTGGTTGGGAAGGATGGGGATGGGGGGTGGAGAGGGAGTGGTATGTGTAGGATGAGAGAGTGAGGGAGATGAAAAGAGGGGTTTAGTGGGGGGAGAGGGAGGGGGAAAAAGGGGGTGTGTGCATGGGAGGCCGAGAGAGGGTAGAGAGGGAGAAGCAGGGGAGGGGGGAGTGAGGGATCTAGTGGGTGGGAAGGATGAAGGAGGTAGAGAAGGGGATGTAGGAAGGGGTAGTGGGGGGGAGTGACTGGGAGGAGAGAAGATAGAGGAGACATATGTTGGGGTGGAGAGAGAGGGAGGTTTCGGTCGAAGCTGAGGAGAAAGAGGGGGAGAAGGGAGGGTTAGAGAGAGTGGGGCGGCGATGTTGGGCTATAAGGGCAGAGGAGACAGGAAAGAGAGGGAGGAGTAGATAAGGAGTGGAGAAAGAGTTAGGGATCATGAGCATTAGGAGGGATGGGGATTCAAGGGAGAGAAGGATTGGTGTGCATTGGATGAGAGAGGGAGAGAGAAGAAGAGCGGGATAGAAGGCTTTGGTAGAGGGGATAGGGAGGAGGAGGTAGAGAGGAGGAAGGAGGGAGGATTAGTAGGGGGGATATAGGGATTAAGATAGGGTGGAGAGGGATAAAGGGGTGGATGGAGGGAGGGGGAGGGGCAAGAGAAGGACAAATGTATTGGGAGGGGGGTGAGATAGGAAAGGAGGTGGTTGTG
The DNA here is from genome assembly GCA_031772625.1 of Pinus tabuliformis. NCBI lineage: Eukaryota > Viridiplantae > Streptophyta > Pinopsida > Pinales > Pinaceae > Pinus > Pinus tabuliformis. The sequence goes on from CM062813.1 coordinate 425,529,768, forward strand.
GGCGGGGAGATGGAGAGAGAGGGGGAGAGAAGGGGGGATATAGGGATTAAGATAGGGTGGAGAGGGATAAAGGGGTGGATGGAGGGAGGGGGAGGGGCAAGAGAAGGACAAATGTATTGGGAGGGGGGTGAGATAGGAAAGGAGGTGGTTGTGGGCGGGGAGATGGAGAGAGAGGGGGAGAGAAGGGGGGATATAGGGATTAAGATAGGGTGGAGAGGGATAAAGGGAGAGAAAGGGAAGGAGGGAGGAGGTAGTAGGGGGTCGGGCGGCATGGAGAGAGAGAGAAAGAGGAGGGAGGATACGGGGATTAAGACATGGTGGAGAGGGATAAAGGTAGGAGAAGGGAAGGAGGGAGGTGAAGAGAGAGAGAGGGAGGGGAAGGGAAAGAGGCAGGCGGAGGGAGAAGGCAAGGAATGGAAGGGGGGAGAGATTGAGAGAGACGGTAGGGAGAGAAATAGAGGGAGGAGGAGGGGAGAAGAGAGGGGAGGGGGAGAGAATGGGAGAGAGATAGCTAGGAGAGGGAAAGGTGTCAGGAGGGGGGGGGGAAGGTGTCAGGAGAGGGGGGTGAGAGATAGGGTACGGAGGGAGAGTGAGAGAGAGGGTAGGAAGTAAGGGAAGAGAGAGGGGGAGGACAGGGAGAGGGAGTGAGAGAGGGAAAAAGGTAGAGGGTGTAGATTTCAACCTCGTACATAAATTATCTGCATACAAATTATAAAACACAGAAAATAAACAATAGCGATATAACACATAAAACAAATATACACAGAGATTTTCCTCAGGAAGGAGGTAGGGGGAGAGGGAGAGGTGGAAAGGGAGGGGCAGGGGGGGTGTGGGGAGGGGGAGGAGGAGAGGTAGAGGTGGATGGGGTGGGGGAGCGAGAGGTGGAAGGAGGTAGGGGGAGAGAGAGAAGTAAGGAGGTAGTGGGGAGAGAGGGGATGTAGAGAGAGAGAGAGAGAGAGAGAGAGAGAGAGAGAGAGAGGAGGGGGAGTGAGAAAGGGGGGAGGAGAAGGAGAGATGTATTGGGAGGGGAAGTGAGATAGGAAAGGAGGTAGTTGTGGGCGGGGTGATGTAGAGAGAGAGGGAGAGAACGGGGGGATACAGGGATTAAAATAAGGTGGAGAGGGATAAAGGGAGAGAAAGGAAAGGAGGGTGGAGGTAGTGGGGGAGTGGGACGGCATGGATAGAAAGAGAGAGGAGGGGGGAATATGGGGATTAAGACAGGGTGGAGAGGGATAAAGGGGGAGGAAGGAATGAGGGAGGCAGGGAGAGAGAGAGAGGGAGGGGAAGGGAAGGAAGGAGAGGGAGAGAGAGAGAGGGGTACGAGGAGTGAGAGAGAAGGCGAGGAAGGGAAGGGGGAGAGGGATTTAGAGAGATGGTAGGGAGAGAAATAGAGGGAGGAGGAGGGAGGGAGAAAGGGGAAGGGGAGAGAATGGGAGAGACATATCGAGGAGAGGGAAAGGTGTCAGGAGAGGGGGAGTGAGAGAGGGGGGAGGAGAAGGAGAGATATATTGGAAGGGGAAGTGAGATAGGAAAGGAGGTAGTTGTGGGCGGCAGGGTTTAGAGAGAGAGGGTCAGAAGGGGGGATATAGGGATTACAACAAGGTGGAGAGGAATAAAGGGAGGGGAAAGGGAAGCAGGGAGGAGGTAGTGGGGGGGTGCGGCAGCGTTGAGAGAGAGAGAAAGGAGGGGGGGGATACAAAGATTAAGACAGGGTGGAGAGGGATAAAGGGAGTGGAAGGGAAGGAGGGAGGCAAAGAGAGAGAGAGAGAGGGAGGGGAAGGGAAGGAGGGAGAGGGAGAGAGAGAGAGGGAGGGGTACGGGGAGTGAGAGAGAAGGCGAGGAAGGGAAGGGGGAGAGGGATTGAGAGAGATGGTAGGGAGAGAAATAGAGGGAGGAGGATGGAGGGAGAGATGGGACGGGGAGAGAATGGGAGAGAGATAGCAAGGAGAGGGAAAGGTGTTAGGAGAGGGGGAGTGAGAGGGAGGGTAGGGAGGAGGAATGAGGGAGGGAAGGAGGTACGGGGTGTATATTTTAACCCTGTACAAAAATTATCTACATACGAATTCTAAAACACAAAAAATAAACAATAGCACTATAACACATAAAACAAATATACACAGAGATTTTTCCCTGGATCCCAAAATCGGGACTACCAGATTGATTTTTCATTGTGTTTCTTTCAATGTTACAATATATATATATATATATATATATATATATATATATATATATATATATATATATATATACATATATATGTCGAAGCATCTAATACCATGGACCGAAAACCATCGCGCCTAAAACCATGTGCGAAAATCATGCACAAAACCATAGGTAGGTCTGCCCACCTAATATAGGGTCCAAAAAAAAAAATTCCCCAGGGCATTGCCCTGGAACCCGTAGAGGGGGGCCTAACCACCCCCCTCAAACCCCCTGTAACCCCCCCACTACGTAGTCGTCGCAACAAAGTGGGGGCTCCGCCCCCCCTCTAACCCCCCGATTTAACTAGGGGAGCTAGTCATGGAAAAAATATAACACAACCCAACATTATCCCACTTGTTGTTTTCTTTCCACAAGGGGCCACAAGAGAGCTTAGTCATTTATCTAGCCCTGCAATGCCCATTATTTCTTTACACCAAGAGAACTTTTCAAAGCTCATAGATTTTGTTAATGCATCTGCAGTATTCTTCAAAGTGTCCACCTGTACCAGCAACACCCTTTTGTCTTCTATCATATCTCTCACAAAATGATATTGAACATCAATGTGATTTGTCTTTGAATGATAAGCAAGGTTCTTTGCTAAGAAAATTGCACTTTGGCCATCACAACCTATCCTTATAGCTCCATGTACTAACCCCATACTTGAACACAATCTTTGCAACCAAATTGCTTCCTTGCTTGCATGAGTGGCTGCCATGTATTTTTCCTCTGTGGTTGATAGTGCCACTAGAGATTGCTTCTTACTCATCCAACTGACTGCACCTCCAAATAGGTTAAACACATACCCACTTGTAGATCTTCTCTGATCCAGATCTCCAATCCAGTTTGCATCAACAAAGCCACGAATATCCAACACTCCGTCAAATCCTGGTCTTCCTTGGTAGCATAAACCATAATCACTATTGCCACGCAAATACATGAAAACCCGCTTCACTGCTATCAAATGCTTCTTCGCTGGTTTTGACATAAACCTGCTCAATACTCCCACTGCATGTGCAATGTCTAGTCTAGTACAGACCATTACATACATCAGGCTACCGAATGCACTTGCATATGGAACACGAGACATGTCCTCTTCCTCTTGTTGTGTCTTGGGACACTATTCAATAGATAACTTCCCACTTATAGGAATAAGAAGCTTCATTGGTTTACTATCCTGCATATTAAACCTTTGCGGTATTGTCTCGACATACTTCCTCTGGTTTAACCAAAACTTGCTCTTTGCCCGATCTCTTTTAATTTCCATGCCTAAAATATATTTTACAGCACCAAGATCTTTCATGTCGAATTTGGAGAACAACTAGGTCTTCAAATCCTGGATAATTCCTTTGTCATTTCCAACCTACAACATATCATCCACATAGAAGACCAGATAAATAACACGGTCACCAATTAATTTAAGAAACACAGTGATCTACTTTGCTTATGGTGAAGCCAAGTCCCCGTATAAATGTATCAAATTTCTTATACCACATCCTTGGTGATTGTTTTAACCCATACAGAGAGTTTTTTAACTTGCATACCAGTGCTTTCTTACCCTTCACCACAAAGCCTTCAGGTTGCTTGATCCCCTCTTCCAGATCCCCTTGAAGAAATGTTGTCTTCACATCCATCTGTTCTACCTCAAAATCAAAAGCAACAACAACATATAAAAGTAATCTAATAGAAGCTACATTGGCAACAAGAGAAAAAATATTACCAAAATCAATTCTCGGCACCTGGAAATAACCTTTTGCTACCAACCGAGCTTTGTATTTCTTCACCTTTCCTTCTACATTTGTCTTCTTCTTGAACACCCATTTTTTGTCAATGGGTTTCCTTCCAGCCGACAACTCCACTAGATGTCAAGCCTCATTTTTGTGCAAAGATGCCATTTCATCAACCATGGCCTCTTTCTAGAGTTTTCCATCCTCTGAATCTACTGCTTCCTTCACATTTCTAGGATCATCATCAGTAATAGATAAAGAAAAATATGAACAAAAAGCAGATGGACTATATCTTTATGGTTGCCTTTTTTCTCGAACTGATCTTCTTATAACCGGAGTTTGTGGATGTTCATCTTCTGATTCCTCTTCTGCTATAGAGTCTGGTTCTTTCTCCTTTAGCTCAAACTTTATCTTCTCAGATTCCTTTGGTTGGACTTCATGTTTAATAAAATCTTTCACTTCTCTGAACACTCCATCTCAGCTGTACACAACCTTCCTTGTTACTAGGTTCCAAAGTTTATAACCATTTAAACCATCCTTATATCCAATAAGGATGCACTTTTTAGATTTACTATTCAACTTTGTTATTTTCTCTTTTGGAACATGTACATATGCATCACATCCAAATATCCTTAGATGTGAAAGAGATGGTTTCTTGCCATTCCATACCTCTTGTGGAGTCTTATCCTCCAACGCCGATGAAGGTGATTTGTTGACTAGGTAACATGCAGTCTCCACCACCTCTACCTAGAATTCTTGTCCTAACCCGGCACCAATGAGCATGCTTCTTGCCCTTTCCATCAGGTGTGTATGGAGTAGTCTTTTGTCGTGCTATACCACACTTCTTACAAAATTCTTCAAATTCCTTCTTGCAAAACTCTCCACCATTATCTATCCTTAGCACCTTTATCTTCTTCTCTATTTGGCTTTCCACCAGAGGCTTAAATTCTTTAAACCTGTCAAAGACTTCAAATTTCTTCTTAAAGAAATATATCCATGTATTCCTGAGAAGTCATCTATAAATGATACATAGTACACAGACCTACCCAGTGATGGAACCTTCATAGGTCCAAACACATCACTATGTACAAGCTCTAATATATGTTTCGCCCTCTTACCACCAGAGGGGAAACTCACCCGATTCTGCTTCTCATATACACAATTTTCACAGAAATCAAAATCGAGAGAGCTATTAATCATACCTTCTACCATACCTTTACCATGAAGTATTCGAAGGTCCTTCTCTCCAATATGTCCAAACCTTTGATGCCATAGCATGTTCTTTTCTCCAAAGACCACTAGATTTTCTGCTCCACTTTCAGGAACCACAGAATTGTTGCACCCATCAACAATAGTGCCACCTTGCAGCTTGTACAGAGTTCTAATCCGAAGTCCCCACATGAATACCAGTGCTCCCCGAACCATCTTGCAGGTATCCTTCTCGAACACTTTTTTTACACCTACATCATCCAACTTGGTTACAGAAATCATATTTCTGGCTAATGCAAGAATATACAGAACACTTGGAAGTGTTCTAATCCTTCCACCTTGCAAATTCAACTTAACTTTTCCACGACCAACAATTTTAGTCTTCCTGTCATCCCCCAAGAAGACATCACCACCATCATATTTCTCATACCCGCAGAACCACTCTTTATGGGGAGTGAAGTGAAAGGATGCACTTGAGTCAATCAACCATGCTTCATGATCTACATGTATACTTGAAGAAGCCAAGTACACATTCCTACCTTCATCTAAGGTGGTGTTCGCCTCTGCAAAAGGAGCATCATCAGATCCCTTTCCTTTGTCAAGAGCTTTAGATTTACAGTTCCTTTTGTAGTGCTCTTCCTTTCTGTATTTCCAACACACTTTTACAAGTTTTCCTAGAGATTTAGATCCCCCTCTAGATTTAGATCTCCCACTCGATGACTTATTTTTGTTTCTATTATGGGGCCTTTCTCGTATAAACAAGGTATCGCCATTCTGGCTCTCCATATTTTTCTGTCTCATCTCCTCCATCAGTAAGGATGAGACCATTTTATCAAATTGCAAGGCAGTTGCATTGCTACCTATTGCAATAACCAGACTATTCTACGAATCTGGTAGAGAACACAACAAATTGATGCACTTATCTTCATCTGAAATTTTAATATCAACAGATAATAACTGACTTACCACAGTATTAAATGCGTTCAGATGCTCTGTCACCGAGTCTCCATCTTTCATCCTCAAGTTATATAGTTTTTTCCATAGGAACAGTTTATTCACCAGAGACTTAGATTGGTACAAAGTCCCTAAATTGTCCCACAAAGCCTTAGTTATGGCTTCCCCTGATACATTCAACAATAACATAGTTACCAATCAAACGAGAACTATTACCTCAAAACGAGTACTCGAGCCTAAAAATCTCAAAAAAACATGAAAAAACACCTTGAAATCGAAAAGTGTTGATATCGGAATAAAATACTTTTTTTTTAAGAGTAAATTTTCAATATTGTTTAAAAATAACAGTAAAAAACAATAAAATCCATTTTGTTTGGTGCAAAAAACACCTTGAAATCGAAAATTGTTGATGTCGGAATAACGTTTTTTCAGGGTACATTTTCAACACTTTTTAGTAATGACGTTAAAAACAAAATATTGTGACCCTGAAAAACTTGGAATTTCCAATGATTTTCAAGCATGACATTAACGATAAAATATCACGTACCCGGATGCGGGTGTTAATCAAGTCATTTAAGGCGATTAAATGGTCGGGCAGCGGGAGGACTAGCCGCCTGCGTCTTCCCCCATGCCAACCTGAAGGGCATTCATGGCACCTTGCAGGTGCCATTAAATGAGTGCTCTGGCCGAGACATCACCACAATGCTCATAGCAATGGCCTCCGCAGACCATAATGTTATTCCTCCTCCCCTGCTCCACTGCATTTGTCCTCCTCAAGCCGCAGAGCCCTGTTCATGCACAGTAACGGGAAACCGCTGCTGGCTGCTTAGCTGTATAGACCTTGGCAACGGGTTTCACTTCTCCCATACCAGGCTCTGCAATTTAGCTCCTGCTCAGACCTCCTTCGCTCAATCTCTGCGCAGTCATTCCAAAAATCTCCCCGCTGATAGCCTTGTTTTGAATCCTGCCATGGCTCGCATCCGCCACCGAATGCGAAGCAGGAGAGGAGGCACTCGTGGCAGGAGCATCCGCCCTCCTGCAACGCCCAGCCTAGACTCTGTCTCCCCCTCCACTTCAACTGACATTCCCAATCCTTATGGCTCCTTCTCTAGCCGGTATCCCAACACTTGCAGCGAAAGGGGAAGAGCTCAGCTCCAAGGTGCAAGGAGGAGGGATGTTGTTGTCCATACAGCCAATTTTCCCCTTCCTCCGCACCCAGCTCCCCATACAACGCAATTCTGTTTTCACAGCACCCTGCATCGACCTGTAATCACAGCCACCGTCACTATCTCATTCTCTGAAGAAATCGACTTGCCGGAAGCTCCGCCTCAACACAATGCTAAGCAGCAAAGAGCCGCACAAAGAAATAGATGCAATAGCAACCTAGGAAAACAGCGACTTAACGAAGATGTTGCCACCTTGCATGGAAAAGAGTTGGTTGGCAATCAGCAAGCTACTGAAGGCAGAATTGGCGACACGTAGGCTTCAGGAAGCAAATCAGGAGACACGTTCGGATCGCATGCAGGTGTGGGCAGCACTGCGGGTGCCCATCCAGCTCGAGGTAGCGGCATGTCAGCAGAAGAGGATGATTTTATGGGTTGGCAAGGGAACGATTCATGACAAAAAGAAAATTGAATTTCATAAAATATAATTAAAAAAAAAAACAAAAAAACAAAAAAACCCATAAAAATGTAAATAATAATAATAATAATAATAATAATAATTAACTTGTAAAAAAAATAAAAAATCATTTTTTAAGATTAAGAGAATTTTTCGGCTTAAATCACATGATAGTATATTTGTCGACGCGTTTCGAACCAACAAGTGTGGTTCATCGTCAGGACAAGTTGAAGACTCAGATCTAGATTGCATGTTAAATAGTTAGAGCAGAACTTCCAACGGCTATAATTATTGACCAAGCAACAACTAAATTGACTAACTAACGACGATAATAGACTAGGAAACGACTAATTGGACAATGGGCAAAACTATATTATAAATTAAATTGAGGTTATTACTAAATTAATAGTTAGTTATACTATTATTAAATTAGAAGTAAATTTACATAAAAGGTATATTTATTTTAATACATATGTATATATATTTAAAATAAATTAATTTAAGTATTATATAGTAAGAATAAATCTTCAGTCTTTTAATTTTTTTTTTATTTAATCGTTAAAATTGTTTAATTATTTTAATAATAAACTATGATTTAAAGAAATTATTTTCCTTATATTAATTAAGTTGAATTATTAGATAAATAGTCAGTTATACTATTACTTATCTTATGTAATTCATGTGCTAGAAATAATCTATTTAGGGACAATAATTGATTTAATAATAACTAATAATAATTAATATATTATTAATCTAATGAAGTTAATTGTGTTAACCTTATTGTAAATGACATGTGTAACTAATTAAACTAAAATTAAATAAATTTAAGGATATTATTAATATGATCTTATACTAGATCCCTACTATCACAATTATTATATTAATATTATTACTATTGGTGTTAAAAGAAAAAAGATAGTGATATCTTCCTATCAATGGATAGGGTATTAATATCTTAGTAATCTACTAGGAACCTTAGTTACTAGATTTAGGGAATTAGTAAATGTAATGAATCTATTATAGTTTTATAATAATAGAATTAATTTAAGGGATGGGTAACTAATTCACATAAATTTATTAGAATATAAATTAGTTATTTAAATATCTTAAACCATATAATTTAACCCTGAAGGAAAGAAAAGGATTAAATTAAACAAGGAAGAAGGCTAAAGAAGGAAGGTTAAAGGATAACAAGGGAAAAAAATCTAGAACCAGCTACTAAAAGAGGGAGGGGGAGGAAACGACTAGGAGGTGAGGGCCGAGATCCAGCATCTGCTAATCTTCCAACCGTTATCTCTATTGAGATTGCTTGGCCTCCTTTCAATCTCAATGGCTTCCCTAAATTTACGGTGGTGGAACTACGAAATTCTAGCAAGGACATTGGCCCCCTCAATACAAACATGATGTTTGGTCTTCTCCGCATGCTCAGCTAGTGCGGAAGACTTAGTTCTCAGCTGCGCACTCACTGATTCTTTGATTAATGGAGTGCCTAGTCTCACCAATATGGGGGGTCCCACAGGAACAAGGAATAATATAGACCCCTTTCATGTCCTTAGGGTTGATAGGATCCTTCACCGATTGGAGGGACTTACGAATGGTGTTAAGGGGTCTAAAGGTCGAGGGGACATTATGTTTCCTCAGAATCCTCACAATCTTGTTAGTGGTTCCTTGAACAAAAGGTAGATGGACCCCTGGGACATGTTCTTTAGGTTCTTTTTTAACCATCGAATTTTTGGAAGCTTTGAGAAAAGCCTTCTGACCCAGGTATTTGCTATAAACGTTCTTAACAAAGACCTTGAATTAATGTAATTTAGATCTGATTCTTCAACTTGTCCTGACGATGAACAATAATGGTTGGTTCGAAACGCGTCGACAAATATACTATCATGTGATTTAAGCCAAAGAATTATCTTGATCTTGACATGGATCACAGAAGCCTCAATTCAACTATTGAATCATTTTTAAGTATATATATATATATATATATATATATATATATATATATATATATATATATATCATTTAAAAAAATGTTAAATAGTTATCAAAAAAAAAAAATTCAAAATAATTAAAATTAAAATTATATATATATATATATATATATAAAGCTTTAAATATGTTTTTTTAATTATATTTTAAAATTTAAATTATAAAAAAATAAAAAAAAAATAAAAAAAAATTAAATTGAAAAATTATATTAAAAATAAAATAAAAATAAAATCAAAACAACAAAAAAAACTTAAATTTAAATGAAAAAATAAAAAATAAGCAATTAAAAATAAACAACTAAAAAAATAAAAATAAAACATTTAAAAATAAACAATTGAAAAAAATAACTTAAAAATAAACAATTACAAATTGCATAACCCTGCCCACCTCCCCTCTCACCTCCCTCAACCACCTCTGCTCCCCCTCCCTCCCCTTCACTCTCCACTCCCCCACCGAGCCCCTGCTCACCCCCCCTCCCTCACTGCCCTCCACTCCCTCATCGCCTTCCCTGTCCCCCCTCCCATACCCACCCGGGCCCCCAACTTGCGGTCTCTTGGTCGCTGGCTGGGGACCCGGGCGGCTAGGGGAGGGGGGTAAGAGGGGGATGGGGAGGACGGTGAGGGAGGGGGGTCAGCTGGGGGCCGGGTGGGGGATGGGAGAGCAGAGGGGAGGAAGAGGGAGCAGAGGTGGGTGAGGGAGGCGAGAGGGGACATGGGTGGGGTTATGCAATTTGTAATTGTTTTTTGTAATTGTTTGTTTGTTTTTTTTATTAATTTATTTTTTTAATTGTTTTTTTATTTTTAATTGTTTTTTTTTGTTATTTTTTTTAATTGCTTTTTATTTATATTTTTTTAAATTGATTTTTTTAATATTTTTTTAATTGTTTTTTATTTTATTGTATTTTATTTTAGGTTTATTATTTATTTTTTCAATTGTTTATTATTTATATTTTTTTTAGTTGTTTTTTTTATATTAATTTTTTTTTCAAAATGTTTTTTATTTTTTTTAATTGTTTTCTTTTATTGTGTTGTTGTTGTGTTTTTTTTTTTTAAATCTTAATTTAAGTTTGTTTTTGTTTGTTTTGATTTTTTTTTTTGTATTTTAATTTTTATAATTTTTTTTAAATATATATATTTTTTTAAGTTTTAAATTTAAATTTTTTTAATTAAATTTTTTTTATAGTTTAAATTTTAAAATATAATTTTTTAATAAAAAATTTAAAATTTAATTATTTTTTTATTCAATTTTTTTTTACTAGTTAATTTTGGTTTTTTTAACATTTTTATAGGTTTTTTTTTTGTCATGTTTTTTATTTTTATTCTTTTACTAACATGTTTTTATTATTTTTATTTTTGTCATCCTTTATGTTTTATTTTTATGTTTTAAGTTTTTTTTTAACATTTTTATAGGTTTTTTGGTTTTAGTGGTTTTTTTTTTTTCTTTTTTTTTTTGCCATGTTTTTATTATCATTTTTTTTTTTTTTATGTTTTATTACTAATATGAAAATCACCAACATTTAAAAAAAATAAAAAATTATCCACACTTAATTCATTAGAAAATTTAAAGTGTAAAAACTAAGCCCTCTCAACAAAAAGGGTTGATCCTCATAAGCACTTTTCAAAATCAAGATGAAAATCACTAACAAAAAAAATGTTCACACTTCATACATAAAAAATTTAAAATGTCAAAAATAAGCCCTCTAAAAAAATGTGTTGATGCTGCATTAACACTTTTCAAAATCAGCATGAAAATCACTAACATTTAAAAAAATGTGTTGATGTTGTATCAACACTTTTCAAAATCGGCATGAAAATCACTAACATCGAAAAAAAATGTTCATACTTGATATATAAGAAAATTTAAAGTGCCAAAAATATGCTAAAAAAAAAGGTGTATTCTGGCATCAACACTTTTCAAAATCGGGTGATTTTTTGCTACCTCAAAAAAATGGGTACTAATTCACTTTCTCATTTGATCGGTAACTATGTTCAATACTAAATCTGAGACACACAATCATATTGTGCTCTTTGCCTTCCGATCCAATTTCTTCCATTCTTCATCAGACACTCTCGTTGGTTTAGTACCGAGATCTACCGCGATCCACTTATCTCTATCCACCAACATATCTTCCATCTTGAGTTTCCACAACTCAAAACTCTGACCATTAAATTTCGCGGTCTCTATTTTTTCACTGCTCACCATCTTTTTTCACCACTAGAATCGATCCCGCAGATCTTCCACTGAATAGGTTCTACCACAAGCCCAAGTGAAACCCCTCAACAACAAAGGCGTCCCCTTGAAGCCAAAACTGCTCTGATACCAAATGTAGGTTTTAACCCCATACAGAAATTACCTGCATACGAATTCTAAAACACAAAAAATAAACAATAGCGAGAGCATAACACATAAAACAAATATACATAGATATTTTCCCCTGAATCTCAAAACCGGGACTGCCAGATTGTTTTTTCATTATGTTCCCTTCAATGTTACAATACAAATATATACATGCCAAAGCATCCAATACCATGGACCAAAAACCATCACGCCCAAAACCATGTGTGAAAACCATGCACAAAACCATAGTTAGTTTTGCCCACCTAATATAGGGTCCAAAAAAAAATCCCTGTAGTGCTGCCCCAAACCCCATAGAGGGGGGCTAACCACCCCCCTCAAACCCCCTTGTTGCGCAGTCGGCGCAATGAATGGGGGACTTTGCCCCACACCTCTAACCCCCCTATTTAACTAGGGGAGCTATTCATGGAAAGAATATAACACAACCCAACAGGGGGAGAGAGAGAGAGGAGGGTTGGATGGGGAGGGGGAGTGAGAGAGGGGGAGGAGAGGGAGAGATGGATTAGGAGGGGGAGTGAGATAGGAAAGGAGGTAGTGGGGAGAGGGGGGGTGGAGAGAGAGACAAAGAGAGGAGGGGGAGATACGGGGATTAAGAGAGGGTGGAGAGGGATAAAGGGAGGCAAAGGGAAGGAGGGAAGGGGAGAGAGAGAGAGGGAGGGAGGGGTAAGGGGAGAGAGAGAGAGAGGGAGGGAGGGGTACAGGGAGTGAGAGAGAGAGAGAGGGAGGGGTACAGGGAGTGAGAGAGAAGGCTAGGATGGGGAGAGGGAGAGGGATTGAGAGAGAAGGTAGGGAGAGAAATAGAGGGAGGGTGAGTGAGAGATGGGGGAGGGAGGGAGACAGATGGGGGCATGGAGAGGGGGATAGAATGGGAGAGAGATAATGATAAGGGAAGGAGAGAGAGTGAGAGGAGAGGGTAAGGTGTCAAGAGAGGGTGAGTGAGAGAGAAGGTAGTGAGGGGGAGTGAGAAGGGGGAGTTAGAGAGGGAAGGAGGTAGGGGGAGAGAGAGAGAGGAGATAAGGTGAGTGAGACAAAGGGGTAAGGTGAGTGAGGGAGAGAGGAGGTAGATAGATGGGGAGGAGGGGGAGAGAGAAAGAGGGAGAGGGAGGAAGAGGGTAGAGAGAGAAAAAGAGAGGGGTGAGAGAGAGAGAAAGGGGGAGAGGGAGGGAGTGATAAGGAGGGATGAAGGGGAGTGTGAGTGTGAGACGGGGGGGCGGGGGCAGATAAAGAGAGGAATTGAGAGGGAGAGAGAGGGAGGGAGTGAGAAGGAGGGATGGAGGGGATTGAGAGTGTGAGAGGGGGTGGGGATAAAGAGAGGGACTGAGAGGGAGAGAGAGGGAAGGAGTGAGGAGAGTGAAGGAGAGGGGAATGGGAGAGAAGGATGGGTAGGATGAGTGAGAGAGGGGACGTAGAAAGAGGGAGGGAGAGGGTAGCGCTAATTTTGTTTTTCGATTCATTTCATCATTCTCTTCTCTAGATATTCAATTCATTTCTGTAGGAGTGAGTCTGTTAGCAAATTTTTTTCGTAAGATTGGTAATATTATATTTTCAATATTTTAATATATTATTGAGATCCTGTAAGGAATTAATTGAATTAATGATTTTACATCAAATGCCTTAACAAAACACTCAATCACCATCTATCTAAAGCACAGTAAACTAACATGCTCATACTTTAATGTTAATAGAAATTTTTTGTCTGTGGATATGGATTGGCCATCGATTATATTATCTTAGTTCATTGGTTAATGTTCTGATAAGTTATTTGCATCTATTTTTAGGTTATTGTAACATTTGCCATTAGGTCTGTATTCATTTATGTTGGTTTATTGTTAGGGTTAATTATGGATGAAGAAAAGATGAAGCTAAGGGAATCGACAGGTTGACCACTAATTAATTTTTCTTTGCAATGAATCGATTACAATGGTAGAACTTCCATTCCATTTAATTGCAACGATGTTCAAGCAGTTAATATTTTTGACAGTTAATTAATTATTGACGTAGTAACTAATTCTTGATTGGATGTGGTCTGTTCAAGGGTGGGTTTGTTTGTTTTTATTTTATTTTTGGGTTTAGTTAATGTCTTGTTTTTTTTTTGTGATATTTCATTATGATAAAAAAATATATATATATTTTTGTTGTTGGTCTAACAGATTGTTAAAGTTAGGTTGTCAATATGGTAGTTGAGGAGTCATTTACTTAGATTTTTGTAAATCAAATTTGTACAAGGTATAGAAATGTTAGTTATAAAGTTTTTGAAAAGAATGAAAATTTACAGGGAATCATGTAATCATATACCCCATTTTGATAATTTATTTGGCATATCTTTTTTAGTGACCTATTTTATGAAATTTTGTCTATTTGAAGTAGAGAACTAAATAAATGGAATAAGAAAGGAAGTATAACTTTGAGACATTTTTTTTTTTTTTTAATTCAATAAGATTAATGATCTTCTTCTTCCTTTTCTGGGCAAGAAAGTAAATATTCAATTTACGAAGATATAGATATTTAAAAATTTAAAAAATATCTTTTGTTTTGAATTTTTTTAAAATTTTAAAAAATTATATATTTTTTTAAAAATAACTTACTAAAAACATCTAAATTTTTATGAAATCATAAAAATTTAATAATTGAATAATTATTTAAATAATCAATTAATTATTTTTTCAATTTAAAAATATATATAATTTCTTGCCTTTTTTTCCTAATTCCTAACCATCAATTTAAAAAAAAAACAAAACTAGCAAGAAAACCTCTAAATATTTATAACAAAATTAAATAATCTTATTTAAGTAAAAGTTAAATTTTTTTTTTTTCCAAATTACAAAAAAAAGAAAAAGAAAAACTTTCTTTTTCAGTTTTCCAAAAAAAAAATTTGTAAAAAAAAATGCTTTTCCAAATTTTAATGGTAAATGTAAAATATTTGTTTATTTTCAATTTTGAGAAGAAATTTAAATAATAAACTTAAAATATAGAAAAGAAATCAATGGGAAAAATTATTATTTTAATTTCCTAATTAAAAATTATATATGATGATGATGATTAATGTCCACTAAGACCAATGCGGTCTATCGGACCTCAAGAAAAGAAAAATAATTTAATTGCAATTTTTCAAAATCTTGTTCCTATGATCAAAGAGAAAGGAAAGAAGTGCTCCAAGATCACTTTAGTTTGGTTGGCTTAATAAGTCAATAGGGTTGGAAGTTTGGCAGATGTTAGGGAGTTGAGAGCAAATGTTATGGAATTAAGAGCGGATGTGAGTAAGAGTCGGGCAGTCTAAAAGAAAGTGTTTTTCATCTTCCACCTTTTTAGTGTCGCAAATCTGACATATTCTATCTTCCCAGGGAGTCTTGGGAGTAGACCACCGCCCAGTTTCACTTCGAAGCTCACGAGAATTAGTTCTTATCCTAGCGATATTCATTCTTTTCGTAGTGCCAGTTAACACAGAGAGATAATTTTGGTTATCAAGGGTGGGGTTGATCACCTCCTTATAGTATCTTAGCTTCCTTTTACCCTTCAGCTCCTTATCGTCCCACATCTTGTCCTTAAAATTAGAGGTAATAGCATCTTTGACACTATCCTTTCTTCCCATGATGATCTCCTCCTTAATCCCCCAATGGTTGAGCCAAGATTGGGCATCCATATGCCACCCGCCCTTGAGGTGAAGGTGGGGGTTTTTACTAGAGTTAGAAGCAATTTTTTGGAGCCTCTTGGGGTCCATGTTGTAAAGCTTCTTCTTATACATGAGATATCTAAACATATTTGTACTTTCAATGGGGGACAGGCCGACTTCGATCAAGATGATAATATAGGGAGTATTTCCCTTGATCTTTAGGTTATAGATTATGAATTGCTTTTGAATCATGTCAATCTTTCTCCATGACTCTTTGGATATACTGCAACCCCAAACTTCTCATTCGTATAAGACAACAAGGGTGACAAGAGTCTCGAAGAGGAACCTCGTTTTACTCCACATGCAAAGATCTACAAACTTACGATTGTTTTCAAGCTAATAATAAGCTTTCCAACCTCCAATGATCCTTTTCTCGATGCTATAATTCTAGTTGAGATGATTAGGAAAGTCAACACCCAAATATTAATAAGAAGAAACTTGTTCTACACAATGGTTATCATAAATGAAACTACCATGGGTGCTCTTTTTGGATTTAATGATCATAGCTTTACTCTTGTTGGTATTAACTGTCATACCCATCTTGGAGCAGAAGACATGAAGAGTCTTAAGCTGCTTGACAAGGTCATCATGGATTTTTGCAAAAAAGATCGATATCATTAGAATAAAGAAGAAGAGTAATGATTATACCAACATCAGTTCCCTTAATAAAAGAAAAACATAATAAACCTTAATAAAATTGATCACACAACCTGCAATCAAAACAAATTATTCTTTCGCTTAAAATTGTTGTTGGAGATATTAAGAATGCCTCTAGTCCTCTCAAAATATTGGTTCCTTGTTCTCCCAAAATTGATCCCATTGTTGCTTTTCTCCAACAAGATGTACAGAGCTTTGGATTTGTTGTTGAGATTGCACATTCACTGTCTCCGCGTATTTCACTACCATCACTACCATGAAATTGATTACTTGTAGAAATCCTCTTTGGCCGTGTGGATTCTTTTGTGAGATGAGAGGACATTGTTATTTGCTATCAAAGGAATGCAGGTTGTTGTGGAATGTGCTCCAATATCGGCCCTAGAAATCTATGCTACCTTATTAAATAAATAAAAAATATTAAATAAAATGGTAAACAAATTTGATATTTATTATTGTTATTCAATAATTTTAAAATTTAAAATCTATTTATAATTTATCTATTCTTTGATATTATTTATTGGATTGTGCATTAGGAAAAAAATATTTTCATACTATCAAATTATTAAATTTTTAAAGATTAGAAAATCCTCAAATCCAATTCCAATATATATTACACTTATATTGTAAATCGTTTTTTAGCTTAATTTCTGAAACTAATTTTAATTTATGAGTGTTTTCTATTAAGTGCTCATTGATCTGTTAAGAGGATTGCATTTGAATTATTTTGGTTTCACTTTTATGCTTTGTTATGTTTTTGGCCTCTTGTGCAGGTATTCAAATTCCATGAGTAGCAAGGGTTGATCCTGAGGGAGGAAGCAATCAAGATCTTTAACAAAGGAAGGCATCATAGTACCAGAATGATGTAGGTCTCCTTCCTCTTCTTTAATTTTGATTGTAGTATACGAAAGTGTCTTGTAGATTGTCTCATTTGTTGCTAGACTCACTCATTGGACTATAGGGATCGTCTTTGTCCGCGTAGAGGATTTACCTACTCAATAAAATGGCGACTCCACTAGGGAAGCTATAACATTTCCATCCATTTCTTCAATCTGATCCTTTGATTAGTTTGACCAACCGTCAAATTCTCGGCTTGTGTGCATCAATGTAGGTTTATACAATCATTGATTACTGCCTTAGAGTGCTAATTCTGGATTTTTTTTGAAATATTTTTTGTTTTTTCCCATATTCCTCACTCAGCACAAGTTTTATCAGTGACAGTCGCACTAGTAGTGCTTGTTTTTACCTATATAGGCACGTTGAAAACCCTGTTTTCTACTGTTTTCTTGCATTGAAAATCATCACGGGTTTTTTTATATAAAGTAGTGTTGATGACCTCGACCAACGCAGGTTTTTCTATGAAAAGTAGCGCTGATGACCCTATCAGCACAATTTTTTCTATATAAAGTAGCGTTGATCTTTGAATGTGAGAATTTTTAGGGTTCCTTCCTTAGAATCCAATGTGTCTTGGCCCCTAAGGTCTTTTCCCATCCTGTATGCTTGGATTTGTCAGTTTTTTGATTGATTGTCTTGATTAATTTGCAAAATTTGTCTCATTGGATTTGAAGTGAAATCTGATTGAGTTCTAGGGTTTCTAGTCAATTGGTCATCGCTTGTTGCTTGTTGGTGTCATTGAGATGTTGGTTTTGTTGATTGATTGAGTGTTGTTTTCTGTGGAAATCATTGAAAACATCATTTTGCATTTGTTTTAGCTTGTCTTTCAAAATTTACTTTTCATGAAAATGCATTAGATTAGTTGCATTGAAAAGTTATTTTTTGAGATTCATCATTGAAAATAGATCACATTTTTCGGTGATTGAAAGCTAAAGATTGTATTAGGTGCATCAAATCATTCAAAATGAAAAGAAAATCATAATTCATATAAATGCATCTTAGTAAAGTCAAAATCATTTTGCTTTAAAAAAAGTTGCATTTAGGATAGTGAAAAGTGAAAATCAATTTTTACTTTTGGCATTTCATTTGGAAGATGAAAGTGAAATTTAGTGGAATGCATGTTGTTTGATGCATTAGTGATTGAATTACTTCCCTTGGTTAGTCTAGCTTTCATTGAAGTGGAAAAATTCCTTTTCTCATATAGTTACATCTTAGGGATTCAGGTGACATCGTTTTGAGCCCAAAACTGAAACATAATTGAAGATAAGCATCAAAATTCACTCAATTAACCTAAGGAGCATTTGTAACTTAACGAAAAACATTTATAGGTCTAGGCCAGAGACATGTTTTGGTGTCTATAAACCAAGCAGTTGTCATTAATTGCCTGCATTGTATTCTGAGGTTGAAATCATGTTCCAGTAAGGAAGTATATCAAAGGTTCTCGAGCACTTTCGAGTATGTCAGAGGCACTTTAGTATGGCAAGTATATGGGAACTCTCTCACCGAACGGTTATGCATTAAACAGTGCTAACACACACTTGTGCTCCCAGTACCGTCAAGTGTATATTAGGAGACCCCACTAAGTTGTTATCCTTTAGCCACGGGTAAGCAAGTCAGCCACCTTGTAAACGTGATACATCGAACACAACATTTAGGAAGATTGGTTGGCGTAGTTAAGTCCTTGGTTTCGGCTAAAATGTATATAGCATTTCATGGATACTTGGCAAACCATTTCGCCTAGATTACCCCTTTTTAATTTATTTTTGTTAGGTTTCTAAAATCAATTAATTGACCGCAGAAAAACATCCTTCCTATGGAAATACTCCTTAGTATATCTTAGGTTGATACCAATGGCAACATTTCCCGAGTCTACCAATCAAGGAAACCCCTTTGATGGGAATCCTAGTCATTTTCCTTCTTTTGGAAATACTGGTGCTCCTTATATGGAAATGTTGTCCCTTCCTGGATTGACCATTGGTTTGCCAGTTTGGTTATTTTTGGCCTCAGTTATTCCAAGTTTCCAAACTGCTTTTGAACGAAGTTCTCCTCCACCTGAACAACATCAACCTCATGTTGATCCTAAAGTTGACCCCTCTCCTTCTTCTCCTATTTCTTCACCTCGTTCTTCCTCTTCTCCTGGTGAAAGTTTGGATTCTAGTAATCAGGAAGTTAAGAAGAAGAAGAAGAAGAGGAAGAAGAAGAAGAAGCAAAATAATTAAGGGGGCAACCAAGCAGCCATTGCTATGGATCCAACTGATGTATAAAAATCTTCCAACCAACCCAGGAAAGTAAAATTCCCTTGAATGTTATGTAAGGGTGACCACCTTCTTTAGAATTGTCTTGGTATTCTCAAGGTCTTAGAAGTGTGGTCCACAGGTTCACATCGACCTTTGTCATCAACCTCCGGATTTCATGCTGGTGACAAACCCTCAACTAGTAATAATAAGGTCCATGGGAAAAAGGGAAAATTCAAATTTCTTTGTAAGTTGTGTGAAGGTAATCATCAAATCACTTTTTTCCTCTTCTAGATGAGGCTTCCAAAGAGTTGGAAAACCTTATAGCTTCCCAACCTCGTCTTCTAGTTGGTTATCAGAATCTTTCGCCTGATCCTTCACTAGTTGATCATGAGATTGATCAAAAGTTATCTTTGGTCAACCCCACTCTCTCTAAAAGTGAGTCTCGTGAGTCCGTTCTTAACCAACCATTGGTTCAGAAATTGGTAGACTTGGCTCCACCTTCATTTAGCCATACCGCTCAGGTTCTTCTGGTGTCTTCAGCTTCAAATGAACTGGAGAGAAATGCTCTCGTTCCTAAGGTGCATGAGAGCAGTTATCTTGTTCCCATAAAGCAAGAGAGCAGCTCTCTCATTCCTACGACACCCCCTCCAAGTATTTTGGTCACTTCTTTTGATTGGAGTCGACTGGCAAGATATCACCTTCCATCTTATGTGCCTTTCCAAATTATAGTATAGGCTTACCATATGGTGTACCTAGCACAGTCATAGAAGAGGGTGCATCTGTTAGCATCATGTCCTCAACTGCTTGGCAAGCTTTAAGTTCTCCTCAGCTTGTCCCCGTCACCCAAAATCTGTTATCTTTTAATAGAGGAACCAGTCAAACATTAAGTATCCTTCCTAAGTTACCTATTACTTTAAGAGGAAAGACTGTCTATATAGACATGATGGTTGTCCAAGGCTCATTGTATCTTAATCTACTCCTTGGATGTGTCTATGTTTATGTCATGGAAGCTCTTGTTTCTTCCCTCTTTCGAGTGGTGTGTTTCCCACATGAAGGAAGCATTGTGATTATTGATCAACTTACATTCATTGGTCCTGAATCAACTCCCCATCAACCATCATCCCTAAATGGTACTTATACACAAGTAGTATCTCCCCCACCACAGGTTAATTACGTGGCCACCTATTCCATGCCCATATCTACTGATGATCTAGTAGGTGACGTAGTACATCATGTACTGGGGCATTGGAGCCCAATTTTTCATTTGGATCCCTGGACATGTATCCCTTC
Source organism: Pinus tabuliformis (assembly GCA_031772625.1). Lineage (NCBI taxonomy): Eukaryota > Viridiplantae > Streptophyta > Pinopsida > Pinales > Pinaceae > Pinus > Pinus tabuliformis. The sequence continues at coordinate 425,550,566 of CM062813.1, forward strand.
CATATTATTGTTCTCCCATCTGATGAGAACCTCTCAGAAGCCATGGCCTCTTTTGGTCTGTGATCAAAGAGTTGGAGCAGAGTCCCTTGTCTTATTTCAAGCTCGTTAAAAAATGAAACAAGGGCCATGAGGATAGTTCTTTTACTATGTCAACCTCATTAAAAAATGAAATAGGTCCTCATGAGGATATTTCTTTTACTATGTCAACCTTGTTAAAAAATGAAATAGGTCCTCATGAGGATAGTTCTTTTACTATGTCAACCTTGTTAAAAAATGAAATAGGTCTCCATGAGCAGAGTTCTTTTACTTCTGTCAAGCTCGGTAAAAAATTAAACAAGGTGTCAAGAGCATGGTTCTTTTCCTATGTCAAGCTTGTTAAAAAATGAAACAAATCCCCCTCCAATTCGAGTCTTTGATTAGATCTCGTAAAATCCCAGTCGAGTCTTTCACTTGATCTAGTAAGTAAACCTTCATTCTATCCACTTGTTGGTAACCAGTAGTGTACTTAGGTGAATGAAATGAAGATTGGGGGGCATGTACCTAGAAGTCATTATGCTAGGGGCATGCAAACTTATCTCAAGCATATTTTATCTTTGTTTCAAGCTTGTGTAAAAATAGAACCAAACCCAAGCATAGTTTGTTTCCATTTCAAGCTTGTGAAAAATGAAACCATATTCAAGTATACTTAAGCATAGTTTATCATGTTTCAAGCTTGTGTGAAAATGAAACCATTCCCTTTTTACCTTTCGCAATTGCCATTTTATTAGCCTATTTTTTTAAATGAGCCTTGGTCTTTTCCTTTCCATCGTCACCATCTCTTTGGCTGATCACGCGCTTTCACTTGTTTGTTTTATCCTTGCCTGAGGAACCTCTGCGATGGGTGGTCTTATTAGCCAACCTCTTGACCATTACTTATTTTGAGCAGTTCCATCATGATCGGAGCCAGTTGCTATCTTTTTATACCACTCATTCCTCTAGGAGGATTCATCTTTCAGTTCTTTTCTGACTCTCGAAAGATGAAAAGATCGTCGAGTACTTGTCTTTTCAAACTAGTTAAATTAAATGAATTGACGTCGTCTCGGTATACGTTCACTCCTTTTTCAGGCTGGGATTTACTATTTATGAAAAAGGAACACCTTGGTTGAAACGACTAAGAGGTTCTCTCAAATATTGTTTTCTACCTTTTTAGGTTCGAGGGACAAATTACAAAAAGGGACCTGATGGAGTTTTCTTTTTCGTTTCTTTTTCAAACTCTGTAAATATGAAAAAGACACTGAGTTACTCTTGTGTTGGACTTGTAAAAATTAAACGACGAAAGACTTGTTACCATGACAAGATCGAGTCTCTCCTTCCTATGGCTCGTAAAACTTACTAGGATGGATTCATTCGAAGAATGAACTTATACGACAAGCTTATGTTATCCCCTTCAAGACTGTGATTAAAAATAATTGGGGTACTCACTAGAAATAGTGGGGAAAAAGTGAAAGTGAAACATCTCTTATATAGGCAGTGTATCGCTCTTGAACATGACGCTCATTTGTTTCTCATGTCAGGTTTGGGAAATCCTCACTCGATCACTTGTCCTTCCGGGTTTGGGTGATTCATTTTGCCTCTCATATGACTATTCCATTTTGTCGTCATGAACCTGGGTCCTATGTTGAGTCAAATGTTTCCACGCTCTAGAGTCGTGTCGTTGATATTTTCAAGAGAATTCCTATTTGTAGTTTACTACCTATACATTGTCTGACTTTTTTCCACAATCCTGGATCAGACTCGTCTATTCCACTTTATTCCTTCTTTCATGGCAATAATGAGGGAATATGTATGACCCTCCTTCGACGGGCCATTTCCTGTCGAACTCAGCTCATCGTACCTTGAGAGTCATTGTCATTATTGGTGGTTTCTCTCATGCATGTTCATGGTTCACATCATTGGTCATAATCAGGTGGTTTTCTAGCATGTTTGACTTTGACACATTCATTCGCATGTTAGAATTCATACTTTGATCGGGTTGGGATGGAGTGCAAGACCTGAGTTTTGTCTAATATAAATCAGGATGCGTGGAGTTATGTATTATTCATGATTTACACATGTTTCCTCTATACAGAAGGTTGTGACCTTACCATGGGACCTTATATCTATAATGATGATGATGATCCTTCTATATCAGTGGTTGCATCCATACCATGGATCTAGACTTTTAGACGATCCTTTTCATTCGAATGGTTGTGGCCATATCGTGGATCTTTTCACATGGTCCTTTCTATCCGGATGGTTGCATCCATACTGTGGATTCATGTTTTGATATATATGATAGAGGTATCATATATGTATATGTATATGTGTCCTTGATTTGCAGGTCTCCTGACGGTGTTTGTTCTAGTCCTTGCACTAGCTCGTAAAGCATCTCAACCATCACTCCTTGTTCTGCCTTCATGTTTTAGGGGGCATCTGTTACACAGTATTTTGTCACACCTCCTGCACTTCCTTATGTCATACCCTGGAGTGCCAAAACCTTGAAAACTATGTAGTGTATCCATCCCGATATGCAGTCTAGATCCTCCCTTGATAACTAATATAAAGTTGCCTTGAGCCTTTCATGAGAAAAAGGAGCTCAAAATCCTAATTTCTGGATCAACGTGACTGTGACACTTCCCTCTCGTGTTGATGGCGGGTTGCACCATATGAGCCTTGTGCTACTAGCGTGGATTTTAACTAGATACTCACATTGAACCCTAGAAGGAAAGTTTTCCCAAAGTGGAGGAGAAGTTTTGTGATCTAGAGGCTTCCAGAACGATGAACTGAATGATGTTTGTTGTGGATGTGGTCGAATTCTCTAAATAGTACCCTTTGATCTTATCCCTATGAACTCCCTCCTTGAGATGAGGACCTTACCCTATATTTGGTGAGATTCTAACTCCCTCTCCCTTCCTATAAATTCATCCCCATCCATTCCCAAATGGTTGGTCTCTTATTATTTGCACCCTTATGCTAAGATAGTGCTTACATGCTATTCATTTTGGCTTGGAGAGCTCGAGCTTGGACTTGGACATTCATTCAAGGTGTTATACTCCTTTACCAATAGGTGTCATATTTCATGATTGACTTGTTGAGCTCTGTAATATGTTAATCCCTTTCCTTGTTGCAAAGGTTTTCCATATTATCAAAAAATCAAAAAATTTAAAAAATGTAAAGAGGGTATGCCCTAAAAGAAAAAATCAAAGGGTAAAAAGAATAAAATGGTCAAAAAAGTGAAAGAAATGAACCCCAAACAAAGAAATACCAGGAAAGTGTGCAAGTCCAAAATGCCACTACTTTTTCATTTTCTGCAATAAGCATTGTGTGCATCTTGTTAATTTATGCCACAATTGATGAATGACCAAAGAGCTTAATCTTGGCTAGTTCATGTTTGAATTTCATGTTTTGGAGATAAAGAATAAAAATCTGACCAAACTGTTTAATCTTGGTAGATAAGTAGATAGGTAGAGTAAATAAAAAGGAGCTCAATAGTTTATTCTGAGCCCTTGGATGTAATAAGGGTAGACTTAGGTAGCCTTGCCATACAAAGAAAAGAAAAGTTGATGAGGGTTTGCCAATCTAAGTGCACCCGAATAAAGAGGAAAAAATGCTAGGCTAAAGTAGGTCGGGTAGGTAGATTGGTGTTGCAGAATGATACTTGTGATGGATAATGTTTCAAAAATGTGTTAACTTTCACTTCTATCACAAGTGCATGGCGGACATTATACTTGATGCAGCTCAAGCAAGGCAAGGTTGAATAACTAACTCCCCTTCATATTTTTCCCTAATCATTCACTAATTCCCCCTAAATATTAAGATCTGTTCTTAATATCACTCATAAACCACTCATTCCGTTTCATAAACATTGCCTAAATAAAACCCTATTTTACTTAGGAAAATGGCAAGCATTTCTCATATAAACCCCTTTTCCATTTAGCCTAAGTTTCAATGTAAATTCCTAACATTATAAGTTAGCGCTTTTTATTTCAAAATTCATATTAATTACTAACTTTTATTATATAACTCCCTTATAAACATTTTTTCCCAACCCCATATTATGTAAATACATTAAAAAAACCTATATATTATATATTCCCGCCCCGATGGTATATAACCATTATATAGTTAAATAGGGATTAATAGATTTATTTGAAATTTATTAATAACCTAAACCCGGCCGCGCAATCATGGAGTTAATCAACCATTTGGGTTGATTAATAACCGTTACCCCGACCATTAAAACCAACCCCGATACAATTAAAAACATTATTTATTTGTTTCGGCCCTTTCGGCCCCGCAGCATAATGTTCCGCCATGTTCCAAGCCCGTCAGCCGTTCGATCAACCCATTCACATCCAATGGTTGATAAACCATATCGCGACCACCTTTTGACCGTTGTTTAACTCGTGGGGGTCAGTGGTTTTTCGCCCGTAATGCTGCCACGCGTCGTTCATCCAGCCTACTCGCTTGCCCTCCGCTTGAAACTGCTCAGCCCCAAAAGTGGTGCAGGCAAAATTACTTACCACCCTCTGCTCGAAACCGCTCAGCCCCAAAAGCGGTGCAGGCAAAACCGCTTACCACCCTCTGCTGATGTCATCTGTCCTTTGCTGACATCACCTGCCACATCATCCACCCCCGTACTTCCGCTGACGTCATCCGTACTGCTTACGTCATCCTCCCGATCAAATCAAAAAATCCCGCCAAAACTTCATTTTGTCAAATAAAAAGGTAAAATGTCATTTTTGCAATACATTACGCCCCACGCTCTCCTGCAAAATAAAATCGACTGAGTTCACAATTCCAGTTTCTCGACCGCCTCTTGACCAGAAAAGACTCCAGCAATGAGCTCGCGGCCTCAACCAACCTACCATTTTACAGTTTCTTCCTCTTTAAACACAGTTTAAACCAAACAGAGGGACTTCCGAGCTTGCAAAAGAAAGAAATAAAGATATACAAGGATATTTTCTACCCTAACCAGTGGACCTTCAGAGACGTGAATTGCCAGAATAAAGATGATCAGAAGACACGTTAGCAGTTTTGTTTTACCAGACATCGATGAGAAGGGATCAGATCAAGCATTAAAGAGTATCGGATCAAGCATTAAAGTGTGTCAGAGCAGATTAAAGAGTAGCAGATCAGAAGTAAAGTGTATCAAGTCAGAATTAAATAGCACAGTTAAGACAGGCAGCCGACGCAAAGTTACTGCAAAAGACAGTTGCCAGCCAAATTAAAGGGCCTGCCTCCAGCACAAACATCAGTTATCTTTTCCTATTTTCAAAGAGTAGCTATTTCTGTTTTACTTGTAAACTATTATTCCTCATCCTAGATATTATCTCACAGCTGTTATGAGATATTTTTTGTACAAATTCATTGCAAAAATACCCCCTCCATTAGAGTATTGGGTGGTGTGTATGGATTCCTAGACTTTGCTGTAATACTGAAATTTTGGAATAAAGAGTTGTTTGGAAAAATTGTTGCATGGCTTACTGGATGAAGAATTGAAGCAGAGGACTTGTCACAGATTTCTTGAATCAACCACTGGATCAATAAGTCCTCTATATCTTGTGTTTTAATGTTTTCTTGTTTATTATATCATCTATGCTTCATAATCTGAATGATAAAGAAAAGATTAATTTCAAAATATGCTTGATTGCACTCTGTTTTCAGTCTATATTTTTCTATGTGTTTTCTTCAGAATTAGGATAAACAGTGAAATCTTTATTGCTCCTGTTTTCTAATTCTTTCATGTTGATTATTTGCTAAATAATACTTAAATGCTCCTTATCAGTAATCATCCATTTTCCCTCTTTAAATAGGTTGAAGGATTCTCAATTGCCCTTCACCCCATTTCAGCCCATTCCATTTGTTTCAAAGTCTTCATTTGTTCCCTGTTTGACTACCTTGCTCTGTGAAGCCATCTTCTGTTGAGAAAACAAATCTAGAAATCCATCTTCTTTGACTTCATTAGCCAAATGGATTGAACTACTCTGTTTTACCTCTCTGTTCTATTGAATCTCACCACCCAAACTCAAACAAAACCCTTGAACTTCATAACTAGCCTAATACCTTTAAAAAACAAAGCTAAATCATAAAGAGAGAGCCCTCTCTAGATACAAATTGGCTAGATTCTGTATCTAAAAGATTGGTCTATGGTTACCTCGACCTCCTTTCCCCTTCTTACAACTTTTAGGAAAACCTGAGTGATAACATCATTGGCGACTCCACTGGGGACCTGAATAATTGTTTGTTACTATTGTTTATTTCATAAGCTACAGATGGACCCTGAAGTTAGCCAGGTAGCCTTTGAAATGCTTTTGCTTTGCAATGGTAGAAGTAAATGAATGCTACTTTAGTCTATCTCCGGTCTAGCTTATAGATTGGACAGTTGGTTTCAAATACTTGATCAATTCCTCTTGTCAAATAAGTCTTTAAGAAGGTTTAAATCTCATATCTAAAAGCCTCTTAAAATAAATCATAGAAGTTGTTTTGAAAATTCATAAAAAAAGTGAAATAATCATAAAATACTCAAAATTTGGTTTCCTGGAGAACTAAACCTTTTCTTCAGAACTGTTTTACAGGTTTAGATCTGATCTATGATGGTGGACAGGGATCAGACACACAAAGATTAAAAAGCATCCACCTGGCGACTCCACATCAATTTCACAATTAAGCCTCCACTGGAGGGACGAACTTGAAAGAACAATACAAAAAGATCAGGCTTTTAACTTAGATTGTTATCCAAGACCTTATGTTCTTTCTAAATTGATAGAGTTTTCCAATGTATATTATATTTTAGAAAAAAAATTAGATTAATTTTTGAGTATTTTCTTTTGAAAATTGTAAATAGATATCATCCTTTTGAAATCTTATGATGATCACTTTCCAATCAAGAAGCCTCAAATACTCAAGACTCCACTACTAAAAGAATCTAGAGTTGTTGAGAACCTATGGTGACCCAATTTTAGCATTAAGTGTCTTCAAGATGAATTTAACAAATCAATGCACGTATGCTCCTTTGGATGGGTCAAAAATTCCAGGTTTTCCAAACCCTTTGCCCAAATTTGATTGGTCAAGAAATCTTCCATTGTTTAAAGATGAAATAGGAGATGATGATGCTTTACATTTATTAAAATTTCATATGCACATTCGAAAGTTTAAAGTCAAATTCCATGAAGATTGTCTTATAAGAATATTTATTGTAACTTTAGAAGAAAAAGCTAGATCTTGGCATGAAAATTTAACAGCCTCTAGCATATGTTCTTTAAAGCAGTTTCATGCTACATTTCATGACAAATACAAGGAAAGTTATTCATCTCTACTGCTAATTCAAGACTGTTGTGACAATTTTGAAAGTTTTATTCAATATCTTGAAAATTACTATGAGGATGATGATAATCAGTGCATGGATCATGAAATATTAGAGGTCTTAGAAGAGAAGCCTTTTCAAAAGGTGGAAGCCTTTCTTGAATTATCTTCCCCTCCGAAAGAAAGATGATGTATGTTGTTTAGAAACCCATGAAGTTTCCCCACAGGAAAAAATTCTTGCAGCACTACAAACTAGTCAGAATAAAGAAGAAATGCAGTTCCCTGAAATTGCTCAAACAAAAAATAGCAACGAAAAGCAACAACAGTCCAGAGATCTGGAGGTAGAGGCAATAGAGCTTAAAAATATTGAACCACAAGACAATCTTCAACAATGTGTGGTTTCTTCAGAGATTAAAGAACAGTCAAAATTATTTGATGAAAACCATGTCACAAATTTTCTTTCCTTGCATGCAAATGAAATGAGACAACATACTTTGATAGATCATGATCTTTCATCCAAAATTAATGAGAGTTTGCAACTCCCTTGCAAGCTTCTATATGACAAAGACAATGATGAGGATTTTCCTGTTGTATGTGATAAGGTTGTTATATTTGGTGAAGATGAAGAGTATTTAGAGCACTTGGATACAGTGGAGAATAAAGAGGAGAAACGATTGGCCAATCACTTAAATCAAGCAGCAGTTTGGAATGAGGTTTGTTTTCCTGATACCAATCATCCAGAAGATCTTATATGGTAGGATTACCATTATCCTTTGGCCAATATATTGCAGCCATCAGTGCAAGAAGAGATTAAGAATCATGAACAAATTTCTGCTAATTCCAACTACCATATATCAAAAGATAGATTTATAAAGCAATATGTGGAGGAGAAAGCTCCTAATCTAATGTATGTGTTTGATGACATTGCTTCTTTTGATGATTTGCCCAAATATGATCAGTATGATGATAATTATGTTCTTCAAATCCAAACTAACTTTACATAGAAATCAAAGGCTAGTTTGGGGAATAAGGACATCCCGTTTCACCAACTTGAGAATAGTGATCAGCTTGTTCATTTCAGCTATGAAAGTAAGAAAATGCATAAAATTTGGAAATAAGTGAAACTTCCTTACCTCTTTGTTTTGAATCATGGAAAATTTTTAAAGAAAAGGAGGAGCAGCTTCCAGAAATCTATGAAGTTCCATTTGAACCTATATGTAATAAGTTGCAACAATCCTTCCAAGTTCTTTATGATCCAATAGCTGACAGGTTGGATGATGAAAGCAATCATAATTTATCTCCATTAACAAACTATGAGAGTCAAAATCAAGATGATAACGGTCTTACAAGACAGACATTACAATCAGTAGAAATATCACCACAAAGTGTGGTTGAAAACATGCAGGGTGATAAAGGTAAAAGTGATATTTCAGTTTCATGGCATGAAAGCTATCCAGAACATTTGTATAGTTGTTTGAATCAGCTCAAGAATACTGTATATATTTTACAATATCCTTTTGTATAGTTTCTAGATTCAACACAGGAGATCAGGAATTTCCTTATCTTCTCAAAGGTTAACAAAGCTATATTTGATTGCAAGATCTCAATTTTAAACACCAACAAGTGCAAGAAACAAAGGTCACTAATGTATATAATGCTTGAGGGGTTGCATTGGTTGTTTCATTTTACCTAACCAGTAGTTAGAAAGCTGATTAGAGTAAGTAGGTAGGATTTCAGTTTGATTTAATTGAGTTTTAATAGATTATGAAATAAATCCTTAAATATTTGAATCCAATCAAAAGGCCCTAATATCTTGATGATTTACTGATTTGGTTTGAAGGTTGCAACACCTTTTGGTTTCAGGTTAGATCTCAAGTTGTGCAGGAGAAGGTTAAGAAGATTTTGATAAAAGGACCAAGGCTAAAAGTTCCTACCCAAGTGACAAGGTGCTCAAGTAGTATTCAAGGAGGAAGAATAAATGTTTAAGTTTGGATTGGATAGTAACTTGCTGTAGTTGAAGCCCGAAGTGAAGGCCCTAAGCCCCAGCAACTAGCTGAAGGAGATTTCAGAGCACAGTAAAACTTACTCATAAGGCTCTCTGACCTGCTGTTCTTGACTTTCTACCAAGGAAAGCCATCCCCAAGTGGAGCCACTATTATACTCCTATACCAATAGGTGTCATATTTCATGATTGACTTGTTGATCTCTGTAATATGTTCATCCCTTTCCTTGTTGCAAAGGTTTTCCATATTATCAAAAAATCAAAAGATTTAAAAAATGTAAAGAGGGTATGCCCTAAAAGAAAAAATCGAAGGGTAAAAAGAATAAAATGGTCAAAAAAGTGAAAGAAATGAACCCCAAACAAAGAAAGACCAGGAAAGTGTGCAAGTCCAAAATGCCACTACTTTTTCATTTTCTGAAATAAGCATTATGTGCAGCTTGTTAATTTATGCCACAATTGATGAATGGCCAAACAACTTAATCTTGGCTAGTTCATGTTTGAATTTCATGTTTTGGAGATAGATAATAAAATTTGACCAAACTGTTTAATCTTAGCAGATAAGTAGATAGGTAGATTAAATAAAAAGGAGGTCAACAGTTTAATCTGAGCCCTTAGATGTAATAAGGGTAGACTTAGGTAGGTTTTCCATGCAAAGAAAAGAAAAGTTGATGAGGGTTTGCCAATCTAAGTGCACCCGAATAAAGAGGAAAAAATGCTAGGCTAAAGTAGGCCGAGTAGGTAGATTGGTGTTGCAGAATGATACTTGTGATGGATAATGTTTCAAAAATGTGTTAACTTTCACTTCTATCACAAGTGCATGGCGGACATTATACTTGATGCAACTCAAGCGAGGCAAGGTTGAATAACTAACTCCCCTTCATATTTTTCCCTAATCATTCACTAATTCCCCCTAAATATTAAGATATGTTCTTAATATCACTCATAAACCACTCATTCTGTTTCATAAACATTGCCTAAATAAAACCCTATTTTACTTAGGAAAATGGCAAGCATTTCTCATATAAACCCCTTTTCCCTTTAGACTAAGTTTCAATGTAAATTCTTAACATTATAACTTAGCACTTTTTATTTCAAAATTCATATTAATTACTAACTTTTATTATATAACTCCCTTATAAACATTTTTTCCCAACCCTGTATTATGTAAATACATTAAAAAACCCTGTATATTATATATTTCTGCCCCGATGGTATATAACCATTATATAGTTAAATAGGGATTAATAGATTTATTTGAAATTTATTAATAACCTAAACCCCGCCGCATAATCATGGAGTTAATCAACCATTTGGGTTGATTAATAACCGTTATCCCAACCATTAAAACCAACCCCGATACAATTAAAAACATTATTTATTTGTTTTGGCCCTGCAGCATAACGTTCCGCCATGTTCCAAGCCTGTCAGCCGTTCGATTAACCCATTCACATCCAACAGTTGATAAACCATATCGCAACCACCTTTTGACCACTGTTTAACTCGCGAGGGTCGACAGTTTTCCGCCCGTACCACTGCCACGCGCCGTTCATCCAGCCTGCTCTCTTTCCCTCCGCCTGAAACCGCTCAGCCCCAAAAGCGGTGTGGGAAAAATCGCTTACCGCCCTCCGCCGATGTCATCTGTCCTTTGCTGATGTCACCCGCCACATCATCCACCCCCATACTTTCGCTGACGTCATCCGTACTGGTTACGTCATCCTCTCGGTCAAATCAAAAAATCCCACCAAAAATTCATTTTGTCAAATAAAAGGGTAAAATATCATTTTTGCAATACATTGCAACTCGCGCTCTCCTGCAAAATAAAATCGACTGAGTTCACAGTTCTAGTTTCTCGACCACCTCCTGACCAAAAAAGACTCCAGCAACAAGCTCGTGGCCTCAACCAACGTGCCATTTTACAGTTTCTTCCTCTTTAAACGCAGTTTAAACCAAATAGAGGGACTTCTGAGCTTGCAGAAGAAAGGAATAAATATATATAGGGATATTTGCTACCCTAACCAGTGGACCTTCAGAGACATGAATTGCCAGAAGAAAGATGATCAGAAGACACGTCAGCAGTTTTGTTTTACGAGACAGCGATGAGCAGGGATCAGATCAAGCATTAAAGAGTATCGGATCAAGCATTAAAGTGTGTCAGAGCAGATTAAAGAGTAGCAGGTTAGAATTAAAGTGTATCAGGTCAGAATTAAAGAGCACAGTTAAGACAGGCAGCCGACGCAGAGTTACTACAGAAGACAGCTGCCAGCCGAATTAAAGGGCCTGCCTCCAGCACAAACATCAGTTATCTTTTCCTATTTTCAAAGAGTAGTTGTTTCTATTTTACTTGTAAACTATTATTCGTCATCCTAGATATTATCTCACAGCTGTTATGAGATATTTGTTGTACAAATTCGTTGCATAAATACCCCTTCCATTAGAGTATTGGGTGGTGTTTGTGGATTCCTAGACTCTGCTATGATATTGAAATTTTGGAATAAAGAGTTGTTTGGAAAAACTGTTGCATGGCTTACTGGATGAAGAATTGAAGCAAAGGACTTGTCACAGATTTCTTGAATCAACCATTGGATCAATAAGTCCTCTATATCTTATGTCTTAATGTTTTCTTGTTTATTATATCATCTGTGTTTCATGATCTGAATGATAAAGAAAAGATTAATTTCAGAATATGCTTGATTGCACTCTGTTTTCAGTCTTTATTGTTCTCTGTGTTTTCTTCAGAATTAGGATAAACAGTGAAATCTTTATTGCTCCTGTTTGCTAATTCTTTCATGTTGATTATTTGCTAAAGAATACTTAAATTCTCCTTATCAGTAATCATCCATTTTCCCTCTTCAAATAGGTTGAAGGATTCTCAACTCCCCTTCACCCCATTTGAGCCCATTCCATCTATTTCAAAGTCTTCATTTGTTCCCTGTTTGACTACCTTGCTCTGTGAAGCCATCCTCTGTTAAGAAACCAAATCCAGAAAGCCATCTTCTTTGACTCCATTAGCCCAATGGACTGAACTACTCTGTTTTACCTCTCTGTTCTATTGAATCTCGCCACCCAAACTCAAACAAAATCCTTGAACTTCATAACTAGCCTAATACTTTTAAAAAACAAAGCTAAATCATAAATAGAGAGCCCTCTCTGGATACAGATTGGCTAGATTCTATATCTAAAAGGTTGGTCTGTGGTTACCTCAGCCTCCTTTCCCCTTCTTACAACTTCTAGGAAAACCTTAGTGATAACACAAGGAGGGTTCCAACATCAAGGCCTAGGTTGTATGCTTCCTATTTTGATTATTAATATATACAATTGCTCATTCACTTTCCATAAATGTTTGTGTTGATGCTTCATTTAACTTAATACTCCTTGATCTGTTAAGTGGATTGCATTTGAATTATGTTGGTTCCACTTTTATGCTTTGTTGTGTTTTTGGCCTCTTTTGCAAGTATTCAAATGTCGTGAGCAACAAGGATTGAGCCTGAGGGAGCAAGCAATCAAGATCTTTAATAATGGAAGGAATCATAGCATCAAAATGAGGTAGGTCTCCTTCATCTTCTTTAATTTCAATTGTAGCCCAGGAAAGTGTCTTGTAGATTGTCTTGTTTGTTGCTAGACCCACTCATTGGGCTAGAGGGATCATCTTTGTCCGCAAAGAGGATTTACCTACTCAACAAGGTGAGAAATTTCTCTAGGATTTGAGCAACGAAATATGAGATTTCCCTATCTTTTAGGAGCTAATTTCCTCAGGAATTGCATAACGAAATATGAGGAAGTTAGAGACTTATTTTGGCTAAGTGTTGGTCAGAGAAGGTGGAGATCAGTATTGCAATGTAGGTTGAGTTTCAAGGATTGAAGTTTCCATTGTAATAGATTCGTATTCTCATTTGATTTCATACAAACAGAGGAGGGGTTTTTCCCTGTTGGGTTCCATAGTAAAAACTATGTTCATTGTGATTGAATGATTGCAGGTGATTGCATGTGTTTCTATTGTATGTTTTCCTTTCTACAGAATGAATAGAAGAAATTTTTGTCTATTATTTTTTGTCTATCATTAGCGCTACAAATTTTGAGCTATTTCTACACTCTCTCCACCTCCCCTCTCTCCCTTGCTCTCTTCTTCTTCTCTCTCTCTCTCTCAGTCATTTTCCCTCTCTCTCTTGCTCCATCTCACTCAATGTTCCCTCTCCCTCACTCTCCTCTCCCTATCTATCACTCCCTCTCCTTCACTCTCCCTCTCCCTATCAATCACTCCCTCACCCTCTCTGTTATAGGACATTTTTTCAATTCCAACCAATAGGCCTCCTAATGGGATCAATCAACATCATATTCCCCCCTTATCATCATCATTGCACAAAGCCCTAAGCATGTACCTTTCATTTCCCAGAGTTTCTACCCTGAACTGCATCATATGGGCCAATTTTAGGACCTTTGCGTGTTTTGAGCAGTTCCATCATGACCAAAACCTGTTTCTACCCTTTATACCACTCATTCTACCTGGAGGAGTACTCTTTCATCTCTTTTTTGACTCCCAAAATATGAAAAGATTGTCTAACACTTGTCTTTTCAAACTCGTAAAAGTAAATGAAAAGACGTCTACTCAGTATAAGCTTAACCCTTTTCTGGACTGAGATAGACTATCTATGAAAAAACAATACCTTAGTGGATAAGAGGTTCTCTTGAGTATTGTTTTCTACCTTTTCAGAATTGAGAGACTATCTACGAAAAAGGACATCTAGAGTTTTCTTTTTTGCCTCCTTTTTAAACTCTCTAAACATGAAAAATATGTTGAGTTTTACATTTGCTGGACTCGTTAAAACATCAAACAGTGATGGACTTGTTGAACATGACAAGACCGAACCATTCCTTCTTTGGGTTCATTAAATATACTCTGAGGGATTCATCCAAAGGATGAACTTACAGATCAAGAATATGTTATCCTCCTCAATCTTGTTAAAAAATAAAGGGGTACTGACCATTATGGTTGGGGAAATTGGGAAAATAGGGTATTCCATTTGCTAATGGTGGTGAGTCACTCTTGAACATAACACTCTTCCACCTCATCTGCGTGGTTGTTGGGTTGGGTAATATTCTTGTCTTTTGGTTATTATACTCTTTTCAGAGCCTCCATTTCGGTTTTGGGTCAATACTGGAAACTCCATTTAGTGTTGTTGTTGTGTTCTAGATAAGTCATTCAGTTGATATCCATTACAATACTCTTAAGAATTCATTCCATGTTCGCCTTTCTTGATCCAGTTCTATATCAGTGTCATTATGTCTCAATCATGATACCCATTTTGTGTCGTTGATGGGGGATACATCAAGGCCCTCCTATGACGAGTCGATTCCTATCGACATCAGCACATTATCCAAGAAGTTGACTTAGAAACACCCATTGGTACCTATCCACTTTCATACATCAATGGAAATTTTCCTCGCTCTCAGCGACAGGTTTACATCAATGGCCTTCGACCAAAAGACTCTATGTGTTGTTCTACATCAACTCATTTATTCACAACATACGGATTATGCTGTAGTACCTTGAGAGCCATTAACATCATCAATGGTTTCTCTCACATTTGTTAATGGATTACATCATTGGCTGGTAATAAGATGGTGCCTACCATGTTTGACCTCATCTCATTGATTCACATGGGTAGACTCATACGTTGGTTCGTCATTTGAAGGAGATAGAAGACCTTAGCTCTAGTTTCATCCATCCGGGATGCAATTTCAGGATTATACAGAGATCACAATGTATGATGGCCATAATCATACGGAAATTCATTCAGTCATGGGTCCAACACTTGTCATATGTGGATGCATCTTTTGATCATTGTACATGTTACATTAGCTTATGTGCTGAGTATGGGTATGCCTCCCTCAGCAACAGATATGTCATGATGAAAATATATTGTAACAGATGAAGCTCGCCAATTGTTCTTGATCCTGACTTGTTACAAGGTAAATAATTTTAGTCATCAGTCACCATTTCTAACTTTGCGCTTTAAGGGGCACTCTGTTATATGCCATTTTGTCACATCCGACCAATAGACCTCCTAATGGGATTAATCAACATCCTATTCCCCCTTATCATCATCATTTCACAAAACCCTAAGCATGTACCTTTCATTACCCAGAGTTTCTGTCCTAAACTACATCATCTGAGCCAGTTTTAGGACAAATGCTCCCTAGCCTCCTACTAGACAGCGTTGACAACCAGGTTGCTCCACTGTGGCCTACGTTGACCACCTACAGGTTGCTCCCATTTTCACCTACCTTGGTTCTAGAAATTCAGGAAATAGAGAGATATTCTGGAAGCCTCCTATTATAGAAGCTTCCATAATTTGTTACAACCATTTACCTCAGATAAATCATCTGGATCCTATCCTACTCTACTTTGGAGTTTCCATCCCTTATCCTTTGATCCCATCATCCCATCAAAGGTGGATCTAAAACCTTAGATTGATAATTGGATAAGAACTCCCAACTTACCCCACTCCTCTATATATTTACAGCCTTCCATATGCAAGGGTTGGATTTCGGAGAGTGATTTTACCCTTATGCTGTTGTGGTGAGAAGTTTCATTTCATGCATTTAGGGTGATTGGAGGTGCACATTGTGACAAAGAAAGGACAAGTCAACCTTGGAGGAGATTTTCTACAAGATCAACACCTATATATGGTTGTAAACTCCTTCCATTTATATTAATGCAAAGAATTCTTTGTTTTCCTATATCTGATGTCATTATTTCATATATTTCAATACCATTTTGATCTATTAAATAGAGTATGTAGATGATACTGCATAGATCTCATATTTTCTTGGCTTGTGTCATCTGACTGTCCAAGTTCTATTTTTTGCAATCAAAGCTGGAATTGGAGCATTCAAGCTAAAGAAGGAGCGAATCCCATGACGGATTCTAGGTAGGCTTCATACCGTCATCTATTTACTTTAAGGAAAGAATTGTATTACTTGTCTCTCTATTGTTCTAGGTTATCCACCAAACCTAAGGGAGATACTTTTGTCTGCAATCATAAATCTCATATAACACTCTCTCCCCCTCCCATATTAGTAGGTCCCATTCCCCCTCACTCACTCTCTACTTGTCTCTCTCTCTCCCCCCCACTCACTTTATCTCTCTTACTCCCTCTCTTTCACTCCTCCCTCCCCCTAACTCTCTCTCTCTCCCCCACTCACTTTATCTCTCTTACTCCCTCTCTCTCACTCCTCCCTCCCCCTAGCTCTCTCTCTCTCCCTCTCTCCCTCCCCCCATCTCTCACTCTCACCCATTGATCTCTATCTCCCCCCTTTCTCTCTCTCTCTCTCTCTCGCTCTCTCTCTCTCTCTCTCTCTATAGATATATATATATATATATGTATATATATATATATATATATATATATATATATATATATATATATCTATATCTCCTTCCCCCAATTTCTCTCTCTCTCTCTCTCTCTCTCTCTCTCTCTCTCTCTCTATATATATATATATATATATATATATATATATCTCCTTCCCCCAATTTGTCTCACTCCTCCCCCCGTTATCTCTCCCTCCATCTCCTATCTCTATTTGTGTCCCTCCCCTCTCTCTCATTTCCCCTATACCTACCTCTCTCCTTCTCCTCGTTTCTCTATTTCTCCCCTTTCTCTTTCTCCTCCGTCCCTCCCTCCCTCCCTCTCTCTCTCTCTCTCTCTCACACACGCACACACACACATTTTCCCTCTTCCTCTCTCTCTCCCCATCTCCCCCCTTTCTCTCACTCATCATGCCCTTTCTCTCTCCCTCCATTACCATATTTCTCTTTCTCTCCCTCTACTATATCTCACTTCCGCTACCCCTCCCACTCTCTCCCTTTCCCCATTTCTCTCTCTCTCTCTCTCTCACACACATCCCCCCTTTCTCTCTCCCTCCATTCCCATATCTCTCTTTCTCTCCCTACCCTATATCTCACTTCCACTACCCTTCCCACTCTCTCACTTTCCCCATTTCTCTCCCTCCCTTTCTTCCCCCTCCTCCCTCCCTCTCTCTCTTTCTTTTCCCCCTCCTCCCTCCCTCCCTCTCTCTCCCTCTTTCTTTCCCCCCTCCTCCCCCTCTCTCTCCCTCCCTTTTCTCTCACTCACCATACCTCTCTCTCTCTCTCTCTCTCTTCCTCCATGTACCCCTCCATATTCTCCCTTCTCTCTCCATATCCCTATCTATTCCCTCTGCTCCCTCCCTCTCCCCCTCTCGCTCTCCCTCACCATAAAGTTTGGGTGAACTAATATTTATGTCATAAGGTTGATTAGGAAAAGAAGTAATAGTTTCAATCAATGTATATTGTCTACTAATCAACTCAAGAACCAAGTTTTTCTAATTAATTGAAATCATAATAGTTAAGGAATTTGATCTATTGTATGTGAAAGCATCAAAGGAAACATTATGCATTATCCAATAAGAGGATTTCAACACTTTAAGACATAAATACTTCTCATCAAATATTACACTTCTTTTGATAATGTTATACTATTTAATACGGTAAAAAAACCAATAAGCTTTAGATTCTTTTGAATATCCCATCATGATGCAAGCATGGCTCTTTGCAAGTAATTTATTCCCATAATAATTGAAAATATGTATCAAAGCAATGCATCTAAAGGTCCTAAGGTTGTTGACTAAGGGATTCTTCCAACACCGTCTCTCAATAGGAGCCACAAAATAAAAGAGTTAGTTATAACAATAAATAGCTACAACACAAAACATAGTTTTTAGGTCTTTGGTTTGCAATAGACATCGAGTTGTTTCAACCAAAGTTAAAATATTTTGTTCAACTATGTCATTATGTTTAAGAGTATGAGGACACACTACTACTAATATATGCCTGACTGAACAATATATTCCTCAAACTATTGATTCACATACTCTTCACCATTATAAAACATTAGACACTTGATAGGTCAACCACATTTATTTTTAATCATTTCCCTAAATTCCTTGAATTTTTTAAAGACATAGACTCTTGTTCTTGATTGAGCCACTAAATTACGATCATTTAATATCTTATTTTCCTTATCTTTAATCCCTCTTCATTTACATGTGACCTTATATTAGCCATTTTAGTACTCGCCTTTTGGATTTATGCTCAATATGGATTCCATTTGCATTTCTTATTATTTCATTAATTATGATTAACGCTCGGAAGGATTAGTATATTATGTATTTCATTTTGAAGTATTGACTCACACATGGACAAGTTATTCTAGGGTTCTCTTTTAAAGATTTACATGTCATGGATTATTCAATCATGATTCTTCATCTCTTTCCATGGATTTAAAGTCAATTTGATCATTGTTGTAGTTGTGGGGTTCTCATGTTCAAAATACTCTACTACAAAATCAGATCTCTAGCAATCTGCTACTAAAACATGTAGCAACATGTTTGCTACAAAAACTTGTAGTAGCTTATTTACTATGAAAACATATAGCAACCTGTTTGCTATGAAAACTTGTAGCAACCTGTTTGATATGAATTTAGGCCTATGGCAACGTATTGCATAATTTTGATTGCTCCAGCAACAATGTTTTATAATTTGTTTCGATAAGTATTATTAGAGAGCATATTGTAATATTGGGTTCCAATAATTAATTACAAGCTCCTCTAGTTATATCTGTCAATTTCAATAATTAAATGAATTATTATTTTCTATTGCAAAAACTCAACAATATTCTCCATCAACATTCAATGCACACCAAGAGAGCATTTGAATACATAACTGATATTGAATGACATCTTCAAAAGCAAGCATCCAAAGGATGAATACGACCATATCATAACATCCATAGTCTTTATTGATGTAAGTAATTATCAGTTTGTCCCCATTCTGGTTTGGAGGAATTGATAAATATGCTCCAATTCTTCAATGGTTCACGTGACATATTGCAACGACCTAGATAAACGAGGGAACACATGTAATTAATGAAAAACCAATCCCTGAAGTGATTTGAACCAATTTTAGATGCTATGTAACTAGCTTCCAAAGATTATAGGTGTCGGTTGAGGGATCCATACAATGAATCTTTATCCCCATTCATTGATTGTCATTCAATTTCATGTGAAGCATCTATGTGCAAGTTCTAGCTTGTTCCAAAAAAAATACAGCATAAACTTACTCCTTTTCAACCGAGATTGAGTGATGACAACCAATCTGATTCATTCTTCCACCTAAAGCGATTAGAAATAGGGGATTCATTTTGTTAGAACTTATTATTAATTTAATATAGTTTTAAAAATAGAATGTCATGAAAACCTAAATTTTTGTTTGCAATCTCTCTAGAAATTATATATTTAAGGGAGGGGAGGAGGAGGAGAAGTGAGCCACCTTTGTACTTTGGAATTGTAATCCTTTTTTTCCAACAATGTATAATTGATGTTATGTTTTTCTGGTGCATGATTGTCCTATAGTGTGCATGGTTTGGTTTTGTAGCTAAGAACACAAGCCAAACCCTTGGAGGGGGGTTGCTCCAAGGTAAAGGTGTTGTGTATGCTCTATACATATTACAGGTTTTTGTGGTAGTTATAATGCTTTTTATTTTTAATCATTAGTGTTAATTACTTTTCTAGTTTTATGTGTGATTAGTGTGTCGATTAATTTCTTTTTTTTGTAATATGTTCTATTTAATTTTGCTTACAAGTGTGCTTTAATTTTCTGCAATGCAATTTTTAAATTCATAGTTATTTTGTTTGAGTTGATGATTCCTATGGAATTTGGCTACTATAGATGTTTGTAGTAGTTGTTAGGGTATTTGCATGCTATAGAGTTATCTAAGTTTAATTCCATTGGTGAAATAGAGTTAAACATGCTAACTTTGGATGTGTGGGGTTCCATGTAGCCATGCTTTGGGGCTAACTTGTAGAAATTTCTTCCACCGAGACTTTGTGTCATGATAAGATTTCCCTTTCTATAGAACAAATTAGGTCATTTAGGTCATTGGTAAGGGTCCTTGTTCTTGTGTATATTGCATGGAGTGCCTTGCAAGCTTACTGACCCTGGTCTAACAAGTAAATTGCACAATGTATCGTAGAACCATATTTAATATTAATAACATATGAATACACCATCATTTTTGGAATTATTGTTAGGGAGGGGCTCAAAGGACAAGGGTTCATTGCCTTATAATTTAGAGAAAGTGTTAAAAATAACTAGTAGAACTAGGGAAGAGTCAACTACTCCTTTGATAACCCTTATCCCTAACACTTTTCATTAGGTCATATAGATGCATGAAATAAGTTAAATTATAATTTTCTTTCATGGTGTAGTAAGAGCCACCAATAGTATTAATTTATTTTGTAGGAAAGTCGATAGGAGGAAGAAGTATTGGTAGATAAGGGTTCTAGTGGAAGACTAGTCAAGGAGAGGTTACTTCAAGAAGGTGTTCCATGAAAAAATTTAATCCTTCCATTATTTTTAGTATATATTAAATTAATATTGATTTTTAAATCTTCTAGATTCTCTAGAACATGGTATGGAAAACATTCATGGATCATGAGACACTTTGTGGACTCTCTAGGGTTCCCACATTGGTTATGTCAAGATCTCATCCTCTCATACCACACTTGAACCAGATGCTTTAGTGAGAAAACCTCTATTGATTCCTCTTTCAATTCATCTTCTGTGACATACTAGAAGTGAAGAGAACATGGGTATATCTTGGTTGTGCATTCATTCTATTGCCCCCTTGGGTTGCTAAAATATATTTCCACAATTATGCCATGAAAAAACTTGTTTTGAATATTCTACATCCATAAGTGTTTGCCCACACCTAGCCTCTTTGGTCTTGAAAAAAAAACACAAAGAGGGAGTAGAAATCACTTATGTTTTGGTCGTGCATGTAACAATACCATAATTCTTATGTTTTTGCAAGATAACAAAATAAGAATTTAAATACCTATTTGCAATACAATATTATTTTTTACTCTTGCACTAATCTTAAATGTTCATGGTAATTGTTGGCTAGGACTCTAAAAAGGAGAATTTAATAGAAATTCTAGTATTATTTCTAGAAAGTCTATGCTTACAAGTCAAGATAGGGTTGAAAGTGTTTTCTTTATTCCAATTTACTTTCAAGATGGTGTTCCCTATTATGGTCATTCAAATTCTATTATCTATTGTTGAGAGTGCACCAAAAAGCTGATGAGGAGACACAACAAGTCCATCTTACTACGCAAATGATCATGGCACTATAGAAACAAAGAAATGAAGGAAAAAAATGGGAGAAATAATAATTTTCAAGGAGGCATGGTTTCATACAACTTGGGAGGCCATAATCACTCACATCAAGGTAAGCCCTAGAAATTGTTAAGTTTGAATTTAAATACCTTGAAAGATTCCTCAATGACTATGAATGCTTTATCTCTTGTGCTTTAATGAGTGATTAGCTAGGTTTCTTTGCATGAAAGTTTATTTCTCATATGAAACTATGGATGAAAAGCACTTATATTTTCTTGTGTATCGGTATAACCATGTCATTTTATCCAAACCTGCACATGAAAGGGATCTAGCATAATGAAGTCATGATTTGCTACAAAATCATCTAGGTGTTAAAGATTTTTTAGGGGTCATATCACAAGATCTCTGAAACAAGTATTGGAATCTTTGGTAGAGGGAAATTTTAAATTATTGTGAACATTCCCACCAAAAATATGAAATATTCAGATCATGATTTGAAGAAAAATAGATATTTATTGGATCAACAATATTTTGACTTAGTAAAATTGCTAGAAAACAAAGTTGGGACAACCAACTTTTAGGTGACCAAAAGGATAGATCCTTAAAACTTTTTTATAGGGTATACTATGCTATGAATCTAGTTCGCAAATAAAATTTAATTACTTCATTCCAAAATTTTACAATAATTTTATTCCCTAATTATTAATTGTCTATCATAATTATGCATTAAGAAAAAATCCATTTTCTAGGTTGTTCATTGGTGTACTTGACTCGTCAATTCTCCAGTTTTGCAAAAAATGTTTCTATTGGAGATACCTAAATTATTCTACTTGCATATCCAATTGGAATAAATTTTATCCATTGTGAAATGAAAATTTTATGTCAAAAGCCATTATTATTCGTCTAGGCTGGAAATTGAAAACAACATGCCATGCACCTTATTTCTCAGCATATTTGAAATTTTGTTTCAAATCATTTTTAAAAAATGTTTATAATAGAGATATCTCTTTGAATATATTTCAATTTGGATTTTGAATAACTCTAATCAAACATCATACAAGAAATTTATCATCAAAATATTGTCGAGTAGTCTGGGTTGACCACCACTCCCTAACAGATTACAATGAGATTTTTTCAATAAATCCTTTAGGAAATTCATTTTATATGCATTAATTGTATACATTTTGATGTTTATTAGAGGGGGTATCTGACCAATCTACTTTGGAGGAGGAGAGGTTGTAGCGGGAACGAAGCAAGAAGACAAACCAAGGTTTCGAACTGTTACAGAGGCAGTCCTCCATGGAAGGACGCAAAGGAGGGAGCTCCACTCCCTCCTACAAGCAGGTTGTGGCTAGCAGGGGAAAAAAACCAATGGAAAATGATAGAGAGCCTTCAGAAGGAAGGGATAGAAGTAGTGAAGAAGAGCAGGAGGGAACTAAGTCAAGGAAGCATAATGATGCAAAGGAAAATGAGGAAGAAAACAAGGAGCAAGGCACTAAAGACAAAGCACACATGGGACCATGCAAACCCAAAGCGGTGGTAACTCCCAGGGTCATTTTAAATGATTCGGCACTGCAGGCACATAGGGATCACATGCAAACATATGCAATCATTTGTAAATTCATGGGGTTATGGCCCACTGAAAAAGCTTTACAAATGTGGATTAAATACCACTAGAAACCACAAGGCATCATTGACCTACATCTTGGGTCCAAGGGATTTTTAACTGTAGTATTTGCATATATTGAAGATAAGGACATAGAGTTTGAAGGAGGGCCCTACTTTTATGTTGCAGCAGGCTTCTATATGCGACCTTGGATTATGAATTTTGTTCTGGAACGTGAAACGTTTACTTCGGTCCCAGTTTGGGTAAGACTCTATTCTCTACCTCTTGATTACTGGCAAACGGAATCTATATCCACCATGGGAAATAAGTTAGGGCATTTTGTCAAAGTTTATGTGGCCACTAGAAGGGGAAAGTATACTTCCTTCACTAGAAATGTGGAAATGGATCTCTCTGGAGCTTTGCTGGACGAGGTTATTCTGGAGGTTTTTGATGAAGAATGGATACAAACAGTAGACTATGAACATATTCCATTCAGATGTTGCAAATGTCACGAGCATGGACATTTGTTCAGAGACTACCCTCTCAGTAAAATAGAGAGAAAAAACAAAGCTGATACAATGAAGGATTCAGAAAGCTTCTTCAAGGTGGAACACAAAGGAAAAGGAGGCAAAAGAGGACCAAGAACACGTAAAGTTGCAGGGCAGCAAGCTAGCCAGAACATGTTTCAAGTCCTCGAAGCAGACGAAGGTTCAATAGAAATAGATAAGGCAAAGGAAGGAAGCCCAGTGGAGGAGGAGAAAGCAGAAGACAGTGAAAAAATACAAGAAAATAACAAACAAAAAGAATTTATGATGAGTAATGCAGAACAGGAGATGGATCATGAAATGACCCAAAGTGAGATGGAAATGGAGGACCATGAACTCCAGGAAATTCTTGAAAAAGAGAACCTAGATTTAGAAGGTTTCTTGAATCAAGGAACCAAAGAAGGGTTAGACTCGTTACCTACAGAGGAGTTCAATAGGGTTCAGCAGCTGTTTTTATGGAAAACCCAGACTAAAGGGGTGGACAGACAAAAACACAAAGATAGACAAGGCAACGAAGGAGTGAAAACGATGAAAAACACAGCAGGACTAGCACCCAGAATCCCAGGAAAGAAAAGGGGCAGAAAAATGCAGAATGAGTTGTTGATGGAATGTGGAAAGTTAATGATAGATTCAGGTAAGATGAAAGACCTATCCAGTTACTCCTTTACTAATCTTTAATTATGAAGTTCACTTCTTGGAATATCAGGGGTCTAGGTAGTAAAAGGAAACAAAGGTTACTGAGTAATAGAATGAAACAAGCATCTCCAGATGTGATTTTCATTCAGGAAACTAAGTGTTCCATCCAGAAGATAAGAGATATCCATAGTAAATGGCTCAATAGATTTGAGTTTCTGGAAGTCAAAGCAGAGAATACAGCAGGAGGTATTCTCACTCTTTGGAATCCACAAAAAATCGACTTAATAGATGCAGAGGCATCTAGGGATTATTTATCTGTAGTAATTCAACCAGTAGGAGACAAGGAAACCTACCTGGTAACAAATGTTTATGGCCCTCAAAGAATGGATGACAAACTCAGGCTTATAAACTCTCTGGAGACTCTTAGAGATAGACATGTAGGAATACCCTGAATCTTAGGGGGTGATTTCAACATGATTAAATCACTTACGGAAAGAAAAGGAGGAACTAGAGTTCTAGGAAAAGACTCTTTGGCCTTTCAAACCTTTATCGATAAGATGAAGCTGGTGGATATCGTAATGAGTAACAAAATCTTCACCGAGAACAATAAAAGAGGAGGAGAGTCTCAGGTAGCCTCAAAATTAGATAGATTCATAATCTCAGAGGATCTTATGCTCAATGACAAGAAAATGTTAGCAAGAGTGCTACCCTTTGGAGGCTCAGATCACTGGCCGATACAACTAGAGGTTCAGGGCATTGGTACCTAGGAACAGACCTTTCAGATTTGAGAATATCTGGCTTTCCCACCCAGATTTCATTAGCAATGTAACCAAGTGGTGGTCAGAATATTTAAACATTCAGGGAACCAGAATGTTCCTTCTACAGAAAAGATTAAAACACATCAAGCTCCGGCTTAAAGATTGGAACAAGAATGAATTTGGCAATATCTTTGAAGAGAAAAAAATTATTGAAGGCAGAATGCAGGAACTTAACCAAACCCTTATCAAAGAGGGCCATGACAAAGTCAAAAGTGATCAAGCCACCAAATATCAGCAAAAATGGGAGAATTTATGCAAACAAGAGGAAATATTTTGGAGACAAAAATCTAGAGTCCAGTGGCTAAAAGAAGGTGAACGTAATACCAGATTTTTTCACAAATCCACCATGGAAAACAGAGCACATAATAGAATTTCTTTGATTAAGGATAAAAGAGGAAATATTCTCAATTCTCATGAAGAAATAGAAGCAGTTCTACTTTAGCACTTTCGAAACATAGCACAGGAAACCTATTATGAAAGAGATCACTACATCCAAGACTTCACTAAGCATATACCCAGGATGGTATCCAGAGAGGATAATGTTAACCTTTATAGGCTTGTGACCGAAGAGGAGGTTAGTGGGGTTCTCAAAGAAATGCAGAATGGTAAGGTGCCAGGCCCGGATGGTTTCAATGTCGACTTCTTTAAAGCTTGCTGGAATATTATCAAACAGGACATTCTGCAGGTAGTGGAAGATTCCAGAATGAACATAACCATTTTGAAGGCTCTAAATACCTCTTTTATAACCCTGATCCCTAAACAGGAGTTGGCTCAAACCCCTGATAGATTCAGACCTATAGCTTTGTGCAATGTGGTTTACAAGATAATATCAAAAGTGGTTGCAAACAGACTCAAACCCCTCTTGCCTTCACTAGTTTTGGGGGAACAATCTAGATATGTGGAAGGAAGGAAAATTCTTAATAACATCATCCAAGCACATGAAGTGGTGCACTCTCTTACTAGCAAGAGAAAGGCTAGAATGATCATGCAATTGGACATAGCCAAAGCTTATGATAAGCTGAATTGGATCTATATCAGGAAAGTTCTTATTGCTTTTGGGTTTGACCACAATTGGGTAAGATGGATCCTGGCTTTGGTTACTTCTTCTAGTTTTTCAATTCTGGTCAATGGTTCTCCTTCAGAGACTTTCACTCCTTCTAAAGGCCTTAGGTAGGGTGACCCTCTCTCTCCCTTTCTCTTCATCCTCATGATGGAAGGATTGGGTAGGTCTATCAAGCATGCAAAAGAAGTTGGTAATATCAAGGGTCTACAACTCTCTGACAATGGACAGGCCTTGACTCATCAACAATTTGTGGATGACACTATGTTGCAGGGAATACCCACAGTAAAAGAAGCTCTTGCTTATAAAAAAATCCTCAGTGACTTTGCCATGGCCTTAGGTATGGAAGTTAATATTTCCAAATCTAAGATTTTTTTTCTTCAATACTAGCATTGCTATTCAGAGGAACATATCTAGAATTCTAGGCTTTCAAAGAGACTCTCTCCCCTCAAAATACCTAGGGGTTCCACTAACTGCAAAACCATTACACAAGAGTATCTGGGAGCCGATGATTAGTAAGCTACAAGACAAAACCAGGAAATGGACTATGAGATCATTAAACTTGGCTAGCAGGTTGGTCCTCACAAAGGTTGTTCTACAATCAATCCCAATCTTTATGCTTTCAGCTATCCCTGCTCCTAAAGGAGTCCTGCATCAAATGAGAAACATACAAAGAGACTTTCTTTGGGGCAAGGGGGAAGAAAAGAAGAAATGGGCCTTAGTTGCCTGGGAAAAAATTTGCAAACCCAAAAACCACGGGGGTCTTGGATTGGACGATCCTGAGATTCTAAGCAAGGTTCTAGGGGCAAAATTATGGTGGCGATGGATAAAGGAACCAAAAGCACAATGGGCTATCACTTGGAAAGAAAAATACGCAAGCTCTTGGCTAGATAATGACCGCATAAGGATGGATGGTAATATAAGAGGATCTCATATTTGGAACAAAGCCTGGGATAACAGAGGCTTAATTCAAGATAACAGCTTCTGGGAAATTAGAGAGGGAGACTTAGCCTTATTCTGGGAGGATAGATGGCAACAAGAACCTATTCTGTTACAGGAGGATTTGGAGGACCTCAAAGCAGAGACAGACACTAAGGAGCTCACCAAGGTTAAGGATTTTTGGGATCAAACCAATAGTTCAGGGAAATGGAGAAACTGGAGGAAATTTGATCTCAGAAATGATAGTCCTCTAAAAACTAAGGCTGAAAGACTGATGAAAATATTAGAGCAAAGGAAAATTCTAGTTTCAAGGGGGCATGACCAGCTGAGATGGGGCAACAACAATGAGGGGACCTTTAATCTCAAAGAAGCTAAACTCATACTCCTTGAACTTGATTCCCATGCTCCAGATAGGATTTGGCAAAACCTATGGAAGCATTAGGGTTGGATGAAAATTAAACTTTTTTTCTGGCTGGTTCTGCACAGGAAAATCCTGACCTGGGATAATATTAGAAGGAGGGGTGTCCTGGGGCCTTCTAGATGCCAACTCTGTGAGGCTCAAGAGGAGACCATGGAACACCTTCTCAACAATTGCATTTTCACTTCCAGATTATGGGATTCTTTTGCCTCTATCTTCCAACAATCTGACAGAGATATTGGAAGTCTTTTCAATACCCTCACCAAATGGAGAAGGAAATTTTCGAATAATGATGTTGGGTTCAATGTGGGCACTTACACCAAGCTTCATTATTTGGAATGTTTGGAAAGAAAGGAACAATAGAATCTTCAAGAATGTTAAGAAATCTTCCCAGTGTATCTATGATCTGATCCTAAGACAGATTAAGGAAACGATTGGCACTACAGTTCGAAATCTCCCTTCGAATCCCCCTTCTGCTACAGATTGGAGGATTCTCTGTAAGCTAGAGTTGCAGGGACTCATTCCTCAGGGCTTAGTCAGGAAAGTTTCAATTGTGGATCCTGAGCTAGACTTCTGGCATCCTCCCCCTAAGGGCTTTCTAAAATTCAACATTGATGGGGCTTCTAAAGGTAATCCGGGCACGGTAGGCCATGGAGGGGTGTTAAGGGATGATAGTGGAGGTATTCTATTTATCTTCCATGGTCACCTAGGAAAGGCCACCAACAACATGGCGAAGTTAATGGCCATGGAACAATGTCTTGAGCTCCTCATTCAGGAAAATCGCCAAAATACGATCATTGAAGCTAACTCTGAGTTGATCATTAACTCAGTCAAGAGAATAAGCTGGGGAACAAAACCAGAAAAAGCCTCTAAAAACTGGAGGCTAATTCAAGTCTTCCAACAGATTCACAGTCATCTACAGAGCCTGAGAACAGTCAGTTTTGCACATGTGCGAAGAAAGGCCAATAAACTAGCAGATTTGCTAGCCAATCAAGGAGCGATCTGCACAGATAATAGGGTGGTGATGAACTGGCGAGAGCTCCCTCGAAACAGATTAAAAACGGAGTGTCAAAACCAAGCAGATGAAGACAAGACAGTGTTCCTTAAAAGAGCCATGGAGGCAGGTACAGTTAACTAGCAGTTGTTTGTTCAGAGGTTTGCTCACAATGGGGTCTTTTGAAAGTGGTTTGGAGAGGTCAACCGGCGAATCCCAGATTAATTGGTTCACTGAAGTCTCCAGTTGTATTAGCGAGGACGAAAGGGTTTCAGGGATTACAGGTAGGATGGCGGTGACTGCTTTACGCATCGGGTCAAGGAGGGTTGACGATGCGAATAGTTGGGAGCAGAGGACATTCGGAGGCCGCGAAACCAGAGATCTTTCAGTTTTTCTCTTTTTACCGCGGCCTGAGTGGTTTTCAGGTGATCGCGGCCCTCACAAGCAGGAAGCGGTATTTCCCTTTCGGGAGCGATCCCACTCAATGTGCTCCACGTGGCGGTGGGGATGGGAGGAATACCGCCCTCATCGCACGCTAATGTCCATGAATGTAGGCGGGTGCGATATCAATCTCCACCATTGGATCTCACAAAGCGAATCAACGGATCAGATCGCTCGTGCAGGTTTGCGGACCCTTGCGGTAAACGGTGAGCAGCTTATCATTGTGATATGGTCTATAGCCGTTGGATCGAACGGAAAGGTTCATTGGTCGAGATTAAAGAGGCAGGCTAGGTTTGGCGGGAAAAGTGTATCCTGGGGGTCAAGAGGCTCATCGCGTGAGCAACTGATTCAAAGTTTAAGAAATCAGCGGATGTGTTGCCTTTATATGTAGACAACTATTTGTTCTTTTCGGGTCTGAGTCCAAACTCATGTATTTTTCTTTTGAGAAATGTAAAGTTTGGAGGTAGGGAGTAGGGAGTAGTTTTGATGGGGTATCTCCATAGTCAACGACCATGCGAGAATTGATGTATTTTATGTACTTTATTTTATGATTAATGAATTGGAAGGTCCGACTCTTGCATTAGCAAAAAGATGTTTAATAGAGGGAAAAAGTCATCATATTTCTTTTCCTTCATAATCTCACTGTTTGTTGCAAGAAAAATGTTAGATTTTGCAAGTTAAAGAAGGATCATGGAGGTCAATCCATGAATGAGTGATTTTTTTGAAGGATGAATTTTATGAAATGGGAATGTCACCATGAAATTGGAACAAGTGTGCTAAAATGTGATGTTGATTCCTTGGACAAACAATGCCCAAAAAGTTCAAGTTCTTAGGGATGCATTGCATAATTGTTTTAATTGTTGACCTACAAGCCAAACATTCCATAAAAGTTGTAAATGGATTGAGTACAATAAAAATGGAGAATTGATTCAATACTAATGCTACATAAATTTAGCCCCATTCCTACACTAATTATCCCATCGGTGCACAAGGACCTTCAACAAGATTTGAATTACCATGGTATGCCCACACATCTTCCTAAGCTCAAATTTCCCACTAAAGCTCATGAAGTTTTGTTCTCCTATATGGTTAACTTAAAATCCTATTAATATCATTCATGCAACCATTGTTATCATGCCACAATTTCATTGTACATTTTTCCTCCATAACACCCCCTTAAATTCCTACTCCACTCACTCCTAACCCACCTAATAAAGTAACTTATTTCACTTACAATGCTAAGTTACCTTGCTAGCTTCATTAGTTTTTTAATAAATAGATATTGCTCCTACCAATCCATAAGAGGTTTCTTCTACTTCTTTCCTAATAGTAATATTGTCTAGCACAATTCCTTCTGTTGAGATTGCAACAAGATGATGGAGCTTAGTGAAAAGAGTCGCCTTCACTAAGTGGGCCTGCAGGCTATTTTTGGCGCAAGTCTATTTTTAGACTATGTCTATTTTTAGACATATGGATCATGTCTATGGATTGCAGGTTGCTGTTTATGGATGATTGGTCAAGTTGGGAAAAATAGATGGACTTCTATTTTTTATCAAAGTGTTAGTGATCACAGTGTGAGTGATCAAAGTCTATTTTTAGACTGGCTGTCAAAAATAGAAAAGTCAAATATTATTGTCTCATAATAATATTTGGACTATAAACTTGATCTTATTCTCTTGGAGCACTTCAGTTTGAGCTACAGAGGTGACACATGCAGCTGTCAGAAGGAAATACGCTTTTCTTATGAGTCAGTTGAGTTGTTGCATGCATGACTTCAGTTAGAACTCAATCAGTTGAGTTTGGTGGAGTTGATTGTGGAGTTGATGGAGTTGTGTTCAGTTTGACTTGGTTAAACTAGTTGTAATTAGTCTAACTGCAAATAGACTAATGATGAGTTGTTAAACTAATTAATAACTCATGATGCAAATAATGAATACATCAGTTAACTTAGTTGCATGTCAGTGCATGTTCATTTCAACAAGGACAGGTGGTAGAGAATCAGATTGCTATCAGTTGTGACTATAGTTGTGCATCAGATCTTGCACAATCAAGGGATTGAGTATGCCAATGAGTTTGCTCACATATTTTCCCAGTATTGTAGCCTTTTCTCACATACAACAAAGTGTGAGTGATTATTTTGAGGTTAAATACGAGTTTGGTAAGCCATTCTCATCAGTTCTTGAGCAGGTATTGAGCAGTGGAGGCAGGCAAGCAGTGGAATAGATTTGGAGATCAGATCTGAGCTGTATTGTGTGTAACAGGTGGAGCTGGTACTGGATTGCTTGTGATAAGCATTGTACTTTGTAATGTTACATGGTCTCAATCATTAATATATAGATAGTTGGGGTTTTTAGCGAGATGCTTTCCCCGGGTTACATACTGTGTTAATGTGTGAATGCTCTTGATGTTTTATTGTTATTGATGCTGCTATATTGATGATCAACGTAGAGGAGCTTATGTATTGTGTATGTATTCCGCAATAGTACATGATCAGGATAATCTCTGTTGAATATGTGTTAAATTATTCAAAATTTCTACATGGTATCGGAGCGAGCTAGATAATTGTATAAAAAGTTTCTACATGATATCAGAGCTGCTTGATTTGTAGAAGAGATTTTTACAGGATATCAAGCGAGGATTGATCATCAGATCTACTATTCAGGAAGTGTTTACATTCTATTTCTTCAGGCAGAGTCTGTAATCGGGCCAGGTAGCCTCTGGATTCATCCTTCCTTTGGAAGGTGAGATATCCGGTAAAAGCCCATACATTCAATCTCTGTACGAGAAATATTTTGTTCTCACGAATCTTAGATCAGAAGCGGTTGAGTTGGTAGCTGGTGGAATTCAAATTTGCAGCAGTGTTGTTCAAATGTCTTTCAACGGATTGCAAATGTTATTCCAAAAAAAGAGTGACCTAGCGCTCAAGGATAAACTCAGTAACAATAAAGGTGAGAATGGATCTTCATCAAAGGTATCTGATGAAGAGAATTACACTTTGGCTGCCAAAGCAAAGAAGGGGAAGAACAAGAAAGCTTCTCATTCTGGTGCGAAAGGCAAGAAGTAGGATATGTCCAAGGTGAAGTGTTTTCACTGTCACCAGCACGGACACTATGCCACTAATTGTCCGCAGAAGAAGAAGAACAAGCAGGCTGCTGGATCTTCAGCAGGAGAGGCTCTAGCCTCACAGTTTGAGCTTGATTTTTCATTGATCGCATGCTTGGTTTCAAGTGTGATGGGATCAGTGTGGTTCTTGGACAGTGGTGCGTCTTTTCACATGACGAGAGATAAAGATTTGTTCTCTGATCTGGAGGACAAAGATCTTGGAGTGCACATCGAGATGGGCGATGATGGTAGATACAGTGCGACCAGTATCGGTACCATTTCCTTTGAGAGGGAATCTGGTAAACCCTTCGTATTGAAGGAAGTCATGCATGTTCCAGGATTGAAGAAGAATCTTATCTCAGTGGCGATGTTAGAAGATAAGGGGTATGATGTTGTTTTCAGCGAGGGAAAGGCTTTCCTGCGCAGCAAGACAACTGGTGAGACCCGGAAGATAGGGGTTCGAGTGAGGAACCTTTATCAGTTGCATGTAGATGGATGCGCAGCAATGGCAAGCAAGGCAGAAGGATTGGTGAGCCAGGATGATGGTGAGTTGTGGCACAGGAGATTGGGTCACCTTCACCATGGAGCCTTGAAGATACTGCAGCAGATCACTACAGGGCTTCCTAAAGGCACACTTACGCAGTCAGATCAGTGCAAGGGGTGTACTTTGGGGAAGTTTGTGAAAGCCACCTTTCACGAGAAGGATAGTCACGCCATGACGATCCTTGAGAGAATTCACACAGACGTGTGTGGACCTTTCTGAGTTGCTTCGACAGTAAAACACAGGTATTATGTGATTTTTGTTAATGATTTCTCTCGTAAGTGCTGGATCTTCTTCATGCAGAAGAAGAGCGAGACATATTCAAAGTTCTGTGAATTCAAAGCACTGGTCGAGAAGGAGTCGGGGAAGAAGGTGAAGGCTCTTAGGAGCGATAATGGTGGTGAATACATCTCGGATGAGTTCAAGGATTTCTGCAAGGCAGAAGGGATTCGTAGAGAGCTCATAGCTCCCCATAACCCACAGCAGAACGGGGTAGCTGAGCGAAAGAACAGAACGATTGTGGGTGCTGCACGGGCAATGTTGCATGATCAGGGCCTACCCCTTCACTTGTGGGCGGAAGCATGCAATACAGCAGTTTATGTGCAGAATCGTTGTCCTCATAGGATACTTGGCATGAGTACACCCGAGGAGGCTTATTCTGGTAAGAAGCCTGATCTTTCTCATTTGAGGATTTTTGGTGCTAACGTTTACATGCATGTGACGAAGGATGCCAGGAAGAAGTTGGAGTCGACCACAGAGGTTGGGATATTTGTGGGGTACACTGATATGCCCCACAACTATCGTGTGAATTTTCCAGACAGTGGTAAAACTGTTGTGCGACGGGATATAAAATTTCAGGAGGAGAAAGACATGAAGTGTTCGCTTGAGAGGGAGCTACACTTGCATGCAGATGAGGAGCTATTAGTTCCTAAGGATGAGCTTCAGGATGTGGATCAGCCACAGGATGAGGTTCATGGAGTGGACGAGTCCACTCATGCAGCGCCAACCATCAGAGGGCGAAAGCGCTTGGCAGAAGCTGAGCGACTGGCTCAAGATGCAGAGAAAGTTGTAGGACCACCTATAGCCCAACGCAGGCAGAGACAGTCACCTGATCAGTACACTGGATACATGGCTCTTATGAGCAAGTGTGTTGTGACTGAGCCATCCTCTTTCGAGGAAGCTATGGAGGATCCCGCATGGGTAGACGCCATGGTGGAAGAGTATGATTCTATTGTCAGAAATAGTGCATGGGAGATTGTTCCTAGACCGGAAGGGAAATCAGTGGTGGGTTCGAGATGAAATACAAAGTTAAGCAGGTAGCTGACGGGAGTGTGGAGAAGTACAAGGCAAGATTTGTTGCTCGAGGCTTTTCACAGATTGAGGGGATTGATTATGAGGAGACCTTTGCACCTGTCGCAAGGTATTCTTCCATACGGACGATTCTTGCTCTCTCAGCGCAGATGGGATGGCACATTCATCAGATGGATGTGAAGACTGCGTTCCTCAACGGAGTCATTGAGGAGGAGGTGTACATTGAGCAGCCCAAAGGCTTTGAGGTCTTCAGCAGCGAGTCGCATGTGTGCAGGCTCAAGAGAGCGTTGTATGGGTTGAAGCAAGCACCACGTGGTTGGTACACACGGATAGACAGCTATTTCACAGGACTTGGATTCTCCAAGAGCGAGGCGGATCCTAACCTATACCAGATTGTGGTGGAGGGTAAGTTGCTTATCATTGTACTGTATGTTGATGATTTGATTCTAACGGGTGATGAGCTGTTGATACTGTCATGCAAGAAGGATCTTGCTACAGAGTTTGAGATGAAGGACTTGGGCCTCCTTCACTATTTCCTAGGATTGGAAATATGGCAGCGCAGTGGTGGACTGTTTGTTTCTCAGGGCAAGTATGCTCGGGAGATACTGGAGAAGTTCAACATGCATGGATGCAAGCCTGTTGATACTCCTCTTCCTGGAGGTTGGAGGAAGGAGGATGCCACTTTGGGAGAAGAAGTGGATGCCACTGTTTATCATCAGTTGGTGGGGTCACTGATGTATTTGGTCAATACACGACTCGATATATGCTATGCAGTTAACCAGCTTTCACAAGCTATGGTTAAGCCTACCAAGCTCTTCTGGAAGGCGGGCAAGCATGTATTGCGCTACTTGAGAGGCACATCGGGATATGGTTTGTGGTACAGACAGGAGGATGAGGTGAAGTTATGTGGCTTCACGGATGCAGATTGGGCAGGGAGCCCAACGGACAGAAAGAGCACATCAGGAGGGGTCTTCAGTATCGGATCGACAGCAGTTTCTTGGTACAGCAGGAAGCAGAGATCCGTGGCACTCAGTTCAGCGGAGGCCGAGTCTATGGCAACAAGTTTGGCTGCATGCGAGGCTATATGGATGAGGAAGATCTTGGTTGGTTTGTTCGGTTCTCATTTGGATCCTACTGTGATTTACTGTGATAACCAAAGTTGCATTAAACTCTCGGCTAATCCTGTATTTCATGATAGATCTAAACATATTGACATCAGGTACCATCATATCAGAGATTGTGTGCAGAGGAGAATCATGTTACTTTCGTACATTCCAACGGAGGATCAGGATGCTGATATTCTGACGAAGGCTCTCACCAGGAGCAAATTCGAGTACCACCGAGGCAGGATAGGGGTTGCTGATAATCCATATCTTGTCGAGAGGGAGTGTTGAGAATGCAACAAGGTGATGGAGCTTAGTGAAAAGAGTCGCCTTCACTAAGTGGGCCCGCAGGCTATTTTTGGCGCAAGTCTATTTTTAGACTATGTCTATTTTTAGACATATGGATCATGTCTATGGATTGCAGGTTGCCGTTTATGGATGATTGCTCAAGTTGGGAAAAATAGATGGACTTCTATTTTTTATCAAAGTGTGAGTGATCACAGTGTGAGTGATCAAAGTCTATTTTTAGACTGGCTGTCAAAAATAGAAAAGTCAAATATTATTGTCTCATAATAATATTTGGACTATAAACTTGATCTTATTCTCTTGGAGCACTTCAGTTTGAGCTACAGAGGTGGCACATGCAGCTGTCAGAAGGAAATACGCTTTTCTTATGAGTCAGTTGAGTTGTTGCATGCATGACTTCAGTTAGAACTCAATCAGTTGAGTTTGGTGGAGTTGATTGTGGAGTTGATGGAGTTGTGTTCAGTTTGACTTGGTTAAACTAGTTGTAATTAGTCTAACTGTAAATAGACTAATGATGAGTTGTTAAACTAATTATTAACTCATGATGCAACTAATGAATACATCAGTTAACTCAGTTGCATGTCATTGCATGTTCAGTTCAACAGGGACAGGTGGTAGAGAATCAGATTGTTATCAGTTGTGACTATAGTTGTGCATCAGATCTTGCACAATCAAGGGATTGAGTATGCCAATGAGTTTGCTCACGTATTTGCCTAGTATTGTAGCCTTTGCTCACGTCCAACAAAGTGTGAGTGATTATTTTGAGGTGAAATACGAGTTTGGTAAGCCATTCTCATCAGTTCTTGAGCAGGTATTGAGCAGTGGAGGTAGGCAAGCAGTAGAATAGATTTGGAGATCAGATCTGAGCTGTATTGTGTGTAACAGGTGGAGCTGGTACTGGATTGCTTGTGATAAGCATTGTACTTTGTAATGTTACATGGTCTCAATCATTAATATACAGATAGTTGGGGTTTTTAGCGAGATGCTTTCCCCGAGTTACATACTGTGTTAATGTGTGAATGCTCTTGATGTTTTATTGTTATTGATGCTGCTATATTGATGATCAACGTAGAGGAGCTTATGTATTGTGTATGTATTCTGCAATAGTACATGATCAAGATAATCTCTGTTGAATATGTGTTAAATTATTCAAAATTTCTACACCTTCATCTTCAAACATTTGACAATGTGCTACGAATCTTGTAATATGTTTCTATTCTCAGTAATAATTCGCATATCCACCATTGTTACAACAACAATGAAAATAAAAAAAAGTTCTAAGGACAACATTGGTGATGTCACATAATAACTAGTACGAATAATCCATGTAGTTATCGCACAAGAGCCAAGTACAGGATTGTTGAAGAAATAGGTGTTTTCACACAAGAACCAACACCTACCATTCCTGTGGTTCTCACATAATAACCAACCATAGGATTGCTAAAATAAATAGGTGTTCTTACATAAGAAGCATCATGTACCATTAATGAGGTTTCCACATAAATAATAGACTCAAGAAACCCTATTGTTGCCCCACAAGAATCAATATTAGGGAGAAAAAATCAGTTGAATAAATTCTCTAACAAGATGACTACTAATCCATAAGAACCTATAACAAAATATGTTGTTGCAGAAGTAGTCTTCCCTAAAATATTTAAATATATATATTTCAGAACTAGAAGGAAACTTTTATAATAGTCCTTGGAAAACAGGTTCAAATATTTTTCCTCTCTGCCATGGGAACCTACAAAGAAATTTCTATATAATATCATATGACTATTGCAAATTACATGAATTCCTTGGGTAGGTAAAGGTATGCTTCTTCTTTCTATTTGCTATCAAATTCATTCAATACTTTATATTTGTATATTGAAACCACTTAATCCTAGTTCCCTACCATTTGTTGTCTTTTCTGAGGATTGAAGAAATATTTAGTTTGGGGGAGAGGGAACAATTTCACCTTTATCATTCACCACCATTTATCATACCATTCCTACCCTTGTTCAAATCCAAATACTTCATCACACCATCCAAACCATGACATCATCTTACCTTATTCTCATGGTTCATGTCCATCCCAACACCTCCCTATTTATCCAAGCAATAAGAAGGACTAGAAGTTGCTCAAGGAAAGACATTAGTGTTGCTACATCAAGCATTGATGTTGTTACATAAGAACCAACATGAAGAAACCCTATTGTTGCTCCATAAGAACAAACAATAGAAGGATTTTCTATTGTCACAAAAGAATTGATAGAAAGAGCAAAAGAAGAAACATGTGTTACTACATCAAACATTGTTGTTGCTCCACAAGAACCAACAAAATAAAAGAGGTAGTTAACATGGACAAGCCAAGGAAATGATCGAAAGAGAAACATGCTTCCATAAGGAAAAAAATCAAGTTGCGATTATGTGGAGACTGAATTACATTTGGTATGTGGATTGAAAATCATTTCATATACAAGTTGCAAAGGAGCTTGATGGGTTACAATTCATAAGAAGTTATGTGCATTACATATAATTCGAATAATGTATTCAAAAATTTAATTATGTTGCCATTATTCTTAACCACAACTACAAATATTACAACACCCATGTTTCATATTTCCTTTTGGTAGGTTTCAACAAGAAATAGGCCATTTATCAGTTTCTACAAATCCATCAATTTGCTACATACCACTTTAATTATTTCCTTGTGAAAAATTGCAGAAGACTTCATGACTTTAATTGGTATGAATTTAAAAAATGGAAGCATCATTAAGTATTTTTCCTTATGGCATGGCTGATATAGAGGTATGGGGTTGCATGAGGACATGCAACATATTGAGTTTAGGGGATATGATGAGCCACACAATTACCATCATTTAACACTTCGATTCTTCTTTTTCTTATCATTAATCCCTCTTCATTTACTCATATTTGAGATTTATGCTAAATATGGCTTCTGTTTTTGTTTCTTAGTATTTCGTTGAATTATGACTAACACTAGGAAGAATTAGTATCTTATGTGTTTACTTTTAAAGTATTGGCTCACACATGGACAGTTTGTTACAAGGTTTTTCTTTAAAAGTTTACATGCTATGGATTTTTCAATCATGGTTCTTTTACATCCCTTACCATGGATTTAAAGTCATTTCGATTGTTGCTACTATTGTAGGGTTCTCATGTTCAAAATAATCTACTATGAAATCATATATGTAGCAATCTACTACGAAAACACATAGTAGCATGTTCACTATGAAAACTTGTAGCATCTTATTTTCTATGAAAATCTATAGCAACTTGTATGTTACAAAAAACTCGTAACAACTTTTTTACTATGAAAACCTGTAGTAGTCCTTTTTCTACAAATTTGTGACTATAGTAGTGTATTGCATAATTTTGATTGCTCCAACAATAGAGTTTTATTAAGTTTTTTGGGAAGTGTGAAAGGAAAGAATTATGATTATTAGAAGGCACATTGTGATATTGGGTGCCAATAATTAATTACAAGCTCCTTTAGTCATATCCTTCCATTTCAATAGTTTTTATTGCACAAACTCAACAATACTCTCCATTAACATTTTGTGCACACTAGGAGAGTATTTAAATACACAACCAATCTTGAATTTCGTCTTCAAAAGAAAGCATCCAAAGGAAGAATAAGAGTGGATCATAGCACCCTCAATCTTTATTGTTGTAACCAATTATCATATTATTCTTGTTTTTGTTTGGAGGAATTAATAAACACACTCCAACTCATTAATAGTTCACATAGAATATTGCAATGGCCCAGATAAAATGGGTAACACATGCAATTAATGACAAACCAATCCCTAAAATGCTTTGAACCAATTTTGGATGTTATGTAACTACCTTCTAAAGATTCTTGGTGCTAG
This sequence comes from Pinus tabuliformis, assembly GCA_031772625.1. Taxonomy (NCBI): domain Eukaryota; kingdom Viridiplantae; phylum Streptophyta; class Pinopsida; order Pinales; family Pinaceae; genus Pinus; species Pinus tabuliformis. Next base: position 425,589,806 of record CM062813.1, read on the forward strand.
TTGAGGGATCCATGCAATGGATCTTGATCTTGACTACTTGATAGGAATTAGATTTCATGTGAAGCATATGGGCACAACATTCATCTAGGTTTCAAACAATTACAACCTAAACTTACTCCTCTACAACCAAGATTGAGTGATGACAACCAATAAAATTCATTCTTCAACCTGGTGATTAGAAATAGAGCATTCATTTTGTTAAAACTTGTTATTAATTTGATATGGTTGTTAAAATATCCTAGCATGGGAACCTACATTCATGCTAGCAATTTTTCTAGAAATTATATATTTAAGGGAGGGTCATCCTCATGGAGAGGAGGATGAGAAACAAACTAGATATGTATCTTAATCTCTTTTTCCAAAAATATATTATTTATGTTGTGTTTTTCCAATGCATGATTGTCCCATAATGTGTGTGGTGTGGTTTTGTATCTGAGCACGTAAGCCAAACCCTTAGAGGGATCCCACTCCAAGGTAAAGGTGTTGTGTATTCTTTGTAAATACTATAGGTTTCTATGTTAGTTCTAATATTATATATTTTTAGTCATTAGTGTTAATTACTTTTCTTTTTTTTATGAGTGATTAGTGTGTTGATTAATTTCATTTTGTTGTAGCATGTTTTATTTAATTCTGCAAGCAAGCGTGCTTTAATTTTCTGCTATGCAATTTTTAAATTCATAGTTACTTTTATTTGAGGTGATGATTCATATGGATTCAAGCTGCTACAAATATTTGTAATAGTTGTTACAGGATATATGTGTTGGAGAATTATCTAAGTCTAATATGTATAGTGAAACAAAGTTAAACACCCTAAATTTGGATGTGTGGGGTGCCACATAGCCATTCTCTTGGGCTGACTTGTAGAAATGTCTTCCACCTGAACTTTGTGCCATGATAGGATTTCCCTTTTTATAGAACAAATTAGGCCATTTAGGTCACTGGTAAGAGTCCTTTTTCTTGTGTATAATCCACGAAGTGCCTCGCAAGCTTACTAATATTGGTCTGACAAATAAAATTCACAGTGTATCTTACAAGCCTAATTAAAATAAATGCCATATAAATATGCCATCATTATTCAAGAAATAGACCCGAGTAATTCTAGGTAAATTATTAACAAATGTTAAAATAGAATTTGCACTTGTTAATGAATGCATATTAATGCAATAGAGATAACTTTGAATAACTTCTAATTGTGATTTTGCGTGCCATGTTATTCTAGAGGTGAAAATGGTTTGATGATGCTTTCCTAGAACATATCCTCTATAGGATTTATTATGTGAAAGAACTTTCGTCTCTCTCTCACTCCCCCTCCCCATTGCTCTCTATATCTCTCTCTTACCCCTCTTTCTCTCACTCCCCCACTCTCTCTCCCCTATTGTACCTATCTCTCTCCTCCTCCTCCTCTTTGTTTCCACCTCGCACCCTCTCTCTCTCCCTCCCTCCCTCTCTCCCAGTCCCTCCCTCACCATCTCCCTCCCTCCCTCTCTCCCACTCCCTCCCTCACCCTCTTTATATCTTTCTCCCCTCCCCACATCTCATTAAAGAAATTTTTAGGTCTAAAATGGGCCTCCTAAGGAATATTATAAAATAATAGTGGAAATAATAAAATAAGATTAAAATAAATCATCAAAAATTAGAGGGAAAAAAGAAAAAACTACTTTTTCAACTCATATTTTCAACTTATCTCCCTACAATTTTACTCAAATTTCGAGCGGGAGAACTCGTTGGATGCAATTACGTTTTTTTCATTTATTTCTCATTTTTCATATAACAGGGTCCATCGAAAGTATGAAATATGGGTACTCTTTGGATGAGGAATTAAATTATGCATCCAATGAGTGCTCCTGCTTGAAATTTGAGTAAAATTGTAGGGAGATAAGTTGTAAAAGTAGTTTTTTATTTTTACTTTTCTACTTTTTTATTCCAAAAATAGTGAATCATCCCCCATGGTCGATATCATCATTTATAAATTTTATGTTGGTTGTACATTTTTGTTTTGAGGCCCATTTTTTACCTCAAAATTTCTCTAATCCTCTCTCAGTATCAATTTCTCCCTCTCCCTCTCCCCCGATCTCCCACTCATTTCTCTCCTTGTCCCTCTACATTTTCTCTCTCCTATCCTCCCACTCCCTCTCCCTCCCTCTCTCTCTCCCCCATTCCCCCTTCCTACTTTCTCTCTCCCCCTCCCTCTCTCTCTCCCCCATTCCCCCTTCCTACTTTCTCTCTCCCCCTCCCTCTCCCCCTCTCACTCGCCCTTTTTCATGTCTCCATGTCTCCCTCCCTACCTCTCTTCCTCTCCCTTTTTCCTCTCTCCTACCCTACCCCTATGTCCCTTCCTCCCTCTTACTCCTCACCCTCTCTCTATCTATCTCCTCTCCATCTTCCTCACCTCCTTCATTATTCCCCTCTCCCTCGCACTCTCTCCTTCTCCCCCTCACTCTCTCTATCCCTCTCCCTATTTTTCCATCCCTCTCACTCGCACTCCCCCTCACTCCCTCATTTATCTCTCTTGCTCCCCCCTCTCTCTTTCTCCCTCTCTCTTGCTCATCCCTCCCCCTCACTCTCTCTCTCTCTATCCCTCTCCTTACCTCCCTTTCAAACTTTCTCTCACTCCACCTCTGCTCTCTCTTTCCTTTTCTCTTTGTCCCTCTCCATCTCCTCCCCTCCTTCCCTCTTGTTCCCTCTCCCTCACTCCTCCTCCCCCTTCCATCTCTCTATCCCTCTCTCCCTCTCCCCCTTGCTCTCACTTTCCCCACCTTACAATATCTTGCTCTCTTTCCCTCCCCCTACCTATCTTTATCTACCTACCCTCTCTCTCTCTCCTCTTCCCCATCCCACTCTCCCTCCTCTCTCTCTTGTCCTAGTCATACCCCTCTCTCTCTCACTCTACCCTTCCATCTCTTTCTCTCTCCCCCTTGCTCTCTCTTTCTTTATCCCTCACCCCATATATATCTTTCTCTCCCTACCCTCCCTCTCACCCTTCTCCCCATCTCCCTCTCTCTCTAACCCCCTCCTCCCCCTCTCTCTCCCTCCCCTCTCTCCCACTCATTCCCTCCCTTTATCCCCCCCACTCTTTATCCCCTTAACATCCCTCCTTCTCTCTCTCTCTCTCTCTCTCTCTCTCTCTCTCTCTCTCCCTCCCCCCATACCCCTCTCTCTCTCCCCCTACCCTCGCTACCCCCCATACCCCTCTCTTTCTCTCCCCTCTCATACCCCTTACATCTCCCCTCTCTCCCACTCCTCCTATCCCTCCCTCTCACCCTTCTCCCCATCTCCCTCTCTCTCTCTAACCCCCTCCTCCCCCTCTCGCTCCCCTTACCCCTCCCTCTCTCTCCCTCCCCTCTCTCCCACTCCTCCTATCCCTCCCTCTCTCTTCCCCACTCGTTCCCTCCCTTTATCCCCCCCACTCTCTATCCCCTTAACATCCCTCATTCTCTCCCTCTTTCTCTCTCTTTGTGCCCCCCACCCCATACCCCTCTCTCTCTCTCCCCCTACCCCCCATACCCCTCTCTTTCTCTCCCCTCTCACTCCCCTTACATCTCCCCTCTCTCCCCCTTCCCATCTCTCTCACTCCCCCTCACCCTCCCTCACTCTCTCCTTCTCTCTCTCTCTCTCCCCTCCCCCACATACCCATCTCTCTCTCTCTGCTCCCCCCCATATCCCTCTCTCTCTCTCCCCTCTCCCCCCATACCCCTCGCTCTCTCTCCCCCTTGCCATAACCCTCATTCTCTTTCTTCCTCTCCCTCTCTTTCGATCCCTCTCTCTCCATCTCCCCTCTCTCCCCCTTCCCATCTCTCTTGCTCCCCTTCACCCTCCTTCCCTTTCTCTCTGTCTCTCTCTCAACCACTCTCCCTCGCCCTCCCCCCTTTCTCTCAATCTCCCTCATTTTTCTCTCTCCCTCTCTCTCTCTCCCAACCACTCTCTCTCTCCCTCATCCACCCCCCCTTTCTCTCACTCTCCATCATTTCTCTCTCTCCCTCTCTCTCTCTCTCTCTCTCTCCCCCAACCACTCTCACTCACCCTTCCCCTCCTTTCTCTCACTCTCCCTCCTTTATCTCTCCCGCCCCCCCCCTCTCTCCCCCTTTCTCTTGCTCCTCCCTTTAGTTTTCTCTCTCTCTATCTCCCTATCCTCCTACCCCTCCCTCTCTCTCTCTATCTTTCCCTATTTCCCTCACTCGTCTCCCTTTCTCTCTCCCTCCTACCCCTCCCTCTCTCTCTCTCCTACCCCTCCCTCTCTCTCTCCCTCTCCTCATTATTCTCTCTCTCTCTCTCTCTCTCTCTCTCTCTCTCTACCCATCCCTCTACCTCATTCCCCTCTCCCTCACTCCCCGTACCCCTCCCTTTCTCTCCCTCCTTGTATCCATACCCCACCTCTCTCTTAACCCCCCGTTCCCTCCATGTCCCTCCCTCTCCTTCTTTGTCCCCCACTCTCTCTCTCACTCCCCCTTCTCTCTCCCTCTTCCCCCTACCACCTCTCTCTATCTCTCTGCTCCCTTCCCTTTTCTCTTTCTCTACCCCATCCCTCTCACCCCCTTTCTCACTCTCTTTCTCTCTCTCCCTTTCTCACCCCTCTTCCCCTCCCCCACTCCCTCCCCTCTCCCTCCTCCCTTCTCTCCCTCCCCTCTCTATCTCTCAATCCCCCTCCCTCTATTTCTCTTCCTACCCTCTCCCTCTCCCCCTCTTTCTCTCCCTACCCTCTCCCTCTCCCCTGCTCCCTTCCTATCTCCCTCTCCCTTTCTCTCTCTCCCCCTCTTCCCCCTTTTTCTCCCTCCCCTCTCTGTCACTCACCCTACCAATCCTCTCTCACTTCCCTCTCCTTCACTCCCCCTACCCCCCCTCTCTCTCTCCCTCCCTTTATCCCCACATCCCTTCTCTCACATTCTCACTCCCTCCTTCTCCCTCTCCCCCATGCTATCTCTCTCTCCCTCCCCCCTCTCTTTTTCTCTCCCTCCCCCTCCTACCCTTCTATCTACATCCCCTTTCCCTCACTCATCTTACCCCTCCCTCTATCTAACTCCTACTCACCCTCACACCCCCTACCCCTTCCTCTTATTCCCTCCCTGTATCCCTACCCCCCCTCTCTCTCTCCACCCCCCCTTTTTCTCCCCTTCTCTGTCCTCACCCTTTCCCTCCCTCTCACTGCCCTCCCTCTCTCACTCTCCCCTGTCCCTCTCTCCCCCCTTTCCTCCCTACCACCCTCCTCTCCTCCCTTCATCCCCCTCCTCTCCTCCCCCTCCCTCTCACTCTCGCTCCCTATACCCCTCCCTCTCTCCCCCTGCCTCTCCCTCTCCCTTCATTTATCCCTCTCCACCCTCTCTTAACCCCCCTATTCCATCCATCTCTCTCCCTTGCCTCTTCCTCTCCCTTCATTTATCCCTCTCCACCCTCTCTTAACCCCCCTATTCAATCTCTCTCTCTCTCTCCCCCTGCCTCTCCATCTCCCTTCATTTATCCCTCTCCACCCTCTCTTAACCCCCCTATTCCATCTCTCTCTCTCCCCCTACCTCCTTCCCTCTCTCACTCTCCCTCCCCATCTCCCTCTCCCTCTCTCTCTCCCCCTACCTCCTTCCCTCTCTCACTCACTCTCCCCATCCACCTCTCCTTCTCCTCTCCCTCCCCATCAAACTCTCCCTCTCTCCCCCCCTTCATCAACCTCTCCCTCTCTCCCCCCCTTTATCTCTCCCCCTCACCCTACCCCTCCCCATCCTCTTCCCCCTTCTCCTTCTCCTTCTCTAAATCCCCTTACCCTCTTTTCTTTCTCTCTCCCTCCCTTTCTCTCTCGATTTCTCACTCCTCCCTTCACCCTTTCTCTCTCTCTCCTATGCCTCCTTCCTTCTCCTCCAACCCCCCTCTCTCTCCATGGATATTTTTGAACCTTCCCCTTGCACCTTTCAACAATTTTGAAACCCTTCTTCTACTCTTCCACCTAATAATTTTATCTCTCCTATGCCTCCTTCCCTCTTCTCCCACCCCTCTCTCTCCATAGATATTTTTAAGCCTTTCCCTTTCAACCATTTTGTAACCCTTCTTCCCCTCTTCCACCTAATAAATGTATAGTACGTTATCTTTTAAATTTATTTTCTTTACTTAAGTTGATTATTTAAAATTTTATTTGAAAATTAAAAATCAAAAAGATTTATGCTTTTTGATGATAAATCTAAAAAATCTAAAAAAAACCAAAACAACTTTTCCTTATTTGAAATTGATTATTTAAATTATTAGGAAAATTTTAAATAAGAAAGGAAACAAATTATGTTTTTATTAAATATTTGTAAAAATCATGTTCTTTCTTGCATTTATTTAACTCTAGTTTTCTATTGAAAATCTAAAGAATAATTATTTTTTTTTTTAATAATTTTTAAACTTATTATTTAAAAAGAAAATGAAAATAATAATTTTTTTCCTATTGGATTTTTCAACAATCTACATTATTTTCCCTTAAAGCTATTATATAAAATTTTATATGAAAATGGAAAAACAAAATATTACTTAATTTTTTATTAAAAAATTTAAGTAGAATAATTTGAGTCTCTTACGAACCACCATTGACACTCGAGACACGAGGGCAACTTAATTATTAAAACTTTTACTCATGAGAGAAAAGCTACATTGTTTAATTTTTATTGAACTTTTTCAAAAAATATTTTTTATTATTAATTTATTTTCCTTCTTGAAAATTAGAAGATGAAAAGAATTATTTATTTTTTGGTACACAAGCACCACAGGGGATTTGAACTAGTGACCTATCACAAGAAGTGCCTTAACAATGTATCCATTCATCACCAATCCAAAATTTTAATATATTTTTATAATTTTTAAAGAAAATCTAAAAAGTTAAATTTGATAATAAAACAAAAAAATATTTAATTCTAATTAAAATTCTTATTAATTAAAAAACAATTAATTGTGGCATTTTCTTTTTCAGTCGTAAAATGAGACAATTTTTTAACCGATACAAAAAGCTATAATAAAAATAGAATAAACTTTGAATGATAATGATTATTTTTTTAATAATAAAAAAATAAAATGTTTTTTCCTCTGGAAAAAAGAGCAAATCCCTGGTCTATACCACAAGAAAACGTACACATGAATCAACTCTCAAAATTAGGAGATATGGAAGCATCAAACATCTCTTCTTTTCTGCATTGTGTGCTTTTATAATTGCCAGCTTGCAAATGACATTAATCTAATTTTATTTATAATTTCCAACTTGTAAATGACATTAATCATTTTTAAATGAAAGAGAAATGTTGTGATAATGTAAATGTAGGAGGATATAAGCAATAAGAAAGCGATGATACAAGCAATAAGAAAGCAAGTCAAATCGTAGGAGGATACAAGCAATAAGAAAGCAAGTCCCATCACCACCTCTAGAGTTTTGGTGTTTGGAATCGATTTGCAAGTAGTCCCACATGTGTTCAAATATTTGGAGGTGTCACACATACCCTGTAGTGTAGGAGGATACGAGCAATAAAAAAGCAAGTCCCATGACCAACTTCGGCCTCTCGAGTCCTCCCATCACCAACTCCGACCTTTAAAGTTTTGGTGTTTGGAATCCATTTGCAAGTAGTCTCACCTATGTTCAAATCTCAAGAGCCATACCCTGTAGTGTAGGAGGATACAAGTAATAAAAAAGCAAGTCTCATCACCAACTCAAGCCTCTAGAGTTTTGATGTTTGGAATCTATTTGCAATTAATCGCAGATATTTGGAATCCATTTGCAAATATTCCCACAAGTATTCTGTCTTTTTGGACTTTTGTGACATGAATAGAAAATGTAATTTTCATACCAATTTTAAGTTGCTTTGTTTTAATAGTCTGTGAGGAGCAATATTTATTTATGTTGAATGTTGTTATTGTTAAATTTTTATAAAGTATGGAAATTTTAATTGTATAGTTTTTAATTTAACATTAAAAGTTTCTAAAAATATATATAGTAATTCAATTGGAATATCATGTTTAAATGATTACCTGAAAACCTTTTTAGGAGAGGTATAGAAAATTAAATACATCAAATCAAATAAATAGATTAAGGATAATTTTGATAAAATTAAATAATTTTTTTATATTTTTATATTTATATTAAAAAAATTAAATGATCTTTTTCAATTAATTATATATCTATATATATATATATATATATATATATAATTGAAAAAGATCATTTAATTTTTTTAATATAAATATATATTTATTCTTAGCTTTTTATATTGTCAAAATTACAATGAATTCAGGAGGCTTCTCTCCAAGTTTTTTTAGTATAGGAATAAAATCTTAAATCAAACTAAATAATTCATTTCTTTAGGTCTGGTAGACCAAAGTTTGGTTTCAGCGGACCTTAACCACCACCATCATCATATATATAATAATTCAATTGGAATATCATGTTTAAATGATTACCTCAAAACCTTTTTAGGGGAAGTATAGAAAATTAAATACATCAAATCAAATAAATAGATTAATGATAATTTTGATAAAATTAAATAATTTTTATTTTTATTTTTATATTTATATAAATGATCTTTTTCAATTAATTTTATACGTGGAATATATATATATATATATATATATATATATATATATATATATATATATATATATATATATATATATATATAGTCAAAATTATAGTGAACTCATGAGGCTTCTCTCCAAGTGTTTTTGCATAGGAATAAAATCTTAAATCAAACTAAATAATTCGTTTCTTTAGGTCTGGTAGACCATCATCATCATATATAGAGCAAAAAAAATATTATTTTTCCAATTAAAAAATTAAATACTTAATTAAATTTATTATAATCATAATTCATATAACAATCTGTAGTAAAAAGAAAATAGGTTAATAAACTATTTGTTTGAAAAGGAAAGTTAATAAATGATTTTATTCATTTCAAATTTCCAATAGACAAATAAATGTAACTTTTCTGTTAATTAAAAATAATACAAATTTTAATTGAAAATTAAAAATAAATAATTTGCGAAATATTAACTTCAGCAAATATTTAATAGAAAATTAAATAATAAAGGTTCTTCCCTCTGCATTTCTCATCCGCACGGTGTATCGATTCCTGCGTGTGACGAGCTCTCTATCAAACCAATTCGAAACTGTGGCTCGGTTCCGATCGCAGGTATTGACTGGCCTGCTCTGCACCGACGGTAAGTACTCGATCCTCCCTGTCACGCCCCCAGGTCTACGGTAGTCTTTCGACCGTTCTCCGGCGGGGTGCGGCACCAACGTGTATTTTCTTTTTCGTAATACTCATACACTTGGACTACGCCTTCCACATCAATATACTTAATTAATCTTCTTTAACCAAGTAAACCGCATAAAACTTCATATATGATCGCAACCAACATAATCAATATGCAATGTAAAACTGAGCACATAACATTGACACACAATTATAATGGTAGGGGCAACTCCCGAACGAGTTCGCCCAAGTATATTATGAATCTTCTTTTCAATAATACAACAAGTGTGCCGGGCAACCCCACGGCCAACACTTAGAATTTTACAACGAGGCAAGAGAGCCTTTACAATTCGATACCAATTACCTATGGTAGGAGCGAGCTCACCCGAGCCTCCAAAACTCCACCGAATCAACTCTGCACCAAATCGTCCTTCACCGTGAACTGTTGTCCTCAACCAACTTCCGGTAAAGTTCTGCGCACTTACTCACTTATGCGCATGAGAGATGCGCACTTCTGCGTCCTCTTTGTTTCTAGATCGAACACCAAGAGGAGAGCGAAGTGCTTGTTGTCCAAATGAGCTATCTGCGCCATGAATATATAGCCATCTCAACTCGTCCATGGAGGGGTGTCAGCTCTTTAGGCCGACCCCCTAAATACATGCGTTGGAGCCCCTTTATTTACTTATGGGCAGGTCGGCCCTTGCCTAAGGGCAAGGCCTCCCTACGCCCTTATAAACTCTGCACTCCATCGCATTATTCCTTGAGTATTTTCGTAAGTGCTCCCAAGAACGTCGCAGCCGGCTCGTAGGAACGTCGCACCTGTCCGCCATATGTCGCACTGCTGTTTTGCTGTCGCACTTCCGTTGTGGCCGCGTTCTGCCCGTCCGTCGCATGGAGGGGCGCCCGCCCGGGTCGCCCTCCCTTCGTTCACATCCACGCGCCCAACCTTGCCACGCCATGTTTGAACCAACTCGCGCCCATGCCGTGTCGTTCTGCCATGTCGCTGTTCGGTGGTCTGCCCATCGGGCGTGGGTCACCCATGGGTCGCCCGCCCGTCAGGTGCGGGTCAACCTTGGGTCGCCTCGCCGTTTCGGCTCGCCCGAGCCTCAACCATAAACTGTCCGCCGGTTCGGGTAGCTGTGCCCGCGTCCAAGTCTGCTGCAGCTCATCCGCAGCTCGCCTTCTGTTCGCCGAATACCGCAGCTCGCCAAACCTGTAACCGCTCGCCGTGCACGGGTCGCACGCCCGGGGCGTCCGCCCGTCGTGCACGGGTCGCCCGCGGGTCGCCCACCCGGGTCGCCCGCCCGTCGTGCACGGGTCGCCCACCCGGGTCGCCCGTCGGGTGAAGGCGCGCCTCTGCCCAAGTCGCCAGGGCGTTACACTCTCCTCCACCTGAAGACGTTGTCGTCCCGACAACATGCCATCTTAGTGAATTTCACCAAGACTAATATCGACCATGATGTAGACTCCTCCATATAAGGCAACACCTCTGCAACATATATAAGGTCCCGTCTCCACCAAGTCATCTCCATGTGCCAACTGCCCATGTATAACAAGTGTTACACATCCTAGCCATGTGCCAACACTTACTTCCACGATCCCATGCCCAGGTCCATGGAAACCCCATCTTTCTGCAGCACGTTGTGATCACCATACCTGCTCAACCAAGTTTGAGGGCTCACTGCCATGAGCAGCTTAACAATGAGCCCCATATTCTATGTCATCTAAGATGTGGAGCGAGAAGAGCCTGGAGGCTCTCCTTCACTAATCAGCTCGATCCATCTGTCCGGATCCTTAACCTCCATCCTTTGTAGATATGCTTCCCGATCTTTCTTCTGGATATTCGGCCTCACATATAGCTCATCATCGTCATCATCGTCCTCCACCAACTCTAGCCTTCTTGATAAGTCTGAGATGCTATCTGAAAGTGCTTGGATGACCACAGATTGCTCTGCAATCTTTGCCTCCATAGTAGACAACCGCTTGTCTACCTTTACCTTGTCCTCCATCTGCATTCCTCCTAACTTATGATTGGGTTTTGTTACACCAATGGTTGGAACACCAATGGGCACATCTTCCCTTCCATCATAAATGAAGAGTTTCCTCAAATGTGGCACAACCATAGCTTCAAATTGTTTCATGAACTCCATCCCCAATACTGCCTCATAGTCATCAATTCGCACTATGGTGAAGTCCACCTTTCCGGTCCATCCACCAAGTGTGGTGTCCACCTTTTCGGCCATACCAAGGATTGCCATAGGAGGAGAATTCACCATCTTCATTTGTGCCTTCACAGGTACAAATTTCAGCCCAAGTCTCCTTGCGGTGTCTTCACTCATGAAGTTATGTGAAGCTCCACTATCGACCATAGTGAGTACATCGGCCCCACCAATCTTCATCTGAACATATTCCAACTTGTTTCTTTCTGGATCTTCTTCCCTGCAATCTCCATCAATTACTGCCTTTGAAGTAGCACTCGGGCCTTCTTCACTTACAGCCTCATCGTGAGGATCATCGGTAGAAGAAATTTCTATCACCAAGTCTTCTTGAACTCGTGAGGTTCCTTCCCCACTTCCTTCCTTTTGTTTCTCCCTAAGCTTGATTTCCTCCTTCAAGATTTCGAGATGTTTTTCAAGGACTAAACAATCCTTCTTTTTCTTGTTCAGCGCATGTCTTATCCTTAGTTCTTTGAACTCTGCTTCAATTAAGATTCCTTCATGTGTAAGTCGAAGGGCTTCATCCTCATCCAGGTCCGAGGCCCCTTTTTCCACCAAGGCACGGAGAGCACTTTTTGTTTCAGACAACCTCTTGCCACAATCCATGTATCCTTGCCTTAGCTTTTCCGACTCTTCAAGTATTTCCTTCTCAAATTCTTCCATAGTCGCAAAACCCAATTTTTCCAAGAGAGACATCTTTACCGAGTCACCTGCTTTAGATCAAGCAGATTCACCTTCAATTTCAACCAAGACAACCTTGTCAACTACCAACTTCCAAGTGTGTGAGCAACCCTGCTCACCAGCTCTAGACCGAGCTCTGATACCACCTGTCACGCCCCCAGGTCTACGGTAGTCTTTCGACCGTTCTCCGGCGGGGTGCGGCACCAACGTGTATTTTCTTTTTCGTAATACTCATACACTTGGACTACGCCTTCCACATTAATATACTTAATTAATCTTCTTTAACCAAGTAAACCGCATAAAACTTCATATATGATCGCAACCAATATAATCAATATGCAATGTAAAACCGAGCACATAACATTGACACACAATTATAATGGGAGGGGCAACTCCCGAACGAGTTCGCCCAAGTATATTATGAATCTTCTTTTCAATAATACAACAAGTGTGCCGGGCAACCCCACGGCCAACACTTAGAATTTTACAACAAGGCAAGAGAGCCTTTACAATTCGATACCAATTACCTACGGTAGGAGCGAGCTCACCCGAGCCTCCAAAACTCCACCGAATCAACTCTGCACCAAATCGTCCTTCACCGTGAACTGTCGTCCTCAACCAACTTCCGGTAAAGTTCTGCGCACTTATTCACTTATGCGCATGAGAGATGCGCACTTCTGCGTCCTCTTTGTTTCTAGATCGAACACCAAGAGGAGAGCGAAGTGCTTGTTGTCCAAATGAGCTATCTGCGCCATGAATATATAGCCATCTCAACTTGTCCATGGAGGGGTGTCAGCTCTTTAGGCCGACCCCCTAAATACATGCGTTGGAGCCCCTTTATTTACTCATGGGCAGGTTGGCCCTTGCCTAAGGCAAGGCCTCCCTACGCCCTTATAAACTCTGCACTCCATCGCATTATTCCTTGAGTATTTTCGTAAGTGCTCCCAAGAACGTCGCAGTCGGCTCGTAGGAACGTCGCATCTGTTCGCCATATGTCGCACTGCTGTTTTGCTGTCACACTTCCGTTGTGGCCGCGTTCTGCCCATCCGTCGCATGAAGGGGCGCCCGCTCGGGTCGCCCTCCCTTCGTTCACATCCACGCGCCCAACCTTGCCACGCCGTGTTTGAACCAACTCGCGCCCATGCCGTGTCGTTCTGCCATGTCGCTGTTCGGTGGTCCGCCCATCGGGCGTGGGTCGCCCATGGGTCGCCCGCCCGTCGGGCGCGGGTCGACCTTGGGTCGCCTCGCCGTTTCGGCTCGCCCGAGCCTCAACCATAAACTGTCCGCCGGTTCGGGTAGCTGCACCCGCGTCCAAGTCTGCTGCAGCTCGTCCGCAGCTCGCCTTCCGTTCGCCGAATACCGTAGCTCGCCAAACCTGTAACCGCTCGTCGTGCACGGGTCATGCGCCCGGGGCGTCTGCCCGTCGTGCACGGGTCGCCTGCTCGTCGTGCACGGGTCGCCCACGAGTCACCCACCCGGGTCGCCCGTCGGGTGAAGGCGCGCCTCTGCCCAAGTCGCCAGGGCGTTACACTCCCCCTGCTTTGTACTCTTGATAATTTAACATCTGTTAATAATAATAATGAAGGTGAGGTTATTAATAATATTAATATTAATATTATTGGTAATAATAAGAATAGTGAGACTATTAAGAATAATATTATTAATAATAATAATGTTATAAATAATAATATTGATAATTATAATTATAATATTAATAATAATTATAATAATAATGATGATAATATAATAAGAAAGGTGTTAATAATAATAATAATAATAATAATAATAGCTATAATAATAATATGGTTGTCAATAATAATAATAAGGATGTAAATAATTATAGTTCTATGATTTATAACATAAAAAGTAGTAGCAAGATCATTAATAATAATAATAAGTTAACAGTTCTTAATGTAAACAATGGTTCTAGGTTCAATAGGAATCATAGTACAAATAATATTAATCCTCTCTCTCTATCACTTATTAATAATAAGGTTATCAATTTATTTAGTTTCTCCTTTCCCTTCTGTTTTTAAGGTTTTAGGCAAAGGTTTAAATTTTGCCTTGGCCCCTAAGAAGATCCCTGTTGATGACATTATTTGTGACATAGAATTTGGATTCGTGGTTTACCTGATAGTATTAAAAACACTATTAGGCAGGATTGTGCCGTTATCCTAAGGAAGGCTAAGCCTCCTAAGAGCAACCTTAGCAAAGAAGAATTTGAAGCCCTCAGATCCTTAAATCAGAACAATGATGTTGTTGTTCTAAAGGCTGACAAAGGTGGGGCTGCTATCATTCTTAACAAGGTAGACTACCGCAATAAGATGTTGGATCATCTTCATAATAGTGGAAGCTATAAGAAGCTTCCCAAAAACCCGTTAAAGAAGATTTCCAGAAATGTTGCCCTTGCCATTAAATCCAGTAACTCAGTGAGTTCCCTGCACCATAAACTCATTGAGAGCAATCCTATCACTCCTAGAATCTATGGGCTCCCTAAAATTCATAAGGAAGGAGCTCCCATTAGGCCCATTGTCAACACCATTGGTGGTCCTACCTATCTTCTTGCTAAGTTCCTTGCCTTAAAGCTTAAACCCTTAGTTGGCCGTACATAGTCCTTCATCAAAGACTCTACTTCCTTCATTGAGGAGCTCAAGGACATTAAGCTGGACTCTGGAGACATTCTTGTCAGTTTTGATGTTGTTTCCCTGTACACTTGCATCCCTATAAATGAGGCCATGGAGGTGATCAACCATCTAACAGATCCTGATACCGCTCAATTAGTTGAGATCTGCCTCACTTCGACCTTTTTTAGTTTTGAAGGAGAGTTCTTTGAGAAAACCTGTGGGGTTGCCATGGGCTCACCCCTATCCCCTGTTTTTGCAAATCTTTTTATGGAAGATTTTGAATCCAAGGCTCTAAGCTCAGCCCACCTTTTGCCTAAGCTTTTGAAAAGATATGTAGATGACACTAATTTCATCTGGTCTCACGGCCAAGAGGAGTTAGATCTCTTCTTCGATCATATCAACTGTCAGTCCTCGGCCATCAAGTTCACCAAGGAATAAGAAGTCAATGGTTGCCTCCCTTTCCTTGATATTCTCATTTCTAAGAATAGTAATGATTCCCTCTCCCATTGAGTGTTTCGTAAGAAAACACATACGGAGTAGTATCTTCATGCTAGTTCCCACCATTTCCTAGCTCAGAAGTTGGAGGTTCTCAACACCCTTACTACTTAAGCCATAATGACCTCTGATGAAAAGAGCTTCGAGGAGGAAAAATCCCATCTCCTTAATGTCTTTGTGGAGAACAGTTATGGTAGATACATGGGACAGAAGGCTTTCCTCAAAGCAGTCAAGAATTCGTTAACTAAAAGAGAGCTGAAAGAATTGATTCCAGGTGTCCATCTTTCGTATGTTCAGGGAACCACTGATAGGATTGCGAGGATTCTTAAGAAGCATAACATCTCCTCTTCTTTTAGACTCCTTAGCACCATTTGTAAGTCCCTCAAATCTGTGAAGAATCCTATCGACCCTAAGGACATGAAAGGGGTATATATCATTCCTTGTTCTTGTGGGACCCCCTATATTGGTGAGACTGGTCGCTCCATTAATCAAAGGATTAGTGAGCACACAACTGACCTTAAGCATAGGAGAACCAAGTCCTCCGCTTTGGCAGAGCATGCAGAGAAAACCAATCATCATGTCTGTATCGAGGAGGCTAGTGTTATTGCTAGAGTGTCGCAATTCCATCACCGGAAATTTAGGGAAGCCCTTGAGATTGAAAAAAGGCCAAGCAATCTCAATAGAGAGGATGGCTAGAAGATTAGTAGTTGTTGGATCCCAGCCCTCTCTTCCTAGTCGTTTTCTTCCCATCTTCCCCCCCCCCCCCCCCCCGCAGGTTATAGCTTGTTCTTGTTTTCTTTTTTAGCAAATTTCCCCTTGGTTTCCCGTATCCTGTGGCCTTGTTTCTTTGAGGAGTGTTAGGATATTCCGACACATAGGAAATAGCTAAGTATAACTTGGTCTAGTGTAGAGTTAGGTAAAGTGTGTTTCTTTACTATGTACTTTTGTAACTTACAATCCAATGGTCACGATATGTAGTGATCTGACGGTTCATTCTCTCCTCGGTATTATCGACACTTGATCCATGGCTTAACACCCGATTGGTCCATGATCTCTATTTAAAGAGCATAGAGGGTCATTTGTAGGGTAACCGTCCATGAGAGAAGCTTATGTAAATTTCCATTCTTTTATTAATAAATTGCCTGAAGTGGTCGCGTTGGCTCAGGCCGTGGACTGTTTCCCTCTTTGAGGGTTTTAACCACGTCAAAAATACTGGTGTATTGATCTGTGATCTGTTTGTGAGCGGTGTCCTTTGGTGTTTTGTCTAGGAACGTACCCTATAAATTCCTACATGGTATCAGAGCTATTTGAGGGCCGCGTCCGTTGGTGATCCAAATCTGAAGCCAGTAGAACTACATCCGACTACCGTTTCCTAGATCTATTGTTTCTGAATGCTTTCGGGCCGAGAGGACTACTCTGTTGTGTTAGGAGCATCTGTTCCAGTGAGGAACCCCTTTTGTTTCACGCGAAAAGGTTTCTGGTTGCCCTAGCTACGTCATTTTTAAGATCTGGAGGTATACAGTGTTTTTTTGCAGTTTCTAGTTATTTTTCTCTCTGTTTATTATTTCGGTTTATTTAGCTCGTTTTTTATTACCGGATCTATACCTTTCATTTCTGCGTATGCTCTTTTCCCCGCGACTCTGTACGATCTGGGAAAATCAGAAACAGAGAGGAATGATTTTTCTTATGCGTATGCTCTTTTCCACCGCGCCTTAGTGTGATCTCGGAAAATCAAAAACATTGAGGAAAATATTTAGTTTCTGACTAAAACTAACTTCGAGTCGTAAGGTTCGTTTTCTTTTGTATGTCCATGTTTGGGTTTTTGTGTTTTTTGTTTTGTAGGAAAAAAGAGATTTCTCAAGTAAGCATGCAGCCTAAAGCTTCAGCGACTAAAAAAAAAAAAAAACCCTTCCTCTTTTCCAAAAATTACTAAACTTTTAGTTTAGCTCACTTGGTCCAAAGCCAATTTATGAGAGTAGAGGTCTTGAGTTCAAGTCTTCTTTTTGTTGAGCTAATTAGATTAAGTTTGGAAAGGGGGTGGATTTTTTTTTGACATTATCATTCATTTCCCCACATTCCCACACTTCGTCGGCATCTTCATCAAATTTGCTTCAAAAAGCCATAACTTCTTCATCCGGAAGCCATTTTTAGAGCCGTTTTTTTGAACCAGCCTAATTTTTCGAGATCTTTCCATTGGAACACTTAGTTTCAGCATCTATAGCTTCAGTTTCTGTTAAAATGGAAATTCCATGCCAAGTTATTTTTGACAGCACCAACTACTTCCAATGGTGGTCCTACATTGTGGATTTACTTAGAAGTAAAGGTCTCTACAGAATAGCCTCAGGCCAAGAAACCAAACCGAAAGATGAAGATAAGGCAGCTAAATGGGAAAATAGGCAAGATCAAGCACGAGGGTTGATAGGTATGTCTATTTCTCCAGATCTTAGATTCCATATTGCAAAACTTGATACTCCTGATGAAGCAATGAAACAGATTACTAAAATTTTTGGAATTAAAAATGAACTTAAAGCCCATCAACTTGAAAATGAGTTGCTTACATTGGACCCCAATAATTTTTCTTGCATTGAAGATTTTTTGTCCAAGTTCAAGACCCTTAGACTTCTCTTGGAAGGTGTTAAGGTTAAGAAAGAAGATAGTAACCTTATCTATTCCATTCTTACTAAGTTGGGACCAGCTTACTCTGTGTTTGTTTCCACCTTCCATTCTACAAGAGAAGCCTTCATTTTTCAAGGACAAGCCTACAAGTCCCCTTCCTTTGATTCCTTTTGTGATTCTTTATTAAGAGAACAAGAAAAACTCTTATACCTTGGTCTTCTTAATCTTGGAAACTCTTCTAAGAAAGCGTTAGCCGCCCAGCAGCAACCAAATTCAAAGAATCCTAAGAAGTTGTATCCTAACAGGAATGGTCCTAAACCAAACAAAGGGAAGAAAACTGATAGACATTGCAACTTTTGTAATCGAGATCGCCACTTAGAATCCAAATGCTTTAAGAAGATGGAAGCCTTGGAAGCATCAATGAAGAAGCATAACATCCATTTGGAGCACTCTTCAACTTCAACTTCATCTTCAGGAATAACACTTTCTGCATGTGGTTGTCAAGCATCTTGGTCTGGCTATGCACTAAATTTATCTTCTTCTTCTCATTCTCATGAGTGGCTCATTGATTCTGGAGCTTCTTATCACATGGCCAAAAACAAAGCCATGTTTTCTTCTTTAAATGATTGTAACACCAAAAATATATATGTTGGTGATGATAGATCTCTTAGTGTTGTAGGGACTGGAACTGTTCATATAGACAATGGTCAATTTAAGGATGTATTATGTGTTCCAACCTTATCTTGCAACCTTCTATCTGTATATCAGATAACTCATTCAGGTGAAGGTAAAATCGTTGAATTTTCACCTCACAATGTTGTAATTAAGGACCTAAGAGATCCTAGACAAATTTCAGCTACTGGCATTGCTGATGATTCTACAAGGTTGTATAAGTTTCACAACTTTGGGTCATCAAATCTTCCCACGGTATTTGTTTCTCATAACGATGAAGTGAGCAAACTTTGGCATGAGCGATTTGGTCACTTAAACAATCGCTCCCTTCAGAATCTATGTAAAGAAAATATGGTGACAGGTCTTCCAATGGTATCTTGCAAAGATGGTGTTTGTTCTAGATGTGTACTCGGAAAACATCATTGGGATAGTTTTGAAAAACGTGCCTCTTGGCACGCCTCAACCCCTTTACAGCTTGTGCATAGTGATTTATGCGGTCCACTTCCAGTTGTTTCATTCTCTGGCTACAAGTATTTCTTAACTTTCATTGATGATTTCTCCAGACGCACTTGGATATACTTGTTAAAACTCAAGAGTGAAGTATTTAACATGTTCTTGGCCTTTAAGGCCTTTCTTGAAAAACAATTTGGACATCAAATTCTTAAGCTAAGATCTGATAATGGCGAAGAATATGTTAACAACAAGTTCATCAACTTTTGCACTGAGAATGGAATTCAAATGCAACATACTGTTCCATATACTCCACAACAAAATGGTGTACCTAAAAGACAGAATCACACCTTAAGGAAATGGCTAATTATATGCTTCAATCTAAAGGACTTGGTCTTAATTTTTGGGCAGAAGCAATTAACTGTGCAAATTACATAATAAATTGCACTCCTACTAAGGTTTTAAAGAATATCACTCCAGAAGGAGCATGGAGCTCAATTAAACCAGATGTAAGTCACTTTCGTGTTTTTGGAAGTGAAGGATGGGCCCATATTCTAGATGAGAAACATAAAGCTTTAGAACCTAAGAGTGAAAAATGTATTTTTGTTGGATATTCTGAAGATGTCAAAGGATATAGACTTATTCCACTTAAGTCCAAGAATGTTACCATTGGAAGAGATGTAAAGTTTGCTAAAAATATGTTGGCCCACGAGCCTAGTTCGGCGGATGTGCCACCTCTCCTTATCTCTTCTACTTTTGAAAATATTTCTTCTTCAGATGATAAAAGCGAGGATGAAAATCCTCCCCCACCTTCTCAGGATCCTCCTTCAGCTCCTCAGCTTCCAAAATGGGTCTGTGCTACTCGGGATGCAGCAGGTGATCTTGCCGGTGATCCTACAGATCAGCGACGTACACGTTCTCAGTTCGATAGAGCCTCTTCTTTACTGGCTCAAGCTTCAGCGAATTATGATCCTGACACCTTTGCAGAAGCTTCAGGCCATCTAGATTGGGACGCAGCTATGAATGAAGAATATCGTTCATTATTGGAAAATGATACATGGGATCTTGTTCCTCTACCAAAGGGACGAAAACTTGTTAGATGCAAATGGGTTTACAGAACCAAGTATGGACCAGATGGGAATGTTGATAAACATAAAGCTCGTCTTGTTGCTAAGGGTTTTTCACAAGTTGAAGGCATTGACTATACTGAAACCTTCTCCCCTGTTGCCAAAATGAACTCTATCTGCCTTGTTCTTTCCCTTGCTGCCTCTTTCAAATGGGAAGTCCATCAGATGGATGTTAAATCTGCCTTCTTGCATGGGGACTTGCATGAAGAAATCTATATGGAACAACCTATTGGCTTTATACAAACAGACTCCAACCTTGTATGTCGGCTTAAGAAATCCCTTTATGGTCTCAAGCAAGCTCCTCGGGCTTGGTATGCCAAAATGGATAGCTTTCTTTTAGAATCTGGCTTTTCTAGGTGTCATTCTGACAATATTGTGTACACCAAGAAAGTGGGCAAGTCTCTTATCATTCTTGTTCTTTATGTTGATGATCTTATCCTCACTGGTAGTGATCCCAGCCTTATCAACCATGTGAAGTCTAGCCTTAAAAATAAGTTTGAAATGATAGACTTAGAACACTTGCATTATTTTCTTGGTCTTCAAGTTTCACAATCCAAGGAAGGTATTTCCCTTTCCCAGTCCAAGTATGCCTGTGATCTTCTACGCCATTTTCACATGGATGACTGTAAGGCAGCCCCTTCTCCCTTTCAATCTGGAGTCAAACTTTCAGTCACTTGTACTACCCCTGAATTTGATGCTACCTTATACCGTCAACTTGTAGGAAAACTCTTGTATCTAACCCATACTCACCCTGACCTTTCCTTTGTTGTTGGCCTTGTTGCTCAGTTTATGCAAAACCCACATGAAAGTCATTGGAAAGCAGCTAAAAGAATACTTCATTATTTTCGAGGTACAGTTCAGTTTGGGATTCATTACAGTGCCGAAGCATCTCCTCTATTGGTTGGTTTCACTGATTCTGATTGGGCTGGTGACCCTGATGATCAGAAATCTACTGCAGGTTATGTGTTCACTCTTAGTTTAGGACCTATTACATGGGCTTGCAAGAAACAAGGTGTCATTTCTCTTTCTTCAGCAGAAGCAGGGTATCGTGGTGCCGTAGAAGCTAGTAAGGAAGCCTTGTGGCTTTGTCAGATCCTATCAGAGTTTGGCTTTCAGCAGCAACATCCGGCTGTACTTTGGTGTGATAATCAAAGTGCCATTCAACTATGCAAAGATCCAGTCCAACATCAGCATAGCAAACACATTGAACTGCAAATGCACTTCATCGGAAAGCTCATTCATGACCATGTTGTTGAAGTGCAATATTGTTCAACAGATGATCAAGTTGCAGACATCTTTACAAAGGCTCTCACAGAGGCGAAGTTTACTAAACTTCGATTTATGGTTGGAGTTCAGGAAGTTGTCACTAAGGGGGGATAGGCTCTAGTGCCTCCTTCCTTCTCCTATTGTGTCATATTTGTAAATCCTTCAATCCTATCCCAAGTTGTTCTTAAGGGGGGATGTTAGGATATTCCGACACATAAGAAATAGTTAAGTATAACTTGGTCTAGTGTAGAGTTAGGTAAAGTGTGTTTATTTACTATGTACTTTTGTAACTTACAATCCGACGGTCACGATATGTAGTGATCCGACGGTTCATTCTCTCCTCGGTATTATCGACACTTGATCCATGGCTTAACACCCGATTGGGCCATGATCTTTATTTAAAGAGCATGGAGGGTCATTTGTAAGGTAACCGTCTATGAGAGAAGCTTATGTAAATTTTCATTCTTTTATTAACAAATTTCCTGAAGTGGCCGTGTTGGCTCGGGCCGTGGACTGTTTCCCTCTTTGAGGGTTTTAACCACGTCAAAAATACTGGTGTATTGATCTGTGATCTGTTTGTGAGCGATGTCCTTTGGTGTTCTGTCTGAGGAACTTACCCTGTAAATTCCTACAAGGAGTGGTTGATATGGTTTGAGGTATTTTATTAGCATTTAGTTTATGCTATTAGTTATATACTAATAATTTTTATTTTAATTAATAAAAGAAAAATAATCTTGAAATCAATCTATGATAATATATTAATTTAACACTTAAATAAACAATTAAAAAAAAATCTTTCTAACCCTCAATTCGCTCTAATATTTATATATTTATATTTAATAACTTTTATAACTAACTATTAATTTAAAATTAATTTATTTTAATATATATTTTTAATTAATAGTTTATAAAATAGTTAAAACAAAACCTCTATATTCATATGGCCCTTTAACTTTTAATTTAATAAGAATACAACTAACTATCTATTTAATAATCAAATTAAATTAACTTATTTAATTTAATTCAATTAATAAATAATCTGGATATCAATCTATAGTAATATGCTAATTTAACACTTAAATAAACAATTAATTAAATTTAAATTATTCTTTCTAACCCTTAAATCACTCTAATATTTATATATTTATATTTAGTCAATAACTTTTATTACTAACTAGTAATTTAAAATTAATTTATTTTAGTATATATTTATAATTAAATGTTTATAAAATAGTTAAAACCTCTATATTCATATGTTCCTTTAACCTTTAATTTAATAAGAATATAACTAACTATCAATTTAGTAATCAAATCGATTTAACTTATTTAATTAAATAAAGGTTATGCCCCTAGTCTAGTCCAAGTAACGGTTTTCCAGTCAAATTTAGCTGTTAGTCAATTTAGCCGTTACCTGGTCAAGAATTATAGCCGTTGGATGTTCTGCTCTGACTATTTAACATGCATAGCTAGGTTAGTCAATTTAGTCGTTACCTGGTCAAGAATTATAACAGTTGCATGTTCTGCTCTGACTATTTAACATGCATAGCTAGATCTGATTCTTCAACTTGTCTTGACGACTTGTCCTGACGATCACTGGTTGGTTCGAAACGCGTCGACAAATGAAATATCATGTGATTTACGTCAAAAAAATCTCTCATAAACTTGATATAGATCACAGAAGCCTCAATTCAATAATTACAAAAATTAAGATAAATTTTATTTATTTTTAATTATAAAAAAAAATAATATTATTAATTTAATTTAATTTAATTTTAATTTTAAGGTTATTATCAAATTACATATTAAATTAATGTGTAAAATTTTTATTAGTAAATAAGTTTTTTTTTTTTCCAATGTAACAATTTGCTTATTATAGGGGTGGACATCTTTTGCCTCTTGTGATAAAAGGTTGAAGGAGCAGGTCCCCCACCATCCCAAAGTTTTAATTCTTTCTAAAGATCTGGTTTACCACTGTTAAATCTACTCTTTTAGTTATGGTGATAATCTCCAGCATATTCTAAATTACTCCAATAAATTATAGATTCATTATAGTTAATAATAATAATCATTTTCAAATTTATATAATCACTTAACATTTTTAATATTTTTGACTTAAAATTGTTAATATTTTCTACTTTAAATTGTAATAAAAAATACATATTTTTAAACATGAAATTAATTTTAAAAAATTAAGAAAAAAAAAGCTTTTATTATAAAACTGTCATCTAATTTGATTTCAAAGTGAGGATGGCATATACCATCTACGTTTCAAATATAAAAGCGTGACGATGGCATATACTATCGCCATAGTCTAATGAGCCGAAGGAATTGTCCGGAAAGTTCTGGAAATTCCAATCATATTTAGAGAAAATCTCGCAAGGATTTGTGTAAATCCAAGTTATAGTTGTTAAACTTCAAAATTTTAGGCGTCCTAGTGGTTTTTGATGATGATGAATCCATTTCCACCATCAATAACACGATTCAAACACTGCCTCTACAAGATTTTTTTGAATTTTTTTTGCCTGGATTCCATTCACTTTTGGTCGTCTTGGCAATTCCTCCACCTTAATAGATTACTCCTATACTATCTACATTTCAAATATAAATGCAGGAGGATCAGATATAGCCCAGACAAAAAGATTTGAAATCTGCTCCAAACGACTAGAAAAGGATTTGGCTAGACATTGGTTAAAAAAGTTAAGTGGCAATTTTATATAATTTAATTTCTTGATTCATTTCATTATTCTCTTCTCTAAATTTTTAATCTATTTATATAGAAATGAATTTATTCTATATTTTTTGTAAATTTGGTAAAATTATATGTTTGACATATTTAATATATTATTTTGATTAACATGAAAAAAAACAAAAAAAATTTGTAAGTTATTGTGGGTCCTTTTCTATTATATGCAACTAAGATTAATATGTACAAGCAGAAGGTGCCCTCAACCCGCCCCGAAGGGAAACCGGGTCTTTTGGTCCCCAAAATCTGAAAGTGTCAACCACAGTATATGTCTATGTCATATTTCTTACTCTACCAACCGACCACTCTATAATCCTATCTGCTATAACAGTTCAACCGTTTTTCAAAAAATCTGATTCTCCTAGTGTCTACCATAATATTCCTTTGGAAATAGAACAAAAAAGTTTAATCTACCATAGACTCCAGCTTGATCTCCTCCTCACATTGCTCATTCGCGATCTTCTTCAGCAGAATTTGAACTTCCTTTAATCTATTGTCTTGCCTCAGAAGAGTAAGTTGAATATTATCCATCTCCTTTCTCAGGTTTGGAATTCCTTGAGCTATTTCAGTCATCTCTTCAGCCACCTGTTCCATGGCTTTAGCTAATAACCGTTTCATTACCCAATAAATGTGCAGAGCTTGTTTATACAGGGATAAGCGACCCCTTGTATGTCCTGGGTCCGGTAAGAGTCTGTTCCAATCTTCCATTTCAGGGTCAAAGGCTTCCTGCAAAACATTATTTTCCAGCTCTTGGATAATTCTTCTAATGTCTGCATGTGTCCCGTCATTATATCCCTTTTCTGCTTCCTGAGCCATCTGCTCCGACGTTCTTCTTCCTCTTTTCCGTTGGTTTGAAGGTGGCACCTCCGCTTCATCTGCATTCGCATGCCAAACTCTTCCCCTACCCCTGCGTCTTCCGCCTTTTCCTCTTCGGGAGGTTCTTCCCCTGTTGGTGCTCTGGCTCCGCTGACCAACCTCAAACTTCGCCTTTCCCGCTGGCTGTTTCCTACCTACCTCCATTTCACCTTCTTCACGAATTTCTCCCTCCTCCAGCTGCTCCTCCTCAGACTCGTTAGCCCTCACCGCTCTTCCTTTTGCATGCATATGAATTTCGGTCTCCATGGGGCTTCCACGCATCTCAGCTCCCTACTTATCTTGCTCACTACCATTCTGACCACCTTGATTCTTTCTATCCTGGCTTTTTTGACTTCCTTCCATTTCCGTATTGTCACTTACCTTCCTTCTTCTCTCCACCATTGCTTCCTGCCTGCCTCTGCGACAGATACCAGGGATTCTTTGACAGTTGCTCTCCGCTTTCATCTCTTCTCTACACCTCTGATCTTTACCTTCGTCTGCTCCTCGAGATTTATCAACATGTATCCTATATTTCACCGCCCAAACACCGCCATTCTTTACCCCTGCCCTCATCATTATTCTATCTCCTCCATACCTTGAGTTATCAACCCATCTGCATGCCGATTTTTCAAACCGGAGGATGATTAGTTTGGGGGGTGGCTTGAACTTCCACTCCCTGACTGCCATCATTTCACCGCATTGCGTCCTTCTCTCCACCCTGATCGAGGATTGATTAACATGAAAAATTGAATCAATAATTTCACATCAAAAAATAAAGCATCCCATCACTATCACTATCTATCTACAACCCCATGGACCAATCTACTTGTACTTTAATTTTAATTTTAATATTAATAAAAATTTTCAATGTGCACTCTGTATAGATGTCAAATCTACGTGTGGTTATGGATTGGCAGTCCATTGTATTATCGTAGTCCATTGGTTAATGTTCTGCTAGGTTATTTGCATATGTTTCTAGGTTAATGTAACATTTAATATCAGTTATGTATTCATTTATGTTGGTTTGCTGTTAGGGTTAATTATGGATGAAGAAAAGATGGAGCAGAATCGATAGGTTGGCCACTAATTAATTTTTGATGGCAATGAATCAATTACAGTGGCAAAACTTCCATTCCATTTAATTGCAGTATGTTCAACACGTTAATATTTTTGACAGTTAATTAATTATTGATGTGGTAATTAATTCTTGATTGGATGGGGTCTAAATCTAGAAATTCAAATTGAGTTGTGTTCGGCTAAATTTTACAAGAGTGGGTTGGTTGGTTTGTTTGTTTTTAATATTTTTTTGGGTTTAGTTAATGTCTGTTTTTTTGGGTGATATTTTATTATGATAAAAAAATAATATTTTTGTTGTTGGACTAACAGATTGTTAAAGTTAGGTTGTCAATATGGTGGTTGAGGAGCTATTTACTTAGATTTTTGTAAGTCAAATTTGTACACGATATAGGGGAGGGACGCCATTAACTGTGCACCCTCTCCGCCACCTCGCATGCCGCCACATGAATCACATGAAATTAGTACGATAGTTGTCCGTTGTGGAGGTCCACGTGTTGGGTATCGTGTTAAGGGGTTAAAACATCATTCCGCGTCGTGTTTAGGGTTGATTCCGCGTCATTTGTGCGATGTGTTGTTTGTTGTTTGTTTTTCTGTTTGGGTCTGGTTTTTGGGCGAAGCCCTCCGCTGAAGATGGCGCAGGACGGCCTCAGAACCTGCGCGCTTCGTCCGCCATGGTTGAGCTGATGTCTGCCATTGTTCGAGGTTATGCGTCCATGGTTGGAACAGGGTTTCTGGCTTTCTTGTGGTTTTCCGCCTGGATTTGTTGGTCATTCTGGACCGCCGGTGGTTTAGCGTTTCTTTGGTGGTGGTTTAATTCACGGTTTTTGTTGTTTGAAGAGGAGCCAGTTGCAGTTTTAGTGAGTTCGAGGTTGAAGGTTTCTTTAACAGGTAATTGCAAGTTTTTCTGTTTTTTATTGGTTTTTTTGGTTTTTTTTTGTTGTCTAATAGCTCATTTCCAACTCGTTGCAGGTGTGACAAGCTCCGGAGAAGGTCTAGTGAACATGTGGCAAGCTCCGAAGAAGGTCTGGCGAAGGTGTGGCGACCACCCATGGCTTCTATCCGGTAGGATTTTAATCCTACCAACTATTTCTATGTGTTTTTCAACACAAAACACCTTATTGGAATTTTTGTTAACTTTGCATGGTAGGTTTTGAGGGTTTAGGGTTTTGCAGGTTAGGGGTTTAGGGTTTTGCAGGTTAGGGGTTTAGGGTTTAGTGTATTTAACTTATTTTGTTCTTTCTTTGGTCTCTGAATTTAGATTTAAATGCATACTTAGATATTTAGGGTTTTGTTCTTTCTTTGGTCTCTAAATTCAGGTTGTAGTAGCACTGTTTGCATGTTTACCTACATAGTGGCTTACAATGTTTCATTGTGGCTGCTGCCGTGAGAGTATTCAGGGAGAGGCAGAACCCATAGTGAGGTTCGAGATTTTTTGTGCTGAGCCATGGAAAAGAAAAAGAGGCAGCTGTAGTTTCCTCTTTTTCAGAGAGCAGTACCCTTATATTTGTTGTTGCAAATGCTTGTTAAGATGACATGGCTTCTTCTTCTGCTATTGATAAAGCTAATAGCAATACCAATGCTCTACCAACAATGGAAACCCTAGAAATCGATGTCATCCCTCATGACCACCAAAACCCTCCATCGCTTCCTCATGCCTCCACTTCCTTCTCAAGCCTCTAAAATGAGTGCTAGATATTGTAGTGGAGGGTTGAATTATCTATTAGATCACTAGTTAGGGCCTTTTTGTATTTTAATTCAGATCAGTCATAGTTTAGTCCTTATGAAATTCCAGAGATTCCAGTAACCAAAGGAGATGCACAAATACATCTACTTAACCTTTGCTTGAGGTCATTGTTTAGTGATTATTGTGAGGGATTATTCGTTGCTGACTTGTGAACATGAGCTGCAGAGTATAAGGCCACAAAGTAGCTTGACTACAAGGCTGCAGGATATGTTGAGAAGTCTGCACATATAAGTTTGTCTTCCAGCGATTTCCTTGGCAAATAAATAGCCCAAAGAAAAGTGAATAAATTTAGAGGGTTTATATCAACGAAGACATACCATTGTAATTTGATTTAAGTTCAGTGTCCATCCCTCAATTTCTACTTGAGTTTTTTTTCCCTAGTTCATGCCACAATTCCTTATTTTGAAGACCAAAATTATACTTAACCCAAATCAAAAATTTCATCAAATGAGTGTGTCGAGTAGAGAACTTCAATGAGTTTGATTAGGATCTGTGTAAGCACTTATGACTCGATCTTAAAATATTTAAACCCATATGAATCTAATAAAAAATGTAAGCCTTAAACCCATACATTTCACAAGGAGAAGTTCCACGTTGCTTCAGGCTTCCAGATCCGAATGAGGGACCTTCATATAATTAGAGCTTTAAAAATTCATGAAGTATAAATTAGGACAAGACCTAATAGGGTAGTAGAGAATATAACTCCAACAAAGCACCAAAAGGATACCTAAGATCCTTAGAGAAAACAATGACCTACAAAACTGGAGCCCAACGATACCCAAATTGAAAATATAAAACCATAAACTTTTGACAAAAGATAAATACATAATATGTTTCTTCAGTAGTATGCATCTCACTGTCTTTGTGTAGCTTCGAGTTAGGGATTGAAGATTTATGCACAAATATGTCTAAACTTATCACTGAACAACAACGAATTTAGATCTCTGGCCCTCTAATCAAATCTCAATCCTTTGCTACTACTGCACAACGCATAAACCTCTGACTTTTATATGTATTTGACCTTCCTTAGAAAGTTCAAGACTATGTTGGATGAAACCTCCTCAGATAGATCAATACTCACAAGATGCTTCTAGCGACTTCAGCCTTCCTTAGGATATCAATTCTATGTTGGTCGCAGACATAAGATTAGAGATAAATCCAGCAAAAACTTGATTGATGCATAAGAGGACTAGAAATTCCTCCTTTCCTATTAAATTTATGTTATTGCTCTCCTCGCAATTCCTATGTCTAGACCTCTTTGTCCAGTTAAATTTTTTCAAAAAAAGAAAAAAGTTGTTCCTCGTGTGTAGACCTGCAAGTCCAATTTATAAATTTATATAGGCAATGTCTTCGATAGAAATCCGCCTGAACAGCTTTTGCCAATGGATATACACAAGAAAAAACAATTGAGGGTGTTTATCATTGAAATGAAAAGAGATGTGCGTAAAGGGTGCATAATGAAAACAAACACCTTTTCTATAAGATGCCTTCCCTTTGTTGAAGCAGTGCATTTTATCAAAAATAAAATGTACAATAAGACAAGTGACACAGAGGAACAAATGGATTCTAGTCAAATCGAACAAGATAGTAGAGAATATGGTAGAATTCCAAAACTTTTCATTATGCCAGCAGCATTTATACCTTGCAAGGAAGACATACAGAAAGCTTATCATATAGAGATGGCAAAGAAAAACAAATGGAATGCTATCTCACCTTTAAGTTTCTAACTATCTTCTATCCTGAGATAGTGAAAGATCCATTTCTTGACATCTGCTTATTTGTGGAAGATTTCAATATAGATTTGCTAATAAAAAGAGCACTGGTCACCAAAGACGCAGAGAATTTTTCACTAAAGACATAAACATTACGGCAAGGGTATATGAAAAATTGTTGCCAAGACACCGGGGGAATAAGATTCAAAATAACAAAGGCTAGTCAAATTGAAAAGTTGTTTTATACAATGTATATAAGATATACCTCAGTTCTCATGACTGATTCATTTAATTTCATTAATTTGGTAATTGCATGCAGGACATTCAAAAGATCAGAGGTTTAGTGAATTTAACGATACATTGCATATCCTGAAAGTATGTGTAATTCATTGAGAATTCTTAAACTCTACCCTTTATGACCCTGAGAATCTTGTAAGATTTCTACATTATAATAAACTATATATGTTCCTTATAAAATGGATTTTGGCTACAATATCACACATATTATGAAATAAAACAACCTAGGTTGTAAGCCAAAATGTTTTTGTGACAAGAAAAAAATACAATCCATCCAAAATCCACATCATAATGTGGTTAGAACCAAAAACATATGACACCCCTATTCTTTATGGCATTGAGAATCTTGAGTGCCAAAACTCCCTGAGTTACCTTCTTGAGCCAGGTAGGTTGGCCTACCAGTCAAGGGTTGATTAGGAAATGGTTGATTGCTGCCATATGATTGATTCCAATTTGCAGCTTCCAACCATGGAGGTATTGAGTACCCATACCTTACATTTGCACTACTGACCCCTACATTAAGTGGAGGTGTGTAATGAGCATACATAGAATCGACACCAACTCTGGTAGGAACAAGGCAAGCGGGTAAACCCTCAGTTTGATAGTGAGGTACTTGAATGTTTATGAGATCTTGGAATAATGGTGTATTATGTGCAATGGAGTCCAATGAGTTTGAAATAATCCTGGTTTCATCAGCTATTCTTGTATCATTGATCATCCCTTGTTAATTTTCAAGCAATTGTTGTGCCTTTCGTTTTTCCTTTTCCTGTCTTGCCATTTGTTTTTGTTGGTCCTTAACTTGCCTTGCTTTATCTCTTTCAGTCCTTTCATCTGCTCGACGTTGTGTTGCAACAATCCTTGCTGCCTTCTTCTCCTTGACTAGATCCTTCTTTTTCTGTTTTAATTCTTGCATTTCAAATTTCTTTTTTTACAGACTCAACTAACAGATTTATATAGTCCTCTAAGGTGTGTAACTTTGAGCTTCGGCCTAGACGAAGACTACTCGGTGCACCTTGCCTTTTTTTCATTGATACTCTCTCTACTAGTAGCTTTAGGAACTGGCCAAGTGTCTTCTCCACCCCTCCCACCTGCATGTCATTGCTTGGTACTTCCCTTTCAGTATCTGATGGAATTGATTGAACTATATCATTATCTTCATTTGATGCCTCATTCTGTCCTTCATCTTCTTCCATTGATCTATTGTCCACAAAAAAATGAACAATTTCACTGTTCAATTTTGCTGGTTGTGAGGGCATGTTCATGCTTTCTTCATTGGTTGCTAAGACACTATGTGCATTCATATTGATCATTGCTTCTACTAGCCATGAAGGTGGGGTTACTTGGCTTGGCAATGTCAATTGGTCATTGTCAATTGCATGTTCAACAATGTCATTAACAATATTAGCAACAGGAGTTTCATGTTCTTGAGTTGGTGGAACGATCTCCATGTTACTGCGAATTTGTTCATGGTTATATTGTGTTTCACATACAATTTCATCATCTTCATCATATAAGTGTCCTTGAGATAGGGAAATCATATTACCAGCTGCAACAACATCATCTTGGTCATCTACTTCTTTCACTTCAACACCTGTTTGGGCATTCCCTTGTTCCTGACCATCCACATGAAACGCTTGGCTACAACCAGTATCATGCATAAGAGCATCATAGTTCAATGGCCAGATTCCTGTCCTCCTAAATCTAGCCTTGATATTTGATGGTGTCAAAGCCCTTTGAAAATCCTTACTTGCAAGCTTTGCTAGCTCGAACATTTTCACCTCAACCCTTGGATTCTTTGCCATCCATGCAGTGCACTCCGACCTGAAATAGTTCTTGAAAGGGCCAAACGCACTAACATCAAGGGGTTGCAGTCTGTGAGTGGTATGAGTGGGCAATGTCAACAAGTTGATGCCTAAGTTGTTTGCTTCCTCCATTGTTTGTACAGCCATGTGACTCCCATGGCCATTTAATATCAATAGGTGTCTGTTATTAGGCGAGACGCCACCTGGTACCGATGCAGCAAAGTGAAAAAGCCAACTTAGAAATAGTTCTTTAGTCATCCATGCATGGGGATTTGCAGCCATGCATGCACCTCGTTCACAGTTCTGTATATAGTTTTTTAGTTGATTTTTACCTTTGAATAGATAAAATCCTGGGATTGAAGTACCAATTGCATTGACACAACATAAAATAGTTATCCACTCCCTGCTCTTAGGCAAAATCTTTGGCACATTTCGGCTCCCTCTCTTGGCAATTACCCGCATGCCACAATTTTTCATCACAGTTCCATATATGGTCTACTCCATAAGAATGTTTATCGTAAGCACTAGAAAGTGTGTCATAGAACTTTTGCACAACTACAGGGTGCAAATTTAATGCTTTGTCTCTGTCAAGGCCCTCAGCAGTACGCAATACAAGTTTTGGATGCCTTTTTTTAAACCCAAACCACCATGATTTACCAAGAAACCCATCTTTGAATGGGTTTGGCCTCCCTTGACAGATTTGAGCAACTATTGATTTGAGTTGTATCAACTCTAGCCCATGTCGCAATTGGGCCTGTTATACTCCTATACCAATAGGTTCCATATTTCACGATTGACTGGTTGAGCTCTGTAATATGTTCATCCCTTTCCTTGTTGCAAAGGTTTCCCATATTATCAAAAAATCAAAAAATTTAAACCAAAAAAAAAAATGTAAAGAGGGTATGCCCTAAAAGAAATATCAAAGGGTAAAAAGAATAAGATGGTCAAAAAAGTGAAAGAAATGAACCCCAAACAAAGAAAGACCAGGAAAGTGTGCAAGTCCAAAATGCCGCTACTTTTTCATTTTCTGTAAATAAAGCATTGTGTGCAGCTTGTTTAATTTCGTGCCACAATTGATGAATGGCCAAACAACTTAATCTTTGCTAGTTTATGTTTGAATTTCATGTTTTAGAGATAGAGAATAAAATCTGACCAAACTATTTAATCTTGGCAGATAAGTAGATAGGTAGAGAAACAAAGGAGCTCAACAGTTTAATCTGAGCCCTTGGAAGTAATAAGTGCAGACTTAGGTAGGCTTACCATGCAAAGAAAAGAAAAGTTGATAAGGGTTTGCCAGTCCAAGTGCACCCAAAGAAAGAAGAGAAAATGCTAGGCAAAGTAGGCTGGGTAGGTAGAATGGTGTTGCAGAATGATACTTGTGATGGATTATGTTTCTAAAAATGTGTGTTAACTTTCACTCCCATCACAAGTGCAAGGCAGATATTTTTAATGTAGCTCAGGCGAGGCAGATTTCATAACTAACTTCCCTTCATACTTTTCCCTAATCACTTACTAATCCCCCCCCCTCAAATATTAAGATCTGCTTAATATCACTCACAAATCACTCATCTCATTTCATAAACTCATTTCCTTAAGTAAATCCCTACCTTACTTGGGAAAATGCATAATATCACCTAAGAACCCCTTTTTGTTCATCCTAAGCCTAAGTTTAAACTACAAAAGTCAATTTTTTTTTTTTTAAACTTAGCGCTTATTATCACTTCATGAGTCATATTAACTTTAACACTTATTATATAAATCCCTTGTAATTTTTACCCATCTCGTATTATGTAAATATATGTTGAAAACTCAAAATATTATGTATCCCCTCCTCCGGTCAAATACGACCATATCGCTGTTTAAAAGGGATTAAAGGTTTATTTGAAACCTTTTAATAGCCTTGTCGCGCACTATAATGGGTTAATTAACCACCCGGGTTAATTAATAACATCTCCCCCGACTAATGGAAATAGCCTCGATATGATTAAAACATGCTTTAATAGGTCATGCCCGCAGCAATTAACTTTTCGACATTTTCCCTGCCCGTCCACTGTCAGATTTGCGCCCTCACATCTGACGGTCAACGATCATTTCGCGATCACCATAACTACCAAAATTTAACGCACGGGGAATTGGTGGTTTTGCCGCCGTACCAAGGACACGCGTCACACTCCCGCTGTATTCACTCGCCTCTGGCCCGAAACTACCCAGCCCCAAAGGCGGTGCCGGCAAAACCGCTTACCACCGCCCTCCGCTGACGTCAGCTGTCCTTTGCTGACATCACCCACCACGTCATCTATCCCGTACTCCTGATTACGTCATCCGTCCTTCAAATCAAAAATTCCCGCCAATACTCCATTTTGTCCAAAAAGATCGAAAAATATCATATTTCGCTGTATTTTGCTGCAAACGGCGCTCCGGGCGTAAAAGCGACTAAGTTCACCATTCCTGTTTTCAACTATCGCATGACCAGAAAAGCTACATCGACAGCTCCTCCGCCTATCAACCAACCCTCCAGTGTACGGTGCTCCTCCTCAAAATTACAGGTACCCTTTCAGCTATCTCAGAAAGCTATGAATCGGTGTGTCAATCGCCGGAAACGTCTCGGCAGTATCCGCAAAAAATATAAAGGAAAGGAATTGGAAGGCGTAGAACAACCTCCAGTACTCCAAAAACAGGTGTTTATCCATAGTTACATTGTTACCCTTGGAAAAGAGTAATTTTGGGCTAAATATCAGACAGCGGTGAGCAGGGGTCAGTTCAGCATTAAAGAGCATCAAAACAAGTCAAAGAGTATCAGTTCAAGCATTAAAGTGTATCAGATCAGCAATAAAGAGTGTCAAATCAGAATTAAAAACAGCAGAGAAGAAATTAAAGAAAGCAAATCAGAATTAAAGAGCACAATTAAGACAGGTAGTCGACGCAGAGTTATTGCAGAGGACAACTACAAGCCGAACCTTAAAGAACCAGTCTCCAGCACAACATCAGTTAGCTGTTTCTATTTTACTTGTAAACTCTTATTAGTTAAACCTAGATATTGTCTCACAAATGTTATGAGACATAGGATGTAAATATTTTATGTATAAAGACCCCCTCCATTAGAGTTTAAAGGGGGTTCGTGGTGTGTGAATTCTTAGACTCTGCTGTAATACTGAAATTTTGGAATAAAGAGTTGTTGGAAACATCTGTTGTTTGGCCTACTGGATGAAGAATTGAAGCAGAGGACTTGTCACAGAATTCTTGAATCAACCTCCGAATCAATAAGTCCTATATATCTTGTGTTTTACAGTTTTCCTGTTTACTATATCATTTGTGTTTCATAAGCTGAATGATAAAGAAAAAGGTTAATTTCAGAATATGCTTGATTGCACTCTGTTTTCAGTCTTCATTATTCTCTTTGTTTTCTTCAGAATTAGAATAAGTAGTGAACTCTTAATTGCTCATGTTTCCTTATTCTTTCATGTTGTTTATTTGCTAAGGAATTCTTAACTGCTCCTTATCAATAATCATCCATTTTCCCTCTTTCAATATGCTGAAGGATTCTTAACTGCCCTTCACCCATTTGAGCCCATTCCATATGTTTTCAACTCTTTATTTGTTCCATGTTTGACTACCTTGCTCTGTGAAGCCATCCTCTGTTAAGAAACCAAATCCGGAAAGCCATCTTCCTTGACTCCATCATGCCCAATGCACTGAACTACTCAGTTTTACCTCACTCTTCTATTGAATCTCACCACCCAAACTCAAAACAAAACCCTTGAAATTCATAACTAGCCTAATACCTTTCAAAAACAAAGCTAAATCATAAAGAGAGAGCCCTCTTTGGATACAGATTGGCTAGATTCTGTATCTAAAAGATTGGTCTGTGGTTACCTCAGCAGTATTCCCTTTCTTACAACTTTTGGGAAAAACCTGAGTGATAACATCATTGGTGACTCCGCTGGGGACCTGAATAATTGTTTGTTACTATTGTTTATTTCATAAGCTACAGATGGAGCCTGAAGTTAGCCAGGTAGCCTTTGAAATGCTCTTGCTTTGCAATTGCAGAAGTAAATGAATGCTACTTCAGTCTATCTCCGGTCTAGATTATGGATTGAACAGTTGGTTCCAAATTCTTGATTAGTTCCTCTTTTCAAAAAACTCTTTAGGAAAGTTCAAAATTCCCACATCTAAAAACCGCCTAGAAAAGACTGTTAAAGTTGTATTGTCAAAATTATTCCAAGAAAAACCAAAAACATACCTAGAAACTGGCTTCAGAAAGGATTCATTACACCAGATCAAATCCTGATCCTAATCCTCCACCTGTTTTTGAAAATCATAATCTGATTCCTAGGATTCTTAGAAGTCAAGAGAGCCAAGGAAATTCTGCTAGTTCACACCTTGACAGACATTTGCAGAACTCCATTCAATCTGAGCTTACCTCTGAAAGAACACCAAACCTTTCTGTGATTACTATAGCTTCTCCAAGTTCACCATCAGCACCTCCAACTTCCCTTTCCACTCCACCATCCACAACACACTTTCCCACTCCACCATCTTCAACACACCTTCCCTTTGTTATCCTTACTCCTCCAGTTGTCACAACTATTTCTGCAACCATGGCAAACCAATATACTCCCCTAAACTTGCCTGCCAATCCAAGGGCTATGCCCCAAGACTATCAAAGTAAAACCCCTTCTTTTGACGATACCAGCACTTACACAGCTCAACAACATACCAAGAAAATGATCGACTATTTTGAAAGTTATGAGATTGATGATGATGTTAGAATGAAAGTATTTGTTCAAAGTTTAACTGGAGATGTTAAAACCTGTTTAGAGCCCTCCCTGCAAACAGTATCAATGGCCCACAAGCTCTTTATCAGACCTTCTTGAACAAATGGGAAAAGAAGAAAGATCTTCTCCATATTTTATTAGAGTATGAAAACCTAAGAAGAGGAACACAAGAAACTGTCCAAGATTACTGTACCAGATTCAATAATGTTTACAATACTATTCCTCAGAATCTCAGACCTCCTCTAGATTTGGCCTTGATTAAATTCCCTGATACATTTGATTCTGATATGACATACCAACATAGGGAAAGGGCTCCTAGAAACTTAGAAGACATGCAGAGTATAGCTGTCAGTGTTGAGGCCAACCTGATGTCTAAACGATCTAGAGCCAAATCTGAAAGGAGAACACCTTTCAAAGAAGAACCTTCTGCCTTTGAATAGAAATTAGATGCTATTATTAAAGGAATGGACAGACTTGGAGATAGAGTAAAAACAATCGAGAGAAAATCCCCTTGGGATGGTCAACCAAGCAATACTGGGAGAAATCCAAATTTCAGGAAGAATCAAAATCCTAACACTGGAAAGACAGGGCTTGACCAAAATATTAGGCCCCCATTTCAAGAAAATTATGTTGAAGCCTCAACTTCAGATGAACCAACAGAAGACACTCAAATTAATTTGATGGGACTCAACAAGAACAACAAGTTTTCTTAACCAAAAATGATCAAGAAGCTCACATCCTTAAATGATTTCAAACTCAGTCAGGTGAATCATTTGACTTTAGGGAGGGATATGATACAGCCATTTATGAAGTCCACAAACCATAAAATCTGAGGAGCAAAAGGATAGATGTCCCTGAAATCAGTAAACAGAAAGATACCAAATAGCCTAACAAAGGTAAGATCAGTACCACCCTTGTACATATTCTTTCTAAAACAGATCCTAACCTAAATAACCCAATTGTTGAAGATATATCAGACAACCAGCCACCTAACAGACAACCTTCCAATTCTACTCCGGCTAAAGAAAGTGTAGGAGAGCCTCTAGAACTTGATTTGGAAAAAACTTCAGCCCATAATCCCATTCCTGAAGAGGAGAAAAACGCAGAAAATTCAGTTGTCCGAAATACAAGAACTCAGACCGAAAAACCTTTCAATCTTGAGACAGAAGTAGGCAAACTAAAGATAGTTGTTCCATTATCATAATTAGCTAAACATGATGTCTACAGAAGTCAAATCAGCAGATCACTCAAAATTTCTGTGAACGAAGATTCAGTAAACGTTTTTGATGACCAGCCTGAATTGATATTTGGCCCTGAAGTAAATGGAAAAACAGCAGAAGGAGAAATTCCTCCTTTCTATGTAGGTTTAAACATACATGATAAAATACTCCATAATGCCATGTTTGATTTTGGTGCTTCCCATAATTTAATGCCTAAATCTGTAATGGAAAGATTAGACCTTGACATCACCAGGCCATATAAGGACCTTTTCTCTTTTGATTCAAGTCAGGTCAAATGTTTGGGTTTAATCAAAGACTTATGTGTGTCACTAGTCCAATATCCTGCCAAAACCATCTTAATGGACATAGTAGTAGCTGATATTCCTCCAAAGTATGGTATGTTATTGTCTAGATCTTGGGGTGCAAAGCTTCAAGGATCTCTACAGTTAGACATGTCTTACGCTACTATTTCAGTGTTTGGTCAACCCAAGAGACTATACAGAGAAACCTTAATGAAGTATGTAGTAAGTAGTCAAGAGAAACCTCAAAATTTCCCTATCTACTTAGTACATTCAGATATGGATTCTTTTATCCTTTACAATGCTGAAATTGATCCCCCACATGCGATAAAAGTTCTAGCAGATGAAACAGAAAAGATTGCAAATGAGAGGTTTAGGGTCTGAATCCAAAAAAATTCTGAAAATCAGGAAACATCAGATAAACCAGAGGAAACTTAAAAAACAGATCTCCCTATTGAACAGATCCCAGGAACTCTGGTTACTAGTTGTGAACATGAAATCCTGTGGTACTTAGAATTTGATGGTTCTTGGAACAAATTAGGAGCAGGAGAAGGAGTTTGGGTGAACAACCTTGAAAACAATCATGTTGAAGGCCATGCCTATAGGTTAAACTTTAGGTGCACTAATAATATGGCTGAGTATGAAGCTTTGTTGCTAGGTCTTAAACTGGTCAAGAAATTGGGAACAACTAGAGTGTTAGTCCTAGGAGATTCTGATTTAATCATTCAACAGATAAAAGGGAAGTTCTTGACAAATGATCCCAGATTAAGAGGATACAAAGGAACAGCTATAGAGATCCTTAATACATTTCAAGAAGCTCAGCTTGCCAAAATCCCAAGAAAACATAACTTGCAAGCTCATAACCTAGCAATGTTTTCCAGCACCTGTAAATTACCATTTGAACCAAATCATCAATTCACAGCAGAAATTAGACGCAGGCCAGCCATACCTGATAATCTGAAGAACTGGCAAGTGTTTGACAACGATACTCAGATCAACAATTTTTTAGCCCTAGAAGAAAAATTTTCCAGCACTAACGAAGATGGAGATACGGTTAGTGAATTTGATCCAACAAATCAGATAGAAACAGACATTTCAACAGAAAATGCAATTCAAATGCTTCATCCAACGATATTTTCCAAAGAGGAAATATAGGATCTTAAAGAAACAGATGTTGATGAGATTATTGAAGGAGAATCTGAAATTATCAATTTGAAGGACAATCATTTGCCCAAAGGATTAACTCCTTTGCAAGATCTCTTTGATTTCAACGATATTCCAAAGAAACCCCAAATGGTACCTCCAAAAGCAGACATTGAAGACTACAACATAAGAACTGAAGAAAATCCAAAAATTGTAAAATTGTCCAAATCATTGCCCTCGGATAAAAAACTTAAGTATGTTGAACTGATCAAAGAATTTCAGGATGTTTTTGCCTGGAGCTATGAAGACCTAAAATATTATGACACTTCTATGATTCAGCATACAATACCCCTCAATGAAAATAAAAAACCATTCAAACAAAATATCAGAAAAATCAACCTTGTACTGCTTCCATTAATTGAAAAAGAAATCAAATGAATGCATGATGCAGAGATAATTGCTCCAATCAGATTTTTAGAGTGGGTGTCCAATTTAGTGCCTACCGGGAAGAAAATAGGAGAAATCAGATTATGTGTTGACTTAAGAAATGTAAAAAAGGTCTCTTTGAAGGACAATTACCCTTTACCCAAGATGGATCACATTTTACAAAGAGTAGTAGGTGCTTCTAGGATTTCACTTTTGGATGGGTTTTCAGGTTTCAATCAGATTCTGTTTCATCCTACTGACCAAGAAAAGACTGAATTTACAACACCATGGGGTACATTCAAACATGTTAAAATGCCATTTGGACTTAAGAATGCAAGGGCAACCTTTCAGCGAGAAATGGACATAGCTTTTGCAAAAGAAATTCACAATTTTCTGGTTGTATATCTAGATGACCTCACTGTGTTTTCTAGTTAGATCAGCAACATTTAGATCATTTGAGGCAAGTGTTTTTAAAATGAAGAAAGTATGGTATTTCATTAAATCCTAAAAAGTATTTGTTTGGTCTAGAAGAAGGCAAACTGTTAGGCCATATCATCTCCAAAGATGGCATCATAATTGATCCTGCTAGAATAGAAGCTATTCTGCAAATATCCCACCCCAGAAATGTCAAAGAACTTCAAGCTTTCCTAGGGAAGATTAACTTTTTGAGAAGATTCATACCTAATTTAGCTGAATTAATTAGATTGCTGAACAATATGTTAAAAAAGGATTCAAAGGTTAAATGGACAATAGAAGCCAAACAGACATTTGAAGAAATTAAAATGGCTTTGACCAGAACACCAATCTTTACAAGTCCAAAGTTTGATAGAGACTTCATAATTTTCTCATTTGCATCAGAACACACCATAGCAGTTATTTTACTGCAAAAAGATGATCAAGGATGTGAAAAACCCATAGCCTTTTTTAGTAAAACACTTAGAGATGCACCTCTAAATAAAAAAAATCATGGAAAAACAGGCTTTTTCACTTGTGAAAGATATTCAAGACTTCAGAGTCTATATATTGTACTCACATGTAATAGCTTATGTGCCAAATGATGTTGTCAAAGATATACTGACTTAGGATGGAATTGAAGGCAAACAAGGTAAATGGATAGCTAAAATATTGGAGTATGATATTGAAATAAAACCTACAAAGCTTATAAAAGGACAGGGATTGGCTAAACTCATGACTGAAACAAACTTTCAAGCCCTAGACATTAATGAACTAGATAATGAACAGGAGATGGCGACTCCACAAATCAGCCAGGCCTTCTTAGAATCACCTTGGTATGCTGATATAACTCATGTATTACTAAACCTGTAGGCTCCTTTAGGGTTATCCAGAACAAAGAAAAGGTTTTTAAAGATGAAAGCTTCAAAATTTTGTGTTTTAGATAATGCTCTTTTTTGGAAAAATCACGAATGCATTCTATTAAATTGTTTAATAAAAGAAACTGACAAAGTTCTCAAAGAATTTCATGCAAGTGACTGCGGTGGACACCTTTACTAGAAATCAATTGCAGACAAAATCCTAAGGGTTGGATTTTACTGGCCAACCTTGTTCGCTTATGTAAATAAGTTTGTCACTGCTTGCCACAAATGCCAAAATTTTGAAGGCAAAAGGAAACTGTTATCCTTACCCTTGAGACCAATTTCCACTGAAAGACCC
The DNA here is from genome assembly GCA_031772625.1 of Pinus tabuliformis. Taxonomy (NCBI): domain Eukaryota; kingdom Viridiplantae; phylum Streptophyta; class Pinopsida; order Pinales; family Pinaceae; genus Pinus; species Pinus tabuliformis. The sequence continues at coordinate 425,630,908 of CM062813.1, forward strand.
TTTCAGCAATGGGGTTTGGACTTCATTGGAGAAGTCCATCCTTTCTCTTATGGCCAACATAAATGGATTCTTACTGCCACAGACTATTTCACCAAATGGATAGAAGCCATTCCTTCTAGACAAGCCAATGATACAGTGATTATAGGATTCCTAGAAACCAACATACTGTCTACGTTTGGCTGTCCTGAAAAGATCATAACCGATAATGCTGTTGCCTTCAAGTCCAAGAAACTGATAAATTTCTGTAACAAATACCATATCACTTTAGGACATTCCACAGCCTATTACCCTTAAGGTAATGGTTTAGATGAGTCTCCCAATAAAATCCTGATCAATATTATTAAGAAATTGTTGGAAGAGAACAAGAAAAACTGGCACAGGGAGCTCATAAATGCACTATGGGAAGACAGACTTACTACAAAGAGATCAATTGGAACAAGCCCTTATGAGTTAGTTTATGGCATGGAGGTTGTGTTTCCTTCATTTTTAGGAGTTCCTGTAATGAAGTTACTGCAAGAAGGTCAGGTGGAACCCAATGCTATTCAAAGGAGAATAAATCAGACCATCCATTTGTAGCAGACCATAGAAGAAGTGCACCAAAGATCCCAAATTTTACAAGAAAAACTCAAGAAAATATTTGATAAAAGGACCAAAGCAGAAGACTTCTACATTGGAGACAAAGTTCTAAGGTGGGATTCCAGGAGAGAAGACAAAGGAATACTTGGGAAGTTTGACTTCCTATGGAAAGGGCCATTTATCATCCAAGCATTGCAAGGGAACAATACTTACTTTTTGAAGAGCCTAGATGGTATAGAAATAGAAGAAGGACCAGTGAATGGTTGAATTCTAAAACATTACTTTGATCCAGTTTTTTGATGAATTTTGACTCTAACATGTACATACTATATCCTTGATAGTGTCACAGTTTGGATTGGATAGTAACTTGCTGCAGTTGAAGCACGAAGAGAAGGCCCTAAGCTTCACAAGTATGCTGTCATATATACAAATAAAGCAACCAGCAAAAGGAAATTTCAGAGCACATTCCACGTTATGCAGAAGGCCATCTGACATGTTGTTCTTGACTTTCCACCAGGGAAAGCCATCCCCAAGTGGAGCCACTGTTATACTCCTATACCAATAGGTGTCATATTTCATGATTGACTGGTTGAGCTCTGTAATATGCTCATCCCTTTCCTTGTTGCAAAGGTTTTCCATATTATCAAAAAATCAAAAAATTAATAATAAAAAAAAAATGTAAAGAGGGTATGCCCTAAAAGAAAAATCAAAGGGTAAAAGAATAAGATGGTCAAAAAATTGAAAGAAATGAACCCTAAACAAAGAAAGACCAGGAAAGTGTGCAAGTCCAAAATGCCACTATTTTTTCATTTTCTGTAAATAAAGCATTGTGTGCAGCTTGTTTAATTTCGTGCCACAATTGATGAATGGCCAAACGGCTTAATCTTGGCTAGTTTATGTTTGAATTTCATGTTTTAGAGATAGAGAATAAAATATGACCAAACTGTTTAATCTTGGCAGATAAGTAGATAGGTAGAAAAACAAAGGAGCTCAACAGTTTAATCTGAGCCCTTGGGAGTAATAAGTGCAGACTTAGGTAGGCTTACCATGCAAAGAAAAGAAAATTTGATAAGTGTTTGCCAGTCCAAGTGCACCCAAAGAAAGAAGAAAAAATGCTAGGAAAAGTAGGCTGGGTAGGTAGAATGGTGTTGCAGAATGATACTTGTGATGGATTATGTTTCTAAAAATGTGTGTTAACTTTCACTCCCATCACAAGTGCAAGGCAGATATTTTTGATGCAGCTCAAGCGAGGCAGATTTCATAACTAACTCCCCTTCATACTTTTCCCTAATCACTTACTAATTTCCCCCCTCAAATATTAAGATCTGCTTAATATCACTCACAAATCACTCATCTCATTTCATAAACTCATTTCCTTAAGTAAATCCCTACTTTACTTGGGAAAATGCATAATATCACCTCAAAACCCCTTTTTGTTTCATCCTAAGCCTAAGTTTAAACTACAAAAGTCAAAATTGTTTTTTAAACTTAGCGCTTATTATCACTTCATGAGTCATATTAACTTTAACACTTATTATATAAATCCCTTGTAATTTTTACCCATCCCGTATTATGTAAATATATGTTGAAAACCCCAAATATTATGTATCCCCTCCCCCGGTCAAATACGACCATATCGCTGTTTAAAGGGGATTAAAGGTTTATTTGAAACCTTTTAATAGCCTTGCCGTGCACTATAATGGGTTAATTAACCACCCGGGTTAATTAATAACATCTCCCCCGACTAATGGAAACAACCCCGATATGATTAAAACATGCTTTAATAGGTCAGGCCCGCAGCAATTAACTTTCCGCCATTTTCCCTGCCCATCCACCGTCAGATTTGCGCCCTCACATCTGACGGTCGACGATCATTTCACGATCACCATAACTACCAAAATTTAACGCACGGGGAATCAGTGGTTTTACTGCCGTACCAAGGACACGCGTTGCACTCCCGCTGTGTTTGCTTGCCTCCGGCCCGAAACTGCCCAGCCCCAAAGGTAGTGCGGGCAAAACTGCTTACCACCACCCTCCACTGACGTCATCCACTGACGTCAGCTTTCCTTTGCTGACATCACCCGCCAGGTCCCCCGCCACATCATCTATCCCATACTCCTGCTTACATCATCCGTCCTTCAAATAAAAAATTCCTACCAATACTCCATTTTGTCCAAAAAGACCGAAAAAATATCATTTTTTGCTGTATTTCGCTGCAAACGGTGCTCCAAGCATAAAAGCGACTAAGTTCACCATTCTAGTTTTCAACTATCGCCCGACCAGAAAAGCTACATCGACAAGCTCCTCCGCCTGTCAACCAACCCTCCAGTGTAGGGTGTTCCTCCTCAAAATTACAGGTACCCTTTCAGCTATCTCAGAAAGCTATGAATCGGTGCGCCAATCACTGGAAACGTCTCGACAGTCTCTACAAAAAATCTAAAGGAAAGGAATTGGAAGGCGCAGAACAACCTCCAGTACCCCAAAAACAGGTGTTTATCCATAGTTACAATGTTACCCTTGGAAAAGGGAAATTTTGGGCTAAATATCAAACAGCGGTGAGCAGGGGTCAGTTCAGCATTAAAGAGCATCAAAACAAGTCAAAGTGTATCAGTTCAAGAATTAAAGTGTATCAGATCAACAATAAAGAGTGTCAGATCAGAATTAAAAGCAATAGGAAAGAAATTAAAGAAAGCAGATCAGAATTAAAGAGAACAATTAAGACAGGCAGTCGGCACAAAGTTATTGCAGAGGATAGCTGTAAGCCGAACCTTAAAGAGCCAGTCTCCAACACAACATCAGTTAGTTGTTTCTATTTTACTTGTAAACTCTTATTAGTTAAACCTAGATATTATCTCACAGTTGTTATGAGATAGAGGATGTAAATATTTTATGTATAAAGACCCCCTCCATTATAGTTTAAAGGGGGTTCGTGGTGTGTGAATTCTTAGACTCTGCTGTAATATTGAAATTTTGGAATAAAGAGCTGTTGGAAACATCTGTTGTCTGGCCTACTGGATGAAGAATTGAAGGAGAGGACTTGTCACGGAATTTTTGAATCAACCTCTGGCTCAATAAGTCCTCTATATCTTGTGTTTTATAGTTTTCCTGTTTACTATATCATCTGTGTTTCATAATCTGAATGATAAAGAAAAAGGTTAATTTCAGAATATGCTTGATTGCACTCTATTTTTAGTCTTTATTATTCTCTTTGTTTTCTTCAGAATTAGAATAAGCAGTGAACTCTTAATTGCTCATGTTTCATGATTCTTTCATGTTGTTTATTTGCTAAGGAATTCTTAACTTCTCCTTATCAGTAATCATCCATTTTCCATTTCAATATGCTGAAGGATTCTTAACTGCCCTTCACCCATTTGAGCCCATTCCATCTATTTTCAACTCTTTATTTGTTCCTTGTTTGACTACCTTGCTCTGTGAAGCCATCCTCTGTTAAGAAGCCAAATCCGGAAAACCATCTTCTTTGACTCCATCATGCCCAATGGACTGAACTACTCAGTTTTACCTCACTGTTATATTGAATCTCACCACCCAAACTCAAAACAAAACCCTTGAACTTCATAACTAGCCTAATACCTTTCAAAAACAAAGCTAAATCATAAATATAGAGCCCTCTCTGGGTACAGATTGGCTAGATTCTGTATCTAAAAGATTGTTCTGTGGTTACCTCGGTAGTATTCCCTTTCTTACAACTTTTGGGAAAAACCTGAGTGATAACAGGGCCATCTCTTTACACCACTCAACCACCTCGGCCTCCTCCTCCTCATTCATAACTGTAAGAGGCCCTCTACGTTTTGTATGAGTCAGTCCATTTATCTAATAATGTATTGATGAGGGAGGAATACCATGTTTTCTTTGCAGATGCCCGAACTAAGTATCCATTAAACTCTATGTCGTCAATTGCAACTAACATTTGTTCTTTTGTCCATCCTCTTATAACACTGATCTTTTTAGTTGAAGTTGCCCCTTGGACTATTGTTGATGGTGGTTCTATGGTTGATGGTGTGTTAACATCAGCTACCCTCACATGGTCATCCTCAACAATGTTCCCTGGTGCATTGTTGACATTGACATCAGTTGTCATGTCCTCATCAGACGATGTGCATCGCAGCTGCGCACTCCTTGTCACTCTCTTGCCACTTTTCCTTGTACGAGTAGTATAACTTCCTTTTGCCATAGATGCAACAACCTGTAAAATTATTGCATGCATTTAGACATTAGAATATTTGTAAATTATGCTTTCATACAAGGCAAAAATACTTCTGCATTATTACAAGAAATTATCAACATGTATGTTAGTATCCTTGAAAATCAAATATACAGAATCATTTTGTTGTATGTCTTCAAAATTATCAGTGATTGTTGTTTTGATAACTTGTCTTTAAACTTGAAATACCATGACTGTATTGATTGGTTTTGTTATGCATTTCCCAACAAAGCTCTTGTTTGGTTTGACTACTTAAAATATTGTTTTGTTGTTTGTTGTTTTTTTGTGGTTTTGTTGTTTTTTGTAAGTGATTGGCTGACATTGAAATATGTACTATTACAGAAGTCGAATATTACAAATAGAGTTCATGCCTCAGCATCCCTTTCTCCAAACCTATCCTTGGGCCACGTCCCTACGTTTCCACTGCAGTGATGTAACTGGATGGAAATGGAAGAAAACTTAGATTTTTAGTAACAGCCAAATAGGCAACCAAAAGCCAAATTACCTTGAGTTTCTAGCTTAGTCGATTTTGATTATTACATTCTAAGTCTCTCCATTGACCTTTGTACACCTATTTACACAATGTTTTAACTAAGGCAAAAGCAAGAGAAATGTGCACATATATTTTGTTTCACTCTGTCTCGTATCATTTGCTAGTGATATTGCACATGCTAGCATCATTAGAACCATGGCTATGGCAAAGGAAGAAGTTCTTTCACATTCAGTTACTCTATTGATCACAACTTGTGATGTTTTGGTTATCGGTAGTTATGTGCATAAAAAGCCTTGAATACATGCTTTCATCATGTAGAGAAAGAAATGCTCGATAATGGGGTAATTGAAATAAAGGAAAAGTTGGATCATGTTTCCAAGAAAACTTCTCAATTATGATATTTCATAGATTTGACTTCCAAAAAATCGAATTGCATTACTTCGTAGTCTGTCATTGCAAATTACAAATTTCTTTTGCCTCAGAAGATGGGCAGAAAGCTAGGAATAAGTAGGAGAAAAATCCATTGCAAATTACAACTTTCTTTTGCCTCAAAAGATGGGCAAAAAGCTAGGAATAAGCAAGACAAAAAGCCAAGGAAAAGAGGAAGGTCTGTGACCAAAAAGCGAAAATATCCAAAGCTAGACAAACTTGATCCATGTAGCACAAAAACAAAATGATGGTCGGCACCCATAATTTGCATGACACACACAACATTGGTTTCTAGGTGATAGATCAAGATTAAAGTAAAATCTTGTCCTAGGTCATTTGGAGGATAGGCAACCAAAAGCCAAATTATCTTGAGTTTCTAGCTTAGTCGATTTTGATTATTACATTCTGAGTCTCTCCATTGACCTATGTTCACCTATTTACACAGTGTTTTAGCTAAGGCATAAGCAAGTGAAATGTGCATATATATTTTGTTTCAAATATCATTTTCCATTTTTTTGTTGTTTGGCATTGCCAAAAATGTCTCAGTATGCCAACTTCTCCATTGCAGTCCATGGCCACCATTCCAGGGATATCAATTAGTTTGGAAACTCAAACAAAATATGGTCATATGCTCCAGAAGAGTGATATGCCTATCATAATCACAGTAAGGTTGGGCAGCTTGAAAGCCATGAGAGATCTCGGTGATGCTTTCATTCGGAATTTCGTTCATTCCCATTACAATAGACTTTCACGTAAATCAAGATTCCTGTTTTGGACAAAGAAAACTTAACTGAAGACGCGTGAGAAAAGATCTTAGGTTTTTAAAACATTTATCTCATTGAATGGAGAAATTAGAGTTTGAAATAAGAAACTCTATAAAAACTCTATAAAAAGCAGTTGTGTGGTTATATGGTTTCCAATTTTTTTTATCAGTCATAAAAAGTTTTAAAAAATTGAACTGAAAAAATTAAGTATGTTGAAGACATTCATTTTTTTTTTATTTTAAGGAATGGTTTTAACTTTTCTAAATAGCTATATTTAGAACCTACTTTTTATTCAATGGTTATTTGTGAAACCATCCAACTATCCTTTTAGCAGTTATGGCCAAATAGATAATGTAACCATCAAACCAAGAGAACTAAAGGAGTATAGAGAGGAAAAGATAAATTCTCCATGGAGAAATTGATGTATTGCAAAGTCTTTAATGTTGTTTTATGAAATCTAAGTACTTTATTTTCCTTACTTGGTTCCCCTTAACAGTCTTTTTGTTACTGTCTATTTTTGTCATATCCTTGTGGTTATATCTCGGTGCTCCTTACCAGTATTTCCCTTACAGTCTATTTTCGTCTAATCCTCCTGGTTATATGGGTGAATTGTGAAATATAACTATAGGTTGTGTGTTTATTTTCATGAAAGTGAAACTTAATCTGTAAGAAGGTGAATTGTGAAATAGAACTGTAGGTTGTGTGTTGATTGTCATGAAAGTGAAACTGAATCTGTAAGAACTGAAAATGTAAGAACTTTGATAAATGAAAACAATGAAAACATAATTGTAAGAAGAATGTGTTGTAATTGATATAACTAACCTGGATATATTGGTAACTTTTCTGTGATGTTGTCCTCAAGTTTGCTGAATAATTTGAAAGCATAAGATGCAACTTCAACAGTGGGTGGAATTCTTTTATAGTTTTTGGCACTTGAATTTAATTGGTGGATATGGATTACAATGGCTTCATTTTGAATGTGTGGTCTGGATTTAATTTGATGTGATCTAATGGTTGGGAATTGGTTATTTGTTGATCCATGTGCTTTGATCTGTTTTAATGAGAAATAGAGTGAGTTGGGTGTCATTTATTGCAGTTATTGGGTTTGGGTGTCATTTATTGAACAATGTGGGTTTAAATGTTCTTGGGTTGGGTGTCATTTATTGAACATAGGGGGTTTAGTTGTTGAAAAACACAATAGTTATGGCTGACATACAATCCCTTTTATTATGTGCAGGTAGGGATATATATTTGGGATATAAAGCTTCAGTTCTGATGAGTGGGGGTTGAAGTGACTGCTACTTTGTACTTCTAGAATAGACCATTTTGGAAGCATTTATGGTTTTAGCTGTTTTCTAGTTGGGTCAATATGGTTTGCACTCTTAAGTAGTAAGGTACTATTTATGGACAGTTGTGGGCTCAGTCAATGTATGGGGAAATTTTGGACATAAATTAATACTTATTTATACTTAATGTAATTTATCTTTGTTTAACTATTAGTTTCAAAAGTCTCAATTTATGGTGGTTTGGTGGGACCAGTGCTATATCAATTACTGGTCCCTGCACAACATTAGGAATCTCTCCCGTAGAAATGTTAGTTATAAAGTTTTTGAAAAGAATGAAAATTTACAGGAAATTATGTAATCATATACTCCATTTTAATTATTTTTAGTGACTTATTTTATGAAATTTTGTGTATTTGATGTAAAGAACTAAATAAATGGAATAAGAAGACAAGTAGATTTTTGAGACATTACTTTTTTTGAATTTCAATAAGATTAATGATCTTTTTCTTTTTCCTGGATAAGAAAGTAAATATTCAATTTACAAAGATATAGATATTTAGAAATTTAAAATATATATATATATATAATTAGATTTTTTTTAAATTTTAAATAATTATATTTAAAGAAAAAAACAAAAAAACAAAAAAAAACATCTAACTTTTTATTGATAATAAGAATTTTATCATTTAAATAATTATTTAAATAATCAATTAATTATTTTTTAATTTAAAAAATATATAATTTTCAATTATTTTTCCTAATTCTTAACCATCAATTAAAAAACAAAACGAGCAAGAAAAACTCTAAATACTTATAACAAAATTAAATAATCTTATTTAAGTAAAAGCTTAATTTTTTTTTTTCCAAAATACCAAAAAAAACAAAAAAAAAATTTCCTTTTCAGTTTTCCAATAAAATATTTAAAAAATTATGCTTTTCAAAATTTTAATAGTAAATTAAAATATTTGTTTATTTTCAATTTTGAGAAGAAATTTAAATAATAGACTTAAAATATAGAAAATAAATTAGTAGGAAAAAATATACTTTTTAATAAAAAATTATATATGGTGATGATGATTAACATCCACAAAGTCCAATGCGGTCTATGGGACCTCAAGAAAAAAAAAAAAAAATTAATTGCAATTCTTCAAAATCTTGTTTCTATGATCAAAGAGAAAGGAAAGAAGTGCTCCAAGATCACTATAGTTTGGTTGGCTTAATAAGTCAAGAAGGTTGGAAGTATCGCAGATGTTAGGGAATTGAGAGCGGATGTGAGTAAGAGTCAGGCAGTCTAAAAGAAAGTGTTTTTCATCTTCCACCTTTTTAGTGTCACAAATCTCACAAATTTTATCTTCCCAGGGAGTCTTGGGAGTAGACCACTGCCCGGTTTCACTTCGAAGCTCATGAGAATTATTTATTATCTTAGCGATGTTCATTCTTTTCATAGTGTTGGTTAACACAGCGAGATAATTTTGGTTATCAGCGGTGGGATTGATCACCTCCTTATAGTATCTTAGCTTCCTTTTACCCTCCAGCTCCTTATCATCCCACATCTTGTCCTTAAAATTGGAGGTAATAGCATCTTTGACACTATCCTTGCTTCCCATGATGATCTCCTCCTTAATCCCCCAATGGTTGAGCCAAGATTGGGCATCCTTATGCCACTCGCGCTTGAGGCAAAGGTGGGGGTTTTGACTAGAGTTAGAAGCAATTTTCGGGAGCCTCTTGGGGTCCATGTTGTAAAGCTTCTTCTTATACATAAGATATCTAAACATAGTCGTACTTTCAATGGGGGACATGCCAACTTCGATCAAGAGGATAAGATAGGGAGTATTTCCCTTGATCTTTAGGTTATAGGTTATGAATTTCTTTTGAATCATCTCAATCTTTCTCCATGACTCTTTGGATATACTGCAACCCCAAACTTCACATCCGTATAAGACAACAAGGGTGATGAGAGTCTCGAAGAGGAACCTCTTTTTACTCCACATGCAAAGATCAACTGACTTACAATTGTTTTCAAGTTCATAATAAGTTTTCCAACCTCCAATAATCATTTTCTCGATGTTATAATTCCAGTTGAGATGATGAGGAAAGTTAACACCCAAATATTTTTAAGAAGAAACTTGCTCCAAGCAATGGTTATCATGAAACTACGATGGGTGCTCTTTCTGGATTTAATGATCATGGCTTTAGTCTTGTTGGTATTAAATGTCATACCAGTTATCATAAATGAAACTACCATGGGTGCTCTTTTTGGATTAAATGGTTATGGCTTTAGTCTTGTTGGTATTAAATGTCATACCCATCTTGGAGCAGAAGACATGAAGAGTCTTAAGCTGCTTGTCGAGGTCATCGTGGCTTTTTGCAAGAAGAACGATATCATTAGAATAAAGAAGAAGAGTAATGGTTATACCAGCAAGCTCAGTTCCCTTGCAACCTGTAGTATCTAGACACTCCTCTAGCTTATCGATGTATATGCCAAAAAGGGTAGGGGAAAGGCGACACCCTTGCTTAAATTCGATTTTGCATTTAATGTCTTTAGACCACCCTTCATTGGTCTTAAGCTTGGCAATGACAATCTCGTAGAGGCGGATCACAACAATCTGCAGTTCAAGAGGGACCATGATCTCTTCAAGTCTCTCCCAGAGCTTATCCCGAGGAATAGTGTCGAAAGATTTTCTAAAGTCCACAAAACAACAAAAGAGATCGGATTTACTATTGCAACATTCCTTTACAATGGTCCTAAGAGTGACAAGATGATCGATAGTCGAGTGATGTCTCGTAAAACCAACTTGTCCTCTAGCTCTTTTACCATCGTTTTCAAGCCAAAGGCTAATCTTCTTTTCCAAAATGAGCCCATATAGCTTGGCTAGGATGTGGCTAATCATAATGGTCTTGTAGTTAGAGGGAACACTTTCGTCCCCATTTTTTAAAATATGCACAATAAGGCTTTGGGTCCAAAAATGAGGGAAGCCATGTTGTACAGCCAAATTGAGAAGCTTGTGGGGATGAGGAATGAGGATAGATTTTCCTATTTTGAAGATCTGAGCTTAGTATTCTTCAATATCATTAGCTTTCCCATTAGTGAGCTTATTAATCCTAGACTCAACGTCTTCTAGAGAAAATACATCCTCCTTAGTAGGAGTGTTTACGATGGTGCCCATGGTGTCCGGAGAGTCATACAACTTCTTAAGATAGTTGTCCCATTTTTTGACTAGACGTGGAATAACTTTAAATATACTTCAAAATTCAATAGAAAATTACATATTTAAGGGTTTTCAATATAAAATTAAATAGTTTGTGTGACAACGTACAACTTCTTAAGACAGTTGTCCCAATTTTTTACTAGACATGGAAGAACTTTAAATATACTTTAGGATTCAATAGAAAATTACATATTTGAGGGTTTTCAATATAAAGTTAAATAGTTTGTGTGACACATAAATAAACTCGTGGGAAGAATCTATTCTTTCCGAAGGCAAATATATCAGGCTCACTAAGAGAAGAGAAACAGAGCAAGACTAACAAGTAATGGTATAGAAAGGATTTATGGTGATCAAGTGGACAATCACTATTGGAGCCTGGTATGTCATATGATAATATGGTATTAAATAATTATTTATATATTAATAAATGTGGTTGATATATATATATATATATCTGTTTTTGTTTTAGACATAATTTAAAAAAACATAATCAAAAACATACATATATATATCTATATATATATATCTATATATATATATCTATATATATATATATATATATATATATATATATATATATGTCTTTGTTTTAGACGTAATTTAAAAAAAAAAACATAATAAACTTTAATAAAATTGATCACACAACCTGCAATGAAAACAAATTCTTTTTTTGCTTAAATTTGTTGTTGGAGAAATTAAGAATGCCTATAGTCCTCTCAAAATATTGGTTCCTTGTTCTCTCAAAGTTGATCCCATTGTTGCTTTTCTCCAACAAGATGTACAGAGCTTTGGATTTGTTACTTGTAGCAATCCTCTTTGGCCGGGTGGATTCTTTCATCAGAAAGGAGGGACACTGTTATTTTCTATCTGATAAAAATGGCAATGTTTGTATTAAGAAATAAAACCCACTGGTCAGCTCTACGAAAGAGAGTTTGAACCAGGAGAGTCAAGCTCTGCAGAATGCTCTACATTGTTCACCAACATTACACATTAAATAGAATACATGCTTTTAGGGAAGTTAGAATAGCATCCTAAGAAATAGAAACTAATTCCTATCATCCTCAGGCTATGTGAACCAACTCTACCTATTCTAGGATATTCTCCATTATCTTCAACACTCCCCCTTAATGGAGAATGGGTTCACATATATGCCTAACATCTCCCTAAACATTTGAAATTTTACTTTTCCAAGGGGCTTAGTGAAAATGTTTGCAACATTATCACATGTATTACAATATTCCAGATGAATTTCTTTAGATTGCACTTTCTCCCTTACAAAATGGAATTGAGTATCAATATGTTTCATGTTTTTGTGAAAAACCAGATTGTTGGCCAGCTTGATTGAACTTTGATTGTCGCATTTGATTATTGTTGCGACTGTCTGTTGTTCCCCAACATCTTGGAGAAGTCTTCGCAACCAAACTGTCTCGCACGTTGCTGCACACATGGCTTGATACTCTGCTTCTGCTGAGAATAAGGAGACCGTGTTCTGCTTCTTGCTGCTCCAAGTGATCACCCCAGATCCAAGATTGAATGCATAACCTGTTATAGATCTGTGATCATCTACATTTCCTGCCCAATCTGAATCTGCAAATCCTGCCAATCTAACATCAGAAGAGTCAGTGTAAATAATTCCATAATCTACAGTACCTTGTAGATACCTCAAAACATTCTTCGTTGCATTCCAGTGGCTTTCAAGTGGCTTAGACATAAATTGGCTTAAAACACTGACTGCATAAGCCAAATCAGGTCTAGTGGTGGTTAGGTAGATCAGACTCCCAACCAGTTGTCTATAAAGTGTTGCATCCGCCGCTTTTGAGCCATCCTCACACTGCAATTTGATATTCTGCTGCAATGGTACCAGTGTAGACTTAAATTGATCCATTCTAAACTTCTCTAATAGGCCTTTGACATACTTTGCTTGAGATAGAAATGTTTGACCTAAATCTCTCCAAATCTCAAGACCTAAACAGTATCTAAGTTCACCGAGATGCTTCATCTCAAACATCTGTGACATCTGCTACTTGATTTCATCAATTAGACATATAGCATCATCTGTAATTATCAAATCATCTACATATAATGAAATCAGCACTACACACCCTTGTTCATCTTTCATGGTGTAAAGATTAGGGTCATTCTTACTTCTATTATAGCCAACTTGCAGAAAAAATGAATCGATTTTCTCATACCATGACTTGGGGGCTTATTTTAGTCCATAAAGTGATTTCTTCAACCTACAAACTAAATGTTCTTTTCCCTGCTGGACAAACCCTTCCGGTTGCTCTAAATAAACCTCTTCTTTCAGTTCTCCATTCAGAAATGTAGACTTTACATCTAGTTGGTGCATCATCCAATGTTTCTTGGTAGCTAAGGCAATTAACATTCTGATGGTATTCAATTTAGCTACAAGGGTGAAGGTTTCTTCATAATCTATCCCTTCTTTTTGTGTGTACCCCTTTGCAACCAACCATTTGATTTTTGGTTTATATAACCATTTTCAACCTATGACTTGTTTTCCTCTAAGAAGTTCTACCAATTCCCAAGTGTTGTTTCTGATTATTGGATCATATTCCTGTTCCATGGCTATTTTCCATTCATTACTTTCATTTGCTTCTTTATAACTAGATGGTTCAAAAGCATTCATCATACTAGTTATAAATGCATTTTCCATATATCTTGCAGTCATTTGAGCTTTCCTACCTGATCTCCTGAGTGGTGGGGTATTGGTTTCAAACCTTATTTCTTCCTACTGTTGTTGTTGTTGTTGTTGTTGTTGTTGTTGTTGTTGTTGATGATGTTATTGTTGTTGTTGTTGTTGTTGTTGTTGTTGTTCATCCTCTGCCTTTGTTTGTTGCTCATCCAGATTGTTCTCTGCATCCTCTTCTTCAAAGAATGGAATGTCCCATCCATCATAGTGCTCATCAGTTTCTTCACCATCCTGCTCATGGAATTTAACATCTCTACTAACAAAGATCTTGTGAGTAGAGGGATTAAATAATTTGTATGCTTTATATGACGAACAATATCCTAGAAAAGTGCATATGATGGCTTTTGAGTCTAATTTCTTTCTATCTTCCTTGGGTATGTGGGCAAATGCTTTACATCCAAATATTCTTAAGTGTTTTACTGCAGGCTTATATCCATACAAAGCTTCAAAAGGAATTTTAAACTCAAGACTTCTTGTAGGACTCCTATTTTTTAAGTAAACCGCAGTACTTACTACTTCAGCCCAAAAACCATTAGAAAGATTCTTACCTTTAAGCATACTTCTCGCACATTCCACCAAAGTTCTGTTCTTCCTTTCTGTTACTCCATTCCACTGTGGAGTATGGGGTACTGTAAACTGCTGCAAAATTCCATGATCTTTACAATATCTGATCAACTCATCTTTACTGTATTCTCCCCCTTGATCAGAACGAAGAATTTTTATCTGTTTCCATGTTTGTCTTTCAACCATATTTTTAAACTTCTTAAATTATTCGAATATATGACTCTTCTTAATTAAGAAATACGCCGAAGAAAACTTTGTACAGTCATCAATAAAAAGTAGGAAATACACTGCACCTCCTAATGATTTTGTCTACATGGGACCACAAAGGTCTTTTTGCACTAACTCCAGTATATCCCTCTGTTTCTTTTCTACTTTAACATGGAATTCTTCTCTATGCATTTTTCCTAAAGTACAAGCATCACAATCATTATGTACTTGCCTTAGCATAGGAAGATCTCATACCATTTCTTTCCTGTGTGGTAACAGCAAATCATTGTAATTGATGTGGCCGAGTCTCTGATGCCGAAGTTCTTCTGTAGTTAGGCTCACTGCTGTCAATGATTGAACTGGCGCAGGTCTCACATCCAACTTGTACAGTCCTCCTGTTCGGATTCCTGTAGCAATTGTCTTTATTCCATCTAGCAGATCCTTAATGTAACAGTTAGATTTAAAGAATTCAACTTTCAAATCTTGATCTGTAATCATTAATACAGAAATCAAGTTCTTTGTTAAGCCAGGCACATACATTACATTATAAATTTGTTTAATATTACCATCAAATAGAATGACAAAAACTTTCCCACATCCTTTGATTTGATGACTTCTGTCATCACCTAGGTAAATCTGTGTGCCTTCGTTGATCTCTTTAAAATCCTCCAGCCAGTGCTTGTTCCCTGTCATGTGTGTTGACACTCCTGAATCTACACACCATATGTCTGCATCAACATTTTCATCATGATCTACCATGAACAACCTAAAATTTTGCACCTGATCACTATTCGCGAGATGACCTGCATGTCTCTTTGACTTCTGATGTTCTTCATGATACTTCTTTTTCCTACATTCCCTGGCAATATGACCCAATTTTCCGCAATAAAAACATTTAGTTTTAGAGTATTTTTTATTCGGATGCATACCTTGAGTCAAATTTGGTCATTTATGTGAACTTGCTCCGTTTTGCTGTTGTGGACCTCCTTTCCCTTTGTAGAAGTTTTTCCTCGCCACCAATGCAAGATCGGCACTCTGGGGCTTTAGAGTCAATCTCCTCTCTTCTTCCTGCATCAGTATGCCTATCAGCTCTTCAAAATGCAGGATCTTCTCTCTGGCATTGATCCTAGTGATGAACATCTAATAATCATCAGTGACACCATTCATTGTCATGGTCACAAGATCTGTATCGTCCATTGTATGACCAATATCTGATAATTTGTTTTTGAGATCCTTGATCCTTGCTACAAATGAAGAAATCGTTTCATTCTCCTCCATCTTCATGGACAGGGTCTTACTCTTGAGAAATAAAAGGTGATTTGAATTTCTGATCTCGTACAATTCCTTCAGAATTCCCCAGATCTCGTTAGCTGACTTACCTTCTTTGATGTGCGATATAATACAGTCTTTGACTGACATCTTTAACATTGTCCTTGCTTTGCTTTCTCGTTTCTCCCAATTTGGGACCGATGTTGATCCAGCAGCAGGCTTCGGCTCATCCCCATTCACAACCTGCCAAGCACTCTGTGCTTCTAGCAGAGTCTTCATCTTAAACTTCCAATTTGCATAATTGGAACCATCGAGCTTGTTATGCTCGTTCATGCATGCTTAAAAAATATTGTTATTCATCTTGGCAATTTAGAAAAAACAAATTTAACAAGTAAAAAAAATGTTAAATTTACCCCAGATCTGTGACAGAGACAGATCATTGTTATTTGATCTCGCAGCACACCTGCAGATCACCGTGGCTTTCTTCTCAGTCTCCAGACAACCTCTTGTTTTCAGCTACATCCTTGTTCTTGGCTTCCTTTGCAATTTTCTTTGATTTACACGATCGTCGATGATATTTGCCCAATATCCGAGACTAGTCGCAATCGTTGCTGATATTTGCCCAATATCCGAGACTAGTCGCTAAAATACACCCAATTTCAGATACCTTCGTAGTTTTTTATCAATTTTCCGTGACCATCGTGGCTGTACACCTGAAAGTGCGACGATTGAAAAATGAAACATTTGCGGCTATACACTCAAAACTTGCGACGATTTAATAGTGATCGTCATCGCTGTCCACTCAAAACTTGTGACGATTTTGGTTCAAAGAACCACCCACCAACTAGTGTACAGGTTCCTCAGCCTTGATGCTCTGATACCATGATAAAAATGGCAATGTTTGTATTAAGAAATAAAACCCACTAGTCAACTCTACGAAAGAGAGTCTGAACTAGGAGAGTCTAGCTCTGCATAACACCTCTACATTGTTCATCAACATTACACATTAAATAGAATACATGCTTTTAGGGAAGTTAGAACAGCATCCTAAGAAATAGAAACTAATTCCTATCCTGAGGCTACGTGAACCAACTCTACCTATTCTAGGATATTCTCCATTATCTTCAACACTATCAAAAGAATGCAGGTCGTTGTAAAATGTGCTCCAATATCAGCCCCAGAGATCTATGCTACCTTATTAAATAAATAAAAAATATTAAATAAAATGGTAAACAAATTTTATATTTATTATTGTTATTTAATCATTTTAAAATTGAAAATATATTTATAATTTATTTATTCTTTGATATTATTTATTGGATTGTGTATTAACAAAATATTTTCATACTATCAAATTATTAAAGACTAGAAAATCCTCAAATCCAATTCCACTATATATTGCACTTATAATGTAAATCGTTTTTGAGCTTAATTTCTGAAACCAATTTTAATTTACAACGAGTACTTTCTATTTTAAAAATTTTACTTTATTATACCTAGGTCAAATATTTTATACTTGACATAAACCTTTTTTGTGGATTCTTGAAACTAATCTTAATTGGTGCTTTCTATTTTGAATGGTTTATTGTATTATACCAATGTCAAAAATTATATATATACACACGTAAAATTAATCTTAATTGATGTGGAAGTAGATAATGAACATAAATAATTTATTATTTTTTTAATATAGTTTTGGAAAAAATATTTAATAAAATATAAAAATTAAGTTATTAATGTTTCAAAATATATTTGATTTTTTTTTAATATAATGATAAATGGAATGTTTTTCAATATCATTATTAATAATAATTTCAATTATATTTTATGTTAGATATTATTATTACAATATTAGTAAGGGAATGAAGAAGAGGGGAAGATGTATAAAGAGAAAGGAGGTGGGAGAGAGAAAAGGCATAATGGGGAGGGATTCGCAATCGGGTAGTTAGGATAGAGAGGGAGAAAGGGAAGGGAAGAAAGGGAAATTGGGGGTTATTGATTGGGAGGGGGAGAGATGGGAAAGAGTGGGGGAAAGATAGAGAGGGGTGTTGTGGGAAGGGTCGGTGAGAATGGGGTGAGGTTAAGGTTGTGGGGAGTAGGGTGGAGATATATATGGGAGGGAAGAGAGAGGGTTGGAGAGGGGGATAAAGCGGTGAGTATGGTGGCAGGGAGAGAGGGGGTCTAGGAGATAGGAAGAGAGAGAAGGAGGGGCAATGATGGGTGTCAGAATGGGAGAGAGAAGTAATGGTGTGGGTATGTTTAGAAAGGGAGGGAAGGACGAAAATGCAAGGTATGATATGAAGGGAGGGAGGAGTGGTGTGGGACAAGAGAGAGGTAGGGGCAGATAGGGAATAGGAATAGGAAGGAGGGGGGAGGGATGAGGAGGAAGGGGGGAGGGGGGAGGGAGGGGTTTAGTGGTATAGGGGGTGTTTGGTGGGAGAGAAGGATGAGGAAGGGGTGAGGAGAAAGAGGGGGATGATGAGGCAAGAGAGGGAGGGGTATAAAGAGGTTGTGGTTGACGGGGAGGGGGGGTGAACAAGGGGGGAGGGATCGTCAAGGGTGGGGAAGAGAGAGAGAGAGAGAGAGAGAGAGAGGGAGGGACATGGGTTTATAGAGGGAGGAAGGGGTATAGAGGAAGCAGGGATGGGGAAGGAATGGGAAAAGAAGGGGGAGGGTCAGAAGGGGGAGGAGAGAGAGGGGAGGAGAGAGAGGGGGGGAGAGAGGGACAATTGGGGTGGTGGGAGAGGAGGGATGGTGTTGGAGAGAGAGGGCCCTATGAGATGGGGGTAAGGAGGAAAATTTGGGAGGCGGGGAGGAAAAGGTAGGGGGTGGGAGCGAAAGGGATGGGTAGAGAGGGAGGAGAGAGGGGTTTAATGGGGTGGGGAAGGAAGGGATGGAGGGGCAGTGGGTGAGATTTATTTGGAGGGGAGAGGTTGGGGGAGAGATAGGGAGGCGTGTTTGGGCAGAGAGGGTGGAAGGATCAGATAGATAGTGGGGAGAGAAAGGGGTAAGGAAAGGGTGGGGGGTTAAGAGTGCTTTGGGGGAGGGTGGGTGTTAAGCTTCAGTTGGAGGGGCAAAGGAGATGGGAGAGAGAGGGATGGGTAGAGAGGGGGACGGTGGGAGGCAAAGGGAGGAAGGTGGGGCAATGGTGTGAGGAGGAGGGGGGAGGGATTGGTTGGGAAGGATGAGGATGGGGGGTGGAGAGGGAGTGGCATGTGTAGGGTGAGAGAGTGAGAGAGAGGAAAAGAGGGGTTTAGTGGGGGGAGAGGGAGGGTGGAAAAGGGAGTGTGTGCATGGGAGGAGAGAAGGTAGAGAGGGAGAAGCAGGGGAGGGGGGAGTGAGGGATCTAGTGGGTGGGAAGGATGAAGGAGGTAGAGAAGGGGAGGTGGGAAGGGGTAGTGGGGAGGAGTGACTGGGAGGAGAGAAGACAAAGGAGATATATGTTGGGGTGGAGAGAGAGGGAGGTTTTGGTCGAAGCTGAGGAGAAAGAGGGGGAGAAGGGAGGGTTAGAGAGAGTGGGGCGACAATGTTGTGCTGCAAGGGTAGAGGATATGGGAAAGAGATGGATGAGTAGATAGGGGGTGGAGAAAGAGTTAGGGATCATGGAGCATTAGGAGGGATGCGGATTCAAGAGAGAGAAGGATTGGTGTGCATTAGATGAGAGAGGGAGGGAGTGGAAGAGGGGGATAGAAGGCTTTGGTAGAGGGGATAGGGAGGAGGAGGTAGAGAGGAGGAAGGAGGGAGGGTTAGTAGGGGTGAGCAAATTGGGATGCGTGAGGGTAGGGGAGAGATAAGCAGGGGTGTTGCGAGAGGGGGGAAAGGAAGTAGGTGAGGAGAAAGAGGGGGAGAAGGAAGGGTTAGAGAGAGTAGGGTGGTTATGAAAGCCACAAGAGTTGAAAAATTTTGTTGTTTTTTGGGGAAGAGACACATCCATCGTCTACTAGTGAAAGAAAACCACTCAGTGAAGGCTCTTTTCCATCATACTCCACTACCATATGCTGGGAGAGCCAAGCATATCATAGCAAAATATTCAAGAAACTTAGGAATTAAAGTCACTATTTCCTATTATCAACTATAAATTCATTAGTGTTGTATGTTGTAAGTCACTGGTGCATTTGTAAGAAATCCCAAAGAGAAGACAATAACAACTCAAGGCAGTGCTTTTTAGAGTTATGTAGATCAAAAGATCAGTGTGTAGGCATTAATAAAATCCTCACAAAAAAATGGTTGAAATAATTAAGGGGGAGAATGTTAGAGATCATTATTTCACTGCCTTTAGGCATCACAACCACAATCAGCACCTCTTTAACTTATTCGGATTCGAACAGTCAACATTGCCTCCAACCGCCCACCGCCTTAGCTTATTTAGAACTGAAAGGGAAACAACACTTGGAAAAATCAATATTCAAATTGATTTAATTGACTAAAGTTTTTGTATAAATAGATATGCTCAGCCAAAGGCAGACATCCCAATCTTTGTTTGGGATTTGTTTGTTTAATTTAGCATTCCTAGTTGTGTTGTGTTTTGGTATGTATTATTTCTTTCAAGTGTTATAGAATCCGGCCCTAGGCCTATTCCCACAAGGGAGGTCCTAGGGACAAATAGATGTAGTTTATAGTCTGTCACATGGACTTATGTAGGGTGAGTCTACTATATGAATAATGTGTGAAGTCTAAATCCCAAGGAACTTCCGTGTGTTTACTTGTACTGTTGTAACAATTTGTAATCCCATCTTCTATTTTTACAAAGTACTTTGAAGTGGTATGAAAGTCAAAAAGTTGAACAATTTCATTGTTTGTTGGGGGAGAGCCGCACTCACTATCTACCAGTGAAAGACAACCACTCGATGAAGGCTCTTTGTCATAGTACTCCATTGTTATATCCTGGGAGAGCCAAGAATATCATAGCTAGAAAACTCAAGAAACTTAGAAATTGAAGTCACCATTGTCTATTATTGACTCTAAATTCACCAATGTTGTATGTTGAAAATCACCCATGCATTTGTAAGAAATCCCAAAGAGAAGATAATAACAACTCAAGAAAAAAAGAAAAAAAAAACTAGAGTTATGTAGATCAAAAGATCAGTTTGTATGTAGGTACAAGAGAGAAAAGAAGAATGCCTATTTTGAAGAAAGCTCAAAGAGAAGATAAGATCAACTCAAGACAATGTTTTTTGTAGTTGTGTAGATTAGAAGATCAGTTTGTAGACATTTATAAAATCCTCACAAAAAAAAAAAAAATGAGTGAAATAATTAAGAGAGAGAATGTTAGAGATAATTAGATAATTATCTCATGCCTTTAGGCGTCACTGCCACAGTCAGTACCACTTTAACTTATTCATATTCGAACAGTCAACATTGCCTCCAACCACCCACCGCCTTAGCTTATTAAGGATTGAAGGGGCAACACTACCTCACAAAATCAATATTCAAATTGATGTAATTGACTGAATTTTTTGTATAAATAGATATGTTTAGCTAGAGGCAAACATCCCACTCTCTGTTAGATATTTCTTTATTTAATTTAGTAGTCGTAGTTGCATATTGGTTTGTATTGTTTCTTTCAAGTGGTATTAGAGTCGTCCTTGGGCCTACTGCCTCACGAGAGGGCTTCAAGACGAATAGAGTAGTTTATAGTCTATCACTTGGACTTATGTAGGGTGATTTTGCTATATGAAAAAAAATGTGAAGTTTAAATCCCAAGGAACCCATGTGTATTTACTTGTACTATCGTAGCAATTTGTAATTTTGTCTTATATTTTTACAAAGTACTTTGAAGTGGTATGAAAGACAAAAGTGTTGAACAATTTTGATGTTATTTGTGGGGGGAGCTGCATTCACCATTTTCCAGTGAAAGACAACCACTCATTGAAGGTTCTTTTCAATCGTACTCCACTTCCATATTTCGGGAGAGCTAAGCATATCATAGCCAAAAAACTCAAGAAACTTAGGAATTGAGGTCACCACTACCTGTTATCGACTCTAAATTCACCAATGTTGTATGTTGTAATTCACCCATGAATTTGTAAGAAATCCGAAAGAGAATATAATAACAACTCAGGACAATGCTTTTTGGAGTTATGTAGATCAAAAGATCTATTTGTAAGCATTTATAAAATCCTCACAAAAAAAAATTGGTTGAAATAATTAAGGGGAAGCACTGCCTCGCAAAATCAATATTCAAATTGATGTAACCGACTGAATTTTTTGTATAAATAGATATGCTCAACTAGAGGCGGACATGCCACTCTCAATTTTATATTTCGTTATTTAATTTAGCAGCCATAGTTGCATTTTAGCCTATATAGTTTCTTTCAAGTGGTATTAAATCTATCCCTGGGCCTACTCCCTCACAGGAGAGCCTAGGGATGAATAGAGTAGTTTATAGCCTATCACCTAGACTTATGCAGGGTGAGTCTACTATATGAATAATGCATGAAGTCTAAATCCCAAGGAACCTTCGTATGTTTACTTGTATTGTTGTAGCAATTTGTAATTTCGTCTTCTATTTCTACAAAGTATTTTAAAGTGGTATGAAATCCAGAAGAGTTAAACAATTTCAATGCTTGTTGGGGGAGAGTCACATTCACCATCTGTTAGTGAAATAAAACCACTCAATAAAGTCTCTTTGCCACCGTACTCCACTTCCATATGCCAGGAGAGACAAGCATATCATATTAAGAAAACTCAAGAAACATAGGAATTCAAGTCACCGCTGCCTATTATCGACTTTAAATTCATCGATGTTGTATGTTGTGAGTCACTCATGCCTTTGTAATAAAGCCCAAAGAGAATATAATAACAAATCAAGACAATTCTTTTTGGATTTATTTAGATCATAAGATCAGTTTGTATGAAGGTAGAAGACAGAAAAGAAGAATGTCTATTGTGAAGAAATACCCACTCTTTGTTTGAGATTTATTTGTTTAATTTAGCAGTCGTAGCTATAGTTTGGTCTATATTGTTTCTTTCAAGTGGTATCGGAGTCAACCCTGAGCCTACTCCCTCATGGGAGGGCCTAGGAACAAATAGAGTAGTTTATAGTATGTCACCTAGACTTATGCGGGGTGATTCTAGTATATGAATAATGTGTGAAGTTTAAATTCCAAGGAAGCTCCGTGTGTTTACCTGTACCGCTATAGAAATTTGTAATTACGTCTTATATTCTTACAAAGTACTTTGAAGTGGTATGAAATTCAGAAGAGTTGAACAATTTCGTTGTTTGCAGGGGGAGAGTCGCATTCACGGTCTGTCAGTGAAAGACAACCACTCGCTAGAGGTTCTTTGCCACCATATTCCTTTGCCATATGCTGGGAGAGCCAATTATATCATAGCCATAAAACTCAAGAAAATTAGGAATTGAAGTCACCAATGCCCATTATCAACTCTAAATTCACTGATGTTGTATGTTGTAAGTCACCCATGCATTTGTAAGAAATCCCAAAGAGAAGATAATAACAACTCAAGACAATTTTTTTTTGAGTTATGTAGATTAGAAGATCAATTTGTATAAAATCCTCACAATTTTTTTTTGGGTGAAATAATTAAGGGGGAGAATGTTAGAGATAATTATTTCATCACCTTTAGTCATTGTTTCCACAGACAACACCACTTTAACTTATTCAGAATTGAATAGTCAACATTGCCTCCAACTGCTCACTGCCTTAGCTTATTTAGAATTCAAGGGGCAACATTGCATAGAAAAATCAATGGTCAAATTAATGTAACCAACTGATGTTTTAGAATAAATAGATATGCTCAGCTAGAGGCGAACATCCCACTCTATTTTTTATGTTTCTTTGTTTAATTTAGCAACCATAGCTACATTTTGGTTTGTATTGTTTCTTTCAAGTGGCATCATATCCGGCCCTTGGCTTACTCCCTCAGAGGAGAGCCTAGGGATGAATAGAGTAGTTTATAGTTTGTCACCTGGACTTATGCAGGGTGTCTCCTATAAGAATAATGCGTGAAGTATAAATCCCAAGGAACCTCTTCGTGTTTACCTGTACTTTCTGTAGCAATTTGTAATTTCGTCTTCTATTTTTACAAAGTACTTTGAAGTGGTATGAAATCCAGAAGAGTTGAATAATTTTGTTGTTTTCTGGGGGAGATTCACATTCACCATTTGCTAGTGAAAGATAACCCCTTGTTGAAGGCTCTTTTCCACCATACTCCCCTACCATATATCAAGAGAGCCAAGCATATCATAGCCAGGAAACTCAAGAAACTTAGGAATTGAAGTCATTTCTACCTGTTACTAACTCTAAATTCATCGATGTTGTGTATTGTAAGTCACTCGTGCATTTGTAAGAAAGCCCAAAGAGAAGACAATAACAACTCAATACATTGCTTTTTGGAGTTATGCAGATCAAAAGATCAGTTTGTATGCAGGTACAAGAGAGAAAATAAGAATGCCTACTGTGAAGAAATCCCAAAGAGAAGATAATAACAACTCAAGACAATGCTTTTTGGAGTTATGTAGAACGGATTAGTTTGTAGACATTTATAAAATCCTCACACAAAAAAAAAAATGGGTGAAATAATTAAGGGGAAGAATGTTAGAGATAATTATTTCACCACCTTTAGGCATCAATGCCATACTCAGCACCACTTTAACTTATTCATATTTGAATAGTCAACATTGCCTCCAACCAACCACCACCTTAGCTTCTTCAGAATTGAAAGGGCAGCATCGCCTCGAAAAATCGATATTCAAATTGATGTAACCAACTGAATTTTTTGTATAAATAGATATGCTCAGCCAGAGGGAGACATCCCACTCTCTGTTTGAGATTTGATTTTTTAATTTCGTAGTCGTAGCTACGTTTTGGTCTGTATTTTTTCTTTCAGAATTTATGTCATGTAAAAGTATGGTTCCAGATATCATTTGATTGGTTTGTCTGAGGAAATTCAATCTTGGAGCAGAAGGAAACAAACGAATGATTTTCATTTGGAGAGGTTTACTTTATTACACCAGGTTCAAATCTTTCATACTCTACTAAAACTATACATTCGTGAAACTAATCTTAATTGACTTCGCAGTAGTTATATAAATAATAAAAATAAATGGCATATTATTTATTAAATATGTTGAAAGAAAGAAAAACATTTAATAAAATATGGGAACGAACTTATTAATATTTAAAAATGTTTTTAATAAAAAAAATATTATATTTTATTAAGTATTCGAGGTTTTCACAATGCATTATATTAGATATCATTTTTTTGGATTCAACTGCATTAAGTAAGTCATTCATCTATGACCATTTCCATGAAGTGGTGATTGACGCTATGTGATTTATTTCACTAGTTTCAATCCCACTTCTTCACCCCTGTGAGCATCACCTGATGCAATGAGTGCTAAGTGGACTATTAAAAAATCATGAGAAATTAGTCAGTTATGACTACCTCTCATGGAAATGGTCATAGATGAATGACTTACTTAACGCAGTTGAATCCCAAAAAATGATATCTATTATGTTAGATATTTTTATTACAATTTATTTAATGGAGTAACTCTATAAGTAAAGGGTGTGAGAAGAAAGGGGAAGGTGAATAGAGAGAGAAAAAAGAGTGTGGAGAGAGGGGTGAAGTAGAGGGGAGTATCTCTCTCTCTCTCTCTCTCTCTCTCTCTCTCTCTCCCCGCTTTGTCCCTCCCTTATCCCTCTAAATCTTTTTCTCTCTCTACCTTTGTCCCTCCCCCTCTCTCACATCCTCACCCTACCCTCTCTCTCACCCCCCTCTCCCTCTTCCCCCCCCTATCACACTCCCTACCTCTATTTCTATCCCTACCCTCTCTCTAACTCCCCCTTCACCTACCCCTACACACACACTCCCCCTCACCCATGCTCTCTCTATCTCCTTCCTCACTCTGCATCACCCTCCCTTCTCACTCTCCCTATTTCTCTCTCTCTCTCTTTGTCACCCCCTCTCGTGATCCCCTCTATAAACCCCCTTCTCTCACTTTGTGTCCCACCGCCCCTTTATTTATCTCTCCCATATTTTATTCCCTCTTTTTTATCTCTTGCTCCTCTGTCCCCCTCGCTCCCTCTATCACCCCATTCTTTCTCTTCTTGTCTCCCTTGTCACCTCCCGTCCCTCCCTCTCACTCACTTCCCATCCCCATCCCCCCTCTCCCTCTCCCTTTCCTCCCCCTCTCGCACTCCCCCTCACTCACTCCCTATCCCCACTCCCTTCTTCCTCCCCTCCCCTTATCTCACTCTATCCAACCCTCCCTCCCTCTCTCTCCCCAACATCCCCCTCTCTACCTCCCTCGCCATCACTCTCTCTCCCCCCACCCATGTCTCTTTCTCCATCCCACTCTCCCACTCTCCCGCTCCTCCCCCACCCTCTCTCCCACTCTCACTATCTTCTCTCTACCTCCCCTTCTTTTCCCCTCTCTCCCCCTCTCTCTCACTCCCTCTACCCCTCCCTCTGCCCCCTCCAATCTCTCTCTCTCTCTCAGCCTACCCCTCCCTCTATCTACTTTCCCCTCTTGTTCTTCCCTTTCTCCATTGCTTTCTTTGTCTCAGCCCCCTTACCCACTCTCTCTTTCTCTCTCTCTCACATGTGCCCCTCCCTCCATCCTTGTTTGTTTAGCTCTCTCTCCCTCACCTTTGCTCTCTCTATCTCCCTCCTCACTCTCCCTCTCCTCTGTTGAGATTTTCTGTTTGAGCAAAATAGGAAAAATCTCAGCTGATGACAACAATAGGGATTCAGTTCCTAGATTAGCTCCAGGTTGTTGGGAGGGAGTTAATGCCTCCTATATTTGATGTGAGGGAGTTATGAGGCTGTTAGATTCTCTAGGCTATATAACAGGAAACCATTTGGATGGTTTGCAAGAGAGTGTGAGGATTTCATGATGTAATCTCCTAATTTGATTAATAAACTCCTGATGCCTATGTTTGGTGGACGTAGCCCAGATTGGTTGGGTGAACCACGTTAAAAGCTGTGTCTTATGTGCTTGATTTTTCCTGCTGTGTTATTTGTTGTTTAATTTAGTTGTGCATCTCTCCAACAATTGGTATCAGAGCATGTTGGAGGTGCTGCCTGGAGCGCTGGCTGTGCTGGAGCTGCACTGTTTGGAGGTAGAGCGCAGGTGTTGCTGGAGCGCTGCTGTTGCTGGCATGGAGAGTTTTTTCTCTGGTTGCTGGAGTTGTTGGTGTGTGACTCCGTGTGAATGCGTTCAGAAGCGGATGCGTATTCTATAACATTGCTGGAGCTGTTGGTGCGTATTAAATTGCTGTGTGTTTAATTGACTTGCTGTGCCTCTGAATTCCAACAAAGAGGTCGCTCACGAGAGAGACACTCCGGGGGAAAGCATAGCGACTCTCGTTCGAAATCCAAAGGAAAGAAGCCAAAGGTGAAGTGCTGGCATTGTGGCAAGGCTGGACATCTGAAAAAGGATTGCTGGAAGCGAAAGCAGGCTGCTAAAGAAGGCTCTTCGACAGAAAAGAAGGAAGCTAACACCACAGATACAGGTTCAGTATCAGGTTCAGGTATAAGTGATGAGGTATTGTCTGTTAATGTTTCAAAACATGATCAACATTGGTTGTTAGATTCCGGGGCATCTAACCACATGTGTATTCATAAAGATTGGTTTAAGACATATAGATCAGTTGATGATGGAGTCGTATACATGGGTAATGATGTCACTTGCAGTATTGTTTGAATAGGAAGTATAGAACTGGAAATGTTTGATGGCACAACCAAATTGTTAACTGATGTGAGACATGTACCAGATTTAAGGAAAAATTTGATTTCATTAGGAGCACTTGATTCAAATGGATATAAAACTGTAATTCAAGGTGGAGTTATGAAAATCTATAAAGGTATCTTACTAGTGATGAAAGCTAAGAAAGTAGGAAATCTATTTCAGTTAGAAGGTAGAACTGGGTCAGATCATGTGTCTGTGTCTGAACATGACAGTAGTTCCATTCACTTATGGCATCAAAGATTGGGGCATATGAGTGAAAGAGGATTGAAAATTTTGGCTGACCGAAAGTTACTTCCTAATCTAAGATCTGGAAAATTGGATTTCTGTAAACATTATCTGTTTGGTAAACAAAGTAAACAAAAGTTTAAAACAGGCAAACATACTAGTAAAGGGATACTTGATTATATTCATTCAGATGTGTGGGGTCCAGCCCCTACAGCGTCATATGGTGGCTCGTCATATTTTGTGTCGTTTATTGATGACTTTTCTCGGAAAGTATGGGTCTACATGTTGAAAAAGAAGTCTGATGTTTTTACAGTTTTCAAGCAGTTTAGAGCATTGGTAGAAAACAGCACTGGTAGAACTATAAAATGTTTAAGAACTGACAATGGTGGTGAGTTTTCCTCCAAGGAGTTTGACAGCTATTGCAAGGATGCAGGGATCGAAAGACATAAGACCACAGTTTATACTCCTCAGCAGAATGGAGTTGCTGAACGCATGAACAGGACTCTTCTAGAGAGAGCAAGGTGTATGTTGAGTAACACCGGGTTGCAAAAGGAGTTGTGGACGGAAGCAGTGGCAACAGCTTGTTATGTGATAAACCGATCTCCATCAACGGCAATAGGCTGCAAGGTTCCGCAAGAGGTATGGACAGGACACCCTTGTGACTATTCTAAATTCAGAGTGTTTGGTTGTGATGCATATGCTCTAGTGCCTAAACATCAGCGAACTAAATTAGATCCGAAATCGAAAAGGTATATCTTGTTGGGTATGGTGATGGAACAAAGGGATATAGATTGTGGGATCCTACTACCCGCAAAAATCATCATCAACAGAGATGTAAAGTTTAATGAATCCTCTCTTGTACAGTTAGATGTAGATAGAAGATTGAAACAGGATGATGTATCTGATTTCCAGCATATTCAGTTTGACAGCATTTCTAATGATAGTCATAACGACCATAGTTCAGATTCTAGTCATGAACAGGTTTTAGAATCAGATTATGAACAGGGTTCAGATGGAGGACATGAACAGGTCTCAGATGGCGATCATGAAGAAGTTTCTACAGATGATAGACAACCAATTGTGGAAGCACCAGAAACATTCTTAAGGAGGTCTACAAGGATCAAACGTCGTCCGAGAAGGTATGATGATCATGTTACTTCAGTTGCTTTGATCGCTAATGATGATGAACCTTTGTATTATCAGGAAGCTGTAGAAGGTTCAAATAGTGACAAATGGAAAGCAGCCATGAAGGAAGAAATGATGGCCTTAGGTAAGAATGGTACGTGGGATCTGGTTGAACTTCCCAAAGGCAGGAAAACTGTGGGATGCAAGTGGGTGTTCAAGCTGAAACGGGGTGTGAATGATATGGAAGACAGGTACAAAGCGAGACTGGTTGCAAAAGGGTTTTCTCAGAAAGCTGGCATAGACTTTCATGAGATATTTTCACCAGTGGCTAAAATTGTTTCAATTAGAATTGTGTTAGCATTAGTGGCTTTGTTTGATTTGGAGTTGCAGCAGTTAGATGTTAAGACTGCATTTCTACATGGTGATTTAGATGAGGAAATATATATGGAACAACCGGAAGGGTTTGTTCAGCATCGCAATGAGAAATTTGTCTGCAGGCTCAAGAAGTCATTATATGGCCTGAAGCAGTCGCCTCGGCAGTGGTATAAGAAGTTTGATTCTTTCATGTTGAGTCAAAAATATGTAAGAAGTGAATATGATCATTGTGTTTACTTTAAACAATTAAATAATGGCATGTTCATTATCTTAGTATTGTATGTTGATGATATGCTTTTAGCAAGCAAAAGCATTGAAGAAATCAATAGGTTAAAGACTCAGATGGCAAGGACGTTTGATATGAAAGATCTAGGAGCCGCAAGACAGATTTTGGGCATGGAGATTTTCAGAGACAGGAGCAATGGTAAGCTGTGGCTATCACAACAAAAGTATGTTGAGAAAATACTTTTGAGGTTTGGTATGAATAATGTGAAGCCTGTGTCAGTCCCTTTAGCTTCCCATTTTAAGCTTTCTTCGAGTTTATGTCCTAATACAGATGAAGAAAAGGATTATATGTCTCGAATTCCATATGCCAATGTAGTAGGGTGTTTAATGTATGCGATGGTGTGTACGCGACCAGATATTTCTCATGCAGTTGGGGTTGTCAGCAGGTACGTGGCAGATCTAGGTAAAGAACACTGGTCAACAGTAAAATGGGTGCTTCGGTACTTGAGAGGCACAAGTAGTTATTGTATTTCTTACAATAAGAGTAGTGAATTTGTTTGTGGATATGTTGATTCCGACTTTGCAGGTGATTTGGATAAGAGAAGATCAACTTCAGGGTACGTCTTTACTCTTGCAGGTGGAGCTATCAGCTGGATGTCAAAGCTACAGAATATTGTTGCTTTGTCCACTACTGAAGCAGAATACATTGCTGCTTCTCATGCTTGCAAAGAGGCGGTTTGGTTGAAAGGTTTGCTTGGTGAGTTTGGTAGGTTACAGGACAACATCAGGTTACTTTGTGATAGTCAAAGTGCAATACATTTGGCTAAGAATCTGGCCTATCATAGTAAGTCAAAGCATATTCCAATCAAATATCATTTTGTAAGACAGGTTATCACTGAAAGGGGAGTTTCTCTTGAAAAGGTGCATACAAAGGAGAACTGTGCAGACATGTTCACGAAACCAGTTTTGTTGGAGAAGCTACGCTGGTGTTTGGCTTCTCTTGGCTTGCAGAAAAGATAAAATAATAATAACAGGGCATCAGGCGAATTGTTGTCAAGGTGGAGATTGTTGAGATTTTCTGTTTGAGCAAAATAGGAAAAATCTCAGCTGATGACAACAATAGGGATTCAGTTCCTAGATTAGCTCCAGGTTGTTGGGAGGGAGTTAATGCCTCCTATATTTGATGTGAGGGAGTTATGAGGCTGTTAGATTCTCTAGGCTATATAACAGGCAACCATTCGGATGGTTTGCAAGAGAGTGTGAGGATTTCATGATGTAATCTCCTAATTTGATTAATAAACTCCTGATGCCTATGTTTGGTGGACGTAGCCCAGATTGGTTGGGTGAACCACGTTAAAAGCTGTGTCTTATGTGCTTGATTTTTCCTACTGTGTTATTTGTTGTTTAATTTAGCTGTGCATCTCTCCAACATCCTCACCCTCGCTCCTTACTCTCCCCGCTCTCTCTCTCTTTTTATCACCCCCTCTCATGATCCCCTCTTTAAACCCCGTCTCACTCTACATCCCACCACCCCCCTATTTCTCTCTTCCGTCTTTTACTCCCTCTTTTTGATCTCTTGCTCTTCCCTCCCCTCTCTCACTCCCCATCCCCATTCTTCCTCCTCTCTCCTCCCCTACCCCTCTCTCCACCTCCCTCTCCCCTTCTCTTCTTTCCCCTCTCTATATCTCTCTATCTCTCCCACCCACTCTCAATCCCCCTCTTATTTATTTCTCTATGTTCTCTATCGATCGTCCTTCCACACCCCCTTCCCCTCTCTATCTCTCCCCCTCCCCTCTCTTTCACTTTATCTCTATCCAGCCCTCCCTCCTTTTTCTGTCTTATGTTCCATTGCCCTCGCCCCTAATCCCACTCTCTCCTCCGCCCCCCTTCCCCTTTCCCCTTCCTTTCCGACCATTCGTCCATTCCCAAATCCCTATTCTTCTCTTCCACCTGATAAATTTACTTTTAGAAAGAAGTTATCGTATAAATCTATTTTCTTTTCTTAATTTGATTATTTGAAGTTTTACTTAAAAATTGAAAATAAGAAGGGTTTTTACTTTTGGGTTATAAATCTAGAAAAACAATTTTTCTTTGTTTGACACGGATTACTTAAATTTGTAATGGAATATTAAATGGGAAAGGGGAAAAAAATATAATAAGTTAAATTTAAGTAATGGAATATTAAATGGAAAAGGGGAAAAAATATAATAACTTAAATTTTAATATCTTATACGAATGTAACAATAATAATAGTAAAAAATACTTATATTGCTCCTCAAGGACCACATCTACTCTGGAAAAAGGAAATTTCAGCCGAGATACCAACAGTTTGTATCCGGCAAGAAACTTACTATTCTTCTACTCATGTCAAAAACAGGAATGTTAATCTTAAAAAACTAACTTACGGTTTTGAAATATTTGTAATTATTCTCTTCTCTACCTTGCAACCCAAAATAAATGGACAGAAAAATGAAGAACTTCGATCATTTTTTTTCGTAAAACTCATGAGAATGTATTCTCGTTCGTTTAAAAAGCTGAAGTTAACAACCACTCGCACAAACAGAATTGCACACCAGCAAAAGTTAAAGATAATTAATGTAATTTACAGGTTGGCAATGATACAAGCACAAAAGCCAGAAAGCTGAAACAACAGAAAAGAATTAACAACTACTGGCACACTTAAATATCAAGATTTCATACTTAAAATTCACAAAATGTCAAATTCTCTATGAATCTCCCACTTACACTTACATGATCGTGATTGACTCCCTTCGTCGTTATGAATACGATGTCATAAAACAAAAATATATATTCCATTCTTTCTCTATTATTTCATGCCATGCCATCGCAATCAACGATGATCTTCGAAATGTAGATAGTAAATGTCATCCTCAATTTAAAATTATATTAAAATTTTATAATAAATATTTATATATTTTTAAAATTAATTTTACATTATCACATTAAAAAATATGTTTTTTTCTAATTTCAAATCTAAAATTTTACTAAATTGATATTATCGTAAAGTTTTTTTATCTTATCCCCACAAACAAGAAAGTCTCACATACAACCTTAACTTATTTAACAAATATTCATCAACCAAATACACTAATAACCAAATAACTTCAAAACTACAAATCTTCAATGGGATTACTAAATTAGAAATTAAAAATAATAATAATGAAACGGAATTATATAAAGAATAAAACCCAGTCATTTTCTATTTACAATTGTCTGTTAGCTTTTAAATAAAGGTTAGCTAATTTTGTTATCCTTTTAACAGTTGTTCCAAACGGCTATAAGAAGATTTGGAAGTTGCTCCAAACGGCTAGAAAAGGATTTGAAAGTTGCTCCAAATGGTTAGAAAATGATTTGGAAGTTGCTCCAAATCGATTTGACTAGCGGTTGATAAAAGATGGTAGACATTTGGCTAGCCGTTGTTTAAAAAACTAATTGACAATTTTAAATGGGAAAGGATTTGGTTTTTTAGAAAAGGAAAAACTACAAGAATACTTTATATAACTCTGTTTAGGGTTGGTCTCATCATTCTTTTGTTCTAAATACTAATGTAGTAGTGGGTCTGCTTGTAGTTTTGAAGTTCTGGGGTTCTTTGTATTGTTCTTTAGGGTTAGTTATGGATGACGGAAAGATGAAGCAAAGGGCATGGACGGTTAGCCATTCATTTGTCAATTACAATTGCGGAACATTCATTCCATTTAATTGCAGGTACATTCAAATCTATATCGGTTTTCACTGTAATTAAATCTTGATTTGGTGCGGTTAGGTGGAAATTTTGTTGCTCATTAATTAGTCTGTCAAAATTATTCAATCAAAATTATTAGTTATGGATGAAGAAAAGATGAAGCAAAGGGAATTTAAAAGAAGTTGGCCATGCATTGATCAATTACAATTGCGATACATTCATCCCATTTAATTGCAGGTACATTCAAGCCTAATGGTTTTCACAAGTAATTAAATCTTGATATGGTGTAGCTCGGTGGAAATTTTGTTGCCACTTGAGCTCATTAATTAATCTGCCATAATTATTCAATGAAGAAATCTTGAAATTCAAAGCAAATCGTTCTTCACAGGGTTTTGTTGTTTCCAATTTTTCATTCTATTCCTTTAATCAGCCAATATTACATGTTGTGATATATATATATTTGTTGCAGTTTGAATTCCCCTTGATAAGCCAATATATCTTTTATTATCTGTTTGCTGGTATTTTACATCAAAACCCTAGGAGAAGATTATTTTGCTCTGCCTGTATTTTCGGATATGAATATTTGTTCACTTAATGGTGTGATTAATAGAGCGATGCCGCGTTTGGTCTCGTGGGAGAAGAATATTTTGAAAATGAATATGTGTTCCTCATGAGACACAGAAGCCATCAAACATCTCTTATATTACTTTTGTTTACATATGTTATGCTCTTTCTTTAATTTCTATTTTAAAATTCGTCTCTCGGGCTTCTGTGCAATTCTGGGTGTGCTCATTGGTGTTAATTCTTTTAAGTTGTTTCAGCTTTCTGGTTTTTGTGTTTTTATCATTGCTGACCTCTAAATTACATTAATCATCTTTAACTCATTTTTAAAAAGAAATAGAAGATGTTCTGATGAGTTCTACAAAGAAAACAATATTGATTCAAGTTCTTAATCGTTCTCCCTATTTATTTTGGTTGTAGGGTAGAAAAAATAATAATTACAAATAGTTTTTCAGTTGGTTAAGATCCCTGTTTTTTAAGTTTTTTTTGCATGAATAGAGGAATATGAATAGTGATTTTTTTGCGAGATACAAATGGTTGGTGGCTTTACTGTAATTTCTTTTTTCTTAGAGTAGATATGGCAGTTGAGGAGCAATATATGTATTTTGTGAGTATTATTATTATCGTGCTCTTTATATATTTCTATTTTAAAAATTCTGGATGTGCTGGGAGTTAGATAATTCTTTTATGTTGTTTCATCTTTCTGGCTTTTGTGCTTTTATCATTGTTGGCCTCTAAATTACATTAATCATCTTTAACTTCATTTTTTTTTAAAAGAGAAGACGTTCTGATGAGTTCTGCGATGAAAACAATATTGATTGAAGTTCTGAATCTTTCTCTCCATTTATTTTGGTTGTAGGGTATAAAAAAGAATAATTATAAATATTTGTTCCAGATCGTGGAAAGACCAAATTTCAAAACGGTAAGTGTTGTTTTAGGTTAATATCCTTGTTTTATTTTTAGGTTTTCTTTTATATGAATAGAAGAAATAGGGAGAAAAATAGATGGAGGGGAGTGAGAGAGGGGGAAAGAGATGAAGAAGAGATAAATAGATGGAGGGGGAGAGAAAGATAGAGAGAGGGGGGAGGAGAGGGAGAGGTGGATGGGGAGGGGGAGGCGGAGAGGGAGAGGTGGATGGGAGAGAGGGGGGAGAGAGATGAAGAGGAGATAAATAGATGGAAGGGAGTCAAAGAGGGGGAGAGAAAGATAGAGAGAGGGGGGAGGAGAGGGAGAGGTGGATGGGGAGGGATAAGGGGAGAGGGAAGGAGGTAGTGGGAGAGAGGGGGGAGGCAGAGGTGGATGGGGAGCGGGAGGAAGAGGTAGTGGGAAGAGGGAGAGAGTGGAGACAAGAAGAGAGATGAGGCGGGATACAGGGATTAAGAGAGGGTGGAGAGGGATAAAGGGAGCGAAAGGGACGAAGGGAGAGAGAGAAGGTAAGGAGAGAAATAGAGGGAGGGGGAGTGAGAGTTGGGGGGAGGGGGTGAGAGAGATAGAGATAGGGGAGGGGGAGAGAATGGGAGAGAGATATCAAGAGGGAAAGGAGAGAGAGATAGAGGAGAGGGAAAGGTGTCAGGAGAGGGGGAGTGAGAGAGAGAGGGCAGGGAGGAGGAGTGAGAGAGGGAAGGAGGTAGGGGAAGAGAGAGAGGGGGAGGAGAGGGAGAGGTGGATGGGGAGGGGTAGTGAGAGAGGGAAGGAGGTAGGGGGAGAGAGAAAAGTAAGGAGGTAGTGGGGAGAGAGGGGGGAGGGCAGGATGGTGAGGAGGAGTGATATAGGAAAGGAGGTAGTGGGGAGAGGGGGAGGGTAGAGAGAGAGAGAAAGAAGGGGGGATACGAGGATTAAGAGAGGGTGGAGAGGAATAAAGGGAGAAAAAGGGAAGGAGGGAGGGAGCGAGAGAGAGAGAGGGAGGGAGGGGTATAGGGAGTGAGAGAGAAGGTGAGGAAGGGAAAGAGAAGGTGAGGAAGGGAAGGGGGAGAGGGATTGAGAGAGAAGGTAGGGAGATAAATAGAGGAAGGGGGAGTGAGAGATGGGGGTAGGGAGGGAGAGAGATAGTGAGAGGGGAGGGGGGAGAGAATGGGAGAGAGATAGCGAGAGGGGAAGGAGAGAGAGTGAGAGGAGAGGGAAATTTGTCAGGAGAGGGGGAGTGAGAGAGAGGGTAGGGAGAGAGAGAGAAAGAGGTAGGGGGAGAGAGAGAAGTAAGGAGGTAGTGGGAAGGGTGGTTGTAGAGAGAGAGAGAGCGAATGAGGGGTACGGGGGAGAGGGATTCAGAGAGAAGGTAGGGAGAGAAATAGAGGTAGGGAGAGTGAGGGAGAGATATAGGGAGAGTGGAGGGGGAGAGAATGGGATAGAGATAGCGAGAGGGGAAGGAGATAGAAAGGTGTTGGGAGAGGGGGAGTGAGAGAGAGGGTAGGCAGGGGGGTGAGAGGGAGGAAGAGAGAGAAAGAGAGAGCAAGGGGGAGAGAGAATGTGGGAAGAGTGAGAGAGAGGGGAGAGCAGGAGAGAAAGAGAGGGAGAGGGTGGGATGGAGAGGGGGAGGTAGGGATAAAGGGAGGGAAGAAGAGGGGGAGAGGGAGGGAGGGATAAGGGGTGTGTGATTGAGTGAGAATGAGACTAAGGGAGGAGGGATAAGGTGAGTGAGGGAGAAGGGAGGTAAATAGAGGGGGGAGAGAAACAGGGATAGGGAGGAAGGGAGAGAGGGGGAGTGAGAGAGATGGTAGGGAGAGAAAAAGAGGGGGGTTGGATTGGGGGGTTGGGAGGGGGGGGGAGAGAGGAAAAAGGGGAGGGAGAGGGGGGTTGGGAGGAAAAAGGGGATGGAGAGGGGGGTATGGCGAGGGCAGAAAGGGAGGGAGAGGGGGGTATAGGGGTATGGAAAGAGAGGGCGGATGGGTATAAAGGTAGGGAACAAGAAGGAGAGAAAAAGAGGGGGGGTTGGATTGGGGGGAGGGGGGGAATAGAGGAAAAAGGGGAGGGAGAGGGGGGTATGGCGAGGGCAGAAAGGGAGGGAGAGGGGGGTATAGGGGTATGGAAAGAGAGGGGGGATGGGTATAAAGGTAGGGAACAAGAGGGAGAGAGAGGGAGGGGTAGGGGGTGTGAGGCTGAGTGGGAGTGAGACATAGGGGTAAGGTGAGTGAGGGAGAGAGGAGGTAGATATATGGGGAGGAGGGGAAGGGGAAAGAGGGGAGTGAGGGAGAGGGAGGGGGTGGGGATAAAGAGAGGCACTGAGAGGGAGAGGGAGGGGGTGGCGATAAAGAGAGGCACTGAGAGGGGGGAGGGGTAGAGAGAGAGAAGGAGAGGGGAATGAGAGAGAAGGATGGGTGGGATGAGTGAGAGAGGGGAGATAGAAAGAGGAAGAGGGAGAGGGTAGGGAGAGAAATAGAGGGAGGGGGTTGAGAGATAGAAATGGGAGGGAGAGTGGGGGAGGAGAGGGAGAGAAGGAAGAAGAGGGGGAGTGAGGGAGAGATTAAAGAGTTGGAGTGAGATTGGGAGGGGGAGAGAGGGAGAGAGAGTAGAGTGAGAAAGGGGGATAGATGGATGGGGGATATATAGAGTAAGGTGAAGGGAGGAGCGAGAGAGTGGGAGCAAGAGAGAAAGAAAGAGAGAGAGGGAGTGAGGAAGCAGGGGTGAGGGAGGATAAAGGGGAGACATAAAGGGTGAGAGAGGGGAGGAGTGAGAAGGATGGGGGGGGGACTAGGAGAGAGAGTAGGTAGGGGGGTGAGAAGGGGGAAGAGAGAGAAAGAGAGCAAGGGGGAGAGAGAGGGATGGGGGAGAGAGAAAGTGGGGAGAGGGAGCAGCGGTAGAGGGAGAGAGGGGAGGGACGGAGAGAAAGAGAGGGAGAGGGTGGGATGGAGGGAGAGGGGAGTAGGGATAAAGGGAGGGAACAAGAGGGAGGGAGAGACAGAGGGATAGGGGGTATGAGATTGAGTGAGAATGAGACAGAGGGAGGGGTAAGGTGAGTGAGGGAGATGGGAGGTAAATAGAGCGGGAGAGAGAAACAGGGATAGGGAAGAAAGGAGAGATGGGGAGTGAGAGAGATGGTAGGGAGAGAAAAAGAGAGGGAGAGGGAGGGAGAGGATGTGATAGGGATAAAGGTATGGATCAAGAGGGAGAGAGACGGGGAGGGGTAGGGTGTGTGAGGTTGAGTAGGAGTGAGATGGAGGGGTAAGGTGAGTGAGGGAGAGAGGAGGTAAATAGATGGGGAGGAGGGGGAGAGAGAAAGAGGGAGAGGGAAGGAGAGAGAAAGAGGGTAGAGAGAGAGAAAGAGAGGGGGAGAGAGAGAAAAAGAGAGGGAGGGAGAGAGAAAAAAAGAGAGGGGGGAAAGAGAGAGGGAGTGAGAAGGAGGGATGGATGGGAGTGAGAGTGTGAGAGGGGGTGGGGATAAAGAGAGGGACTGAGAGGGAGACAGAGGGAGGGAGTGAGAAGGAGGGATGGAGGGGAGTGAGAGTCTGATAGGTGTTGAGGATAAAGAGAGGGAATGAGAGGGAGAGAGAGGGGTAGGGGTAGTGCGTGTGAGGTTGAGTGGGAGTGAGACAAAGGGGTAAGGCGAGTGAGGGAGAGAGGAGGTAGATAGATGGGGAGGAGGGGGAGAGAGAAAGAGGGAGAGGGAGGGAGAGAGAAAGAAGGTAGAGAGAGAGAAAGAGAGGGGAGAGAGAGAGAAAATCAGGGGGGAGAGAGAAAAAAAGAGAGGGGGGAGAGAAGGGGGGAGTGAGAGTGTGAGAGGGGGTGGGGATAAAGAGTCCCAGGGACTGAGAGGGAGAGAGGGGAAGGGAGTGAGAAGGAGGAATGGAGGGGAGTGAGAGTGTGAGAGGGGGTGGGGATAAAGAGAGGGACTAAGAGGGAGAGAGAGGGAGGGAGTGAGAAGTAGGGATGGAGGGGAGTGAAAGTGTGAGAGGTGGTGGGGATAAAGGGAGGGAATGAGGGAGAGAGAGGGGGGAGGGGTAGGCAGATTGAAGGAGAGGGAAATGAAAGATAAGGATGGGTGCGATGAGTGAGAGATGGTTGGTAGAAATAGGAAGAGGGAGAGGGTAGGGAGAGAAATAGACAGAGGAGGATTGAGACATAGAAATGGGAGGGAGAGAGGGAAGAAGAGGGGGAGTGAGGGAGAGATTAGGGAGTTGGAGTGAGATTGGGAGGGGGAGAGAGGAAGAGAGAGGAGAGTGAGAAAGGGGGATAGATGGATGGGGGAGATAGAGAGTAAGGTGGAGGGAGGATCAAGAGAGTGGGAGAAAGAGAGAAAGAAAGAGAGGGGGGGAGTGAGAGAGGGGGGATGAGGGAAGAGGGATGAGGGAGGGTGAGAAAGAGGAGGAGTGAGAAGGATGGAGGGGGGGACTAGGAGAGAAATGGGGTAGGGATAAAGGGATGGAGCGAGAGCGAGGGAGATAGAGTGAGGGGTAGCGGGAGTGAGGAAGAAGGATAAGTAGGGTGAGCGAGAGAAAAGGGGGGGAGAGAGAGAGGGGGTGAGAGAGAGATAAATGAGGAGAGGGAAAGGGAGGCAGAGAGATAAGGGAGAGAGGGAGAGAGTAGGGGAGAAGAGTGAGGGAAAAGGGGAGAGGTAGAGAGAGAGAGAGAGAGAGATATATGGGGAGGGAAAAGGATAGGGAGAGATAGAGAGAGCATGAAGTAAAGGGAGAAGTGAGAGAGAGAGAGAGAGAAGTAGAGAGTGAGTGAGGAGGGGGGGGTGAGAGATATGGGAATGGGGAGAGAGGGGAGATGGAGAGAGAGAGGGTAGAAAGAGAGGGATATGAAAAAGAGAGTGAGGGGGAGGAGGATAGATAGAGGGATAGAGAGTGCGTGAGGGAGAGGAACAGAAAGAGAGTACGAAGAGGAGTGAGAGAGAGAGCATGGGGGAGGTAGGATCAAGAGAGGAATATTTAGGGAGAAAGAGAGGGGGAAGGAGGGAGGGGTATTGGGGGGACAAGGAGGGGGGGAGAGAGAGAGAGGAGAGTAAGCAATAGGGAGAGAGAGGGATGGGGAAGATAAAGAGCAAGGGGGAGGGAGGAGTGAGAGAGTGAGAGAGTGGGAGCAAGAGAGAGAGAAATAGGGAGAGGGAGAGGGAGAGGGAGAGAGAGGGGGTGAGGGAGGGAGAGGGGGTGAGGGAGAGGGTGAGGGGGAGTGAGAAGGATGGGGGGCGGAAGGGGAACTAGGATATAAATGGGGTAGGGATAAAGGGAGGCAGCGAGAAGGAGGGGAAGAGAGAGAGATAGAAGGATAGAGTGAGGGAAGAGGATGGGGAGTGAGAGAGATAGGAAGGGAGGTAGAGGGGAGATTGAGAGAGAGGGGAGATGGAGAGAGAGGGATAGAAAGAGAGGGATATGAAAAAAGAGAGTGAGGGGAGGAGGAGACATAGATGGATAAAGAGGGAATGAGGGAGAGGGAGACAAAGAGAGTGGGTAGGTGAGAGAGGGAGAGAGAGATAATGGAGGGAGTAGGAGCAAGAGAGGAAGATTTAGGGAGAAAGAGAGAGGGGAGGAGGGAGGGTATTTGAGGGGAGAAAGAGAGAGAGAGGAGAGTGAGCAAGGGGGAGGGCGGAGTGGGTGGAGGTAGTGGGTGGGAAGGATGGCGGAGATAAAGAGCAAGGGGGGGGAGGCACGAGAGAGAGAGAGTGGAAGCAAGAGAGAAAGAAAGAGAGAGATGGAGAGGGAGAGAGAGGAGGGGAAGGAAAATGATGGAGGGAGGGGGGACTAGGAGAGAAATGGGGTAGGGATAAAGGGACAGAGAGAGAGGAACGGGCAGGGGGGATGAGGAAGAAGGATCAGAAGGTTGAGCGGGAGAAAGGGGAGGGAGAGAGGGGGATGAGAGAGAGAGAAAGAGTAATGAGGAGAGGGAGAGGAGAAGGAGGGAGAGGGAAGGAGGAGAGAGAGAGTTGAGGGGAAGGAGGGAGAGAGTAGGGGAGAAGAGTGAGAGCAAAGGAGAGAGGTAAAGAGAGAGAGGGAGATGGAAAAAGAAAGGGAGAGATATAGAGAGTGTGAAGTAAAGGGGGAGAGAAAGAGAGAGAGCAATGTGGCAAAGTGAGAGCGGGAGAGTGGTTGGGAGAGAGAGAGAGACAGAGAAGAAGAGAGTGAGGAAGGAGGACACCCCACAAGCCATATGCCTGTTCATACAATAATCCTTTACATCTCTCCATGTGGAGTCTCTAGTCTCTATATAGGCATCATACATACAATACCATAGATCATTACCATGGTTCCCTCATACCATCGAACTAATACCATGGGCCCATTACATTATTACTAACTACTTGTGGTCCCTTACATGATATGCGTTAACCACCTTATTTATTACTATGGCCCCTCCCATTATTACATTATTACCTTGGGTGCCTCCCTTTGTACCCCATATTATTCCCCCTAGGTATATAACAGAGGAGGAGGGGAGTGAGGGAGGAGGAGAGAGGGGAGATGGAGAGAGAGGGATAGAAAGAGAGGGATATGAAAAAAGAGAGTGAGGGGGAGGAGGAGAGGTAGAGGGATAGAGAGGGCAGGAGGAAGAGGAAGAGAAAGAGAAAGAGAGTGGGGAGGGGAGAGAGAGAGAAAGCATGGGGGAGG
Source organism: Pinus tabuliformis (assembly GCA_031772625.1). Classification (NCBI taxonomy): domain Eukaryota; kingdom Viridiplantae; phylum Streptophyta; class Pinopsida; order Pinales; family Pinaceae; genus Pinus; species Pinus tabuliformis. The sequence continues at coordinate 425,672,105 of CM062813.1, forward strand.
TAGAAGAAATAGAGGAAGATTTAAGGAGAAAGACAGATTGAAGGAGGGAGGGGTATTGGGGGGAAGAGAGAGAGAGAGCGGGATGATAGGGGGATTGAGAGTTGGGGGGGCAGGGGTTAAAGGGAGGGAACAAGTGTGAGAGAGAGAGGGGGGGATAGGAGGAGTGTGAGAGAGGGAAGGTTAAGTGGAATGATAGATATGGTAGGAACAATGTAAACTTTGAAACAAGAGCTGACACTGTTACCCGTTTCATAGAGATAGCAAAAAATTGACCTGATTTTGAAAAGAGGCAATGCAGAACACACATATTTTTTTAGAACATAGTTTTTGGCACTTTAAATAATTGATACGATTACTCATTTCGTAGGAGTAGTAAAAACGTGACCCGATTTTGAAAAGTGGTGACGCAAAATACAATTCTTTTTTTTTTAGCATATTTTTGACAATTTAAATTTTCTTATGTATCAAATATAAATATTTGTTTTTAAATGTTAGTGATTTTCATGCTGACTTTGAAATGTGTTGATACAACATACCTTTTTTTTAGAGGACTTATTTTTCACACTTTAAAATTTATTATTTCCATTTTTTTAATTATGATTACTTAACAAGTTTTCAAGTTGTTTTATTTTTCTTTTTTTTAAATGTTGATTACTTTAAAAAACAAATATATATATAAACAAATATATATATATATATATATATATATAAAATGTAAAAAAAATTATCTCATAAACCATAAAAGAATATGGGAAAAAAACATAATTAATATATATATATATATAAGTAAATAAAAAAATAAAAAAAATAAAAAGATTAAAAAAATAAAAAATAAAAAATTTGTAAAAATAATATTAAAAACATTTTTAAAAGACTAAAAAACAAAAATAAACTCAAATATATATATGTTTTCAAGTTTAAAAAAAACAAAAAAAAAATAAAAAACATTTAAAATTTATAAATAAACATGTATATATATATATATATATATATATATATATATATATATATATATATATATATATACTTACATTTTTTATTTAAATAAATAAATAAATAAATAAATATATATATATATATATATATATATATATATATATAAATTTTAAATTTTATTTTTTGTTTTTAAAACAAATTGTTTTTTTTATTTAGAAAAATAAACATTAAAAAAAAAATATTAAACCATTTTGTGTTTTTTTATTTCAAAAAAACAAATTATTAAAAATTTTAATTTTTTTTAAACAAGTTTTTATTTATCTATTTAAAACAAAAATATAATTAAAAAATTTAAACAAACCTTTTTTATTATTTAAAAAAATATATATATTATTAAAAAATTAAAAAATATATATATTATGGATGGTCGGGCGAGCAGAAGGGCGATTCCGAGAATCACCCCTCCGCTCGCCGAGCCGCCCATGGTGGCGCGGTTGTGGGTGGAGGGGCCTGCATGAATTGCCTCCCTGTCCACCGGTCGGCCGTAGTGGCGCAACCGTGAGCAGAGGGGCCTATGTGAATCGCCTCCCCGCCGCCCGGTCGCCCATGGTGGTGCGGCCGGGAACGGGGAGGCAGTTCCGAGAATCACCTCACCGCCCCCGACTGCCTGTGGTGACGCGACTGTGGGCGGAGAGCCTACACGCCCGCCCCTTCGCCCACAGCCGCCCATTAAAAAAAACAAAAACAAACAAACAAAAAAACAAAAAAAACTTTAAATAATTTTTTTGTTTTAAATTAAAAAAATGGTTTAATTTTTTTTTTAATAATTTCTTTTTTAAATAAAAACAAATGGTTTAAAAAAACAAATTTTTTTTTTTATTAAAAAAAAAATTAAAATTATTTAATTTTTAATTTTTTTTTAATAAAAACGTAAGTTTTACCAAAAAAAAAATATTTGATTTTTTTTTAATCAAAAATACATATTTCACATATATATTTTTAAAATTTTCATTTTTTTTAGTATTTTTTTTATAATTTGAGTTTATTTTTGTTTTTTAAGTTTTTTTTTTAATGTTTTTAATATTAATTTTACTATTTTTTTTTGGTACGTTTTTTTTTTTATTTTTCTATTTTTATTTACTTAATTTTATATTTATATTTTTAAATTTTGTTTTTTTTCCAAATTCTTATATGGTTTATGAGATAATTTTTTTTTAACATTTTTTATTTTATTTTTTTCTCATATATATATATATATATATATATATATATATATATATATATATATATATATCTTTATTTATATTTTAAGTAATCAACATTTTAATTTTAGTAGTTTTTAATTTTCCTATTTTGTTAATTTTCTTCTTTTTTTTAAATCTAGTTTGTTTTTAATTTTTTTTTGTTAATGTTTTTTAAATTTTTACTTAATTTAATTTTATAGTTTTTTTTTTTTTTTTTTCATTTTCCATATTCTTGTTTTTTTTCCTTCTTTTACGAATTTTTTTATGGTTTACAATATATATATATATATATATATATATATATATATATATATATAGATATAGTAAATATGTTTTTTTTACTATTTATTTGTTTATCATTTTTAAGTTTTTTTTTTAGTTTTTTAATTTTATTTTTTTTACATTTTTATGATTGATTTTTTTATTTTTTTGTTTTTATTTTATGTTTTGTTTTTAGTATATACTTTAATTTATGTTTTGTTATTTTTTTAACTTTTTTTTGTTTCATGTTTTTTATTTTTTATTTTATTTTATGTTTTCATTATTTTTTTGAAATTTTAATGTTTTTTAGGGTCATGATAAGATATTTTACACCATTATTTTGAAATGTTGAAATATTACCTTTGAAAAAAAGAAGTGTTATTCAAACATCAACACTTTTTATTTTGAGGGTGTTTTTTGGACTTTTTTTGCACAAAAAATTGGTTTTCACTGCCATTTTTAAAACATGTTCAAAATTTACCCTTTAAAAAAAAAATAATGTTATTCTAGCATCAACACTTTTCGTTTTTAGCACTGTTTTTGATGTTTTTTAGGGATTTTTTGGCCAAAGTTCATGTTTTGAGTTTATAGTTCTCGTTTCAAAGTTTACATTATTTAGGGAATGAGAGGGGGAGGGGGGCTGAGAGGGAGGGAGATGAGGAAAAGGGTGAGAGGGAGGGTAGGAGAGAAAAAAGATATGTGGGGTGAGGGATGGAGAAAAAGAGAGCAAAGGGGAGAAAAAGAGATGGAGGGGTAGAGGGAGAGAAACATATGGAGGTAGAGAAGAAGAGAGAGAGGGTAGGAGAGAGGGGTGCAAAAGTGAGAGAAAGTGGGAGAGGGAGAGAGGGGAGGAGGGAGTAGTGAGGGAGAGGGAACAAGAGGGAGAGGGAGAAGTGGAGAGAGATTGAGAGGGAGAAGGATAAAGAGTGCAATGGAGAGGAGAATAAGGAAGGGGGAGTAGATGGAGGAGGATAGATAGTGAGAGGGAAAGATGGAGTAAGAGGGAGTAAGAGGGAGGAAGGGAGGAAGAGGGGTAGGGTGGCAGAGGGAGAGAAAAAATGAAAAGGGAGAGAGGTAGGGAGGGAGAGATGAGGTTAAGGGAGGAGCAAAAGAGAGAAAGAGAGAGAGGAATGAGGGAGAGCGAGAGAATGGGGAGCAAAGAGAGAGGCAGAGGGAGAGGGAGAGAAAGTGAGGGAGAGTGGTTGGGATAAATAGAGAGGAGGAAAGAGTGAGGGGGGTGGAGAGGGAGTGAGAGAGGTGGGAAGGGGGAGAGAGAGGGATGTGACCTAAGTTCAAATCCGGGTGACACGTGTGGATTGGACCCTGCATATAGGAAGTTGATGTTTCCATCTCTAGTGGGTGTATGAAGAAAACTTGGGGGTTGGCACCTCTTGCAAGTTGGCTCTTGCACAAATCCAAGGAGCTGCAAGTTAGTGCTTGCAATAAATCCATGAAATTGGTGCTTCACATGGTACTTATAGTAAGTTGATCAGGTGTCTACAAAAGAAGGGCGTTGGTGCTTCCTTCTAGTGGGTGCTAGAAACCAATCAAGGGGAATTGGTGCTTCCTGTGAGTGGTGGCTCATAAACAAATTGATGTAATAGAGTAGGTGCTCTTATTTTTACATCAATAACAAAACAAGTTTTGGTGGTTTTTCTCTCGAAAGGGTTTCCACATTAAACCTTTGTGTCCAATGTGTATGTTTCTCATGGTGCTTGTGTTCATGTGATGATTTATGTTACTACATATGATGTATTGTGATTACTCACATGAATGGATGTCAAATTTAAATATTAAATATAAATTGGCAAAAAAGTTTGAATAAGCCTCAATACTGATTCACCCCCCCGCCTTTCTTAGTATTAACATTGTTTCCAAGAATTGGTATCAGAGCAAGGTTCCTTCAGGAATAGCTTAATCGCTAGAAAGTAGATCAAAGGGAAATAATGGCTAATCAAGTTTGGCTAACATCGAAGGAGTTACATTTTTAAATAGATCAGACTATGAGCTCTAGAAGATTAGAATGGAAGCATATTTAATGGTAATCAATGAAATTTGGTTGTCTGTGATATATGGAGAGAGGAATGAGTTCAATATAGAAGCCAAGGAAATCACCATGAAAGGGTTGTCTAACCCAGACGCTGATAAAGTGAGGCATTGTGAGTTAGCAAAGGAAATGTTGGACAAATTGCAATGTCTATATGGAGGAGAAAGTTATGCAGAAACAGAGGAGGTCGATGAACCTTATTGCTCAAGTAGTGAACTATAACATGTAGTTACTGGTGATAAGAAGAAAAGGAAGAGAAAGGAGAAGGAATCTAAGAAGAAAGATGCTCAAAAGGTTGAAGATATTTCTTCTTGTGAGCAAATTTTTGATCTTCACTCCAAGGATGGTGAAGAAGAAGACCTAGATAAGAGGTCATGTTGCTCTAAAGGTATGTTATTTCTTTGTGATAAATGTAAAGAGTTAGGTCATTTTCCTCTTGATGTTCATGTGAAGTTTCTAAATATAGAAATAGCCATGCATCTAGTAGTAGTAATGAAGATAGACCTACATTTGTAGAAATGGAAAATAAGGGATTGTTATAGCTCCATTTACCACCCTTGGTACTTGTGATTCTTGGTATATGGCCTAGGGAAACCTCTCCTTCCAGACTTGGTCCAAATATGTTAAAATTGGCAACTATGGCTAAACTCCATGTGGGTCATCTTATTTAAGGCAGTTGATATTTTTATTGGATCCCTCTCATCGAGAGGTGTAGGATTGATCTAAAGATCATATGATTCCGATAAGTATTCATGGAGTTATGAAGTTATTTATGTTATAAGACAAATTGTCAAGTCGACCAGCAACTTGAGTAGGCTCAAAAGCCCAATAGACATGTCTATTCATCATCTACGTTTTAGTATAAATAGAAGAGGACTTGAAGTCATTTTGACATCCTCCTAATGTGATCTCCTCTCCATGTCTTGGGTTTTTGGAGAAGGAAAGACACTAAAGAATACACTGGCCTAGTATGATGCCTTAGCTGCAGATGATGCCCTAATCCAAAGCAGCCATTTACACGTAGTAAATAAAGAATCTTACGCAGTTATGGAAACCTTATACGCTATTCATGGCGAAGTCGCAGTTGAAAGGAGCCCTACCACAATTATACGTAGGGCATAGAGACTCCTTACACGCTGACATCCATACATAGTTCATGGAGTCACATATATGCAGGTCATGGAGACATCCATATGCAGTTAATGGAGGCACTATCCAAACATCCCTAAATGCAGTAAATAGAGACACCTAACACATAGCCATAGAAGCACAAAACTCGCGCATGGAAACTCATGCATGGAGGAGCAAGTTCGTATTAAGGTATGACTGCACCTCGGCTAGGGTATTAGGTGCAGTCATGTTCAGATTTCGGAAGCAGGCATGAAGACGCAGTCAAGGCATGAAGCCGTTGTAAAATCATGAAGCCACAGTCATAATTGTTGTAGCCACAGATCATACATGAAGCTCCGCATACCTGTGTATGCTAATTCAGTAAGTCTACATGATATGATAAACCCTAGGCATACTTGCAGCAGTCTTGATGTATGATCACAACATTGGATGAAGAAGATCTCGGTATATAGATCTCGGTGACATACATCTTGTACAGTAGTGACGTGAAGTATTAAATATGCAGTCACAATGACAAGGATCATAAGCAGTAATGATGGTTACAATCTCAACATAATGAGAATGATAAGGATGATCAGTCTCAGATCATGATGGGCATGGGCAGCAAAATGATGAATAAGACAACATGATGATGAATGTAGGGCATGTCAGTAAAGGTTAGCATGATGATGAATAGGGCTGCATGATGATGGAAGATGCAACATAATGGGTAGCATGATGATAAGCGCATATGAGAGCAGCTCAGTCATAGGGCTGCATGATGATGGAAGATGCAGCATAATGGGTAGCATGATGATGAGAGCAGAGAGCAGCTCAGTCATCAAGGTCCAACACTGTGATGGTACAGCTTGGTGCTACACCATAAAGTGCCGCAAATGGACGAAATGCAACACTATGATAGGTGAAGCAGTCACCTTGGAGAATCAGTTGAAGTAATATGTCTTCAACTGATATCAAAAGTCAAAATGTTGACTTCTATTGTAAATGTACTATCTCTCTCTTTCTCTGCTGAACTTTGAAGAACATAAAAGAAGAATTGATCAAGGGTTTCCCCACATTGGGGTTTGTCCCCGGCTGGCGCCACATCTTGTGTCCTCTTGTCTTGGCTTGTCTTCTACGATTTATATTTATGTTCTATTTGCAGTTTAACTTAATGCTAATGTGATTGCTAACCAAGAAAATATATTGGAAAATTAAAATAAATTGCTCTAGCATAGAACATACCTAAAATTAACATGGTATCAAAGCTGAGGTGAAGACAATGCCCAAGCAAGAGTGAAAGAGCAATCACCGAAGACAGTTGGGAAAGGACAAAAGGATCAGTGGATTCCTCATCCCTCTTCAAATTCACCGATGGTGAAGTCGAAGTAGAGAATATTATCAGACTGGCGCAGTGGAAGTTTCTGATGGCCTACCTAAAGATCACTTCATTGGAAAGTTCGGATCTAAGGGTGGAAGGAAAGGCAGATAGCTAGTTCAGCCATTATACGAAGGAGTGTCTGAATTGCAGGGACACATCACTTGATGATGATAACAATCATTCCAGTGACATCTTCAATGATCAAAGGAATGACAGGTAATGCAGGTCATCAAGGAAATGGCCGACTCTTCATAGAAAGCAAGGAACCTCAAGGTGCACTCTCTAATTTGGTAGAGATGGAAACAATCGTGGGATTATACTTGGAGCTGATGCCACCTATCCAGGAAAGGGTGTAGGGAATATTACCCCTCAATTGAATGAGGGTAACTCGATTCATTTACAGAATCTCTTTTATGTACCTGATCGCAAGAAGAACCTGGTGTCCATTTCAGCAATGGAAGTCAAAGGTTACAGGGTGGTACTCATCACTAGAAAGGTACGTGTTTGAAAATAGATTTTTCAAAGATGTTTTTGAGTTTAGGGTTGTATCAAGTTGCAGGAAGTCCACTGGGGATCATGTCCATTGACACAACACTGGAGGTTTGTGAGTCAGATGGTGATAGGGATGCCTGATTCAAAAATAACATGAAGTTACATGTCCGAGATGTACTAAAGGAAAATCTTATAAGGGGACCATTCCCCTCATGCAGCAGGTCCACAGGTTTGGAACAACTCGAGGAGTTTTAGATTCATGATTGAGAATCTCATGTATACAGGTGGAAGAAAGCCCTCTATGGCTTGAAGCAAAACACCTCGGGTGTAGTATGAGAGGATTGATAGCTATCTGATGAAGCTGAGATTCACTAGGAGTGAAACCGATCCAAACCATTACCCGAAGGTTGTGGATGATAGATCTCTCATGCTGGCACCTTATGAGGACGACCCATTTCTGATAGGTGTAGACCCTCTCATTTATAGAAGTAAGAGGGAGTTGGATTCCAAATGTGGAATGCTAAACTGCAAGTCTGTGACTACCTCAAGGATATTAAATTTCAGAAGTCATATGGTAGTGATGTCGGACCAGAGTTTCGTAAACTCATTCGCATTGATATTCTTGGTGAACTTCCGTCTTGACATATGTTTTGCAGTTAGCATGGTAAGCTCATATTTGGTTGAGCCTCACTGGATTGGTGTGGAGAATCTTCTGAGATATCTTCAAGGAAAAATATCTCATGGATTGAGATACACTACTGGAAATATGAAACTGCATGATTATTCGAATGCTGAGTGAGCAGGCAGTGTGGATAGCACTTCTTAGTGCTAGTTCTCTTTGAAATCTGCCTTGATATCCTGGATGAGCAGGAAGCAGAAGTCAGTGGCTCTGAGCACCGCTGAGGTAGAATACATTGCTGCTATCATGGCCTCCTGTGAGGTAGTCTGGTTGTGGAAGCTCTTCAGTGATCTGTTTGTACACATGATGAATACCACTGTGATTCTCTATAACAACCAGAGGTAGGATTCGATTATTGAGGAATCTCGTATTCAATGATTGCTCCAGCAAATAGACATCAAATACTACCTTATCAGGGATATAGTAAGTCAATGAGCAAGGAAGTTCCATCGCTGTGAGATGATGTACAGGTTGCTACACTTTGTCAAAGCCCCGGGGGAAAGATCAAATCTGTGATTTTCCCGAATGACTTGGAGTCGTCGAGAAACCCTTGTAAAGGGGTCCTGCATGTTGCATACATTGAGCTCTGGGAGCTTTGAGGTCTTGGGGTACTTACTGGAGAAACTTACGACCATTGGGTGACTCACCCTCCCCTGGTGGTGCGCTATGGACAGGATGATTCGCTCTCCTGTGGATAGGATGATTCGCTCTCCTGTGGACAAGATGATTCGCTCTCTTGTGGGACAGGATGATTCACTCTCCTGTGGACAGGATGATTCACTCTCCTATGGACAAGATGATTCGCTCTCTTGTGGGATAGGATGATTCACTCTCCTGTGGACAGGATTATTCGCTCTCCTGTGGATAAGATGATTCGCTCTCTTGTGGGACGTGATGATTCACTCTCCTATGGACAGGATGATTTGCTCTCCTGTGGACAAGATGATTCACTCTCTTGTGGGACAGGATGATTCGCTCTCCTGTGGACAGGATGATTCGCTCTCCTGTGGACAGAATGATTCGCTCTCCTATGGGACAGGATGATTCACTCTCCTATGGACAGGATGATTCACTCTCCTGTGGACGACATGATTCTTTCTCTTGTGGGATAGGATGATTCGCTCTCCTATGGACAGGATGCTTAGTTCTCCTATCGAGGCATCCTACCCATGCAGTCTGGGACTCATGGGAAGTACCTCTCATCTGATCAATGAGCAGGGAAATGAGGATAGGGACCATAGTAGTACCAATGGACGCGTCGTTGTATCTACCGTACTTCCTATGCTAGGATGACCTTCATTGATCTGGATCAATGATACTGGTCTGGGACCAATGAGAGTGGTACATACTATGATACTGACTTCGGGTTAGTAGAGGACTGGTCTGGGACCAATGGTACACACTCTGAGACTGACTTTGGGTCAGTGGAGAATGGTATGAGACATTCTCGATCAATTCTTCTTCTTCATGGTTCAGCAGAGCAAAGCTGAGCAAAGAAAAGATGAGCAGAGTAGAGCAGAGAGTAGAGCTGAGCAAAGTAGAGCAGAGCAGAGCAGAGCAGTGTAGGGAACTGATGGCAGAGATAGTACAGTCGGACATATGGATCAGCGGAGGGAGTTCTCCCTAGTTGAGAGGGAGTGTTAAAATTGGCAACTAGGGACAAACTCCATGTGGGTCATCTTATTTATGGTAGCTGATATTTTTATTGGATCCCTCTCATCTAGAGGCATAGGATTGATCTAAATATCATCCGATTCCGATAAATATCCATGGAGTTATGAATTTATTTATGTTATAAGACAAATTGTCAAGTCAGCCAGCAACTTGAGTAGGCTCAGAAGCCCAATAGACATGTCTATTCATCATCTACGTTTTAGTATAAATAGAAGAGGACTTGAAGTCATTTTGACATCCTCTTAATGTGATCTCCTCTCCACGTCTTGGGTTTTTGGAGAAGGAGAGACACTAAAGAATACGCTGGCCTAGTATGATGCCCTAGCTGCAGATGATGCCCTAATCCAATGCAGTCATTTACACGCAGTCAATAAAGACTCTTACACAGTTATGGAAACCTTATACGCTGTTCATGGTGAAGCCGCAATTGAAAGGAGCCCTACCACAGTTATATGCAGGGCATAGAGACTTATTACACGCTGACATCCATATGCAGTTCATGGAGTCACATATATGCAAGTCATGGAGATATCCATACGCAATTAATGGAGGCATTATCCAAACATCCCTAAACGTAGTAAATAGAGACACCTAATATGCAGCAAGGAGACCTGTTCACGCAGCCATAGAAGCACAGAACTCATGCATGGAAACTCGTGCATGGAGGAGCAGGTTCGTATTAAGGTATGACTGCACCTCGGCTAGGGTATTAGGTGCAGTCATGTTCAGATTTCGGAAGCAGGCATGAAGACACAGTCAAGGCATGAAGTCGTTATCAAGTCATGAAGCCGCAGTCATGTATTGGACTAAGGCATGAAAACCGCAGTCAAGCATTGGAAGAAGCCGCAGTCATAATTGTTGTAGCCGCAGATCATACATGAAGCTCCGCATACCTATGTATGCTAATTCAGTAAGTCTACATGATATGATAAACCCTAGGCATACTTGTAGCAATCTTGATGTATGATCACAACATTGGATGAAGAAGATCTCGGTATATAGATCTCGGTGACATACATCTTGTACAGTAGTGATAAGCACAGATGAGAGCAGCTCAGTCATAGGGCTGCATGATGATGGAAGATGCAGCATAATGGGCAGCATGATGATGAGAGCAGAGAGCAGCTTAGTCATCAAGGTCCAACACTGCGATGGTACAACTTGGTGCTACACGGTAAAGTGTTGCAAATGGACGAAATGCAACACTATGATAGGTGAAGCAGTCACCTTGGAGAATTAGTTGAAGCAATATGTCTTCAACTGATATCAAGAGTCAAAATGTTGACTTCTATTGTAAATGTACTATCTCTCTCTTTATCTACTGAACTTTGAAGAATATAAAAGAAGAATTGATCAAGGGTTTCCCCACATTGGGGTTTGTCCCTGGCTGGCGCCACATCTTGTGTCCTCTTATCTTGGCTTGTCTTCTGTGATTTATATTTATGTTCTATCTGCAGTTTACCTTAATGCTAATGTGATTGCTAATCAGGAAAAGCTATTGGAAAATTAAAATAAATTTCTCTAGCATAGAACATACCTAAAATTAACAAAATATTTTAAAAACAATGTTTTGTTCCCTATACGCTACTTTACATGAGATAAAAGCGTGTACACACGGGTTAGTCAATACCCAACCTGCGTATATGTGTTAAAACACTTAAAAAAATAAATTTCCTTAATTATGGGTGGAGTTCACGGGTTTTACCTGTTGATTACCTTCTAGTGCCCATGGCTCAACTATTTCCCAACTAAAAAACTAATTCAGAGAAGTATAAATAGACTTCTATGGGAAGATCTTAAGGAGAAGAAGGAAGAGATAGAATTATTATACTGCGATTATCCCTAACTGAGTCTGAAGTATCCCTGTGCTTCAAGCACTTCGCCAAGTTTCAGGAAACCCTTGTTACCTTGAGTGTTGATATTCTCCCACTTGCTTGAGATATCATGGTATTGGTTATGGAAGGAGGCTGTTGAAGACTGGGACTGGACGGATCTGGAGGATGGTTCCGCTTGGAGCCAGAAGAAGAAGACTCAGGTGAATTCTCTCCGTGTTAGTTATAGCTTTCTACAATAAAAAGAAGCGATGTCTTGTTCCTGAGATTGAATTTGTTTATGGATCAGATACTGTTGTAATTCATGTATGAATGTTATTTTGATGTATAACTAATCATTTGCTTATATGATATAAAGTTGATTTCATTAAAATGCTTTATCTATATGCTGCTATGTATGTTCAAATTGGTTGATTTGCATATTCAAAGATCATCAGGAGTTGCAGAAGGTCTGAACCCTGCAGGAACTACCCAAACGAAGGACATCCAGGTATGGTCGCTGTAAGGACCACATTGAGACTATATACATTTTTTTTTTTTAAACAGCAAATACAACCAGAAAAGAAACGAATTGAAATTCAAATTTATTTAGCACACACATTCCTGCCACTCATTTCAGGAAACATATCATACATTTTCATACTTTTAACTAAGATAAATAGTAATGAAATACATATGTACCGTTCACCAGAAGGCGAGACTCCACTTGCTCTACTATTGCTGGTATTCCCTTGTAGCTGGTCACCTCCGCGAGTAAATGATGACGCACTTGATCCGAATGCAAAGACCCACCGATTAACCTCCCAGCCTACTCCTTAGGTACTCTTCTTCCCTGCGGACCCCCGAGCTGCAATGGGATTGTACAATGGAGGAAAGCACTAGCTAGTAGAGGAGAGCACACCTTGGCTCAAGAGTCCCCTCTCTAAAAATCCTCTACCTCACCAAACTCACTATAGCTTCGTAATCACTGCTCTGACAACATCTCATCCATCCAACAATAGGGTTCCCAAAAGTCCCTTCTCCTATGGCTTGCCCCTTCTTTTATAAGAGTCCTCCTAGACGACACTTGGCATGTCATGCATAATTATATTTTTTTTTTTATAATTTAATAGTTTGATTATTCACCTACCCATGTGTCACTCTCTCATCAAGGGTCACCCAAAATTATTTACTTAACTTTTTATTTAAAACTAATATTTTCCTCACCTCAACAAGATTCCTATTTCTTCTCCTAGTTGTCTCTTTATTCCCCCCTTTTATTCCTTAATTTGTGTTCATTACTTGAAGTCAATTAATGAGTCAAGATTTTATCCCCAATCTACTCCCTAATTTAACTCAGGTTATCTCTTAGATGGGTATTCTTATGTTGGTTGTTGACACATGGAGCTTCTCTACATTTCTCTAAATTTAATTTATTATTCTCATTTTAATTCACCTTCCTCTTTTCTTAATTAGGTTTAATTTAGTTTAGGATTAATATTTATCCTTACAATTATGTTTGTCTTTCCCCTTTTTCCTAATTAAACCACATAATCTTCCTAGTACTTTCCAACATGGGAAGGATAGAGTTTTTAAGGTACTCTATTTTAATTCTTCCTATGATCCTCCTTATTCCAAGTTTTATTTTTGATTTAATTACATTGGTTTCTAATCATCATTTACCCTTGATATAAATTTACCTAGTTTTCATTCCTTGCTTATATTCATTTATTATTATTTATTTTTAAGGATTCCAAGGGTGCCAAGTTTGGTTGTGCCCTTCAAGAACTTCCCTAGAAGTTCCAAGGGTGCCACACCTAACAGTTTATTTGTGATGTCAAGGGTGCCAGTTTGGTTGTGCCCTTCAAGAACTTCCCTAGAAGTTCCAAAGGTGCCACACCTAATAGTTTATTTGTGATGCCAAGGGTGCCAAGTTGGTCGTGCCCTTCAAGAAATTCCCCTGAAGTTCCAAGGGTGCCACACCACTTGCCCTTCAAGCATCCAGTGACTATGAGGGGAAAGTATAGTGCAACGTCATAGACCACTATCATCTCTTATGTTGCCTGCTATAGTGAGACTAATGGTGTCAGGGATCAAGGAATCCGCCTTGATGCGCGCCCCCAGGTAAAGTCCTCATGAGCGACCCAACTTTGGGACCTGCCCTCATGGCATCGTGATCTTCAAGGTGAAGGTGTTTCAACCCTTCTAGCCCAAGTCACAGCGAGAGTGCTAGTGGGTGAGATCAGGGACTCTGTCCCACCCCTCCCATGTAGTTCCATCCACTTGTACAACCCCATCACCCATATGTGAGTCATTCGGTCAAGCAACTAATCTGTGCCTGCAACCATTAATATATCATCAGAATATAGTTAAACATATATGGCAGATTCCAAGATCGACTTAGACTTTCAAAGATAAAATAATATGAATTTTCATCAAACCAAGTGTCATCAACTCGTCATATGCGAGTGCCTCTGATGGTTTCTTGCCTTACTCAATAATCATTAGTAACAAGGTTTTTCAATGTTAGTCATTGTCATAATAGCATCATTAACAATTCCTAGTCATTCACATCATTGTCCATTGTAAGCCTGAACTAAAGAAAGTAGTCAACATAGGGGACACATCCATCATGGCTATCATCATTAAACATCAATGGAAACATACATGTTCATTAATCTATCAACGTCGTAACATCAATAGAAATATACCTATTCATCAAATTTATCATCATCATGCTTTTAGTAGAGAGCATACATATTCTTTACTACCCTCATCATCATAAATTCAAATAGAGACCAAACTTAACTATTTAATGTTGCAATCATCAAAATACCGATAGATAAGATACATAACCATTCATGCTATCATAATATCAATGGAAAGAATTCATAAACATCACAACCATGAATATCTCAATCGCTAATAATAGTGTCATGTGCCCGGATCCTCAACCTGAGGTCCTCCTAGAATAAAGTATCTAAGATAATGTCATATTAGGGTCAGAAAACTAGAGTGGGCACTACATACACCCCCTCTTAACAATGGACTTCGTCCCGAAGTCCTTAGAACATAAAGGAAAAACGACGACACATATCCTAAGAACCCTTCCTGAAACTCTTGCTAACCTTCTGGTGGCAAGCTATAATTTTCCCAAGGTATTTATACCATGAATTCCGTTATAACTAAAGGACTATATCTGTGGAACATTGCAGCCCAAATTATTATTATTATTATTATTATTTATTTATTTATTTATGTTTTGACTAAGCAATAACAAGACAAGCGTAGGATAATCACAATCAAAATTCATCTCATGGTATAGTTAATATATTATGCTTTCAACCAAGTAAAGTCGTCCACTCATTGTACTCCTGTAGCTTCCAATTATAGTCGTTCATTTCAAACTACATCTACATGATGCTATAAGTGACAATGTCGGGTACACAAAGTGATTTGTATGATCATCATTGCATATGGTAGAGTTCACTGTCATAGATGTTGCAATAATATTGTCGTAGAAGAAAAGATCGTATAAATTATCCATACGTTTGATATTTTTCAAAAAGTTTTAAATTCTAAGTTATCCCTTCTAATAATTCTTCAATATTTTTCCCCAATATCTCAATAAGTGTCATTTTGGACCCTTGTCAGTATATTCCCTAAAATGATAATTGTAGCATTGTATTTAGGCCATAGGCGGAAAAATGTCGAAAGAGGTGGACAAGTAAGAATAAGAAATTCAAATGGTGAACTTAAGCTCACAAGCTAGTAAAAGATGAAGGACTTTGATGTCAAAAGTGCTAAAATTTTAAAATATTCTTATTAGCAATTGTAAATAAATAAATAATTAGATACATTACAAAGCAAGTGATTGTGCGTCAAGATGTAGTGTTCCATGAATAGTTCCTAGGAGTTCATCCAACCAAGAAACTCTTTGAAACATCACCACATTACTTACTTATAGATAATATCCTAGTAAGTAATGATGTTAGTGTCTCAACTAGTTAGAGATGATGTGGCACGTGACCTAGCAATGGAAGAATCTAAACATGCAGTCAATAATATATTGAGCATTGAATTGGGCATAAAGAAGAATACTCTAAATAAGGAAGTTATGCCTATCAAACAAAAACATACTTCCCAATCCGAGGAAGTTGTCTTCTATTTGCAAATGTGGGAAAATTTTGTTTTAGCTACATAAAAACTATCAAGAGGAATCAAATTGGTTATAACACCTACCACACCTCACCTATCAAGAAAGAGATAGTGACATCCTTGCTATCGCTCAAGTTTATCTCCAAAGAAAGATCCCAACCTTTTTCAAAGAAAACCCAAGGATACTTTTAAGTGATCACAACTTGTGACCAGTGACCACTCCACTTCACTTACTCATGCATAAATTATCAAATGATCATGGCAACCTATTGAAAATATGATATCCCAATTATAATATATTTTTATATCAATCACTGTATTTATGAAAACTATAATTTAATTCAAATTATTATCTACAATTTCAACACAAATTAATTTAATAATATTTTAAAACACACTCCTAATTTTTCATGTACCCATAAAAAGAAACATCCTTTTGCAATCAATATTTAATTATTGACTTCTCTTTAATACATACCAATATATAATAATAATAATAAAAATCTATACAATTGATGTAAATATTAAATTTAACCAAGATATTACTACATAAAACATAATTTCCATATGTCAATTTATAATGTGGCACTTTTAACTTGTTATTAATTTTTAAAAGAATGGCTTGATTATGGTTAGAGCATTAAAATGCTTCACATCCAACCACTCATAAAGCCTAGACCAAGAAAATTTGCATATGACGAAGTCAAGATTAATTTTTTGGTATTATACGATGAAAAGACCACTTATTGAAATGATATGGAACTAGTTTCATTAGTCAAACTTATTTGTAGGTTTTATTTTATTGTTATTAATTTCTGGTGATTGTTAATCATTAAATTGTTATAAATATATTAAGCAAACATGTGCATTGACCAGTGCATTTTAAGGATGAGTGCTTCTCAACTGTATGTTTCAATACCACCCTAAGCAAAGTCTCCAATCCTTTAATTTTAGCAATTCAATATGTGTATTAGAAATTGTAAAATAAATTCCATAATCCATTAATTCATAGATAAAGCTTCTTTTTCAATTGGTTAAATTCATTGAAAGGGTCCCATTGGTACTTGCCAGTGATATTTAGTGTCTTCATAGATTTGGTCCAAAAAAAAATTTTATTGACTATTAATAAATGATTTTGCAAAAATCACGTACTTTTATAGAATTAAATTTGTAATGTTTATCTAGAAAGCTTCTCACTCTTGGAATAGTTTTCAAATTATAGTAGTGTCTAGCATAAAATGAGTATGTTTGAGGTGCAAATCGTATGGACCAGTGCTATACTATATATATTTTTATAAAAATACCAAAACTATTTTTATAACTTCATAATTTTCGTTATAAGAGCAATTTTATGAACCACGATTTTATTCTCTAGAATACTTTTATATCTTCCCTCAATATTGATTAAAATGCTTACCTAAAAAAAACACCCTACTAATATTCTAAGTTGTTTTGAAACCCATGTTTAAGTTTATTGTAATTCATGTTGCATAAATCTAAACATGGAAATCTCAGATTTCATATAAAATGAATTTTGTTCCCAACGTCATAAAGCATAATGTCACAAAGAAATGCAAATCTCAACTTTCATATAAAACGAATTTTGTTCCTAAGGTCATAAAGCATAACGTCACAAATCATAACATCACAAAGAATTAGTCTAGATATATTAACATTGGTATTTTAAAATATTTGGACATAGCTTCAAAAATTAATTTAAAATATGCATTGGCCAAGAAACAATTAATTATTGTGAATTAATGGTTTTCATATTGGTCCAGAGACTGACTCATGAGGCTGCCACTAATGCATGAAACATTCAAATCCTTGGAGATTCCCTACTAGTTATTCAATGAATGTGGAAGAAAATAACAATGAGTAATTTCACATTACAATAACTGTATAATATCATTCATTCTCTTCTATCAATTTTCTCACATATCCACAGGGATGGGAATAGGACTGTTGATGGACTTTCTAAAGATGGAACAAGGTTGGAACACAGAATCTAGCATGTTTCTAAACAGTGAGGGCATTGTCTCAGATTATACTCATGATGCATGGCTGTAAATCTGTTTTATTAGAGAATCTGGTGTGTTTCAGTAACTAGTCACATTACGGATGTGGTGGACTTTCAACAGTTCATAAAATTTCAGATGTATGCAAGGGTGTCGTCTAGTTTACAAGAGCATCTTGCAAACATTCCATTTGAAGAGCTTCAGAAAGTGCGCTCTGATGGTCGAGAATCAACCCTTTCTAAATTCAAGCATGATGCCAAACCCTCAAGAGCTAACAAAAACAGACCTATGGAAATGAGCAGCAAGAAGCCTGTTGGAAGGCTTAGGGAAGTTGTTCAAGGTCCAAAAAGGTAGTTCGAGATCCAAGATTCGAGTCTTTATGGCAATTTTGAAGAAGGCAGGTTCAGAAAAATATAGTTTTATCTTTGATGAAGAGCTTCCTAAAGAGCGAGAGAAGCTTCAGAAGATGTTAAAATCATCAGAGGACCCTAAGGCTGTTGGAGAAATAGAAAAACACTTGTCTTGGATTGATAATCAATTGCGAAAGGTGCAGGATGGCAAGAAACATTCTTCAAAATTGTCTGAACAATAAGAAAAAGGAGAAAGAAGCAGTGAAAAAAGAAAACGACCTTTATACTTCAAAAATCTGCGTTGAAAAATCAGAGGGCTATTTCAGTAGCCTTTTCTGGAATAATATCCTTCGGGGCAACGACTTTGAGATGGCGCCTGCACTCTCAGCAGAGAACTATATAGCCTCGCACTCTGCTTCTTGCAGCTTATTCGTCAGTGTGCACAGGTGCAAGCATCGTTTGGGGTTTTCTGTTTTATTAAGAACTTTTAATCGGAGTTAAACTAATCTGAGAGGCGGTGGTCATGGATTCTTCAAAGGATAGTTCTGGGAAAGGTGTGGGTGGGAGAAGGCGAGGAGAAAAGAAGTTAGTCTCCAAATCCACAAATCGGCCTTCAATTCTCTGTTGCAAGAATTTGAAGGCACCTCAAGAAGGGCAGAAATGCTTAGTGCATGGGAGTTCCCGCGTATTTGACAGCCGTTATGGAGTATCTCACAACAGAGGTTCTTGAATTGGCTGGAAATGTGGCAAAGGATAACAAGAAGAATAGAATATCCTTGAGGGTGTCAGTTGTCAATGCCTTGGTGTTACTAGCCTATGATAATAAATTCTTCCCTGAATTCCACCGTAGTTGTCTCTTTGCAGGTTCTTATCTTGCCACGCCATCTTTTCCGGAAAATTTAAAGCAGTTAATAAACTGTCACTAACTCCATCAAAGCATGAGATCAGAGGTCCATTGTGACGAAGAAAATCTTTGAAGACGTAATTGTTTTAATTTGGATTAAAAGGGAATGTTCATTGGATGATGAAAACTTGATACGTTGTGGTTTTGGTAACTATTATTTATTTATTTATTAATCATTGCCATCTGCAGTTTTAAAAATTAAAAACTATCGTTTCATCTTTCACAATGAGTGTTTTTGAGAAGAGAGTCCAAGTGGAAGATTGGATGATGAGACGTAAGGATATGAGAGTCCTGCCATTTATTGGTTTTGTTAATTTTCACCAGAAAAGGAAGCATAAATATAGTTTACAGAAAAATATGATTCTCTTAAGGCCAGTGGCAAACTTGAAGCTTTCCTCTCCAAGAGAAGACGCAAAAATGCAGCCAAAGACCATCGCTATGTGCCATATCGTAGGCCGGAGAACACAAATTAGTTTTAATGTGATCCCCTTCTCATCAGTTTTGGATTTAGAGGATGCATGGTAAAATTCTCATAGAATTTCCGTTCAATTTGCAGAGGGCTACCAAGATAAAGATGCCGGAGAGCTTCATCGTATGTCTCTGAAAGAAGACTCGGTTTCTGTGTACCATTGACCGAGTTTCATTCCAGGAAAGAGGGTGTTGTCATCTCCCTTTTTGTGGGCCGATTCTTAGTAGTTAAGAGGTCGAGTTATTTAGCTATGAAGGATGAGTTAGCTCTCATTGCCAGCTGAACAAAGCAACCTCCAAAATCTGTGCGTACCAACCTTCATAAGGGTTCGAACTGGAGTTTTGAGGGGTGATAAGACAACCCAGCTTGTGGTGGGTTTTGAAGCTGCCGAAAGGGAGGAGGTATTTCTGGTTATCAGGCCATATGGAACAACTGCGCACATGGAATTAATTTCTGAATATATGTTCACTGTTGTAGAGTTGACGTTCTTCACCAAATCATCTAATATACCCAGATATGTTGCAGGAGTATTACCAGTCATCTGCCTGAAGAAGGCATAGTCCATTTCAGAACAAAGCTTTGTGGTCTATTTATCCGTAGAAGAATTGTAGACGAGGACGTGTACCTGCTGAGTTATTAGCTCTCCACACACCATCACTTTAAATGTCTTCTGATCTGCGGGGTTAACCACAATGTTGAGACACGGCCGCATCCGCAATGGAGTGGTTTTGCCGGCCCATGCTTTTTTTTTCCTCAGACGCAACTCCAGATTAAGGCTCGAGTTCACCTTTGTATCGGGCAGGAGTCGATGTTGCTTTGTCAATGGATTAACCACCGCCAATTTTGTAAATGTGTTGATCTCACCTGGAGTCAAATTAAATGAAGTACATCCATAGCACATTGTTCTCAAACTGTTTGATTAAATGCTTAACTGAAAAAGATGCAAAAATCAGTACTTCTTGGAGCCATTTCACAAGAAGGAATCTCACAATCGCGGATGGAAGAGGACTAGTTCTCTTATTCTTTTTGGCCGAGTTCTGTTCAGGATATGCTTATCAATTGAATTGTGGAGTTCGAGTTGTGTAGAAATGGACTGGTTCATTATTGAGATGCCGGCAGCTGAGTTTGTAAACTAGAAGAAATACGTTTTCTCTCTGTCCACGAGCAACATCATCAACTCTTGATAAAACGAGTTCTGGACAGCATACCCTAAAATGGGGCGTATTTTATTTTGGGCTGAGCATATGAGTTTGTTTCCTTTTGCTGTGCGTACAAGGCAAAACCGTGAAGTCCTTTCTCAGTAAATATTCGTTGGAATGAGTAAAAATACAGGGCAAAACGAAGTTCTCGGGTGCTTTTGACAACCAGACCAGTTCAATTCCTCGTACTAAATAATTATTATTAGTATCATTATTTCAGATTCTTTTCATTTATTTTCAATGAGGGCAGGGAAATTGCTCTGGGAAGGCTGTAGCTGGAACACCTTGGGAGGAAGCACGTCTGCTACTTATTACAGGCTTAAGGGCTTCAAGGGGAAGATTAGCTTCTGCCATTGCACGCACTCTCAAATGGAGCAGTACAGAGTGGAGTCTGCTAAATGTAGGGAAGCTATCATCTCTAATCCGGCGGAGTTAGAGAAGAAAAAGATCGCCATTAAAGCTGCTGGTCCTTCTAAACTACAGGTAATTGCAGACTTTGACATGACACTTACAAAGTACTGGGTTGATGAGAAGCGGGGACAGAGGCACTCATGCCCTCTTGAAGCAAGGAAAACCTGAGTATGATCTCAAGCGGAGAGAAGTACATGATTATTATTACCCATTAGAAATCTGTCCTACAATTCCAGTTGATGAGAAGACAAAGCTCATGGAAGAGTGGTGGGAGAAGACTCATGCACTTCTTATTGAGGGTGGTCTGACCTATGCAGCCATCAGGAACTCAGTTGCAAATTCTGTAATTGATTTTCGAGATTATGTGATCCAGTTGTTTGAGATTCTTGAGACATTATTGAAGAGGTTATGCGGCAGAAACTTAAAAGAAATTTCAAGAATATAGAGGTGGTTTCAAATCGTATGGTCTTCGATGACAATGGAAATCTCACTGGGTTTAGAGGCAAGACAATTCACGTCTTAAATAAGAATGAACATGCCCTTGAAATGGCTGCCCCCATTCATGAAAACTTGGGCAGCAGTGATGTGCCTGATGACAGTGGTGCTTCTGGTGTGAGGAATAGAACAAATGTCCTGCTACTCGGGGATCACATTGGAGATCTTGGCATGTCTGATGGCTTGGAATTTGAGAATCGTATCTCAATTGCATTTTTGAATGACAACGTTGAGGAATGGATGGAAACTTACAAGCAGGCTTTCGACATTGTCTTACCGAATGATGCCTCCATGCGGGAAGTAGTGGATCTTGTTCATGAATTATTTTCGTAAATTCACTGGGAATTTCAGCTTGCACAGTCTGCAAACCAAGTGAAGATCTATTTGTCAAATCTCAGGTGAGGCTTTTTGTGAGCTAGGTCATGGTAGCCAGAATAAAAAATTCCTACACTGAAATCAATTATATGTTACTGTTTGAGGTTAGGTCTATATATAGCAGTTGAATCTCTAACGTCAATGTTCACCCATGCCTTCCATTTTAATTCCCACCCTATTGCAATTTCAGATTGGCAATGTTGAAAACTAACCTGGACCGTGGACTCGATGGAGTTAAACATTATTGCAACAAATGTTGAGGATACATTAGGAAGGGTACTTTTTTACGAGAATGTCTTGTGAACATGCCAATTATTTTTTATTTTTTATTTTTTTGAAACTTGAGTAATTTGATTTTAGAGAAATCCCCACATAGCAAACAAAACTAGTTATGCATGCATGGGCCCATAGGCCTCAAGGGTTCAACTTGTGCTCTGATACCAAATGTAAGGACCACATTGAGACTATATACATTTTTTTTTTTAAACAGCAAATACAACCAGAAAAGAAACGCATTGAAATTCAAATTTATTTAGCACACACATTCCTGCCACTCATTTCAGGAAACATATCATAACATTTTCATACTTTTAACTAAGATCAATAGTAATGAAATACATATGTACCATTCACCAGAAGGCAAGACTCCACTTGCTCTGCTGTTGCTGGCATTCCCTTGTAGCTGGTGACCTCCGCGAGTAAATGATGACGCACTTGATCCGAATGCGAAGACCCACCGGTTAACCTCCCAGCCTACTCCTTGGGTACTCTTCTTCCCCGCAGACCCCCGAGCTACAATGGGGTTGTACAATGGAGGAAAGCACTAGCTAGTAGAGGAGAGCACACCTTGGCTCAAGAGTCCCCTCTCTAAAAATCCTCTACTTCACCAAACTCACTATAGCTTTGTAATCACTGCTATGACAACATCCCATCCATCCAACAATAGGGTTCCCAAAAGTCCCTTCTCCTATGGCTTGCCCCTTCTTTTATAAGAGTCCTCCTAGATGACACTTGGCATGTCATGCATAATTATATTTTTTTTTATAATTCAATAGTTTGATTATTCACCTACCCATGTGTCACTCTCTCATCAAGGGTCACCCAAAATTATTTACTTAACTTTTTATTTAAAACTAATATTTTCCTCACCTCAACAAGATTCCTATTTCTTCTCCTAGTTGTCTCTTTATTCCCCCCTTTTATTCCTTAATTTGTGTTCATTACTTGAAGTCAATTAATGAGTCAAGATTTTATCCCCAATCTACTCCCTAATTTAACTCAGGTTATCTCTTAGATGGGTATTCTTATGTTGGTTGTTGACACATGGAGCTTCTCTACATTTCTCTAAATTTAATTTATTATTCTCATTTTAGTTCACCTTCCTCTTTTCTTAATTAGGTTTAAATTAGTTTAGGATTAATCTTTATCCTTACAATTATGTTTGTCTTTCCCCTTTTTCCTAATTAAACCACATAATCTTCCTAGTACTTTCCAACATGGGAAGGGTAGAGTTTTTAAGGTACTCTATTTTAATTCTTCCTATGATCCTCCTTATTCCAAGTTTTATTTTTGATTTAATTGCATTGGTTTCTAATCATCATTTACCCTTGATGTAAATTTACCTAGTTTTCATTCCTTGCTTATATTTATTTATTATTATTTATTTTTAATGATTCCAAGGGTGCCAAGTTTGGTTGTGCCCTTCAAGAACTTCCCTAGAAGTTCCAAGGGTGCCACACCTAATAGTTTATTTGTGATGTCAAGGGTGCCAGTTTGGTTGTGCCCTTCAAGAACTTCCCTAGAAGTTCCAAGGGTGCCACACCTAATAGTTTATTTGTGATTCCAAGGGTGCCAAGTTGTTCGTGCCCTTCAAGAAATTCCCCTGAAGTTCCAAGGGTGCCAACCACTTGCCCTTCAAGCATCCAGTGACTACGAGGGGAAAGTATAGTGCAACGTCATAGACCACTATCATCTCTTATGTTGCCTGCTATAGTGAGACTAATGGTGTCAGGGATCAAGGAATCTGCCTTGATGCGCGCCCCCCGGTAAAGTCCTCATGAGCGACCCAACTTTGGGACCTGCTCTCATGGCATCGTGATCTTCAAGGCGAAGGTGTTTCAACCCTTCCAGCCCAAGTCACAGCGGGAGTGCTAGTGGGTGAGATCAGGGACTCTGTCCCACCCCTCCCATGTAGTTCCATCCACTTGTACAACCCCATCACCCATATGTGAGTCATTCGGTCAAGCAACTAATCTGTGCCTACAACCATTAATATATCATTAGAATATAGTTAAACATATGTGGCAGATTCCAAGATCGACTTAGACTTTCAAAGACAAAATAATATGAATTTTCATCAAACCAGATGTCATCAACTCGTCATATGCGAGTGCCTCTGATGGTTTCCTGCCTTACTCAATAATCATTAGTAACAAGGTTTTTCAATGTTAGTCATTGTCATAATAGCATCATTAACAATTCCTAGTCATTCACATCATTGTCCATTGTAAGCCTGAACTAAAGAAAGTAGTCAACATAGGGGACACATCCATCATGGCTATCATCATTAAACATCAATGGAAACATACATGTTCATTAAGCTATCAACGTCGTAACATCAATAGAAATATACCTATTCATCAAAATTATCATCATCATGCTTTTAGTAGAGAGCATACATATTCTTTACTACCCTCATCATCATAAATTCAAATAGAGACCAAACTTAACTATTTAATGTTGCAATCATCAAAATACCGATAGATAAGATACATAACCATTCTTGCTATCATAATATCAATGGAAAGCATTCATAAACATCACAACCATGAATATCTCAATCGCTAATAATAGTGTCATGTGCCCGGATCCTCAACCTGAGGTCCTCCTAGAATAAAGTATCTAAGATATTGTCATATTAGGGTTAGAAAACTAGAGTGGGCACTACAGTCGCTATCACATAGTTTGTTTATATAAGCATGTTTCCTAAATTGTATGAGTGTTTCTTACTATAGTTTGCTCTTGCTCTGTTGGGGTTCCAACCCAAAGCCTTAGGGTACTTATTCCTGTAACAAAATTGGGGACTCCACTGGGGATAACAATCTTGTTATTCCTAGTTTGGGTTGTTCAGTGTCAATTAGGGCTCAGTTCTTGGTTTGCTTGCTATGACAGTGTTGTTTGGTCCAATAGAAACTCAGACCTTAAGTCTGATCTTTTTTATCTAGCTTTGTTTTTTTTATTTTTCTTGCAAAACTCAATATATGCACTTTAGTTTGTTTACAGTAGCATACAAATGCTCTTTTCTGGGAAGTGAACCCGCGTATATGTGAGTTTCCTTTATCAGAAGCGCGTGTACATGCCTCTATGCTTGAATGCAGTCACGTATCCCCCTTTTTTTGCATGCCTTTTTCAAATCTCTCTGCCCAAAAAGATTTGTTTCTTGGTCTGTTTGGTCTCTGAGGGGTCAATTTCTATCTTTAGAATTTATTATTCAGTGAGCTTACTGTTTTGAAATCTCTTCCGCTTTGAAAAGTTTTGGCCTAGGTTTGCTTTTGAGTGAATTTTATGATTTGTGTTTTGGGACACAAGACTTCTTGCAAAGGATCTTGATTGTTCTGGTCTTCTAGAACAGGAGATTGTTTTCAATCTTAGTGTTAAGCTTGATTATTGGTTTACTTTCTTTTCTTTCCGTCATTTTGTTGCCTTACACCTTTTCTTTCTTTTTGACGAATTTGAAAGTGTTTCTTTCCTGACTTCTTGGTCAGTTTGTCAAAGGTCTTTGTTGTTGTTTGGGTCGTTTAGTGCAAGTTGAAGCCTTTTTTGTTCAAGTTTTCATTCATTGTTGAATTTGTAACTTGCAAAGTTTCCTTGTGCTTTTATTTCGGCCTTTGAGTCTTAAGTGGCATTTTAAGTGCTTTCGAAAGGTTGTTTTCATTGCTTCTTGAAAAAGAAAAGTTCCTAAAAAACATTGTTTTTGTTTTCTTTTGCCGAGTTTGATTTTGGTTTCTTTTGATTTTTTGAAAGTGAATTGTGATCTTTTTTATTTGTCCTTGTTATTTGGAGAAGATTTTGTATTCTTTTCAAACACTTAAGTTGGCTTATTAAAGTTATAAACAATTGCTTTCATTCTTTTTAGAGTAATCTAGAATCTTGCATCTTCATGTACACCTTGCATTAGGGTAGTTTTGCATTATTAAAGCATCAATAGTCTTTTTAGTTTTTGTAAGTGTGAAGTGTGTTTTAAGAAAAGAAAAGAAAAAGTTTTTTCTTTATAGAAGTTTCATAGAACCCAAGTAGAAATTTCTTTTCATCGAAGAACAAACGATTGCATTCATATAAGTTAGTTTTTCATTAATTTCTTTTGCGTCATACAAACACCATTGGTTTCATTTCCATTTATCCATTTGACTTAAAAGAACATCCATTTAAAATCAAGCGCTTAATAAAATAAACTAGAACTTTTTGTATTGTCATCAGAATACACCAACAAGTTTAGGTTTATTTAGGGCCTTGGATTAGGCGAGAGGAGAGTAAACTCTCCAAGGCCGCTCTAAATTGTAAAACATAGAAGTTTGATTAGACAGTGAAATCTGATAGCGTTAGGGAGACCGGGAAAGATCCGTGACTGGGAGTTAAGAATGAGGGTTCGTGAAGATAAGGACGAGAGATACCCTCTCTCTTACTTGTTGTATCCTACCTCATGACTGTTCCTCCCGGCTTCTAATACGAGTTGGTGTCCATAGTTGCCTATCCTAGGGATCCACACAGGTGGCTACGGAGGGGAATCCCATGGCACCTGAGGTTGACGTTGCATCATGTTCAGCAGTACTTCTGGAGGGCACCCTTGCGAAGCTTGGGGGCTTGCACCGGTAAAGGTTGTTGTTTGGAGGTCAGCGTAACTACCTCTGATACCTTCGCTAGTAGGCCTAGGGCATAATTACCCCAGTCTATTTTTGGAAGGCCCTTATTATTAACTTGTATTTTGGTGTCCGGTCCTAATCACCTAGAGCGGAAATACTTGGAAGTTGTTTGATTTCTAATATCTTTAGGGACATTTTAGTGAGTGTTATGTGCTCCTAGTCGGCCTAGCTTTTAATTTTCTTGAGTCTTTAAATAGATTTTATAAAAATAATTCAAAGTGGTTGATTGACCATCTCAACGGTCTCAGAGACTTCGTGGGCTTTCACCTACGAGTCTAGAGCCTTCTCCTAGAAGACATAGGATCGATTCTACTAGTGGTTTCCAACCAATGGCAGCAAGCGCATCAAAGATTGATCCTCCGCTTGGGGGCATTAATTCACAAGATAGACCTGGTACTACTATAGAGTTAGAGAGGAACACACCAATTCTTTCTCGAGTACTCTTCCAGTCGGAAGATAGTATTGAAGTAGAAGAGCTTTCAGAGTCGGTTGCGGCTCCGAATTCTCCTCTCCCTCCTGATCATCCATACGTATTGTTATACGTTGGAACTCCGACTCACAAGCCTTCGAGCCCAGGTCCACACACATCTATCCCTTCGATGACCACTGCTGGAAGCATGTCATCCATGACGAGTATTGCGAGCATGCAGACTCCCATATCTGCGCAAGGGGGAGGAACTATTTCCATCCCTTCTAACAATCCCAGCACATCTATATTTTGGTCTACTTCCATTCCGTCAACGAGTGGAAGTTGTCAGCGTAATGCATCCAGTTTTGAATTTTTCCCTTTTGGAATCCCCTCTCAAGGTATTCCTTCGGTTCCTTTAAATATACCATCAACCGCCTCCACATCCATGATGAGTGGATCGACTTCTTTTCAGGGTTTCCCATTTGGAAGTGGTCATATACCACATTCCAATCCGACATTAGGGTCAATGCCTTTTCCTTTTACAAGTCAAGGTAGTAACCCCTTTCAGAGTTGGACAAACTCTACAGTTAGTGGGATAGGAGCTGGGAATCAATTTTTCGGCCAACAAGGGAATGTGTCGTATTCCTCAATTAATTCAATTCAAAGTTTTACACCTTTTTCTAATGCTTGGAACCCTTATCAAGGGCTGTCAGCTCCTTTCAATACTTTTTTAGGGGGTAACTTCACCAGTTACGGAGGATTTTCGGTAGGAGTTGGTCAAACTCTGAATTTTGCTGGACCACAAGGATCACCCTTTGGTTCAATAGGTTCTACGAGTTACTTCGGGCAAACTGGTGCCTTTAAAAATCCAAGTCATTCTTTTCAGGCCTATGGGAACCCCGCCCAGTCCGGATGGAATTCCCAAGGTCCTCCACGAATTCCTTTTCTGGCCATGCTTAATCTACCATACTTGACTAGATTGACGAATGATCCAATTAGGTACAATTCGGCTTGGCCTCTGGTCCCAACTAAACTTCCATCGAATATTCCAAAATTCGAAGGGAAGAATGGTGAAGACCTGGGAGACCATGTGACCACGTTCCACTTATGGTGCTCATCTAACTCCCTGATCGATGATTCGATCAGGTTGAGGTGATTTCAGTGCACCCTAATCAGGAATGTGGCCAAATGGTATATAGAGTTACCAGGGGGGACCTTTACTTCTTTTGTTGATTTGGCTAATATTTTCTTGAACCATTTTCAGTTGCATGTCTATTATGAAGCTGAAACTGAGCTTCTGGCCAATTTTCATGAAGACACGGCAACTCACATGTCGGATCATATCTAAGAGGAGACAAAGAGGCTTATCAAAGCTAAAATTCCACCAGAGTTTAGTCTTGAATGGTTTCTCAAATATCTACAACCTGAGATCTCAAAGGATGTTTCTCTTTCTGGTGTTTATTCGGAAGAGCAGGCTATTTTTCGAACCTAACAATTAGAACTGATATATTCTCAGTCTGGGACTCTTCATAAAATCCTACCTGATGCTCCTAGATCTAAAGTTGATTTATCCAAACTGAAGCCAAGCCCTCACGCTGATGGTATAGTTGGATCAATTGACATAAATACGGTGAACCTTTTGAACCAATTACAGCAGTTGTCTCTACAAACTGCTTCTTCTAACTAGGTAGCACCGTCTACACCTTCACCTTCCCAACCTACTTCCATAAATGTTGTCCAAACTTCTAACCCCAAAGGAAATCAACAATCCGATGGGAAGAAGAAGGGATGAGGTAAGAAGAAGAACCAGGAAGGGAAGGGTAATGCGAACAAGCCTGGAAACGGTGCCGGTGAGGGTAGAAAAGAGTCCAAAAAGAAGGTTAAATTTCCATGCAAGTTATGAAATGGAGATCATTTGACTCACCTCTACCCCAAGATTCAAGATGCTCAGCGCTTGTTAGTGCAGCAAGGGTCCTCTAGCTCCCAAGCTATCCTGACCAACCCTTTTCCCCAAGGGTAGCAATTACTTGCTGGCGCGAACTCGAACGCTGGTACCTCTGCAGGGGGCAACCAGGAAGGGGAAAATTCCTCAAATGTTTATATGATGAACTCTCATGTCAACGTTGCCACACGAGCATGCGATTATGGTGAAACGGAAACATCTAAGGGTAAATATGTTCCTGAAACCATAGACCTACTTCATATTGAGTGACCCTCTGCTAAGTCTATACCTTGGATATCGAAAATTTCCATAAAGCGCTCGACTATTAACCCTAATGCTAGGGCAGCCCAAAACTACTCGATTGTAGAAGATCTAGCTCAAAGTCCTTGTGCTATGTCTGCATTAGAGGTACTCCAATCGTGTCTTGCTCAGAGAAGTGCTTTGCTTTCGAAAATCGGGGCAGTGGATCCAAAAAATTCTTTAGTGCTCACTTTTGATATGTTTAATTTCAAAAAGAGAATTCCTCACCATATGGCTTTCCAGATAAAGTCTACTTACCGAAAAACCAATATTTTTCAGACAGTTATAGATGAGGGAGCTTCCACATGCATAATGTCTATGTCATGTTGGAAGGCCATTGGATCACCTTCAGTTGTTCCTTCATTGACTCTCTTAACAGCATTTGATGGTCATTCTCATAGGCCACACAGAATTATCCTGGCTTTTCCTATATGTGTTGGAGGAAAGGTCGTTAATATTGAAGTAGAAATCGTTGATGCCAACCTGGATTACAACCTCCTCTTAGGAAGGAATTGGATTTATGAGATGGATGCCATAGTTTCATCTCTATTCTGCATCCTCTGTTTCCCTCATGAGGGGAGAATTGTTAAAATTGATCAATTAGATTATTCTCCGGGTGACTCTTGAGCAACTTCGAATTCTACTATTCCATTGGTGGATAATCCCCGTCAACCTATAGAGAATTTAGGAGTCAGGATGTACTCTTCCTTGATGGGTATATTTGACCTTCCCCCTCCTACAGCTAGAATCAATGCAATTTCATCCTCCAAAGGGCCTTCACGGAAAGAGTTCTTTCAAACTCATTATTTTTCAAACCCTTGGACCTTACCTTCATCTACGACCACATTAGATGGAGGGCAAGTTGGTGGAATGGCATTCCCCATGTCTGCAGCAGAACTTAGCTATCAATCTATCATTAACTCTACAGACAACCATCCCACTCCTTTTTCAGAGGAGGAGTTAGATGGTGATGTGGCTCCAGCTTGGACCGTTGACTCCACTTCTGCTTTGGATTGCTTAGATATAGTTATACCATTTGACAAAGAAATTTTAGAAGCGATGACAGGTGTAGATCGACCTTTGGAAGATTTACATCGTCATTCATATTTTCTTCTCCCATTGCATGAAGTCGAATCTAGGTTCTCCAATCTGCTTAATAGTGATGTTTGTATAGTTTCAAACCCTTTGGCTCGAACACAATTATTTTCCAAAGGTATATGTCGATTATCTCAAAAATTGTACCTATAAACATCTTTAGGAATCCTAACATTATAGAAAATGTCTTCATCGGAGCCGATTGTTCCCCTAAAGAGATTCAAATTTACACCGAAATTTATAGTCCAGCATGAGATTAAGACGTACGAAAATGCTAAGCCTATTCATCAGAAGCTTCGACCAGTCAATCTGTTGAAGGCCCGAAAATCGGGTCGACAACAAGGGGGATACCCACCCGGTCTGGACCTTGGTTGGCAGCTCCTTATCCGTTTGGTATAGCGGGTCCGACTGGGGATAATGGGACCAGTTTCCCAATCTAAGGGGTGTGTGTGTGTGTAGAGTTGAATGATGCTGATCTAAGAGTATTTTAAGCTAATTTAATTCAAACTTCTAAGCTAACTCTATGCTATTGTAATCTAATAAAGGAAAAACAACACATCTAATCTACACTAACCCGGGGTGTATTTCTTCTATTATGCGATCTAAAAAGATTTCGAACAATAACTGGTAATAAAGATCATTCAGCTATCATAAGAATAGAAATCAATTAAGATAAACCATTCTGCATAAAAAGTTAGGCAAAACATTTGTGAACAGCATACCGCATAATAAGTTATTCATATATCAAGCACAAATAAATGACTCCACCGTACAGAAGTGCCAAATGGTAACCCACACATTCATGCATTAACATATAAATAACTGAAAACTGCATATCACTTCAAGAATATGAACAGAAACAGGTCAAGAGATAAAAGTACCATTTATGACTGGTTCCACTCATAAGCTTCAAGCAATAACGATTTATCTCTACTTGTTCTAACATCTACTAAGAGTACAAAAGTGCAACATCAGTAGCAGACATTAAATGCAAACATTGATAAATCTCGATCCGTCCATTCACCAAAAACCCCCTCCGAGGGTGCAAAAGTGCATGTTCTGAGGACAAGTTTTTTGACAAATTTCCGGACCCTTCTCCAAATGCCTGAGAAGGGTTTAAATACTGCTAACTAATTAATCTTAATTACATAAATTTAGGACACGGTTTCAAATGACCGCCCTTCTACTAAAGCAAATTATTTCTAAAAATTGAATCTAATTTCTAACCGTTTCTGTATTTGCTCCTTAGTGTTGTAAGCAATGCAACATTCGCCTGGGAAGAGTCGGCTGGTTGTCTTCTCCTTTCGTTTGAGTTACGAAAATAGAAACAACAAGAGCTGGCACCGCTTTCTGACAAACTGGAAGATATTTTCCTCTGGCTTGGTGTATTCGCTGTGTGTATACTTGGTAATATCCCAAATTTCTCTCAAACTGATTGTGTTGTTGCTATTTTGGTTTCCGGCCTGGCGAATGACTGAGCAAGTTAGGGACTTTGCTCTCTGAACAATTTTCTGTATTGAAAACTGTTTCCGTTCTTTGTTCCAGGCTTTTCTGGTGCGTTTTCCTCCTTTAGCGTTTTTCTTTTTGCTTTACCCAGTCTAAGCTTCAGGATCTTTTGAAAACATGCTGCTTTTGTGCGCCTTTGACTCTGAGTCTTGGATAGTCTATTTCCATCAGTCTCTGTTGAGTGATACTCTGGAATCCGCGGTCCTGCTGCATGCGGCATCCGTTTGCGAAGGCATTTCTTCTCTGTTCTCCGAGTATTGACGCTTTCCCCTTTTCCTTAGATGTTTCCGACACATTGATTTATATTAGTTGCTGTCTTACAGTTTACGCAAAGAAAAAGAGTAACGATGAAAAGATTGACATGAAAGCTTTAAGCTCTAATGAATGCATAATCATGACACTCATAATGAACTGACTCTTCGAAAAACACAACACAATCTTTCTCGGATACTTTGGCGTACAATCATTAATTTCTTTTTTAGGTGCACGCCCAATTTTGGTCTGCAGACAGCTTTCCTTGAACGTTGTGCCGAGGAACCTTTGCGATGAGTGATTTCTACGACTCGCATCGCAGTGTCGAGGATTGCGTCGTTTAAGATGTTTCATCGCAGGAATTGATGATTGCATTCATCGCAGATCGCAATATCGCAGATCACAATATCGCAGATCGCAAATATCGCAGATCGCAAATAATTATAATCATTGTGTGCTGCTTATGCGATTTTACGATATGCGACGTCGCATATCGGCCGTCGGCGATTCCTTAAGCTTTTCATTTGAGAGAGCTTCACAACATAAGCGATGCGATGAATTTCGCGTCGCTTCTTCGCAGCTCATTATGCGCATAGGAAACGTCTCGTTCTCTTCTCGCGATGCGATATAGCTTTAGGGAGTCAAAATACATAGTTTTGATATAAAAGTTTTTTTTGGATTTTTTAAGGGTCCCCATTTGCTTGGTGTTATTGCTAATACCAATCAAAGAGGGGGGTTGTTGGTGACCACAACAATGGCGATTCACTGTGAAGAACCAGTTATCTCTGTTTTTCTATTGAATTTCAACTTTCGAAGCAGAAAGATTTCCATATATCTAAATTTTGTTATGGACAAATAGAGTATATTATGCCTTATCCTAGCATTGATACTTCGTCTCAACCTTTTCATATTCCAATCATTTTTTTCCTCAGGCTTAGTTCTTGTATTCACACCAGACACTACTTGGTCTTTTAAAGATAAAATAAGGTCTTCTCTGCGCGCTGGCCTTTTAAAATATGCTCATTTGTCGTAGGTAGAGCCTCTGCTGCCCGCAAGCGTCCATAGCCTCGACAGGGTTACCTGTTACCCAGCAATGATCCTTTATCCTGCTTGAGGTTATTTACAACATTTCAGAGGAAAACCCCTTCTTGACACTTTTTCCTTTTTTATTCTCTAAAGAACAATGTCTTGGTTTGGTGGCCAAATTATGACACAGTCATTCACTTGATTTACACTTTTGCTGAACAAGCTGGCTCGTGATGAGACCCCTTGTCTTTTGATTGCAACAATCTTGAGTCGTTGCCCTGTTTTGGTAGACAGTATTGGCAAAGTCAGCAAGTTATAATATCTGTGATCATGATAAGCCGGCTCGTGATGAGACCTCTTATTCTTTGAGACATAGTGTTTTCTTGGATTGTTCTTCTGAATGCTGCGATTTCCTTTAGCAGGGAGGAAGTCATTGTTTTTCCTTAAGAAAGCTCTGGACGACAATAATAGAGTTTGAAAACAGCAGCTTTATAGAGAATATTTATTTTATTATTGATACCTTTCATTGTGCTGATATAAAACAATTTTTTTTACCAAAGGTTGCTTTCATCAAATTTTTGAAGTTGAAACTAGCATCATGTCTAGGCTAAAGTTAACTCTACCTGTCAATAATAAAAATTAGATCTTTCGAAAATTTTTGCTACTTGTACAAGCGAAAAGCTCAAAATCTGATAGAGAATTGGTGTCTATTTCATGAACCCTTTTAGTGACCATCTACAACTGGTTTTATTTATAAGAAAGAGAAAACAAATAAAAACTAAAACTATCCTACAAAAATAGAAGAGTGATCTTCTATGGAAAATATTTTTTAAGAATCTGTCCATTAACAGGCAAAGAATCTCTTCTACCTGCTAAATCCTGCAACACAAACGTCGATGGGCCTATGACTTCTACAATCTGAAAAGGGCCAAGCCACAGTTTCTGAAATTTCGTATGTTTGCCCTTTTCTTCATGAGCCTTATCCCATTTCAAAACTAAATCTCCCATCTGAAAAAAATTTCTGGTCATTATGCTTGAGTCAAAAGAGGATTTTATCAGCGATTGGTGATGAGCATGGGTTTTCTTAGCTTGTTCTCGTCGTTCTTCTAATTTAATTATTTCCATTTGTCTTAGTTGTATGGAGGAGGTGGATACCTCATCGATGTGTTGTACTAAAGACAAAGAGGGAATGACTAGGTGGGTCGGAAGAACCACTTCTTTTCCATAAACTAAATTAAAGGGAGAAGTGCCGATTGAAGCTTTCTTCGTTATTCTATCTGCCCATAAAGCATTTACCAACGCTTTGTGCCAATTCTTTTGGTTTTGGTCGACTGTTCTTTTAATAATCCTGATCAGGTTTTTGTTTGTTGATTCAGCCAATCCATTACCTTGCGGATAGTAGTTGGCCGAATATTTCAGTTTGAACCCTATTTTAAGTGCAAACTCAGTCATTGTATTTCCAGAAAAGTATGAAGCATTATCAAATATTAAGGCCGTTGGCAATCCAAACCTAGTGATTATAAATTGATCTATGAATTCAATAATATTTTCAGAATTAGCTGTCTTGAGAGGAACTGCTTCTACCCATTTAGTGAAATAATCTGTTGCCGTGAGGATGTACCTATGCTGCTTAGAAGAGTGAGGAACGATCTCACCTATTATGTCCAAGCCCCACTGGCTGAATGGTTGCTCGATGTTTACCGGCTGTAGTGGCATGGACGGTTTCTTTTGTTTCCCTGCAGCAGTCTGGCAGACTTGGCATTTCCTCACGTAACTGTGTGAGTCTTTGAACAGTGTGGGCCAATAATATCCTGCACGTAAGATTTTATGTGCAGTAGCATCTCCAGCATAGTGTCCGCCTGCTGGTCCATCATGGAGTTCCTGCAAAACCTTTTCGGCTTCAGTTTTCTCAAGACACCTAAGAAGCACAGAATCGTAATTTCTTTTAAACAGAACATCATTTATGAGCTGGTATTGTTTAGCTTTCAACCTCAGAGCTCTTTTCTTGGTGTGATCCAGGTGTGATGGAGCATACCCATTCTTAAGATAATAAATGGTGTCAGCATATAATGATTCTGCATCGTTTAGGCTTACCTCATACGTATGTACCTCGTCAGATGAATTCTCAGGAATTTGTGATGCTCCAGCCAACATTTTGCAGAAGCCTTGGCCTCTTACAATGTTTGCTGGTTTGATCTCAAGATCGTATTCTTGTAAAGCGGTGATCCAATTTGCTCTTTTTTCGCCCACATCCTTCTGTATCAGAAGGTTTCTTACCGCTGGAAACGGTACTATGACTTTAGTATGGGCTTTAAGTAAGAAAGGTCTGAAATATTTGATTTCTTTGAAAACAGCGTACGCCTGTTTCTCTACGTCGGAATAGTTGAGTTCAACACCTTGTAAATTCGAGCTAAAAAATGCGATTGGAGCTTCCGCTTTCTCTTGATTTGTTTGAGTTAGAATCGCGGCATAAGATTTCTCTAAGGCAAATGTGTATAAGATAAAAGATTCTGAAAAATTCGGGGTTGCTAAAGATGGAGCGTTAATGATGGCTTGTTTTATCAAGTTGAATGCTTCATGCTCATCTTGACCCCATTTAAAATTTGAATTCTTTTTTATCATATTTTGCAAAGGAGAAACAATACGTGAGAAATCTGGGACAAATCTCTTCACAAAATTAATTTGACCAAGGAAAGATTACATGGCTTTTTTGTTATGAGGCATGGATATTTCAGAAAATTCTTTGATTCTGTCAGGTTCAATGTGAATGCCAGATTTTGACACTATGAATCCTAGAAGTTTTCCTTCACTTAATGCGAAAAAATATTTCTTCGGGTTAAGTGAAATCCCATACCTTAAACATCGTTGAAAGATTTGTTTCAAGTCTTTGAGATGGTGGCTTTGCTTCTTGGAGTACACTGTTATATCATCCAGGTAAATTACTACAGATTTATTGACTAAACCTTTGAATGCGATGTCCATGGCTCTCTGAAATGTAGCGTCGGCATTGATCAAACCAAATGGCATCTTCCGATATGCGTATGTGCCCCATTTAGTTCGGAATGTGGTTTTTAATTGATCATCGGGATGCACCAGCACTTGATTGTATCCTGAAAATCCATCCAAAAAAGACATTAATTCTGAGCCTGCCACTGCCTGTAATATCTGCTCCATAGGTGGGAGGGGAAAATTGTCTTTTTGACAGGCTTTGTTGAGATTTCGGAAATCAATACAAATTCGAATATCTCCATTTTTCTTTCTAACGGGTACCATATTAGAGACCCATTTGGAATGTCTGACGGGGAAGATTATTCTGGCTCTCAACAGCTTATTTAGCTCAGTTTTTATTTGATTTTCTAAATTGGGGTGGATTTTTCTGAGCTTCTATTGGACAGGTTTTTCATTGTCAATCATCGGGATAGTGTGTTGAATGATAGAAGTGTCGTATGTTTTCAACTCATCGTAGTTCCAGGCAAAAACATGTCTGTATTGTCTCAAAAGACGGATGTATGCTAATTTCTCTTCAGGTGCTAGGCCGTGGCCTAGATTAACGTTTTGTGGTTTCTCATCGGTTCCTAGGTTTACTAAATCGTAGTTCAGAGTCGAACTGTAAAGTTTAGCATTGGTAGACCTTTTAAACCGACTTTTCAAATCATATAAGTCTTCTAACTTAACCACTGACCTAGGTATAGCATTATCAGTGCTATGCTGTTGTATTTGATGATCGTGATGGTCTTCGTCAATTATTTGATTTGAGTAGGATCCTTCAGAAGTGAGGAAATTTACAATGTCTGGATCGTCATTGAATACTCTCCAGTTTGTAATGTTGTCAGGGATGGACGGTCTAAAAATTAATTCTATTGAGAATCTATCTGGACTAAAATCTTCGGAGGGAATAAGCCTAGAAGCTACATTAGCTAACAGGTCTGCGCTCGCATTTTGGAGTCTTGGGATTGATGAAATATTGAATGCCATGAAATGTGTAGTCAGATCTTGAACTAAAGATTGATAGTGCTTCAAATGACCTGATAGGCAATGTATGGTGTTACGTACCTGCTTGACGACAATTTCAGAGTCTCCGAAGACTTGAAGGTACTTAACGTTCAACCCGATTGCTTTGTATAGGCCTTGCACCAAGGCCTTGTATTCCGCTGTATTGTTTGTGCAATCGAATTCAAGTCTGCACGTAAGCATGGTCTTATTTCCGTCTGGGCTAATCAGAACGCATCCTGCTCCTGCTCCCTCGTTAGATTTGGAGCCATCAAAATATAATTTCCAAAACAAAGATGTATTTACAGAGTTATATAAAAAATTAACACACTTTGAATCATCAGTTTGGGAAAAAATTTCGACTTGGGACAAAACTGAATTTTCTAAGTAAGGTGAGGTATGAGCATTAAAATTGCCGAGGAAAGAATCTACCGAGTAGTTTCCTATGATGCTGCTGTTGTATGCTATTGCTTCATTTTCTCCCTCCAATTCTGTCACTATGTATTTCTGGTGTAACTCTCGTTCAACCTTTATTTGATTCGGTTTACCATTGTAGGGTAACCACATGTGCGACCAGTCGGTTGAGAAGTATCCATGGAGTTTTTCGAACCAATCCCTGCTAAGAATTAAGCCATAGAATTCAGGGATATCAGTTACTAGAATGTCAATAACCTGACACACCTTCGAGTTAGATGACAATCTTATGGTCACTTGATTAAGTTCACCAATCACTTCAACTTGGGATCGATCAAGCTGAACTATGCGCACTGCGAATTTTTGCGGTTGAACATTCAACTTGGCACATATTGATCTGGGTAAAATATTCATTGAAGCACCAGAATCTACCAAACAATTGTGCACGTTTTTGTTGAAAATTTCGTAAGTGAGAAGAAAAGGGGGAGTGTGAGACCTTGATCTCCCTCCAATCAAGGCGTTGTCATTTGGGTCAATCTTATTGATCGTGTTGGTTGGAGGTCTTCCCGTGTTGTGGGAAGCTATAGCTGTAGGCAAAGATGTAGTAGGCACGGCATGTAATTCTTTCATCATTATCTTCTGTTGATGTTTCAACTTGATCAACTCATAAAGAGTGATATTAGCCCTAGTCTTTTTCATGTCATCAATAATGTTATACTCCATTTCATCCGACACAATCAGTGTTCTTGATGGAGGTGTTTGATCTGGTTGGACTGGGCTAGATTGAGTCACCTTAGCGGTTGTTTTCTTTGTTGCGACTTTATCTTTTGCTGCAGGGCTTCTGCCCTTCTGCTTAGGGGTAGTTTGGGGAGGATCAAGTTGATTTTTGCTTCGTGTACTAACCGGAAATGCTTCTTGATCTTCTTCTTGTGGGAGGATGAAATCCCACATTCCTTGTAGTTCCACAACTTCTTCGTCATCGATCTGCCCTTCAGCGGTATTCTCTTCTTCTTCTTCTTCTTCGGATTCGACGTTTGAGATAGCGTTGGGCGGTTTCACCTCCATTGAAGGATTTCTTTTAAAAGTTCTGTAGGGCTTTCTCATAGAAGTTTCTGCTACTTGTTTTTTTATGTCAATCATCTCATTGAACATGGTTTTTAACACTTTTTGTAATCCTTCCAAATCGAAAGGATCTTTTGATTGTTTCTTCTTGGGGTCTTCCTTGTAAGAGACTTTCTTAGATTTGCGTTCCTCTATCGCAGATCTTTTTTCTAGGGCCACTACGCGTTTTTCTACTGATATCGCCTCTGTCAAGTTTTCAACTAAGGTTTTCTTATTTGCCCTATCCACGAAGATTGCCAAGTTCGATGGTAAGGCCGTAATATACCATTCACATCTCACTTCTTCGCTGGGCTGGGAAGTAGCAGGAATTTTGTTGAGGATTTTATTGAACCGTAAATTAAAGTCTTTGATGGGTTCTCTAGCCTCGGCTTTAAGATTGGATAGGTCATTTATTAACGTCGTCGTTGATCTGTCATCGCCAAATTTGGTAAGGAATTGACTTTGAAAAATGTCCCAACTTGTGATAGACCCGGAAGGTAATGAAAAGTACCATGACCCGGCTGTTCCTTGCATTGTGTAGGGAAAAAGCTGGATGACAGCATCCTCGTTGGTAACTCCGTTGAGATTAACAGAAAGCATGAAATTATTGATATGTTCTTCAGCTAGCATGCCTGCTTCTGGATTGAATTTGGGTAGCCATTTCTCAGGATGGGCCGGTATTGGGCTCAGAGGTGGAGGCATTAAAACTGCCCCAGGATTGTTCCATGGAGACTGGGCCATCGTTGAGCTGCTAGTGAATGCAAGTGCAGAGGATGATCCCTGATGCTGGGAAGATGAAGGTATTATGATCTTTGATGATTGAAGAGGAGGGGTTGGGGAAGTTGGATGCATGGTTTGAAATGAAGACGTGGGTGGCTGACTTCGCGGTGAGGGAGTTGAGATGGACGACGTAGATGAAAGAGTCTCACTGTCAGACTCTGGTGGTGTTTTCCTTGCTCTTTTCCTGGTGGGAAGAGGGAATTCAGTTGGCTGGATGCCAAATTTTTCACTCTTTAATCTGGTCAGAGGATGAGCAGGACTGTACTGCGAAGTCACGCTGCTTTGAGATTTTTCAGACCTCTGAGTAAAGATAGAGAATCCCTGGAGTTTGCGAATCAGAGTTTGAACTTCAGGGGGTTCAATGATAGATTGGTCTGAAATATTAGGGTATGTAGCAGCGGTTGATACCCGAGCAACTTCTGACTCTGGATTTAATTGTACTGGAGAAGTCGGGGGAGTTGGTGAGGGCGATTTACTCTCAGAATGGTATTTAGATTTTGATTTAGATGCCATTCATAGTTCGTGCCCTCCTTCTAGCGCCAAATATGTTGAAGGCCCGAAAATCGGGTCGACAACAAGGGGGATACCCACCCGGTCTGGACCTTGGTTGGCAGCTCCTTATCCGTTTGGTATAGCGGGTCCGACTGGGGATAATGGGACCAGTTTCCCAATCTAAGGGGTGGGTGTGTGTGTAGACTTGAATGATGCTGATCTAGGAGTATTTTAAGCTAATTTAATTCAAACTTCTAAGCTAACTCTATGGTATTGTAATCTAATAATGGAAAAACAACACATCTAATCTACACTAACCCGGGGTGTATTTCTTCTATTATGCGATCTAAAAAGATTTCGAACAATAACTGGTAATAAATATCATTCAGCTATCATAAGAATGGAAATCAATTAAGATATACCATTCTGCATAAAAATTTAGGCAAAACAGTTGTGAACAGCATACCGCATAATAAGTTATTCATATATCAAGCACAAATAAATGACTCCACCGTACAGAAATGCCAAATGGTAACCCACACATTCATGCATTAACATATAAACAACTGAAAACTGCATATCACTTCAAGAATATGAACAGAAACAGGTCAAGAGATAAAAGTACCATTTATGACTGGTTCCACTCATAAGCTTCAAGCAATAACGATTTATCTCTACTTGTTCTAACATCTACTAAGAGTACAAAAGTGCAACATCAGTAGCAGACATTAAATGCAAACATTGATAAATCTTGATCCTTCCATTCACCAAAAACCCCCTCCGAGGGTGCAAAAGTGCATGTTCTAAGGACAAGTTTTTTGACAAATTTCCAGACCCTTCTCCAAATGCCTGAGAAGGGTTTAAACACTGCTAACTAATTAATCTTAATTACATAAATTTAGGACACGGTTTCAAATGACCGCCCTTCTACTAAAGCAAATTATTTCTAAAAATTGAATCTAATTTCTAACCATTTCTGTATTTGCTCCTTAGTGCTGTAAGCAATGCAACATTCGCCTGGGAAGAGTCGGCTGGTTGTCTTCTCCTTTCGTTTGAGTTACGAAAATAGAAACAACAAGAGCTGGCACCGCTTTCTGACAAACTGGAAGATATTTTCCTCTGGCTTGGTGTATTCGCTGTGTATACTTGGTAATATCCCAAATTTCTCTCAAACTGATTGTGCTGTTGCTATTTCGGTTTCCGGCCTGGCGAATGACTGAGCAAGTTAGGGACTTTGCTCTCTGAACAATTTTCTATATTGAAAATTGTTTTCGTTCTTTGTTCCAGGCTTTTCTGGTGTGTTTTCCTCCTTTAGCGTTTTTCTTTTTACTTTACCCAGTCTAAGCTTCAGGATCTTTTGAAAACATGTTGCTTTTGTGCGCCTTTGACTCTAAGTCTTGGATAGTCTATTTCCATTAGTCTCTGTTGAGTGATACTCTGGAATCCGCGGTCCTGCTGCATGCAGCATCCGTTTGCGAAGGCATTTCTTCTCTGTTCCCCGAGTATTGACGCTTTCCCCTTTTCCTTAGATGTTTCCTGCACATTGATTTATATTAGTTGCTACCTTACAGTTTACGCAAAGAAAAAGAGTAACGACGAAAAGATTGACATGAAAGATTTAAGCTCTAATGAATGCATAATCATGACACTCATAATGAACTGACTCTTCGAAAAACACAACACAATCTTTCTCGGATACTTTGGCGTACAATCATTAATTTCTTTTTTAGGTGTGCGCCCAATTTTGGTCTGCAGACAGCTTTCCTTGAACGTTGTGCCGAGGAACCTTTGCGATGAGTGATTTCTGTGACTCGCATCGCAGTGTCGAGGATTGCGTCGTTTAAGATGTTTCATCGCAGGAATTGATGATCACATTCATCGCAGATCTTAATATCGCACATCGCAAATATCGCAGATCACAAATAATTATAATCATTGTGTGTTGCTTATGCGATGTTGCGATATGCGACGTCGCATATCGGCCGTCGGTGATTCCTTAAGCTTTTCATTTGAGAGAGCTTCACAACATAAGCGATGCGATGAATTTAGCGTTGCTTCTTCGCAGCTCATTATGCGCATAGGAAACATCTCGTTCTCTTCTCGCGATGCGATATAGCTTTAGGGAGTCAAAATACAGAGTTTTGATATAAAAGTTTTTTTTGGATTTTTTGTTAAGGGTCCCCATTTGCTTGGTGTTATTGCTAATACCAATCAAAGAGGGGGTTTGTTGGTGACCACAACACAATCCTAGGAAAGCAGCAGCTATTAAAGCTGAAGTTGAAAAGTTGCTTAAGGCAGGTTTCATAAACCCTGTTCCTCTAACGAAGTGGGTTTCTAATCCAGTCCCGGTAGATAAAAATCAAGGAACGATCCGAGTCTACATCAACTTTAGGGATTTCAATAAAGCTTGTCTAAAGGACAATTACCCCACACCTTTTATTGATCAGATAGTTGATGAATGTGTAGGTAATGAAATTTTCTCGTTCATGGACAGATTCTTTGGTTATAATCAAATTTCTATCCGTCCAGAGGACCACCATAAGATAGTTTTATTTGTCCCTGGGGCACCTTTGCATACAAAAATATGCCTTTTGGTCTTAAAAATGTTGGAGCTATGTTTCAGCAGGCCATGTCTTACGCTTTCCACAACATAAAACATGTCATCAAAGCATACTTGGATGATTTAGCTGCTCGTTTTCGAAAGAGAATCGATCATCCCAACCGCCTTCGGTCAGTTTTTGAGATAAGTTGATTATATAAGATCCGGTTGAATCCGAATAAGTGTGTTTTTGTGGTCACATCTATTCGGTTATTAGGATTCATCATATCAACTGAAGGGATTCGAGTTGATCCCTTCAAGGTTGAGGCAATAATTCAGTTGCCTCCCCTGTCTTCCATCCGACAACTTCAAAGTCTCCAAGGAAAGGCAAATTTCTTGAGAAGATTTATAGCAAACTATGCTGAGATAACTAAAGGATTTATGCGTTTGCTTAAGAAAGGAGTTCCATTTTTATGGGACGACTTTGTGCAACGATCTTTTGATGCCTTGAAGTAGGCATTAATCTCTGCCCCATTGTTGAGTCCACCAGATTATGGTAGAGATTTCCTTTTGTATCTTGCAGCGGCAAAATCAACCA
Organism: Pinus tabuliformis; assembly: GCA_031772625.1. Lineage (NCBI taxonomy): Eukaryota > Viridiplantae > Streptophyta > Pinopsida > Pinales > Pinaceae > Pinus > Pinus tabuliformis. Next base: position 425,715,482 of record CM062813.1, read on the forward strand.
TAGGTATGGTTCTAGTTCAGGAGGATGATGCTCTCACGGAGCATGTGATTTACTACTTGAGTCAAGGCTTAGTAGGTCCTGAACTACGCTATTCTCCTATTGAGAAATTGGCCTTGGCAGCTATCCATGTTGTCCAGCGACTTCGTCATTATATTCTGCTACGAAAAACATTTGTCTTAGCCGTTGTCAATCCTTTTCAATTTGTCCTCAATAGGCGAGTGATTTGGGGCAAATACAATCGATGGATTGTTATTTTGCAAGAAATTGACCTTGAGTTCTTGTCAGCAAAGTCTAAGAAGTCATTGGTTATTGCAGAATTAATTTCTAAGTTGTCTTGTGAAGAAGACATTGTTTATGAGGAAAATTTCCCCAACAAACATTTATTCCTCATTTCTTCACAAGATCCTTGGTATGGAGATATCATCATATATCTCCAGACTTTGAAGTTCCCACCTTCTTCCTCCAAGGATGAGCATCAAAAGTTACGTCACCTTGCAAAAAAAGATGTTATCATTGGTGATACATTATATCGTAGAGGGGTTGATTCAATCCTTAAGCATTGCTTAAATTTGGAGGAAGCAGAGTCTATACTCAATGATTGCCACAGTGGAGCTTGTGTGGCCATCTATCAGGGCTTGCAACAACCCAGAAAATTTTGCGTGCCGGCTATTTTTGGCCTTCAATTTTCAAAGATTGTGTTGAAGCAGTCAAATGTTTCCACCCTTATGAAGTCTATACTCGGAAGATGCATGCTCATCCAATTTCTCTTTTTCTTGTTATCATTGTCGGTCCATTTACAAAGTGGGGCATTGACTTTACCACTTGTAATCTGCCTTCGGCGACAAATCATAAGTATATCATAGTGGCCATAGACTACTTTACGAAGTGGGTTGAGGCCATGCCTACCTAGAAAAACGATAGTGAAACAACAGCATTATTTCTCTTCAACCAGATTATTTCACATTTTGGTATCTCGAGAGAGATTGTCACTAACCATGGCAGTCACTTCCAGAACCAACTGATGACCGAATTGGCTCTTAATTTGGGCTTTCGACAGCAACATTCGTCTCTGTATTATCCTTAGGCCAATGGGCAAGTCGAAGTCGTGAATAAGTCCTTCAAGACGATCCTGCAAATAACAATTGACAAAAATTGCTCCAATTGGCACATCATGTTGCACCCGGCTCTCTAGGCATACCGAACCTTGGTGAAGACTGCCACCGGTTTTACACCTTTTCAATTAGTTTACGGGCTGGAATCTATTTTTCCCATTGAATGTGAAATTCCATCCCTTAAGCTAGTTGTAGAGCTTCTTCCAGAGATGTCTAGTCTCAAAGAACACCTCGTTCATTTGGAACATCTCGATGAGCAGCATCAAGATGCCGCCATAATAAACGAGGTCCATAAGAAAAGGGTTAAAACTCAGTATGATAAAGTTGTCCATCCTCGGGTCTTTTCTGAAGGCGACCTTGTCTTGGTTTATTACCAAGATAAAGACGCCTTGGGGGCAGGCAAATTCAAGTCTATGTGGTATGGTCCCTTTATAGTAAAATGAGTTTTAAGAAAAGGGGCTTATGAATTAGTTGATTTTGAAGGGAACAAGTTGGTAGATCCTCGAAATGGGCTCTACCTTAAGAAGTATTTTGCTTAGGTTTTGGTCGAGCAATTGCTTGTTTTTATATATTGTATTTTTGTACATATTTTGTTGGGTGGTTTGTGATATCGACATTTTTTTTATCTGCTTTGGCAGGTGTTGATGGGTGACTTGATATATTTCGGATTTGCCGATGGTGCTAGTCGGCACACTCGGAATATCACTTCCGCAGCTTGGGTGATCTGTTATCCATCTGGCCAGATGATGGTGTTAAGGGGAGTATGTATTGGTCCTGCTTCAAATAACATTGTCGAATATACTTTCGTTATTAATTTACTATCCGAAGCAATTTCTTATGGAATTGATTCGTTGGTAGTGTGGCTTGACTCACAGCTGGTAGTGTCACAATTAAATAACATTTATCGGGTTCGTGATCCTTATTTATATCGCCAATTTTTTAGAGTTAGGGTGTTGCAACGATAATTTGTTTATATTACATATGTGCACGTTCCACAATCTGAAAATTCATTAGTGGACTCTATCGCTAATCAAGCATTAGATTGGCATATCAATCATTCATCAAATTAAGCAAACATCAAAAATTTGGATCTACATATATATCATAAAACTACCTGTGTATAGATAAAGTGTTCAAAATAATATACAAAATTAGGACAAAACGCCCATAATCATGTCAAATCTGTCTATCGACCCGGCTCAAGATGAGTGGCTAAAAAGTTAACTACTGCATTGGCCACACGTCGAAGTATGTGGACCCAGTCACATGGTACTCCTACCATGCAGCGCTGCAAATCCTCAGGTAGATCCTCTATGGCTATTATCGGTACTTGGTGAGTCAATCTCACCAATTTTCTTTGAACTGCATATAGGACCCTCTTTGTCTCAGTTGTTTCATCTTTGGCACCTCTTCTACAATGCTTATGCCTCGGAAATCCATCTGGTCTCACTGGACCCGCATCTGGAACATGGTCATTTTGTCATTATTTTGTCCCATCAAAAATATTTCTAAGTTCATTTCATATTTAAAAAATAAAAAAACATCTTAAAATTTGACAAAAACTTAGAAGATTGTTACCTATGTCTCTCCATGTTGCGTTTGGTGGCAACACCGAGTTTGGATCTCCTCGGAAATCCATGCCAGCATACGGGTAGTCGTCGACTGCGATGATCTGTTGGTCCCACCAGGTGAAAAACTCATCATCAAAAGTCATCCTAGGCACGTCCCCACCTCCAAGGCATTTCATCAAGTCATCCCATCTACCCATCTGAGGATCTCGCAGGCTGTTGATAGAGACAGATACCTTGGGACATATCGCAGGTACCTTCTCGAAGAAGAAGGAGCATAAAATAGTCCCATATCCAAAGTTTTTTGTCTGACCCTTCTGAATGGAGGTCAGTTGGCTCTTCATGTTGATCAGAAGAGGTGTGCACCAGTCGAAAACCATGGTTAGGCATTCCATTGCCAAGCTCATGGACACCCGTGAAGCCTAATGTAGTGAAGCTGATCCGTTTACCCTCGCAATGGTAAACAATGGAATCTTTAGAGATAAACTATCTGCCTGTTTGATTGGAATCTGACTTCCAATCTTTTTCGGGTGCTTAGGACAGTATATATGTACATAGTCTTCTACTGAAAGACTACTCCTTGTCCTGTTGGTCAAGTGCACAACCTCCCCTATTCGGGAGAGACCTGTAATAAAATAGATGTCTTCCACCTCAATCCTTAGAGGCATCTGATCTATCATGAAGGCATCATCCTGTACACTCCAGTAGTGGATCAGTAATTCAAGCAGGCGTGTGTTGGCTTTCATGTTCGGCATTTTGAAGAATTTCAATACGTTGCACCTTCTCAATGCATCTAATGCATTTTGTTCATTCATTAATTCATTGTCAATTGTGGTATGCTTTCTCTCTCTCCATGTGATGGTCATCCTGAAAAAAATGAGTTTCAACTGTTAGATTTTATGTTTGACTTCAACTCGCGTACGCGCAGATTCCCTTTACACACAATCGTGTGTAGGGCCGTCATATATGCGGGTTGGTCACAGCCAACCCGCATGTACACAGAATTGGATTTTTTGACATGAATTCCCATGGTCAAATCTTAATGAAAACTTCTAAAAACAATCACAAAACATTGCAAGCATGATTTAAGGGTTACCTGATAACTTTGATGTGATTTGAACGGTCCAATTCTTCAGAGGCAAGTTTGCTCCTTTTTGGTCCACAGCTCTTTTTCAAAGGGCAATAAAAATTTTGTGAGTCCAAAATTCAATATATAGCTTTGAAATTTCAAAATTTTCCTCAAAACTTGATTTTTCATCTCATGAATTTTTTGACTTGTGGGCTTGGATTGTTGAGAATGGGTTATTGTTTCAAGATATTTTGGACACTTCTTCGAGATCCTATTTCGGTCCCATGACCGCTGACCCGTCATGGCAGCTATCGTTCACTCACTAGCATATAGGTTAGGGAAAACCATTTTTTCCATTGCATTTTGCATACTAGCCTCTGTTCAACGATACATTAGCCATAGGGTCGACCCCATTGTGTCTTGGTTAGCAAGCCATGTTCACTCGCCAATTTTTAAATCATGATGCGATGGTAGAGCCATCCTTGACATGGGCATCGTAGTTAGAACCTCACTGACATTGGTTGCCCATGCTATTATACTGAGTAGGCTTGAGAGTCCTCTTTAGTCCTGCCATGACTTGTGCGTTGAAAACACATTCTCCTTGCTTCTACGCTTATTTCTGGCCTTATACCCTAGAGGCTCCTTGTGTTGAGTTGTGCTGCTACATTACATTTTGACTATTTGCACCTTTTAGCCTTAAGCCGACTTCACTTAGACTCATGTTTAAGCCACTTATTTGACCATGTCTTCTGAAAAATCAACCATGCAATCACTTAGCTTCTGCAACTTGACACATCCTTTTGCCGGTGGAAGGAATGTTCCTTTGAGTGTCCTTGACCAGTTTCACCTCCCTGCATTGAGCATAGGATTGTTCCCATCCCAGGAACTAGATCATCTGTTTCTTTGACACTCATTCTTTCCACTGTCCTATAGCATTCTTTTATTCCTTTTCCAGCTTAAATAAAAAGAAAAAAAAATTATATATTCAAAAAAGAGCAAGAACGGGACAACATCTCCATATATTGTTGGCAGCTAGAGTTAGTTGTGTCGCCCTTGAACAAAGCACTCAAAAGAAAGTCTCTCCTCCATTTTGGGTGGAATTTAGTTTGACTTAGGTACACCTTAACCTTGTTATTGAGCCAGTTCTCCTCTAATTGGTTACATCTTCCAATCATATGGAGAGTTCAATCATGCCTCCTGCATGACAAACTTATACAGAGTTATCATATGCTGCCATATAGTCATCATAGAGTCGTGCTTTTGTTCAAGGGAAGTAAGCCTGATTCGGCTTCTCTGCGGTGTCTCTTGACCTATTTTTTAGTCGGCCATCCCTGGTTGTCAGTGTCATGATTGTCATCACATCAGTTATATTGGTCCTCTGCTCGTGTCGGTTTGAGAAGGTATCCATTGACTTTTTGCTGGAGGGTCTTGTCCTTATGGACAATGACATATTGCTCTGAGGGTAGGCCTAGAGCCGCACCCTGGCCCTATTTTCATTATTGATAGGTCACCTTGTGCTCAACATTGATCAGTATCATGGGTCTTTGACTAAGTGGTTTCCCTTGTGTTCGACATCAGCTTTCATTATCACATATTAGGAGTCGTGTAGTGCCTTGGTTTCCATTTGACCTTATTGGTGGATTCCTCGCCTCTATGTTAGCTTTCATTATTGGTTGGTTCAGAGGGTTTCTATCGTGCATTAGCTACATCTTGTGTACGCCGGAAACGTGCTTCGGTTGGCTTACTACATATTTTTCATCTGATTCCTTCCACATTATTGTCCTACGGGTTACACTCGCGCTAGATTGATGAAGGATGTCTTAATGCCTTCCTTCTAGCAGATCTTTTCGTATCGACTACGGCTCATTGCTCTGGGACAAGGATCTAGAGTCCATTTGGCAGTACCTTGGGGTTTGCAGTCATCAGTGGCAGATTCCTTCACTATCGATAGTGGGAAACCAACATTGTCCCCTGATTGATAGATTCTTCCAGGTTTTCGACTCCAGCTCATTCATTCGCACTTGTTAGATTGTACTGGGTACCTTGACTCTCATTATCATTATCAGTGAGTAGTCTCACATTTGTTAACGGTATACATCAATGACCGGTAATCAAACGATTTCTCATGTGGTCGACCTCAGATCATTTATTCCCATTGTGTAGAAATGTACCATGGCGGTCGGTGAAGACCTCAGGTTGCATCAGCATGTTTTGGTTCACTTGTCAGTTGCTCATGTTACTGCTAGTCGACACCATCCACCTTATATGTTGCAGTCCTTCACAGCGACATCTTATATGCTGGCATCCGAGTTGCAATGTAGTATCATTTTATTCCATCATGTTCATTTGGTACTATTGGGATCAGTTTTTGATATCAATGATCAGCTTCATCTTTCAGCTTCATTGATCATCTTCTTATATGTGATATTCAGACATGTACTTTTTCGATCACGATCAAATGATCCATTATGTGCTTTCAGTTCTTTATATACTTGTATACATAGTGGATCCGCTTGTACTTGATATGCGGACATGCTTTACTTTCTCTGAGCATGGGTATGCCCGTCTAAGACAGCAGTTTCTTTCTGATCTCTTTTTGATGGCTTGGCAAGCTAAATTCTAGTGAAGTCCTTCTCAGTCTCGACAGGATTCCTTTCCATATACTTAATACATTTCGGCCATCATGTACCCCTTCTGACCTCATATATTAGGGGGCATCTATTATAGCTCCATTTACCACCCTTGGTACTTGTGATTCTTGGTTTATGGCCTAGGGCAACCCCTCCTTCCAGACTTGGTCCAAATATTTTAAAAACAATGTTTTATTCCATATACGCTACTTTTCCCTAAGATAAAAGCGTGTACACGCGGGTTAGTCAATACCCAACCCATGTATATGTGTTAAAACACTTAAAAAAATAAATTTCCTTAATTATGGGCGGAGTTCACGGGTTTTACCTGTTGATTACCTCCTAGTGCCTGTGGCCCAACTGTTTCCCAACTAAAAAACTAATTGGGAGAAGTATAAATAGACTTCTATGGGAAGGCCTTAAGGAGGAGAAGGAAGAGATAGAATTATTATACTGAGATTATCCCTAACTGAGTCTGAAGTATCCATGTGCTTCAAGCACTTCCCCAAGTTTCAGGAAACCCTTGTTTCCTTGAGTGTTGATATTCTCCCACTTGATTGAGATATCATGGTATTGGTTATGGAAGGAGGCTGTTGAAGACTGGGACTAGACGGATCTAGAGGATGGTTCCGCTTGGAGCCGGAAGAAGAAGACTCAGGTGAATTCTCTCCGTGTTAGTCATAGCTTTCTACAATAAAAAGAAGCGTTGTCTTATTCTTGAGATTGACTTTGTTTATGCATAAGATACTGTTGTAATTCATGTATGAATGTTATTTTGATGTATAAATAATCATTTGCTTATATGATATAAAGTTGATTTCATTAAAGTGATTTATCTATATGCTGCGATGTATGTTCGAATTAGTTGATTTGCAGATTCAAAGATCATCAGGAGTTGCAGAGGGTCTGAACCCTGCTGGAACTTTCCAAATGAAGGACATCCGAGTATGGTCACTGTTTAGTCAATTTAGTGTTCCTAAATTGATGTCATTAATTGTCAACCCGGGGCTCGTAAGCTGATGAAGTGAAGGTGTACTATATGTACTTAAGCAACCTCTTAGAGTCTTTTTGTCGTTTGGGGGCGTTGTTTGTGGTCAATTTATCTTCCTAAGATGGAATGGAGTTTTTATAAACAGATGAGTGAGTGTGTGTTGTTGGTGATTTCTAACTACCTGTTGAATTTGCAAAGGAGAAACTTTAAAGGAAATAAATAACTTGAAATGAACTGAAAGCAAAGAACCACTTTCTAATGGCACTAGACACCATTCATGCTGCTGCAAATAAAAGGTAAGAAAATCACTTTAAAAACCAATGATAATGTTTATCTCTTCCTAACTCTCTGCTTCTAACATATGGTACTATGTAAAACACGATTAGGAAGTAGTTAGAGATGAGTTTAAAAAGTGATCAAAAATGAGAAAAATCTACTTTAAAGACTAGTTATAATGTTCAGCTCTTCCTAACTCTCTGCTTCCAACATATGGTACTATGTAAAGCACGATTAGAAAGTAGTTAAAGATTAGTCTAAAAAGTACTCAAAGCCAACTGTAATTTATTAGTATTCTGATCTCTAAAAGATGAACAATTTATGATAAAGAGACCATCAATATGTTAGTAGACAACTTTGAGAAACTAAACTAGAAATCAGCTATGAAAATAAAGTAAAGGCAGCAATTTTGAATCTATCAACTGAAAATACCATCAGATATAAAGCAAATACACAAAGACAAAAACAATCCTGGGTTAAAAACCTGCAAAAGAACAATACTGATCAGTTTAAAATAAAGGCTGGAAATGAAATGACATGAAATCAAATGGTATGTTATTATACATGATAAAAGAAATAAAGATTGCTGAAAGCATGAAAATGAAACCAAACACTATGTACACGGGCTATCACAGATGGGGGCCCTCCATCCACGCAGCCAACTTGAAAGATCAGCTACTAAAAGGTGAACAGAACAGTCTTCTTTTATAAAAACAGCATGTCAAAAATACAGTGAAAAGTGCTGTAGGAACAGCCTTCTTAAAACAGAGTTTTTATACAAAATCAGCGCAGCAATTACAATAATCCAAAAGCTAATCTACAAGCATTGGCACACGCTTATTTATAAGCACAGAGGCAACTACTCTCTGCGTGAACTAAGCAACTACAGCTTAACCTATTAACTACGCAGCAACACACAGTCATAGCTAATTAACTTGTGCAGCAAACACGTAGGTAACCCCGTGCACTTTTGAGGGAAACGGTCATCATGGGAGACAAATATATGCCTGGATCCTGTCTTTAGCTGTCCTCGTGGCATGGAAGAGGTGCCAGCTACAGTTCCGTGTCCCAACTGCTCACGGCTCCTGTGCCACCGTTCAGAACTTGACCGTTTGACCGAGGGAATACCTGCGTTGACCAAGGGCATTCGTGACTGGTTTGGCTCAACCAATAGCATACAATCCATGTGTACATCCAACCCAACATGCCCATGTGGCTCGTTCCTTGAGAGGACACGTGGAGCATATCAAACAACAAAAAGGCTGCGGGATCACCAGATGGCTGCGGAATCGCTGAATGGCTGCGGAATTGCCAGACAGCTGCGGAATCTCTGTAAATATGTCAAAATCTAAACAAAACAGTCACACATTAGCAAAGTTCACTTGATCATGCTTAAAGACATCTAATGTAATGATCTGGGTAGGTTTACAAGGAAAATGAGGCAAAAGAGAGAGATAAGTGAGGAAAAACTGTAGGTAATAATGGATGATTAGGTGCAAGTTAGAGGCTCTACATACCCCCACTACGAGGGCATTGCATGTCCTCATGCAATCAAAAACACTGTTTAATCCACCTGCTGAGATGCCTCTGCTAAGACATCTAGTCTTCTCTTCTTCCTCTGTGTGGCCACATTGACTCTTGGTTTCCTCAACAAGCATCTGAACTTTAGATTGACCAAGGCTCTATTTAGCTTTCTGCATTTCTTCTTTAGCTTTTTGTTTTTCCTTTGCCACAGGCCCAGATGTAACATGGTATTATCGTGAACCATCTTATCCACTTTAGCTTGCTCCTTCAATTTTTCATTTTCTTGTATGATATGGCGATTTAGAACTTCAATCTCAAAAATTTCCTGTTTGAGTGAGTGGACTTGCTGCTCCAAAGGTTGAACAGTGCTTGGACCAGCAGCTGCTTGTTCTAACGTCTCCAGGTAATTATAAACTTTCTGCTGATCTGGGTCAACCTCTGGTGACTTCTTTGGACTAGGCTCATACTCAAATTCGGATCCATGTTCATATTCAGGTTCATGCTCAAAAGGACTTTCCTCACGTGGAGGACTAGTCTCAACATACTCAGCGTGTGGAGGGCTTTTCTCAAAGTCAAGTCTTGTAGCAACCTTTTCAGGTGTGCTCAAGTCAATGATGAGTGACTTTTTACCCTTTGTGGCTCCCACTTTATCTTGTATCCTTCTACTCCTTCTCACGGTGGTGATGCTCTGTTTTTCTTTTTGTGCCTTTTGCTTTTGTTTTTCCACCTTCTTGGAAAGGGCAGTCTCATGGAGTTTGGCCATTCTTTGTGCTAAGGGCTGAGTGTCTTCTTCGCTGGAATTTTCAGGAGTAAGGTAAGTTTCTTGGACTACAGCTTTGCCTTTATCTTTCTTTTGTCTCTTCCTACTCTCCTTTTTCTTTTGAGCAGCTTCTTGTACAATTTCTTGCAGGGTTTCTGTAATGATTCCTTGGGCTGTTTGGTCAATGTCTACAGCAGGTTCAGGGTCAATTTCATGTTCAGAATGATAGACAACATTTTCTTCCTCAACAAGGTCCTGGACAATTTCTTCTTGGACAGCAGTTTCAGGGGTAACCTCTTCTCTTTTCCTTCTACTCTTCCTAGGCACAGAGGTTTCTCCTGCCTCTTCGAAGTGGTTTCTCACAAGAAATCTTTCCCAGGTGTCTCTTTTTGATTTCAACTGTTCTTCAACTAGCATCTTAACAAGACCATGATGATACAGATGTGGCTCAATGTTTCTTGGGTTCCTTTGGACAATTGAACACATTTTTCTAAGACTTGAGAGTAGAAAATATGGAAGGTTAATATCATCTCCTAAGAAATGCATCATGACTTTGGCATGGTAAACATATAAAACTCCAAACCTTCCCTCACAAGTAAAGAATTTTTGCACTAATAAAAGTAAAGTTGTCCATTCTTCCTTGACATAAGTAATAGGAATCCCTTTTGTAAAAATGCTGGTATCCATACCTGGATTCTTTAAAATTTTCTTCCACTGTTGATCTTGTACTGACCGGTTTTTAAACCATCTTTCTCCAATTTGTGGGAGTGAAGTGGCTTGTGCTATGCTGCTCTCAGTAACTGTAAACTTTAGATCCCCTACCTCCACTTGATTGTCTTTGTCTCTAAAAGACCGTGCAAAGGCCTTCGTAACCTCTTTGTGGTAACCTCTGAATTTCTGGATGCATTGGAGCCAGTTTGCTTTCTGTAATGCTTCTTTAACTTGAGGATATCCCTCCAGAAATTTTGAACCCTCTGGTTCTGCCCTTAAGAGTTTACCCATTGGCTCTACGGCTCTGTTCTAGAACTTTTGGAAAAGAAGGTTACACGGCTTCAACAGTGGCCTTAACACAGTAGATTTACGGCTCTAATGTAACAGCCGTAACATACTTTCACTGGTAATCAAAATTAGCAGAGAGGAAGGAGTAAAACAGAGTATGACTAAGGTAGCAGCGTAGTGAGCACAGCGGAATAAGGGAACTGTGGAAATGAAACAGCGTGAATGGAATAATACGAGCGTAGGAGGGTTATGAAATGATGGGTAGAAACGGTTAGGTCCTTAGGTATCGGTCATGAATTTACACTTGGCTGCGGGATTATGACGTAGAGAGACGTAGTACAGTAGTCTACGTCACTTAGGTACAAAAACCTTAATGGAGGAGCAGCCGTAATGGAGTTTCAAAATCGTGATGAACAGGATCGATAAGTTTGGGGAATACGTGGATTTTTGGTCGCATGATGGGAAAGACTGGTAATCATTATATTAAATGGCAAAAAACATATCCCGGAAACTTTGCAAAATGAGATAACCGTAGGTTTAAGATTTAGATCATACCTCATATCCGCGCTTGGATTGCTTTTGATCATTTTCCACTAACCCTTCATTGGTTTATTGCTGTTGCATGACTCTTTTCCACTTATTGTTGATGACTTCTGAACTGTAAAAATTTTCAAACAGACTGTGTTTCTTTTGTGCAGGTGCAGAGAGCTGCGGAATTGCTGAATGGCTGCAGAATTGCCAGACAGCTGCGGAAACTGTAGTGGTACTCTCCGGCTGCACAAAACAACTTTAGCTACTTAAAAAAATGACTTTATTGGTGGAATGAAATGTAATGAATGGATGGATGGAAAGAAATGAGGTGGAGTGAGAGTGATTAAATGAATGAGATGGTGAATGAAGTGGTTGTTAATGATGAAATGGGATGGAATAAGGAGGAAAAAGAGAGATTTTTTTTTTTTTTTTTAGAAAATATGGGGTGTCAGGTGGCCCTGATTTTCACCTCAGATTTTCTGTATAGGACTGCCAATCAGAGACTGGTTTTCAGGCCTATACATTTATTTATTTATTTATTTTTCTTTTTTTCAAAAACCAAAGCTTAGGCTGATGGAGGAGAAGAATCCTTCTCCACCAACCTGATTGCAGAATCTTCTTTAAACAACTTGACAAACTCTTCCTTTGAGAATGGCTTTTGGTAGATCTTCAAGCGATGGCCATTCACAATAAGAGGAGTATGAAATTCATCAATAGTTTTCACTCGAACTGCTCCATTGCTAAAGACTTCATCAATCTCATATGGCCCAAGCCAATGAGTTTGAAACTTTCCTTTGAAGTCTTTGAACTTTGAATCAAACAATAGAGCCCAATCTCCTTTCTGAAACTTTCTTTCTTTGATATGACGATCATGCCATTTAGATCTTTGGTGCTGAACTAGGTCGGTCCTTAGAATTGCATCTTGTCTTATTTCATCTAGCTCATTTAGCTGGTCCATTCTGTGTTTTTGGGCTTCTGAGAGGCTCATTCCCAATTGGACTGCCATCTTGAAGGTCTTGATTTGGAACTCAATGGGGAGCAGGACTTCCTTCCCATAAACAAGTTCATAGGGGGAATGTCCTGTTGTGTTCTTCCATGTAGTTCTATAGGCCCATAAGGCTTCAGGAAGCCTTTCCGCCCAATCTCTTCTATGAAGATGAACAGTCTTGGTGATAATGCCTTCAAGAACTTTATTGGTAGATTCCACTTGGCCATTTGATTGTGGATGGTATGGAGTAGATGTTCTGTGCTTGATCTTATATTCCTCCATCAGCTTCTCCATCAATTTAGATGTAAATTGGCTGCCCTGATCTGTCACAATTTCCCTTGGGACACCAAAACGAGTGAAAATATCCTCGAAAAGAAATTGAACAACTGAATTTTCAGTGGCAGAAGGTAATGCTTTCGCTTCTACCCACTTAGTAACATAATCAGTACAAACCAGTATATACTTCTTTTGCTTTGATGGAGGATTAATTGGTCCAACGAAATCTAGAGCCCATTTCTCAAAGGGTTCGATGCATACCTGAGGCTGTAGTGGCATTTCATTTGAAGGAGTTGGTTTCCCAACTCTTTGGCAGCTGTCACACCTTCTAACATACTGCTTTGCATCTTTAAAGAGAGAAGGCCAATAATATCCTAGAGAAAGGATTTTATAGGCTGTCCTCTTGTCAGCAAAGTGCCCGCCGCATGGTTCATCATGACATGCCTTAAGGATGTCAGGCATTTCATCTTCCCGAACACACCTTCTGATTATACAATCTGGCCCTGTTTTGAACAATTCATTAGAAATCCAAGAAAAATGTGAACTCTCCTGAATGATTTTCCTTTTCTTATTAGGAAATAAGTGTAGAGGAAGCTTCCCTGTAACTAGATAATTAGCCATATCTGCATACCAAGGAGTTTTGGTAGTCACTGCAAACAAGTATTCATCTGGAAACTTATCTTCTACTGGAGAATCTTCATTAGTGTTTTGGATTCTAGACAAGAAATCAGCTATTATGTTTTGCTTTCCAGGTCTATCTAACACAGTAATGTTGAATTCTTGTAAGAGTAAAAGCCATCTTGTAACTCTACCATTGGTAACAGGTTTGTTCATTAAATATCTTATGGCAGAGTGATCAGTATGGACAAAGGTTTCATAGCCGGTTATGTAGTGTCTAAACTTATTGATCGCATGTACCACAGCTAAGAACTCTTTTTCTGTAACAGTATAATTTAACTCAGTGGGAGTCAAATTCTTACTTGTGTAATAAATGGCATAAGGGATCAAATCCTTTTGTCCCAAAACAGCTCCTAGAGCTGTATCTGAAGCATCAGTAGAAATGTGGAAAGGGAGTTTCCAATTTGGCCCCCTTAAGATGGGTGCTTCAGATATTCTAGTTTTTAAAGCTTCAAAAGCAGATTGACACTCAGCATCCCACTTGAACTCACAGTCTTTGGTAAGCAATTTGAAAAGAGGAGATGCTATCTTAGTGAAGTTTTCAATAAATCTTCTGTAATATCCAGTAAATCCAAGAAAACTTCTAACATCTTTCTGGCAATTTGGAACAGGTAACTTAGAGATGACTTCAACTTTAGATCTATCAACCTTAATCCCATCTCCTGAAATATGATGTCCTAAAACAATCCCTTCAGTAAACATCATAAAACACTTTTCATGACTTAAAGAAAGATTTGTTTCCTTACATCTTACCAGTACTTTTTCCAAATTTTCCAAAGCTTCTTCAAATGTATTACCATAAACTGTGAAATCGTCCATGTATACCTCTACACAATCATGAATCAGATCTGAAAAGATTCCTAGTACAGCCCTTTGAAATGTAGCGGGTGCATTGCACAATCCAAAAGGGAGTACTCGGTAGGCAAAAGTTCCCCAAGGACAAGTAAATGTGGTTTTGTCTTGATCTTCAGGTGCTACCTGAATTTGATTATACCCACTAAAACCATCCAAGAATGAGAAATACTTTTTACCTGCTGAAGTGTCTAGTACCTGATCAATAAAAGGTAGAGGGAAATGATCCTTTAAGTTTGCCTTGTTCAATTCTCGATAATCAATGCAAACTCTCCATTTACCATTCTTTTTGGGCACTATAACCAAGGGAGAAACCCATTGGCTATCTGAAATGGGGTAAATGAAGTTTACCTTGAGCAATTTCTGGAGTTCTTCTTTCACGATTTCCCTAAGGTTTGGATTCATCCTTCTTTGTGGTTGCCTAATAGGTCTGCTGTTTTCTTCAATATAGATGTGATGAATACAAGTCTTAGGATCGATTCCTTTCATGTCAGTGTATTCCCATGCAAAGGCAGTGGAATGTTTTTGCAAAAGTTTGGTTAATTCTTCTTGTTGTGATCTTTCCAAGTTTCTGTTAATGTTCAATGTTTTTCCTGGAAGGATTTCAACTGTAGAACTACCAAACTCTTCCATTGAGAAGAGAGACATCTGTCTAGAGGAGAGATATTCAATGTCTGCTTCTAACTGAAACTGTGTAGAGTCATATTCTAAAGGTATTTCAAAATTTTCTAATGTATTTAGAATTTGACTGTCTTCACTAATCTCAGAGATGGTTAGAACAGGTTGAATAGTATCCTCATCATCGACCCACTCATCTTCTCCTATTTCTGTTATTGCCTTTGCTGGAGGATACAAGTTGAATTTCTTGGTAGAATTACCATCTGATATATACATGTCCCCAGACCTACAACTGATGAAGGCATCAGCTGTTGCTAGCCAAGGTCTTCCTAAGATAAGAGGATGTCCTCCTAGATTGTTCTTGGGAGTTAAAATCATAAAATCAACTGGATATTCCCAAGAATCTAGAGAGACTGGAATGTCTTCCAATACACCATCAGGTTTAATGATTGATCGATCTGCAAGTTGCAGTAACGTAGGTGTAAAGAGAAGGTTAGGAAGCTTTAACTGATCCATGGTCTGTCTACTCATGATGTTGATAGCGGCTCCTAAGTCAATCAAAGTATTTGGGATTTCAACCCAATTAATATGAGTTTTGACAATAGGGCTACCAGGATCCACATACTTTTGCATGGTAATCTTACCCATCATAATGTCTGCAATTTTTCCAACTAGATGTATCCTTTTGGTATCTCTGGTTCTTTTTACTGTTTTCTTCAAACTCAACTCCTTTATTGTCTTCGCTAGAATGGGAATTTCCTTAATGGCTTGTAACAAGGGGATCTTGATACAGACATTCTTCAATTCATCTAGAAAACTATAGTCAGGCACCCAAATTTGCTTTTCCACTCCTTTGTCAATTTGTAATCTTTCAGGAAAAGGAGGTGTAGCTAAAGATGTAGGTTGCTCAACTATGGGAGTTGTAGAGGTTGATTCTTTTTCTTTTTCTTTTTGGATATTTTGGTCTTGAAGTGATACTTCAGAACCCTTATTGACTTTGAGAGATTCTTCCTCAGAAATGCTTGGTTGTTGAACACTTGTAGAAGGTTGATCTAGGATTCTACCTGATCTGAGTTGTACTTCATTGAGAGGAACAACCATATAGGTAGGGAATGGTTGACCTTCCATCATGTAAGCATTTTGAGGGTTCCTATTATTTGGATTTGGTAATGGCTGAGAGGGAAGTTGATTTGACTTCTGCTGGGATTGAAGCGAGAGTTGAGAATTTTGATTTTGTGGAGGAGGTTGTTGTTGTTGAGGGTATGGCAATGATAGTTGTTGACCTTGATTTGGAAGTTGTGGAGCTTGCTGATTCTGAAATGATGGAGGATATTGATAGAATTGAGCAAATCTCCCATAAGGATTTTGCATGCTTTGCATCCATGCTTGAAAAGCATTTTGAGGTTGAGGCCAAGGTTGTTGCCAAGGATTCCAATTTGGTTGGGATTGAGAATTCATAGAGTTGTTAAACCCTTGATTCTGTTGCCCTTGCCAAGGTCTCCTTGCAATAAAACAAAGAGATTCAAGTGTGTTTGGATCCTCTTGAAAGACTGCTTTGAGGCCAGGAATTGAAGGACAATCCTTGGTCTCATGAGTTTCTGAGCAAATTACGCATGTTTCTACAACGTGTGCATCCAAGGGACACTCCCTTAAAGCATGTTTCTTTCTACATTTTGGGCAAAAGATGGCCAAAGCCTCAGCTTCTGCTTTTTGTTTATTGTGAATCTTAAGGGTATCTAGTTGTTCACTAAGACTCCCTAAGATGTCAGTTTTGAATTCATCAAGCATATTGCCGATTTCAGCCCTACTTACTGATCCTGTTGCAGATTTATTTGCTCTAAGGAGAGAAGGATCTCTAGGCCCTTTTTGAGTTTTTGATTTGCCTCTTGAGAGATGGATACAAAGTTCTGCTATATCATTGAGTGAAAGTTGAGAAATATCCCCTTTCCCCATCATGTTTAAGATATCTATCCATTCATCCCTAATGGCTTTTAATAAGAGGGCTTTTAAGGTCTCTTCATCCAAGCTACTCATTTTTGCTCTTTTCAAGTTATATTGAAATCTCTCAAGTAAATCTTCTAAGCTCTCATCTTCTCTTTGCATCATTTTAAAAACCTCGTCCTTGTGATTAGTAGGCTTACAATAGTCCAAATACCTATCCAAAAAGGTTTGTTTCATTTCATCCCAAGACCTAATGGATTGAGTGAGTAACCCCATGAACCATTTCAAAGCTTGATCCTTCAGTGTTGAAGGGAACAATTTGAGTTTCTGAGAGTCATCCAGGTAGTCATAAGTTCGACACACCACTTCAAACTCAAATAAAAATGTTTCAGGGTCCTCAGTCCTTAACCCATGGAAATTTGGGAGGACAGATGGTGATATGTTTTTCATAGTGGCTCGGGAATCCTCATTAACAATGGGAAACCCAAATGAATTATCCCCATCTCTATTTCCTCCTCCAAGGGGACCTCTACCTCCTCCACTATTATTGTTATTTCCTCCTCCTCCTCTACCTCTACCACCTCCTTCTTCCTCTGCCATGATGGCTCTCCTAGGGATTTCAAAATCTTCTGGTTCCTCTACAAAGGGTGAATGAGAAGAGATTTCTCCTTCTTCTTCAGGTGATTCTACTTCCTCAATTACAATTGGTCTTTCTGTAGGAGAAAGAGAAGAATCCCTTCCTGGTTCAAACTCAATAGAAGGTGTAGGAGAGTCAACTCTTGGCTCTTGAATTCCAGGAATTCTAGGACTAGGAGTGTTGGTTGGAGATAAGGGAGGTGTCTCTTGTCTATCCCTTGAAGCAGATGGACTTGTAAAAATTGAACTTCGAGCTCTAGCTAAAAACCTTCCCCTAGAATCTCTAGCTCTATGCATGTCATTTTTTATTATTTTCTTCAAGTCAAGTTAATAGTTCTTTTTCTGATCTTCCAGTTCACTCTAGGTGCAAGAAGAGAGCATACTCAAGAAACTACCAAATCAATAACTTTCTCTTTTCTGATCCTCCAGATCACCTTGAAGTGCAAGAGGAGAGCATACTTTGATAGGTTATCAACTTCTTTCCTTGAAATTTTTATGTTTTTTTTCTAAGAATATGGCTACTTAATTTCACTTCCCCGGCAACGGCACCAAAATGTTTAGTCAATTTAGTGTTCCTAAATTGATGTCATTAATTGTCAACCCGGGCTCGTAAGCTGATGAAGTGAAGGTGTACTATATGTACTTAAGCAACCTCTTAGAGTCTTTTTGTCGTTTGGGGGCGTTGTTTGTGGTCAATTTATCTTCCTAAGATGGAATGGAGTTTTTATAAATAGATGAGTGAGTGTGTGTTGTTGGTGATTTCTAACTACCTGTTGAATTTGCAAAGGAGAAACTTTAAAGGAAATAAATAACTTGAAATGAACTGAAAGCAAAGAACCACTTTCTAATGGCACTAGACACCATTCATGCTGCTGCAAATAAAAGGTAAGAAAATCACTTTAAAAACCAATGATAATGTTTATCTCTTCCTAACTCTCTGCTTCTAACATATGGTACTATGTAAAACACGATTAGGAAGTAGTTAGAGATGAGTTTAAAAAGTGATCAAAAATGAGAAAAATCTACTTTAAAGACTAGTTATAATGTTCAGCTCTTCCTAACTCTCTGCTTCCAACATATGGTACTATGTAAAGCACGATTAGAAAGTAGTTAAAGATTAGTCTAAAAAGTACTCAAAGCCAACTGTAATTTATTAGTATTCTGATCTCTAAAAGATGAACAATTTATGATAAAGAGACCATCAATATGTTAGCAGACAACTTTGAGAAATTAAACTAGAAATTAGCTATGAAAATAAAGTAAAGGCAGCAACTTTGAATCTGTCAACTGAAAATACCATCAGATATAAAGCAAATACACAAAGACAAAAACAATCCCGGGTTAAAAACCTGCAAAAGAACAATACTGATTAGTTTAAAATAAAGGCTGGAAATGAAATGACATGAAATCAAATGGTATGCTATTATACATGATAAAAGAAATAAAGATTGCTGAAAGCATGAAAATGAAACCAAACACTATGTACACGGGCTATCACAGATGGGGGCCCTCCATCCACGCAGCCAACTTGAAAGATCAGCTACTAAAAGGTGAACAGAACAGTCTTCTTTTATAAAAACAGCATGTCAAAAATACAGTGAAAAGTGTTGTAGGAACAGCCTTCTTAAAACAGAGTTTTTATACAAAATCAGCGCAGCAATTACAATAATCCAAAAGCTAATCTACAAGCGTTGGCACACGCTTATTTATAAGCACAGAGGCAACTACTCTCTACATGAACTAAGCAACTACAGCTTAACCTATTAACTACGCAGCAACACGCAGTCATAGCTAATTAACTTGTGCAGCAAACACGTAGGTAACCCCGTGCACTTTTGAGGGAAACGGTCATCATGGGAGACAAATCTATGCTTGGATCCTGTCTTTAGCTGTCCTCGTGGCATGGAAGAGGTGCCAGCTACAGTTCCGTGTCCCAACTGCTCACGGCTCCTGTGCCACCGTTCAGAACTTGACCGTTTGACCGAGGGAATACTTGCGTTGACCAAGGGCATTCGTGACTGGTTTGGCTCAACCAATAGCATACAATCCATGTGTACATCCAACCCAACATGCCCATGTGGCTCGTTCCTTGAGAGGACACGTGGAGCATATCAAACAACAAAAAGGCTGCGGGATCACCAGATGGCTGCGGAATCGCTGAATGGCTGCGGAATTGCCAGACAGCTGCGGAATCTCTGTAAATATGTCAAAATCTAAACAAAACAGTCACACATTAGCAAAGTTCACTTGATCATGCTTAAAGACATCTAATGTAATGATCTGGGTAGGTTTACAAGGAAAATGAGGCAAAAGAGAGAGATAAGTGAGGAAAAACTGTAGGTAATAATGGATGATTAGGTGCAAGTTAGAGGCTCTACAGTCACTATCGCATAGTTTGTTTATATAAGCATGTTTCTTGAGTTGTATGAGTGTTTCTTACTATAGTTTTCTCTTGCTCTGTTGGGATTCCAACCCAAAGCCCTATGATACTTATTCCCGTAACAGGGATTCTCTGAAGAAGAAGGGAGAATATTCCTTGAAGATAATATGAGTATCACTGAAAGTGATGAAGATGGAATACTCCTCATACCTGTGGAAGATTCCATGGACACAGAGATGGATATAGATCTTTGTGGTGGTTCAGCTAGCACCTCTAACAGTGAAGAAGAGGATATAGATGAAAGGATCTATTTTAGGAAGAAGTTGATCTCTGCTCTAAAAGAGATCAAGGAGCTATCAGAAGAAAATCTCAAGAAAATGGAGCAGTTGCACAAATATAAGCTTAAGAATGAGAATTTGAGCGAAAAATTAGTTGATCTAAATGCTCAATAAAAAGAGGATAGCAGATTGAATGGGAGGTTAACCATTCAACTAGATGAAAGAGAAGCTCATTGTGAGAGACTATAAGCTGAAGTAGTCTCATTGAGACATGACTTAGAAAAGTCAAATAAAGAGTTGTCTCAATACCAGAAGCTTGAGGAGAGCACAAAGGCTTTGACTGAGATGCTTGTTAAGCAAAGATCCCTGCTCATTAAGGCTGGTTTGGGTTTCAAAGGATCAAGCTCCAAGAAGGAAAATATTGAAGGGTCAGTTAACCAAGTAAGGGTAGTTGGAGGTTCCAATAACAACAAGGGAAAAGAGGTTGTTGGACAGTAGCAACAGCAACAAGAGAAGAAGAGGTAGCAGCAGAGTGTTAAGCAACAGTGAAGAAAGTATTAGCAACAAGAGAATAAAAGGCTGCAGCGGAATGGTAAGAAGCAGTAGCAAGTAGAGCAGCAGAAGAGAACCAAGCAGCAGCAAGGCAGTAATGCAAACTGCCATGGAAGGCACATGAAAAACTAGTAGAGGTTCTTCCCCATCAAGGACAAAGCTCTCAAAGAAAAGGTATAATTTGTTATCAAAATAATTTTTATGGGTATTATTTTTCTTGCAATAACTTTGGACTTAAAGCCATAGATTGTATATGGCATGCAATTAAACGAGATGTGTTGGGAAGCAGCAACCCAAGAATGCACAAAGTGACCAGGAGCAAGCATTTTAGCAGTGATAGAAGGCTTCACAAGGATGTTGTTAAGAGTAGTAACTCCTTTGCCCCATTCCTGTGTTATGTCAAATGGAAAAATTGTGGAAATCTTGGGTACAAGAGAGCAAGATGAAAATATGAGAAGAAAAGGCATGCTTCTCAGCATATGCATGCAAATATTGTAGCTTGGGCTTTGAAGACAAAAAGGAACAAAAGAGAAAAGGATGATGATTTTGTCTTCAGTGCTCAGTATTAAAAGGACTTGCAAAATAAAGGAGGAAGAAATCCCTCTATAATTGCAAGCTATAATGAGCGCAAGCTTCAGGTAAGGAAAGGGAGCAACAATAACCCAATTACCGTTCTCTTGCAAACAAAGCAAAATGATAGTAAGTGGGTTTGGGTGAAGAAACATGAGTTGAAGGAGAAGTGCCCTCCAGCTATGTGCATCCAAGAGAAAACCCAAAAATGAGAAAATAAGAAGCTATATGATAATTCCTCTATCAGGACTCTGCCATTGAAGGTATGGAAGAAGAAAGATGACAATCTACTTTGTGGGGTAGATCCTTTATTTCTCTTCATTAAAAGAAGAGAATGGCCTCAAGAGAGGTTGAATAAGTCAGATGCGGGAAGCTAGAAGGAATAGACATAGAGTTGCATCTGATTGTTGAAGGTATGGTTGAGTCCCCTTGTTGATTACAGTAATGAGTTTGTTTATTTCAAAAGTATCATCATTGAAAGAGAGAGGAGAATGCAGTCAACATGATTTTAGGATTTGATAACTTGTTATGCTATGAAAAGAAGATGTGTTGTAGCAGAAGTGTGGAGTGACAAGAAGCCCATGGTTAATTCAAGTCCATAGGATTAGTCCCCACACAGATACAAAGAAGTAGTTGTAGGAGATCAGAGAGCATTGGATTAGGGGGAGTTGCTTTATTTAGCAGCAGCAGGCAAAAATTAAAGATTGCTTAGGGAATGAAAGCAGTTTGTACTTGGAAGAGGTATGATCTCAAGGGGAGAAGTGATTAAGATGCTTAGGAGAAGTGAGCACAGTTCTACCAGTAGCAACAGCGATGAAGAGCAAGTTGAAACACACCACTAATGATTGGTATTTGTAGCAGCAACAATACCATGAGTAATTTTGATTGGTACAAAAGATGCATTATCAGAAAGAGTGCTTCAGGAAAGTAACTTAAGGTTTCTAGAACTGGAAGATTGTTAAATATGAGGTAGTATATATTTAGGAGTAGCATATCACATATGTCCAGTTTATATAACAGAAACAATTGTCGGCCCATAAAGAGAAGTTTGCAGAAGGAAAATGCACATCACTAGCCAGACCCTTTATCATTGACAGTAAGTGATTGCATGGGAGAGAAGAAGCAGCATGTAGTCCTTTACCATTGATGTCAAAAGGGGTGAGAAGCTTATGTAAAAGTTGTGATGGCCCATGCAGAGGAGAGAAAGACATTAGTGGCTCATGCTAGGAGAAGTGTGGAAGCAGCATGAGGATTGGCCATCAAAGTGCAGATGTGATGAGATGTTGCCATCAATGCCAAAAGGGGATATTGTTGGACATTTGGCAAATGCCTTGATGGCTAGGGGCATCAAATGTGTTGGCATTGATGTCAACAGTCATGCTGGGAGATGTGTTGGGTATTTTCCATTATCTAACAGTTGGCAAAAGTGTTGGCATTGATGTCAACTAGACTAACATGGATGTTTGTGGCAGCAGATGTTGGCATAAGCTTATGGGGAGTCACATGGTTGTTGCAGTCTCTTGTAGAGAATCATCATAGTAGAAATTTTATTGGAGAAGCCATAAAATGTTGACTATGATGGATGGGATTCTCGAGATTTGAAGGCATTTCTCCCTTAGGATATTGGCTCAAATGCTTCTGGAAGTGGCACAGTTGGATAGTGCTCCAAAAGAGCTTTCCAAAAATATGTGGAAGTCTGTAAATGGCCTCCTGGATCAGGAGTTATTTCTAGTCAAAGTTGAGTTGCCCCAAAGTTAGATGGCAAAGTTAAATGTGGCCTTGGGTCAAAGTGGTGAGAAATTTTGGCATTCACACAGAGTTGGCAGAGCCTTTTAGCAGAGCCGCTAAAGGAGAGTTGGGCAAACGTGGCATAGACAAAAAAGCAATAGAGAAGCAATTTCACTGGTCGCATGCAGAGCCCACCTAACAGTCTGGCCCGATGAAGTAACCCCAATAGTATAGATAGGACACACAAAGTGAAAGCATCAAGTGGTGGATGTCGTGACATCGAGGAAGAGAGTGGCACAATGAGAGTTGAGTGGGATGATGGTGGTGGTAAGTTGGCAACAATAGGCAATGATAAAAGCATTGGGAGATCCACACTTGACAACTCATCCTAGTGGAGTTACCCTAGAGAATGTATCCCAGAGCATTACAAAGGGAAACATAATGGAAGCATTGGGAGATAGGTTTCGAGCCACACAACAACATTCTGATGGCACTTGAGACAACAGTCTTATCAGTTTTGGTGGTCACGGGAGTGGTTTCCAAAACCGTCGATCGCGTATATCAACGATGAAGGATCAACCCAAGATCACTCCTCCTAATACCACAAACCACAATGGAGTGGTGTCAAGGCTAGGTTCTTGAACTCGGTGTTTTTTTATTAACAAAGGAATTTGGCGCAAAACAAAGGTCTCGGGGACCCTTTCTCTCTCCTTGAAGCAAGCAGGTGGCAGCAGTTGATTGGCTCTCAGGAGATGATCGTGGAAGATGATGTCAACATGGCGTAGTTGTATGGAGGACACATGGCAAGCATATTCGATGTTTTTGGGTGTCTTAATGGGTGAAATCTAGGTGACATATGTCACCACTCAAGAGGCAACATGTGAGGTTGATGATATTAGCATGATATCATCTTGCTAGTTGGAGCCCGACGATGTTTTTAGGTGCAGAAAGTGGAAGTGTCGGGCAGTGGGTGTTGGCACACATCAAATGGACAGCTCATCCTAGCAGGGCCTTTGATTGGCCAGTGAAAGCATAGGTGGACACTACCGGACAGCTCATCTCGTAGGAATGAACTCGATGGTTTATAAAGGGAGTGTCTAAGGAATGCGCCAGAAGATAAAGCATTGGGACACTGAGGACTAACAGACGGCCTTGTAGCAAAGCGACAACAAATGAGAATGAGGTCTCAAGCGGTCCCCATGGCACACGTCGACCCAGTGGCATAACCCTAGTGGGTGTATAAAGAAGCACAAGCTTATGTGATGGTATAGAAAGGGTTGTGGGCTAAGCCCTAATCCTTGATAATTTCACGTAGAAATAAGGCCAAGGGCGTGACAGAATGACAAAGGGGTAAGATAAAAGTGTTGGGCTTCAGATCACTAGCCTTAGCACCAGGCCTTAGTCATTTCACATAGAAATGAGACTAAAGGTGTGGGAGAAAATACAAAGGGAATTATGGTTGAAGGGCATAGAGCATCTTAGTTCCTATAGGCTTAACTGACGTTCATACGCAGTGGTCCTACGATGGAAAAAGAAGTTAAGTTCTAGCATGAGAGGGAATACAATCAAAAGGGTCGTGGGGTTATATTTGGTAGCACTTTTAATAGAAATCTTATGGGCTTTGGCATGAATGGGTCGATAGCTACTTTGGAAAGGCTCCACCAAATTTGGAAATTGTGTCATAATTGGCTATGGCCATAGTTGGAGTGAGCGAAGCTTGGATCACAATGTTAAAGGCATGGATGAGTCGATAGTTGGGTAAATGCACATGGAAGCGTGGGGTTCATTGGAATAAGGGGAACTATGGAGAGCGTTGAGCCAAAGAAGTAAGGACCATGATCGCACAAACGTTGTAATGGATCCAATGGTAATTGTCGAAGGTAGGAGACTGAGACTGAGAGGACCATGATTTGCAGAGGTGGAGTTGACTCCAAAACAACTATGCTTGGTCTTCCTTGCACGCTTCATGGAATTGAGTAAATATCAAAACAATCTTAGAGAAGCCATGCTAAAGTACATCTTGATCTCTGTAAGCAATCAAGAAGTATTGAAAGAAAGCCCCATTTTAGTGTGCAATTTGATTGAGGATTAATTCTCAGTATGGAGAGATCCTCAAGTGCCCATTCTTATGCTTAATGCAACTATAGTGACCAGGAAATTTGATGCAACAACAAGAGCATCCCAAGAGTATGCTCTTCGGCCGTGTGGATGGCAACAGAGACAACATTAACCAGTGGGCATCAAAGGAACAAAACTCGAGATTGTAACTAAGCAACTGGGGGAATGAAGCATTGTTGAGTGAGATGAGTGGAGAGATTTGTCTATGTGAGCGTTGTTTAGAAGAGGTCAAATGTGCTTGTGCTACAAAGAAGAGGTTAAGAGTGCCTACGCAGTGGAAAGACGTTGAAAGTGCCTATGCAGTGGAAAGACGTTGAGAGTGCCTATGCAGAAGAAGAAGGTTGAGAGAGAAGTGTATGTTGTTGAGAGCAGAGAGCTTATGTGAGTATGTTGTTCCAAACTGGTCATAGTGCAGAGAGTGTTGAGTGTATGATGTTGAGCAGAATAGTGGGTTGTTTCAAAGTGAGTAAAGGATAGAATGTTGCATCGGCCAAAAGGTTGCTGTGGAGAACAAAGCTTAAAACAGGTAGAGTGGCTACCAAATACAATGAGTATTAGTTCCTTATTGCGTGTGGGTTGGAGCATGCATACAGGGAGTTGGTGCTTCCTACTAGTGGGTGTTACAAAACAAAAAAGGGGAGTTGATGCTTCCTATGAGAGGTGTCTCACAAACAAATTGATGTAATAGAGTAAGTGCTCTTATTTTTACATCAATAACAAAACAAGCTTTGGTGGTTTTTCTCTCGGAAGGGTTTCATGTTAAACCTTTGTGTCCAATGTGTATGTTTCTCATGGTGTTTGTGTTCATGTGATGATTTATGTTGTTGCATATGATGTATTGTTGATTGCTCACATGAATGGATTCCAAGTTTAAATGTTAAATATAAATTGGCAGAAAAGTTTGAATTAGCCTTAATACTGATTCACTCACCCCCCCCCCCCGCCCCCCCCACCCCCATCTCAGTATTAACATTGTTTACAACAAAGAGATTACAATTCCAAAATACCTAGCTATCTCGTTTCTCCTCCTTCTCTCCATGAGTATGGTCTTCCCTTAAATATATAATTTCTGGATAGATCACTAATAGAATGTTAAATTTTACTATTGATATATGTTGTTACAATCACTTAAGCCCAAATCTTATCTTTAAATATCAATATTTCAAACTAATTTAATCTTCCAATGATCAATAGTAATTGTAGATAGAAAAATAATGCAATGAATAATAAGAGACACCAGGTTTGGTCAAAGACCAGGGGAAAACCCCACAAGGGTGGAAACCATTTCAAATTATTTTTCTTATTAGATTGAAATAAAATATTCAGCAAAGAGAGAGTACAATATTCCAATTCTTCAATCACAAAATCATCCAGCAAAGTCACTCAAAGAATATCTAAGGCATGAGCTCAACAATAATACTGATCAGAGTAAACATTCAAGCTTGCAATCAATTGTTCAGATTTGTTGTCAATTGTCACTAGAAACCCTATGTCCTAGTTGCATGAAGCCATTAGAGAAATTTTGAGGTCAAAATGGGCCTCAAAACAAAAATGTACAACCAAAATCAACTTTATGAGAACCAATAGGATTCAAGATGACGATGTCAACCATGGGGGATCATTCACCATTTTTGGAGTAAAAAGTAAAAAAAATAAAAAATAAAACACCACTTTTTCAACACGTATTTTCAACTTATCTCCCTACAGTTTTAGTAAAATTTTAAGCAAGAACATTCGTTAGATGCGGAATTTAATTCCTCATCCAAGGAGTACCCATGTTGCATACTTTCATGGAACCTACTACATGAAAAATGAGTGCAATCACTTTTTTCATGAATTTCTTATTTTTTTTGTAGCAGGGTCCATTGAAAGCATGCAACATGGGTACTCCTTGGATGAGGAATTAAATTATGAATCCAAGGAGTGCTCCCGCTTGAAATTTGAGTACAATTGTAGGGAGATGAGTTGAAAATACGAGTTGAAAAAATAGTTTTTTTATTTTTTCCCTATAAAACTTGATGATGTAATCTAATATTATTATATTATTTCCACTATTATTATATAATATTCCTTAGGAGGCCCATTTTAGACCTTAAAACTTATGTAATGAAGAGATCATGCGCATGGCTAAAGCATTTTGGTCACACGTAGAGACTTGTATGCGTGCGGCTAAAGCATTCTAGTTGCACATGGAGACTTGTATGCGTGCGACTACAACCGAAATTTTCCTATATCAACCTTGTGGCTACAAACCTGTTGTAGTGGCTACAACCACCCTCCAAAATTTTTCTTTAGCCTGTTTTGGAGCCTCCCTACCAACCTTACACAACACTTTGTCTTGCTTCATCAAGTACTCAAGCTTCAGTGTTTTCCTCGCACAAAGGCAGCGTGTCGATCACAATCGATCCATTCCCCTCACCGGCTGCTTACCCAAACTTGGTCCAGCTGCAAGCTGAGTAGCTTCCCCTTGAAAATTGCACATTCCTAGAGGGCAACCAACCTTCCCTCCAGGAATTGCGCAATCCTCTCTGACAGCCTGTTGGGCTCCAGGATTGCGCAATCCTGCCAACCAACCCTCCCAACATGATTTGGGCAATTTTTCCTAGCAACACGCTGTTTAGCCCAAGATTTGCACAAAATCTAGGTAGTAGTCAGCTCCTCTGCCCAAAAATTGTGCAATCCCCCTAGGCAGTCAGCCCATCTCCAAGCCAGGAATGCACATTTTTCCCGAGCAGTTGAGCACTCGCATGCATGAACGGTCTGGTTGACCAGTTCCACCCAGGACCAAGGAAACTTGACTTGCATGCATGCATGACTTGATCTTCCTGAAATAGCAAGAGACAACATGCAAAAGGCATCCCATGATTTAGGGAACTATTTTTAGTAGTCGGGGGTTACATGCAAAGTTGTTTTAGAAGTTTCCCTCCAAGTGTCGCTTTTTCCTAGATTTGTGGCATGTGTGTCATGACACCAAACTTATTTATTTGACGCAGTAGAGCTCATTCATTCACATTGATCTTGGAGCTTTGACATCCCACAACACATCCAACTTAGCTATTCATGGGTAAGTGGCCTCAACTTGTCTTTTTTGGCATTTTTGTCGCTTTTTGTGTATTCTCTTGTGTGAGTATTATTTGCCATATTTCTTTGAACGCCTATTGTCGTTTACAGATATTCTAGATTTTCCTAGCTCTGTTTCAATTTTCATTGCTATCTCATTGTTGTCACATGCATGAAACTCTTTTGCACGGACATTCGCCCAACCAGCGAATGGCCTCACCCACATGCATGTTGATATGTTTGATAAATCTTCCATCCATGTTTTTCATGCACTGTTTATCACTCCTACTATCACTTAGTGTCGTCATGCATTTCATCGACTTACTTACTTTTAGTTTCCCGTCAGTGAGTCAAGCTAACCTTGGCCTCGTCTCTGCCTCCACCAAGGCTGCATTGCGCAATCTAGGGAAGGAAGGCTCACCTTCCCCTCCAGATTTGTGCATTCTAGCCTAGCACTGGCCTCTTGGATTGTTTTGCACATTCCTGGAGGACAGTGGCTGCTTGGCCCAAGAAATTGGAAAATCTGTCCCTGGGCCAATAATCCTTCCCGGATGGGATTGTGCATTGTGCAATCCCAGCAGCCAGTTTCCCAACTGGATTGTGCATTTCGCAGATCCAACAGCCAGTTCAGCCTCCCAGACAGCCCAAACTGCCTTTTACGTAATTATGGCAGCCAATCACTCAGCCTCCCAGTGAAATTTGTGCAATCTTGCTCATCCATTTCCCAGGTATGTGTTGTCTCCTTCCCCGGATTTGCTTTGTTTTCATTGACATATTTCTTGCCATGCAGGTTGCTTGTTTCCATATATTTTAGGTGTTCATTTGTCTTAATGGCTTCCAAGAGAACAGGATCTTAGGACACTGATGGTATGGCAGCTGGAGCAGTCGCTGAGCAGGTGTCCTCTAGTTTGTCGATCTATGAAGATATGAAGTTGTATCTAGACAAGGACATCAAACTAAAGTGGCAATAGGTGAATGAAACATTCGCAGGTACTTTTGGGGAAGACCTTGAAGACCATCAGGTGTATGTGAACATTCATAAGTCTAGAAGATACCCCGCGTTCCCATGCGTGGACATGATTCACTGGATCGTCTCTCACACTGACCCCGAGACGATGACCTTGAGCAGTGTCAGTGGGACGAAGCTTGCAACCTTATGGGCACGAGATTACGATGAGATGTATCAGATGACTAAGCCCATGACTGTCATGACTTCCCCGTTCATCTTTCCCAATAGTAGAGGCCACTCCAGAGACATTCTGAAGGATTGGGTAAAGGAGCCAACTCGTTTCAGGATGACCCCCAATCAGATCTATAAGATGAAGATATTGAGGAATGCATACCAATACTTGGTCATATTCGCATGTCGACTGAGTGGCCAAGCGAGCACTGAGACCTTCCCTCAGAGTTGGGTGGTCACACTGGACCAACTAGCTAGAGAAGGAAGACCATGCAACTGGTTTGGCATACTGGCTCATCAGCTGAAGGAGCAAGTCACGAAGGCTCGACAGTCACCCGAAGGCATGCATGCAGAGATTTATATGTCCACCTACATTCTAGATGTAGTCTGTGCCCGACATGAGTTCCCGGGCTTAGAGTGGGCATGGTCACCAGTGGAGACTGTTGTGAGCACATATTTCAAGTTATTGTCTGAGTGCAGTTTCAGATGAGTAATCATACGGTTGTCTGACCATCTTGTCACCCCAATGTAAAGGTTGGTATTTGAACACGATCCACCCTACATGTCAGAAGAAGCGATGAAGGCATTGTTAGGCATTGCAGATTGGTATGCCTCAACAGACGGCACGTTCATCCAAGTGTTCAGTGCGGAGAAGCCTCCGCATGTTCTACCAAAGTTTGCTTTGGACGTGCTTATCATGCAGGAAGTAGCGTATCATATCTCAATAGGATTAATATCTAGGCTATAGCGGAAGAAGAAGGCACCTTGGCCCACTCTTCCGTTGCGAATATATGAGATCTGGAGCATCAAGCAAGTGGATGCTGAAGTTGAATAGATGAAGAAGTACCCGTTCGACCTCCGAAGCTTCAACCCATATGACCCACATTTCATTGTGAAGGATCACTGCATGAGAATTAAATTCAATTGGATCCATGGGGCATGTCATTGGGTCGAGGAGGACTCATGGAGGTATTGCTACAATTCCTCTAAACACAATGAACAGGTCGGTTTCATTGTAGAGTGGCTAGCACAGCAGCATGAAGCAGCATCACGTAGAACACCAATAGTGGAAGCAGCAGCAGAAATTGCAGAGCCAAGCATACCTATGCACGACAAAGGGAAGAGAAATATTTTTGACCACATGGCCAGGAACAACGCTGCAAGTTTCGAGGAGATCCACTTGTAAAACAAGCAGTTATGGCTATTCAACAGAAGAGGCAGCAATGCAACAAGCAAATCGTGCAAAGGTAGAGGGATAAGAAGATAATGGAAGAAGCAGAGAAGGAGTTGCATGAGCTGAGGGAGCAACTCTGGAAAGAACAAGAGTTGCGCCAAATAGAGAAGGAAGCACAGAAGCAGTAAATTCAGCAGGGAGTGCATCATGTGCAGGCAGACGAAGCAACGCCCGTACAAGTAGTTGATTCTTCTAAACAACTGGAATTAGGCGAATAGGGTGAACCCTCGCAGGGGTAAGACTTTGATCATGAGATAGAACAGGCTCTTAAGAAATTGGATGCAGACATGGAGCAACGGGAGTTGGAACATGACACTGACCTCATGCCTCACCAAAGAGAGGTTGATTCACCTACTTCAATGCATCCAGACGATGAGCAAGTCTCGGATGACCAAGGAGGCACTGAGATCCTTGGTGGTCAATCGGAATCAAAGATGCACAACATCTCCTTTGACATATCTCATCACAAAGTTGTGCAGTCTCAGAGAGTACCGACTCTGGAGGAAAAAACATCCCCTGCGCAATTTGAAGAGCAAGTGATCACGACTGATGTGCACAAGCATCCATTTGTGTTGGCTAATGCAACTAGAGTGTATGCCAAAGCCACTAGCTCAAGTGTTTGTTTTCTCATAGTTGAGAATGATCGAATAGTGAAGGAACTACAGGTGGCCAAGCAGGGAGGAGATTTGGTGACAATGTCGGCCCAAGTTGAACTAAAGAAGGCAATACTGGATGAAGTATTGTCCTTGGACATAGTTATGCAAGCATTGTAATCCAAGTTTGGTACCGTGCATCAAGCAGTCGTTCATCTCCACGGATGGCAGCAACGATGTGCAAGAAGAGTACGCATCTTGAAGAACATACATATTGTTGTTGATAACATGCGAGCATGGATGATGAAGTACAAGGGAGCCCCGCTTCACTTGCCAAAGATGATGAAGGCCAATGCGGTCGAGCTGCAAGCATGTATTCGAAGTCAAGTCCAGAACTATGAAGACCTACCACAACTCATCACTAGCATACAGGCTTCCCATGCACGAATATTCAAAATCATGGAGGTTATAGTGCACATTCATGCGATCCCATCACTTGGGACCCTCACTCAGGTGAAGACCAAGAAGCAAGTCCAACATGAGCTTGACTCATACTTCGACGAGCTGATGCGCACTACCACCAACCCAGACTTGCCTATCAGTGCAGACATCATGTGTAAGTACGTTGCTGGTCCGGTCACACTAAAGACAATGATGTGCATGCTCACATACGTGTTGGATAGAGGAGCTCGAGCAGTGTACCTAGATGCTATGGAGGCAAGGTTTAGGTTTCAGACGGATGTCACAGTAGAACACATGGACACTCTTAAGGACTACCAATATTGGCATCAATATGTCACTGTTGATCAACATAAGGATGTCGAGCAGTTGGACTTCTATGGTTGTCTAAGTCTGAATGATGTCTAGTTTGGTTTGTCCAAGCCATTGTTCACATGGGTACATGTGCATTATAATTTTAAGTCATGTCAAGTGTAAGTCAAGTTTCAAGAGTGGATGTAATAGTCATAGAGTAGGTGAAGAGCCATGAGGGTAGTTGAATGGTCACAAAGGGGAATGTCAAGGGTCACCCCACCCTTTGCTATAAATAGTCCCTCATAACTCATTGTATAGGCTTTTGGTCAACCAAGCTTCTACTAAGACTATTTTGAAGAAGAATTGGACATTATTGTAATGCATCTTGGCTTCTCCACTGCATGGAGCTAGTACATCTCTTTGGAGGAGCAGGCGGATGTGGTTGTAACGTTCCACTATTGGGGCTATCAGGATTACATGGATGTATTGTATGATTGTGACTTACACTTCTTTATATAATAAGAGCCATCACATTGTCATGCATTTGTTTTTATTGTATTTGGACTGCTTTGATTACTTTAATGATATGTGTTTTTAACTTACGTACTTTTGTATGAACTGATTCACATGCAATTATGTGAATCTTGTTGTTAATGTTGTCACTGTCTGTGTCGACTGCTCTATTGCACATCAGACAAACCTTTCACTTGAACCTTGCTATAACAACTGTCACACTCGTCTTGAATTGATCCTTGAGTGTTTTACGTGTTATCTTACCTTGTATGATGTGACTGTCGCATCCGAGTGGACTACTCCGCTGGAAGTTGTGCATGTCCTTTGTGTTGTGTGTTCTTGGCCAAGTTGGGACTGATCCCTTTCAACCTGGAACTCACCTTCACCTCCTCCCCATTTCGAAGTGTTGGAACCTCTCATACACCTTCCTTAACTCACTGCATCAATTACACCCTTGCTACTGGCAAAGTTATTCTACTTGCCTCTGTGCGACACCGTGGTCAAGGCATTACTTTATGACCCACTGTTGGTACTTCTACACCAAACGATCTGAGGTCTAATTGGGACTTCTTACCGGGGAGATCCCCTTGACATGTTGGCGGGTCTAGCACCATCAACATTTATGGCGCTAGAAGGAGGGCCTGATGACAAGCAGAGTCCTCTCATCCAGTTTTGAACCTTTTCATATCTTTCATGGAGTCTTGCATTCTTCTTCCCCCGAGGTTTCTTTCGAATCGTGAAGATGTCTCCATCTCGAGGAAGCCTTTTGATCTCTTCTCCACTCACACCTATTATGGTGAAGGAGAAGTGGCTTGGCCTAAGCACTTACATAACTTTCTTTCCATGATTCATGGGGCAGATGAGTTTACTGACGAACAGGCCAGTTTTCTTCTTGCATTCACACTTCGTGAATCTCTGTTTCGTTGGGTGCTCAACCTACCGACTGACACCATGCACTCATTTGAGCACTTATATGATCTTATTGAAGACACGTTCTATCATTTTGATTCAAACCATCTTGACCAAAAATTGTTACAGCAACGAAGGGCTCTGCTTGAATCCGTTATTGATTTTTGGCAGCGCTTCCATGGCTTACAGTTTCAAAGTTCGAGGAGCCAGATGAAGTTTTCTTATCTCTGGGACCGGTTTGAGTATTGTCTTAAGAAATCTACCCATCCTAAGAGAAAGTTTGATGTCAAGCCTCGCTCAACCTTCTTCGTTGATGGAACTGTGCAATCTCATGTGGGAGCAGGCATTGTCTCAACGGACTGTTTGCCTCCCTCTCATTCAGTAGCCCCCCCATCGCCCAGTGATGTTGAGGATCATGTTTGCACACCTATTCATCCTTCACACTCTCCCAACATCACTCCACTCCATTTTCACACAAATTTGGTTGAGTCCTTCTAGCTCCCATGTGCATTATTTTCTTCGACCTCCATCTTCGCACTCAGGTGTTCCTCCGGATGATGTTGTCTTGTGTTCGTCCATTCCAGACTCTTCACTTGTTGTGAATGAGGAGCAACCCACTGACGGAGTTGGTGTTGCACAACCAACATGTGTTTTCATTCATGAAGAGTATGAGTGGGATTTTGAACATCAACACTCGGCAAAGGATGACTCCCTTCCGTCTGAGCCCCCTATGTTCTTTCCTAGCCTCTTTGGTGAACCTGCCATCCATGATTTTTCATGTGTGTCTTCATCCATGGATGCACCCATTGTTGATCACTCGTAGGACTCACCGGATGTTAGTCCATCATTCGACAACGGAGAGGATAATTTATTCATTGAAGATACCCTTGATCCTTCATCTATCTTTTCCAAAAATACAGAGAATGAATTCATTCGCTTTTCATCTACCCCTCTGTTTGATTCATCTGATCATGAGTATGTCGAAGAATTCATTTATTTTTCTGATCGTGGTGGTCGTGATCCATTTGTTTCCAATTTTGATCACGATCATGAATCTATCGCAGTTGATCTTTTGAAGCCATCAGTGTATGATGATCTACCTGATGATGAAGTTGAGACACCCAAGACTGTCGAGGCACTTCAGCCCGAGTTGATGGTTATGTCAAGCCCTCGCTCTCTTGAGGTTAGTCTCACTTCCGATCATGAATTGTTCAATCGCCCAAGGCTCCTCATCACTCATATGTATGCATTGAAGATTCATCTCACACACAGATCAGACTTCCTCCACTCGAAGTGCATGACCCCATCGCTCATGCCTTGGAGGAGTCTTACATTGCAAGCACTCATTCACGACGCAAGTTGTCTTTGTTTCCTTCATTTGCTTGGATGTCACAGTCAAGAGTGTGCTTTTGTTTCAAAGTTGCACGTAGTGTCACACAGCACCATGAGAAGTCCACAGACTATCTGTCATGCTCCTGCACTCACTTATGTCACGTGGGCACTTTGAAACACAAAGTGTGGTTGTCTTCATTGTTATATCTTTCTTTCTTGTTGGTTCGCACCACTGGGTTGCTCAAAGACCAAGCCTTCACCAACATGGGTCTACTAATGCACCGGTGGCTGCATTGGAAGTATCACTTCACGTGATCAGGACCCTGCACCGTTAATATAGGAGTAGGAGTAGTGTTTTCTTTCAGTTGTTCGCTTGCATGCTTGTTTTCTTATATTGTTTGCTTGTTTTCTTACTTGCTTTGCTTTAACTTTTGCTTCTGATTTTGCTTTTCTTTGATGTTTTTTGGTTCATTTGTTTCGTTGTAGGTTAGCCTTGCATGAAAGCATGTATGACTCTTGAAGCAAACTGGGTAAAGTACAAGAGGACTTGTAAAGCTATCACTACTTGGTTATCTGTCATCTTGCCTCTGTATGATGAGCTTGTTACTCTTAGTCCATGATATGTCGAAGGAAAATAGGTACTTTTGGAATTGAACCTTGGTGTAAACACAATGCTTGCGCACTAACTAGTGTCAGCTTCTCTAGTCGATTGTTTTTGGGTTAACCCTTGTCAGCTCAGTCAAGTAGAGTAAGGTGAGGGGGAAAACCTCAATAGGCACGTCAGAGATATAATAAACTGCTTCTCTGTTGGAACAACCTCCTCTACTCTCAATATGTCAGGATCCCTCTTCTGCTTCTGAAATGAATAAGTGTTATGCATAGTGAAAATGAAAAATGAAAAGTCAAAAAATTCAAAATGAAAAATAAATCATGCGAAAGAAGAGAAAGGCTTCCTGCACAAGGAGATGATGCAAGTAACTCCGTCGGGGTACTAACCAGGCTCGCTGGCAACAGAGCCATGCTTGTGTTCCTATGTGACTCCACCAAGGTACTATCCAGGCCTGCTAGCAGTGGAGCGACAACAAAGATGAAACTATGAATCTAACGACTATACTAGTGCACCCATACACCCCTCAACCCCAATCGAAACAACTGTGTTGCCTTCACTTGGAATGTGTGTCCATCGTCCAAGGGCTTAACAGATGCTACATCTTACAATCAAGTTAGGGTCAAACCAAGATGAGATAAAAACTGAACAATACTTCTGGAGGTGTTAGACTTCCTTTTCACGAACAAGGTATATGCAGAGAGTTGAAGTTCTACCATTGTGTCGCCAAGTCTCGTAGCGGCTAAAACCACCCTCCAAAATTATTCCTTACCCTGTTTTGGAGCTTCCCTACCAACCTTACATAGCACTTTGTCTTTCTTCATCAAGTACTCAGGCTTTAGTGTTTTCCTCGCATAAAGGCAGCCTGCCGATCGCAGTCGATCCATTCCCTTCACCGGCTCCTTACCCACACTTGGTCCAACTGCAGGTTGAGAATATTCCCCTTAAAAATTACACATTCCTAGATGGCAACCAACCTTCCCTCTAGGAATTATGCAATCCTTTCTGACAGCCTACTAGGCTCCAGGATTGCACAATCCTACCAGCCAACCCTCCCAGCAGGATTTGCACAATTTTTCCCAGCAGCAGGCTATTCATCCCAGGATTTGTGCAAATTTGGGCACCAGTCAACTACTCTACCCATAAATTTCGCAATCCCCTTGAGCAATCAACCCAGCTCCAAGCCAGGAATGCGCATTTTTCTCGAGTAGTTGAGCACTCACATGCATGAACGGTCCGTTGACTAGTTCCACCCGGGACCAAGGAAACTTGACTTGCATGCATGCATGACTTGATCTTCCCGGAATAGCAAGAGACAACATGAAAAAGGCATCCTAGATTTAGGGAACTATTTTTAACAGTCACGGGTTACATGCAAAGTTGTTTTAGAATTTTCCCTCCAAGTGTCTCTTTTTCCTATATTTGTGGCATGAGCATCATGAGACCAAACTTATTTATTCAATGCATCAGAGCTCATCCATTCACATTGATCTTGGAGCTCTAACATCCCACAGCACATCCAGGACTCTTCAACATATCTGGCTCAGTTATTCATGGGTAAGTGGCCTCAACTTGTGTTTTTTAGCATTTCTGTTGATTTTTGTGTATTTTCTTGTGTGAGTGTTATTTGCTTGATTTATTTGAACGCCCGCTGTCGTTTACATATATTCTAGCTTATCCTCGCTCTGTTTCAATTTTCATTTTTATCTCACTGTTGTTGCCTACATGAAACTATTTTGTGTGTAAATTCACCCAACCGGTGAACGGCCTCACCCACGTGCATGTTGATCTGTTTGCTGAATATTCCATTCATGTTTTATATGCACAGTTTATTGCTCCCGCTATCATTTAGTGTTGCCGTGCATTTCATCGACTTACTTGCTTTCAGTTTCCTGTCAGCGAGTTGGGCCAACCTTGGCCCGGTCTCTACCTTCACCAAGGCTACATTGTGCAATCTAGGGAAGGAAGGCTCACCTTCCCCTCTAGATTTGCGCATTCTGGCCCAGCACTGGCCTCCTGGACTGTTTTTCACATTCCTGGAGGACAGTGGCTGCTTGGCCCATGAAATTGTGCAAATATGTCCTTGGGCCAGCAGTCCATCCCAATGTGCAATCCCAGCAGCCAAATGCCCAACTGGATTGCACATTTCACAGATCTAGTAGCCAGTCCAACCCCCCAGAAAACCTAGACTACCTTTTGTGCAGTTCTGGTAGCTAGTCACTCAGCCTCCCAGTGAAATTTGCACAATCTTGCTCATTAATTTCCCAGGTATGTGTTGTGTCCTTCCCTGGATTTTCTTTGTTTCACTGACATATTTCTTACCATGCATGTTGCTTGTTTCCAAATCTTTCAGGTGTTCATCTGTATCAATGGCTTCCAAGAGAATAGGATCTCAGGATACTGATGGTATGGTAGTTGGAGCAGTAGCTGAGCAGGTTTCCTTTAGTTTGTCGATATATGAAGATACGAAGTTGTATCTAGACAAGGACATCAAACTGAAGTGGCAAGAGGTGAATGAAACATTCGTAGGTACTTTTGGGGAAGACCTTGAAGACTTTCAGGTGTACGTGAACATTCATAAGTCTGGCTTGTACCGGATTGCATGCAAATACCCCACGTTCCCATGCATAGACATGATTCACTGGATTGTCTCTCACATTGACCCCGAGACGATGACCTTGAGCAGTGTCAGTGGGATGAAGCTTGCAACCTTCTGGGCATGAGATTATGATGAGATGTATCAGATGACTAAGCCCATGACTGTCATGACTCCCCCGTTCAGCTTTCCCAACAACAGAGGCCACTCTAGAGACATTCTGAAGGATTGGGTAAAGGAGCCAGCTCATTTCAGGATGACCCCCAATCAGATCTATAAGACGAAGATATTGAGGAAGGAATACCAATACTTGGTCATATTCGCATGTCAACTGAGTGGCCAAGTGAGCACTGAAACCTTCCCTCAGAGTTGGGTGGTCGCGTTGGACCAACTGGCTAGAGAAGGAAGACCATGTAACTGGTTTGGCATACTGGCTCATCAGCTGAAGGAGCAAGTCACGAAGGCTCGACAGTCACCCGAAGGCATGCATGTAGAGATTTATATGTCCACCTACATTCTAGATGCAGTCTGTGCCCAACATGAGTTCCCAGGCTTAGAGTGGGCATGGTCACTGGCGGAGACTGTTGTGAGCACGTATTTCAAGTTATTGTCCAAGTGCAGCTTCAAAGGAGTAATCATACGGTTGTCTGACCATCTTGTCACCCCAGTGTATAGGTTGATATTCGAATAGGATCCACCTTGCATGTCAGAAGAAGCGATGAAGGCATTGTTAGGAATTACAGATTGGTATGCCTCATCGGACAGCACGTTCATCCGAGTGTTCAGTGTGGAGAAGCCTCCGCATGTTCTGCCAAAGTTTGCTTTGGACGTGCTTGTCATGTAGGAAGTAGTGTATCATATCTCAGCAGGATTAACAGCTAGGCTACAACGTAAGAAGAAAGCACCTTGGCCCACTCTTCCGTTGTGGATCGGGTTATATGAGATCTGGAGCATTAAGCAAGCAAATGTCGAATCTAAATAGATGAAGAAGTACCCGTTCTACCTCTGAAGCTTCAACCCATATGACCCACATTGCATTGTGAAGGATCACTGCATGAGAGTTCAGTTCAATTAGATCCATGGGGCAAGTCATTGGGCCGAGGAGCACTCATGGAGGTATTGCTACAATTCCTCCAAACCCAATGAATAGGTCGGTTTCACTGTAGAGTGGCTAGAACAGTAGCATCAAGCAGCATCACGAAGAACACCAATAGTAGTAGCAGCAGCAGAAATAACATAGTCAAGCATACCTATGCGTGATAAAGGGAAGAGAAAGATTGTCGACCACATGGAGGAGGAAAAAAGCTGCAAGTTTCGAGCAGATCCACTTGTAGAACAAGCAGCTATGGTTATTCAAGAGAAACGGAAGTAGCGTGATAAGTGAATTGTGTGAAGGCAGAGGGATAAGAAGAGAATGGAAGAAGCAGAGAAGGAGTTGCATGAGCTGAGGGAGCAACTCCGGAAAGAACAAGAGTTGTGCCAACTAGAGAAGGAAGCACAACAATAGCAGATTCAGCAAGGGGCACATCACGTGCAGAGCGACGAAGCAACACCCATAAAAGTAGTTGATTCTTCTGAAAAACTGGCATTAGGTGAATAGGGTGAACCCTCACATGTGCAAGACTTTGCTCGTGAGATAGAACAAACTCTTGAATAGTTGGATGCATACATGGAGCAGTAGGAGTTGGAACAGCACACTGACCTCATGCCTCACCAAAGAAAGGTCGACTCACCTGCTTCAATGCATCCAAACAATGAGAAAGTCTTGTATGACGAAGGAGGCACTGAGATCATTGGTGGTCAACCAGAAGCAGAGATTCACAACATCTTCTTTAATGAATTTCATCACAGAGTTATGCAGTCTCAGAGAGTACCGACTCTAGAGGACCATACATCCCCTATGCAATTTAAAGAGAAACTGATCGTGACTAATATGCACAAGCATCCAGCTGTGTTGGCCGATGAAACTAGAGTGTATGCCAAAGCCACTAGCTCAAGTGTTCATTTTATCATAGTTGAGAATGAGCGAATGGCGAAGGAACTATAGGTTGCCTAGCAGGGAGGAGGCTTGGTGAAAATGTCCGCCCAAGCTGAACTGAAGGAGGCAATATTGGATGAAGTATTGTCCTTGGACACAGTTATGCAAGCATTGTACTCCAAGTTTGGTATCGTGCATCAAGTAGTCGTTCATCTCCACATATGGCAGTAGCGATGTGCAAGAAGAGTACGCATCTTGAAGAACATACATACTATTGTTGATAACATGCGAGCATGGATGATGAAGTACAAGGGAGCCCTGCTTCACTTGCCAAAGATGATGAAGGCTAATGTGTTCGAGCTGCAAGCACATATCATGAGTCAGGTCTGGAACTGTGAAGACCTAGCACAACTCATCACTAGCATATAGGCTTCCCATGCACGAGTATTCAAAATCATGGAGGTTATAGTGCACACTCATGCAATCCCATCACTTGGGACCCTCACTCAGGTGAAGACCAAGAAGTAGGTCCAACAGGAACTTGACTCATACTTCGACGAGCTGATGTGCACTGCCACCATCCCAAACTTGCCTACCAGTGCAGACATCATGTACAAGTACGTTGCTAGTCTGGCCACACTAAAGATAGTGATGCGCATACTCACAGACGAGTTGGACAAAGGAGCTCGACCAGTGTACCCAGATGCTATGCAGGCAAGGTTCAGGTTTCAGATGGATGTCACAGCAGAACGCACAAACACTCTCAAGGACTACCAATCTTGGCATCAATATGTCACTGTTTATCAGCATGAGGATGTCGAGCAGTTGGAATTCTATGGTTGTCTACGTCCGAATGATGTCTAGTTTGGCTTTTCCAAGTCATTGTTCACATGGGTACATGTGCATTGTAATGTTGAGTCATGTCAAGTGTAAGTCTAGTGTCAAGAGTGGATGTGACAATCATCTAGTAGGTGAAGAGTCATGAGGGTAGTTGAATTATCACAAATGGGAATGTCAAGGGTGTTAGTTTGACAACGAATTAGTAATTTTGGGAAAAAAAATGTAATTATTCAGTTTTATACCGAATTGTCAGTTATGTAACGGAGGTGATGATATAAAACTAGTGAATGCCCATGAAATGTAAGTGAAGAGAATCATTGCTGAATAATACATTCCAATCCCTTGCCCCGTGGATGTTTCCTTGACACATTGTCGAGGTTTTACCATGTAAAT
The DNA here is from genome assembly GCA_031772625.1 of Pinus tabuliformis. NCBI lineage: Eukaryota > Viridiplantae > Streptophyta > Pinopsida > Pinales > Pinaceae > Pinus > Pinus tabuliformis. The sequence continues at coordinate 425,756,545 of CM062813.1, forward strand.
CCTGTGTCTATTTGTGTGTTTGGTTCCCTGTTAGTTATGGTGTTTTCTTGGTCAATATTAACTGAATGTGTGTAGTTCTTTCCTCTTTTTCTTCTATTTCACCAACAAGTGGTATCAGAGCATTGAGATCCGAGGGCTGAGCGGTTGGAGCAGTTGAGCTGTGGAGTTTTTCTTTGCTGCGTGTAGGAGCCTGTCCCTGCGTGAAAGGCTGTGTGAAGACTTGGAGTCTGTCCCTGCGTGAAAGGCTGTGTGAAGACCTGCATGAGGCACAAAGCCTGCGTGAAGATCCGAGACGCGTGAAGCCAGTTTCTTCTGCGTGCAAAACCTTCTGCCTGTGTGTTGCTGCGTGAGAGCTTGTGTAAGGCAAGTTATCTGCCTGAGCGTGGGTGGTCTGCCTGCATGCTGCGTGAACAGTCAAACTGCTTGCGTGAAAATTGCAGGGAAAGAATCTGTTGCCAAACACTCTGCGTGAAGGAAGGAAGGGTGGTCTGCCTGCGTGCTGCGTGAAGTCCAGAATGCCTGCGTGAAGGAAGGGTGGTCTGCAGTCGCTGCCAGAACCTAGTCATGTTCACTGCCAGCTGCTGCCAGCAGGATCTGCGTGCTGGATCTGGGTATTTTTTTTTTAAAAGAAATTTTGTTTCAGAAATTTTTTTAATAAAGTGGTGAATGTGAGAAAGTCAGGAAAAAGAAGACAATTTTTTTTAAAGGAAAGGAGAAAAGAAGTTTTTTTTAAAAGGGTTTTCTTTGAATTGGAAAAATACAAAGGTTTTTCCCTGAAAAATATTCAGCAATTTTTTTAAAAAAATTGAAGTAGGGAGAGTTAAAACTTGGAAATCCTTTGTTGGCATTGGAAATTTTTTTGGAAGAAGAAAATTGAAATATTTTTTTAGAACCCTAGACTGAAGATTGAAAGTCTTAGAAAATGGCCAAGATGTCAAATGAAAAATTCGAGGTGGAGAAATTCACCGGAAAGAGCAATTTTGCTCTTTGGAAACTAAAGGTTAGGGATTTGCTTGTGCAACAAGGGTTGCACAAGGCATTGGATGGGGCAACTACGAAACCTGCAACCATGACTACTTCAGACTGGGAGGACTTGGATGCCCGAGTGTTAACGGGAAAAGTGTCTATTTAGAACTGCTCTATCCCACTAAGGTGTGACAGCTACCTTAGAAACAAACAGAGAAAACTACTTTTGTATCTCCTTTATGAACTATAAACAAAGAGGAATAGGAAGAACCGACCTGTGTCTTGCGCTAGTCCTTTGATCCAATCTCTCTCCTCTTTGACAGCTTCCAGCTACCTGCTCCCTTACTTGCCCAGCTTCACCAAGTACCTGTAAGATCACAGAAGAAGGAAACTATATAAAGACATGGTTTATATTCATAAATAACTTAGGATCAGATTTAAGTTAACCATACAAATGTAACAAGCATCAATGATACAAAAGCATGGAGAAGAAACTCAAATAGTTTTTATTGATATACAAGAAGATCCAGGAGGAGTTACAACCGATGATTCCTGACCCAGCATCAACCTCCCAGCAAAGAAGTCCCTTCTTCACCCCCAACAAAGCATAGATCACCCAATTCTCTGATATGTATCTCAAAACCAACAGCAATTCCTTACAATGTGCAAAATTCCAGCCTCTGGATCTCTGGGATGAGGGATCCATATATAGATGTATGCAAGGAGGATGAGTAAGCTTATGATTTGATTAGTGGCTTCTCTCTGTTAGTTCTTGCTTCCACTTGGAGACTGAAAGCCTCTTACTCATCCTTGGTCGAATTCAGTGAGGCAAGTGTCATTGGAGAAGATTCTGGAAGCTTCCATTGTCTCTCCACCTCGCGGAATGACACTGCCATTTGTCATTTCCCACTCAACGCACCCTGGTAGTGCATTTAGGTGCGTTGCAACGCACCTAGCTAGTGGATTTAGGTGCTATGCAACACACTTGGCTAGTGGAGCAGCTGAAATGATCCTGTTTTGACTTATTCTGAGCAGCTTCTGGTGGAGAACTTCTGGGAGAAGCTGTAATTTCTTGACCTTGTTCCTTTAGGAGTTAGAACAACACTTTTAGGGACTTAGGAGCCCTTGGTTTATGGACATTTCATGCTTAGAGCTGTAAGGCACAAAAATTTCTATAACAGTTGCCCCCTAAAGTATGAGGTCGTTTATCGGGTGAAATGCTTTATTAGGAGGATCCGAAGTTCTTTCAATGTTGGGAGGAGACCTATAATAAGATACAATACAATACATTATCTTCATACTGTTTTCATGATCTAGCTGAGGCGGGCATTCCCATGCTCAGCTTTATAAATCCATTTTCATGTACATAGGACAGACAATCGTCTGATGGTAGACTGATGATTCTGATAGAGCCATCATCCTTTTGGTAGGATGATTATCTGTGATGTAATGCTGTACATTTGAATATCTTTATTTTCCTGAATATATATCGCAGCCCGGATGGATGAAACTAGATCCGGGGTCTTCAATCTCGTCCGATCTTCACTCGAAGTACAAGTCGATCCATGTGAAAAATGTTTTGAAGTCGAACATGGAAAGACATCGCTTGATTACCAGTCAATGATGTAAACTGTTAACAAGCGCGAGAGGAATCACTGATAATGATAATGATCCTCAAGGTACTGCAGTACAATTCACGTGGTGTGAATAAAGGACTTGGCGTCGAACACCACGCAAAATCTTTCGGTCAAAGCTCATTGATGTGAACCTGTCGCCGGAAGTGAGAAACTTGCCATTGAGGCATGCAAGCTTCAAAGTACTGAATGGGGTATTCCTAGACCAACTTCTTGGATAATGAGCTGATGTCGACAAGAAGTGATCCGTCATAGGAGGGCCTTAATGAATCCCACATCAATGACACGAAACGGAGCAAATGATTTTGATGGAGGTGAAAACGATCTGATGATATATGGTTCAGGGTGGCGGTCATGAAAGAATGGAGTATAATGTATGGTAGTGGGCTGGACACAGGTGGCCTTTCTGGATGACTTCTCTTGAACATGTCGGCGACACTTATGTGATGGATTGGTAGCATTAACCCCAAATGTGGATGGCGAGACCATGGCGATGTGATCGGTGAATGAAACAACCCAACCCAACTCGGGCACGGAGCGGAAGTGTCATGTTCAAGAGTGACTTGCTACCAATAAAGATTCTTTGAGTTTTCTTCCCAATTTTTCCCCAGTCATTGCTGACCAGTACCTCTTTATTTTTGTCAAGCTTGAGGAGGATAACATATGCTTGTTCTATAATTTGCCCTTCGGGCAAACCCATCGCTATGTTTTACGAGCCTAGCGATAGTGAAACTCGTTCTCGTCTAAAGACAAGTTTGTCGCTATTAACCTTTTTAATGAGTTTAACGACAAAGATAACTCGGTCCTTTTCATTTTTAGAGAGTCTGAAAAGGTACGTAAAGGTAACTCCAAAATTCCTTTTTCGTCATCTAATCCCTTAAGTCCGAAAAAGTATAAAACAATACAGAAGGGATGAATTTTCGATCGCTTTAACGAGCCGAACAAAACAAGTGCTCGATCTTTTTGTGCAATAATCCCTCAGGTCCAAAAAGATTAAAATCTAGAGGAGGGATAGCACTTCCTGTCACTTTAACGAGCTGGAAGGCCAGAACTCGGCAATCTTTTTATATTTTACGAGTCAGAAAAGAGCTTAAAGAAGACTCGTCTTTTGAGGAACGAGTGATAAAATGGGTAGCAGTTGATTCCAGGTAAGGTTTGGAATTTTCCAATCACGGCAGTGTCACAAGGATGGCTAGTGAAATCACTCTTCGCAGCTGTTCCTCAAAATGGGTAAACAATCAAATGGAGGTGAATGATCAGCCAATGAAAAAGTGGAGGTGACGGTGCAAACACGACCAAGGTTTTAATGGCTGAAGTACTACATTCACGGTGGTTATTTACTAGGGAATAGTTCATTTTTTAACGAGCTTAAACGCGGGTGGAAACATTTGTTCTGTCCGGGTTTATTTTTTAACGAGCTTGAACCTCGCGGTAAACACTACTCGATTAATCCAATCATAAGATAAGAATGTCTCATATGAAAACGGCAACTTTTCGAGTTTTTCCCCACATCCTTTCTTTATGCAAGTTAGGAAACGACCAATCCAAAAAACCGATAAATGATCGCTCTTTGCTTGCACTCCAAAAGGTTTGCATGCCCCCAGGTATAAAACAGAGTTTCAAGGTCACCCTCTATTCGAGCTGACAAAACATTTGTTTTATCAGGAAGGGTATACCTCTTACAGGTTACCCAAAGATTGTTCTATTCACGGCGCAAACAAAACACTTCTCCGGCGATGTCTCTCGAAATAAACAAAGGTGAGCGACGATGCCCGCCAACTCACATAACTTTGACAAGAGAATCTTATTCCAGAATAACCCCTCTTCCAATCACGGACGGGGTACAGACTAGTCATATTCTCCCGCGGAAACCTACCCTATACCCGAAGTTTTCCTGCCGAAGCAGACCAGGATGCATGCCCCCTGGGTTTCAGTCATATCCCTCCGAATTACTCGCGCTCATTGGGAGGACAGACTGGAGATTGAGACATTTCTTGCATGAAAAGACCATTCAGGGATGGTATATGACTATTTGCTCTGTATGATCCTGGAAATGAAAGCTGGTCCACGAGCTTGACCACTCTTCCTTCGTGCGGAAAACACATTACTCTAAAGAGTGAGGAGACAATCGCTCCCATGCAATAAATATAGTCTCGTCCAAGGAGTAGGTTATAATCCAAGGGTCCTTGAACTACCATTACGTTCATGTGAACTTTTTTCCTTCTCAATGTTATTGGCACATCGGGAAGGATCCCTAAAGGTCGACTGGTTCCTTTATCAAAGCCTGTCAGATTTCTCACCTCAGGCAAAAGCGATGGCGAACCAAGTGTTTTCCAAGCAGTTGAGGAAAGGATACTCACAGAAGCCCCTTCATCTATGATGGTACCAACCATAACCATTCTATATATTTGAACGATAATTTGGAATGGTATGCTTGCTGGTAAACGGGGTCTGCCTAGTTGATTCCAGTCGAAGGAGACAACTAGGTTGCTTGGAGGTGGGACCGAATAGACAGCCGGGTATGGCTCTAACGAACTTCCTTCCTGCGGTAAAGGAACGAGTAAACTGCCCCCATGTTCGTCGGAGTTTGTGTTTACGAAGAGAATTTGGATGGTGTCATCCTTGTTCTCTTCAGTGACTGTATCATCTGAAGATGAAACCTCTGAAGGCAAGACTGGGTCAACTGCCGCCTCGACCTTTTGACTTTTGTCTAGTATGGATTCAGTTGGTTTATCTTCAATGATAGGCGCTTCAGCCGACCACCTGAGCGGGCCAGCTGGATTCTCAACTAGTGACGGACTCGGCAAGAGTTTTTTATATCCAGGAGGAAGTCGTAACGGTGAAACCGGACGATCATCCAAAACTCTTTTAGCTTCGTCTAAGAAGGGACAACGGTGGACGGCATGATTGCCTTCGCACAGTTTACAAGGAAATCTAGCTTTCCCTTTTTGTCCTGGGGCTTCACTTTCACTAGTTGACGGTGTGCTTTCAACATGATCATCAGAGGTTGACGACACCAGGTTGTGCAAACGAGGAGACCAGTCCCTTAGTATCCGGGGGATGCAAGGACAATCTCTGTGAAAGTGATCTCCTTTGCAAATGACACATGGCGATTTAGGCCTGGTCGGTGCAGTGTGTGGATTTTCATTAGACGACACTCGTTTTCCCCCATTCGCCTTTGGCTCCTTCTTCTTCTTCTCTTTCTTCTTCTTTTCCTTCTTCTCCTTAGGAACTTGGCTTTTAGCTTTACCAGCTCCATCAAGCGAAGAGGAAGGAGGAGAGGAAGAATTAGAGGAAGTAGAAGGCTGGTGGGCAACTCTGGACTCGTCTAATTGCTGATTCGATTGTTCAGGAATAGTGGTGTTCTGAACGACAGAGGTTGAGAAGAGCCATATGGGCAAACCAATTGTCAATCCTGGAAGCGACAATGTGGCCATATGGGGCGCACCAACATCTCCCCAAGAGGAGAAGGGACTAGGATTTCCACCAAGGGGAATTCCTTGGTTGGTAGGCTCCATTTTCTCAACCCAAGATCAACGTAGGAAAGGGGTATGAATATTCCGTTTAAAATAAATTTTAACACGCTTTGACACAACTTGTTTTTTCAGTTTTTAAGAGTCGAGAAAAAACAAAAGATGACTCTAGTCTCCTTCGATTTTTAATGAGCCTGAAGTGACAAGTGCTCAGATGGACCTTTTCCATTAAAGAGTCTGAAAAGGAACGAAAGGGACTGCTCCGAAGGTCTAGGTAGAGGGAGTACCAAACCAATCGCAAAACTGCAGAATAATTTTTATGGTACGACAGTCAATCTTCCCGAATGCTGTGTTCGGTGCATTGCGATTAGTAGGGCGGCCGACACGGCTTCCTATGGATAAAGAATTTAAGCCTATAGGGGTCTCCCAATATATACTCGACGGTACGTGGGAGCACAAGTCCGTACTGGCACTTATCGTCTCAAAGTGGAGGAATCACCCAACCATCAATGAGGACAACAGTTACCAGGATTTACGACGCCGGAATACATCTCTAGCCTAGACCTCTAAATGTTGTGCATTAAGTTCCAAAGCGTTGTTAGGTTCATTGAATTTATTTTAAGTTGATCTTTCTTATGAAGTTTGCCTTTTGGGTTCACCACGAGATGTAGATGTAATTCCTAAAATGCAATCTAAAGATGATAAACAAACTTTTATCTCTTTTCAGCAATGAAAATCCTAGCTACTAGGGGAAAAGAAAGACACAATCTTTTCGCAAAGAGCAAAGAGCACACTGTAAATGCACTTTCCTAAATCAAGCCAAACAGATTGTCACTATGCAAATGCACATGCATGTATTTGTTTTTTCACTTTCTTAATATTGATGCCTAAAAAGAAAGTTGATGTACAAATCTGAATTTTCTTTCAAGTGACAAACACAAACAAGCTTCTTTTCGAAATCAAAAGGTAGAGATGATTACGACACTTTATGATTTTGAAATAAATACTTGTTTCGACACTAGAAAGTCACAAATTCAAACCAAAGGCAAAAGTAAAAGCATAATCAACCATCAACAACAAATAAACTTTCTCCTATGATCAAAATCGACACTTGCGACAAATCTAAATCAAAGGACGACAGTATGATTATTATACTTTTGCAATGGAAAACTGTAAACGACTCAACAAACACATAAAAACATCTACAGTTCTTTTGTACAAATGAGGCGGAATATCAGTAAGGAAAAGGGGTTTGAAACAGTCATATACTGATCACAGGCTGCAAAAATCAGAGACAAAACTGGAAAGAATGAAGCAAAGAACCTCAGCTGCACAGGGCTAGGCTGATCAGCGCACCTGTTACACAGAGAAACTACATTGCAGTGCAGGTTTCCCTCTCGGGAAGTGCGTTGAAATGCAGAACCTCTTCACAGTGCCTACGCTGGGGCAGAAACGAGAATTCTATCCGGATTCCGAGTCACAGTTTGCAGTTTTATCTTTGGTTTTTGGCCGAGTAAAAGCAATCAGTAATGCACAATCAGAGGTAGATCTAAGGGGGGTCTAAGAGCTATCACAAGGGCAATCAGTTAGTCTATGAATCAGTTGTTCAAATCATAAACAGATCCAGTGAATGGACTAAAGCAGCAGATGTCTACTTTGCATTTGTTAAGGCAAATGCAGTTCAATTGCTACTTATAAGTTTATGAAATAAACAACAAGAGATAAATAAACAAACTAATTAGACACGATCCCTAGTGGAGTCGCCATTTTGTTTGCGGGAAAAGTGTCTATTTAGAACTGCTCTATCCCACTAAGGTGTGACAGCTACCTTAGAAACAAACAGAGAAAACTACTTTTGTATCTCCTTTATGAACTATAAACAAAGAGGAATAGGAAGAACCGACTTGTGCCTTGCGCTAGTCCTTTGATCCAATCTCTCTCCTCTTTGACAGCTTCCAGCTACCTGCTCCCTTACTTACCCAGCTTCACCAAGTACCTGTAAGATCACAGAAGAAGGAAACTATACAAAGACATGGTTTATATTCATAAATAACTTAGGATCAGATTTAAGTTAACCATACAAATGTAACAAGCACCAATGATACAAAAGCATGGAGAAGAAACTCAAATAGTTTTTATTGATATACAAGAAGATCCAGGAGGAGTTACAACTGATGATTCCTGACCCAGCATCAACCTCCCAGCAAAGAAGTCCCTTCTTCACCCCCAACAAAGCATAGATCACCCAATTCTCTGATATGTATCTCAAAACCAACAGCAATTCCTTACAATGTGCAAAATTCCAGCCTCTGGATCTCTGGGATGAGGGATCCATATATAGATGTATGCAAGGAGGATGAGTCAGCTTATGATTTGATTAGTGGCTTCTCTTTGTCAGTTCTTGCTTCCACTTGGAGACTGAAAGCCTCTTACTCATCCTTGGTCGAATTCAGTGAGGCAAGTGTCATTGGAGAAGATTCTGGAAGCTTCCATTGTCTCTCCACCTCGCGGAATGACACTGCCATTTGTCATTTCCCACTCAACGCACCCTGGTAGTGCATTTAGGTGCGTTGCAACGCACCTAGCTAGTGGATTTAGGTGCTATGCAGCGCACTTGGCTAGTGGAGCAGCTGAAATGATCCTGTTTTGACTTATTCTGAGCAGTTTCTGGTGGAGAACTTCTGGGAGAAGCTCTAATTTGTTGACCTTGTTCCTTTAGGAGTTAGAACAACACTTTTAGGGACTTAGGAGCCCTTGGTTTATGGACATTTCATGCTTAGAGCTGTAAGGCACAAAAATGTCTATAACACCGAGCTTTCAGTACCATCTGGTTATGCCTAGTGGATGAAGTTCTCTTCAATATTGTTGAAGAGACTACGGCATCAGGATTGTGGGAAAAACTTGAAAAACTCTATATGACGAAGTCATTAACCAACAAATTTTTTCTGAAAAGATAGTTATATAGTCTTCGAATGAAAGAAGGTTCAAACGTTGCAGAACATTTGAATGTTTTTAATACACTAATATGTCAATTAACAGATATGGAAGTCAAAATACAGGAAGAAGATAAAGCCATAACCTTTCTGTGTTCTCTGCCTGAATCGTGGGATCACTTCGTAACTTCAATCAGCTTCAGCTCTGCTGATTCTTTGAAGTTTGAATTAGTCGTGGGAGCTCTCCTGTTTGAAGAAGTACGAAGGAAATCCAGCACTAAAACAGCTGCATTAGAAGCCATGGTCGCTAGAGGACGCTCAAAGGAAAGAGGAGAAAAACCAAGGGGGTCTTCCATATCGAAATCGAAGGGAAAGAAGTGTAAGGCAAAATGTTGGAACTACAGTAAAATTGGACACTTGAAGAAGGACTGTTGGAAACGAAAGGAATCCGAAAACCCGAAGAACGAAGCGAATCAGGTCGATTCAGGTATGATAGATGAAGTTTTATCTACTGAAGAATTATGTATGATAGATGAAACTTCACATGAATGTAATGTCTCTCAGGGTTTAGATAGCTGGCTGTTAGACTCTGGTGCTTCGCATCACATGTGCCCACATAGAAATTGGTTTACTTCGTATAAAAATGTAAACGGTAGTTCTGTGTTTATGGGTAACAATGTGTCATGTAAGTCTGTTGGGATGGGAGATATCAGGATTAAGATGTATGATAACACAGTTAGGACATTAACTAGTGTTAGACATGTACCTGATTTGAAGAAAAAATTGATTTCTTTGGGAGTGTTGGATTCAGATGGTTATAAGTTTACAGGTCAGGATGGTGTCTTGAAAGTCTTTAAAGGAGCCCTTGTGGTTATGAAGGCATAAAAGGTCGGAAATCTTTACAGGTTAAAAGGAAGTACTCAGGTCAGTGAAGCAGCGGTTGCGTCAGAAAAGGAAGAAGCAGGTACTCGTCTGTGGCATCAACAATTGGGTCATATGAGCGAGAAAGGTCTTCATATACTGATGAAACGTAAATCTCTTCCCAGTCTGAAATCCTTATAGTTAGATTTCTGTAAACATTGTGTGTATGCAAAACAATGTAAACAGAGATTTAAAGTTGGAAATCATAATAGTAAAGATGTTTTAGACTATATTCATTATGATCTGTGGGGGCCATCCCCTGTTGTGCCATATGGAGGTGCATTGTATTTTTTAACGTTCATTGATGATTACTCCCGTAAAGTTTGGGTCTATATGCTAAAAAGGAAAGCTGATGTATTAAATGTCTTTAAACAATTTAAAGTAATGGTAGAGAAAAGAACAGGCAAATCTATTAAATGTCTAAGAACTGACAATGGTGGTGAGTTCACTTCAGTTGAATTTGTACAATACTGTAGGGATGAGGGAATTGTTAGACACAAAACTGTTGTTTATACTCCTCAGCAAAATGGTGTTACTAAGCGTATGAATCAAACTCTTATGGAAAGAGCCAGAAGCATGATCAGCAATGCTAACTTGCAAAAGGAGTTGTGGGCAGAAGCAGTATCTATTGCTTGTTATTTAGTTAACAGATCACCTTCAGTAGCAATTGATTGTAAAATTCCTGAAGAAGTTTGGACAGGTCAGTCTTATGACTATTCACATTTGAGGATATTTGGTTGTGATGCTTATTCTCTTATTCTGAAAAATCAGCGTTCAAAATTAGATCCAAAGTCGAAATGTTATGTCTTTGTTGGGTATGACTATGCAGTGAAAGGATATAGGTTGTGGGATTCTACATTGCGGAAGATAGTCATTAGTAGAGATGTAACATTTGATGAATCCTCTCTGCTAAAATCAAATGTTGAAAGAATTGAACAGGAACAGGTATCGCTGAATCAACGAGTTCAGTTGGAGGCTAGACCTTTCGGTGACAGTCGAAAGGAAGGAGAGACTTCTGGAGAAAGAGGTGTTAACGACACAAAGGAAGCCGTTGAAGCTTCTGAGCTAGTGCAAGTTTCTGAACCAGTTCAGCAACCAATCGCTCTAAGAAGGTCTACAAGGGAAAGGAAAACTCCCAAAAGGTATGAAGATTCTGCTTCATCTTTTGCTTTGATTACTGAAGACGGGGAACCCTCTTGTTATCAGGAAGCAGTAGATGATACAGATAGCGAAAAAATGGAAAATGGATATGGAAGAAGGAATGGACTCCTTAGCCAAGAATAATACCTGGGATCTTGTAGAGCTTCCTGAAGGGAGAAGTGTTGTTGGATGCAAATGGGTCTTCAAACTGAAACGGAAAGCTGATGGGAATATCAAAAGGTATAAGGCGAGACTGGTAGCAAAAGGGTATTCTCAGGTTGAAGGTATAGAATTTCATGAGATTTTTTCTCCAGTTGTAAAACTTGTTTCTATACGTACTGTTTTGGCACTAACTGCGTTGCTTAATCTTGAGTTAGAACAGTTAGATGTTAAAACAACTTTTCTACATGGTGATTTGAACGAAGAGATATATGGAACAACCAGAAGGTTTTGTACGAGGTCGCAGTAGAAGATTAGTTTGCAAGCTCAGCAGAAGATTAGTTTGTAAGCTCAGGAAATCATTGTATGGTCTGAGGCAGTCTCCCAGACAATGGTACAAGAAGTTTGATTCCTTCATGGTGAGCCAGAACTTTATAAGAAGTGAGTATGATCATTGTGTGTACTTCAAAAGTTTCAATGGAATATTCATTATCTTAGCTTTGTATGTTGATGATATGCTTATTGCAAGCAAAAGCATGGAAGAGATCAACAGGTTAAAGGCTCAACTCTCTAGGACGTTTGATATGAAGGATCTTGGAGCAGCAAAACATATCTTGGGCATGGAGATACACAGAGACAGGAAAAATGGTAAGCTTTGGTTATCACAGCAAAAGTATGTGGAGAAAGTAATTGAAAAGTTCTCTATGAATAATGTGAAACCTGTTAATGTTCCACTAGCTTCCCATTTTAAGCTTTCTTCGGTTTTGAGTCCTAGAGTTGATGAAGAAAAGCAGTATATGTCTCATGTACCATATGCAAACGTTGTAGGCAACTTAATGTATGCGATGGTATCTACAAGACCTGACATTTCACATGCAGTTGGAGTTGTCAGCAAGTTCATGGCAAATCTAGGTAAAGAACATTGTCAAGCAGTGAAATGGGTGCTTCGATATCTAAGAGGCACAAGTGACCATTGCATCATCTTTAATGGTAGTGAAGGATCAGTCTGCGGATATGTAGATGCTAACTATGCAGGTGATTTGGACAAAAGAATATCTACTATAGGTTATGTCTTTACTCTTGCAGGTGGAGCAATTAGTTGGATGTCAAAGCTTCAAGAAACAGTTGCGTTGTCCATTACCGAAGCTGAGTATATAGCTGCTTCAGATGCCAGTAAAGAAGCAATCTGGTTAAAGGGTCTGCTCGATGAGATTGGAAGGACGCAAGAGAAAGTGAATGTACTTTGTGACAGTCAAAGCGCTATTCACTTGGCCACAAATCCTGCTTATCACAGCATAACCAAGCACATTGATGTAAGGTATCATTTTCTGAGACATGTGATCGATGGCGGAAAAGTAGCTCTTCAAAAGGTCCATACGCGAGAGAATTGTGCAGACATGTTCACAAAGCCAGTTACAATAGAGAAGCTGTGGTGGTGTTTAGCTTCTCTTGGCTTGCAGAAAAGATGATGAATGGGCATGGGAAAGGGATTAGGAAAATTGTTGTCAAGGTGGAGTTTGTTAGTTTGACAACGAATTAGTAATTTTGGTTAAAATGTAATTATTCAGTTTTATACCAAATTGTCAGTTATGTGATGGAGGTGATGATATAAAACTAGTGAATGCCCATGAAATGTAAGTGAAGAGAATCATTGCTGAATAATACATTCCAATCCCTTGCCCCGTGGATGTTTCCTTGACACATTGTCAAGGTTTTACCACGTAAATCCTGTGTCTATTTGTGTGTTTGGTTTCCTGTTAGTTATGGTGTTTTCTTGGTCAATATTAACTGAATGTGTGTAGTTCTTTCCTCTTTTTCTTCTATTTCACCAACAAAGGGTCACCCCACCCTTTGCTATAAATAGTCCCTCATAACTCACTGCATAGGCTTTTGGTCAACCAAGCTTCTACTAAGACTATTTTGAAGAAGGCTTTGATAGTATTGTAATGTGCCTTGGCTTCTCCACTGCACGGAGCTAGTACATCTCTTTGGAGGAGTAGGTGGATGTGACTGTAATGTTCCACTATTGGGGATAACAATTTTACATGGATGTATTGTATGATTGTGACTTACACTTCTTTATATAATAAGAGCCAGCACATTTTCATGCATATGTTGTTGTTGTTATTGTAGTTGGACTGCTCCGGTTTGCTTTAATGATGTCTATTGTTTAACTTACGTACTTGTGTATGAACTGATTCACATGCAATTATATGAATCTTGTTGTTAATGTGTTGCATATGTTGTTAATGTTGTCACCGTCTGTGTCGACTGCTCTGTCAGACATCAGACAGACCTTTCACTTGAACCTTGCTATAACAACTGTCACACTCGTCTCAGACTGATCCGTGAGTGTTGTACGTGTTATCTTACCTTGTATGATGTGACTGCCACATCCGAGTGGACTGCTCCACTGGAAGCTGTGCATGTCCTTTGTGTTGTGTGTTCCTAGCCAAGTTGGGACTGATCCCTTTCAACCTGGAACTCACCTTCACCTCCTTCCCCTTTCGAAGTGTTGGAACCTCTCATACACCTTCCTTGACTCACTACATTAGTCACACCCTTGCTGCTGATAGAGTTATTCTACTTGCCTCTGTGTGACACTGCAATCAAGGCATTACCTTACAACCCACTGTTGGGACTCCTACACCAAACAGTCTGAGGTCTAATTGGGACTTCTTACGAGGGACATCCCCTTGACATGTTGATGGGTATAGCACCGTCAACAAGACCAAAACCGTAATCTGCATGTGCGAGCTTCGGACCCTGCAATTACAAACCAATATCCACGAACCAACTTTAGACTTGGTTGAGATAAACCCAAAAAGAGAGAATAAGAAGATGCTTGATGATTATGTCCAAATGGAGGGTCACATGACTTGTATTTATAGGCTTCCAAGGGTGTCCAATTTCTCTTTAGGGTCGACCTATACATTGCTGCATGTGGGTTTTGATATTAAAAATATATTTTTCCTTAACCAAATTAAATTCTTCCAAGGGTTAGGAAGGGTCTTTCTTGATGAGGATCACTATCCAAAGGAAGGAATTTATCCCTAAGCTACCAAATTAACACTCCATCTCATAGAGGGATAAATTACTGACTACAACATGTGTCCCATCATCTCTACTCATATGTTGAACACTCTTGAATCTAAAAGAAGAAGAATTTGACATCAGAGGGGAGCTGAAGCTACCACCCTCAATACATTGGGGAGCCACTGCTACCACCCGGAATCATCGTCGTTGAATATCATCATCATCAGAGATTTCTGACTCAACCCATATCATAGGGGAGCCTAGCTCAATCCACTATCCAAGGACAATATGAAGGACAAAACTTACCATGAGTTAAGAATCACAACTATCCTATTATTTTTTGATCTTCCCATCAGGACTCCGAAGAGTTAAATGGTAGAACACCTACATCGTCTCACTTCGGTAGGATACTAGTTACCATAAATGGTAAGGGTCATAACTATCCCAAGTCACCTCTCAACCCATTGGCAAGATGGGGAGGAATAATCCCATCAAGCCCAGCTTGTGGGTAGGATGCCAACTGGGATATACTATGTCAAAGCTCAAATATGACAATATGAAAGGTGCTACTCATCATGTGGTAAGGATCTCAACTATCCTATTGTTAGACAATATGTAGGATGCTACTTACCATGAGGTAATGATCACAACTATCCTATTGTTCAGATTTCCCTCAACCCCAAGAGCTCTCTCTGTCAATTCCTCACCCTATGAGCTCAAACAACGGGGAAGAGTATAGCTTAATGTCCTCGATTAGTCAGGACCCTTACCCGGGAGGGTCACATCCATCAATCAAAGTTTCTTTCTGAAGACCAAGAAATTCCTTTTCAACAAAGCCTTGGTGAGTATCTCTGCAATCTGTTTATTATTCTAAATATAATGATGTCTCATGACTCCTCTCTGCACCATGTCACATATATAATGATATTTTATCTCAATATGCTTGGAATTGTCATGAAACACAAGATTTTCTTCCAATCGGATTCCACTCTTGTTGTCACAATATATCATTGTTGTATCTAGGACCTACTAAAATAGCTATCCAAAGAGATTCCTCAACCAGACCGCCTCACAGCTAGCCATGCTAGTAGCAATAAACTTTGCCTCTATCGCACTCAAGGCCACGAGCTTTTGTTTCCTACTCATATATAATATCGTGGTAGATCCCAAGCTAAAGCAACACCCATATGTTCTCTTCTTATAAATAATGTTTCTAACCCAATCAGCATCAATGTATTCATGCAGTCGAACATCCCCTGTAGTATATCTCAGACCAAGATTGATCATCCCATGAAAATATCTCAAAATGTGCTTGAAAACAACCCAATGTGCATGAAGTGGTTCACTCATGAATTGACTTAAGGTGTTCACATCAAAGCATATGTCTGGATGAGTGTTCACAAGGAATTTCAATGCTACAATCAATTGACAATACTCTGAAGGGTTGGCCAAGTCAGGACCAACAACATATCCACATACATTCTTGAAATTCATCTCCATTTGGGTGGCCAAGGATTTTTATTTTGTCATTCCAAATCTCTCCAATAACTTCACGAAATATTTTCCTTCAGAAAGGAGAATATCTTTGGGTCTTTTCCAAACTTCTAATCCCAAAAATTATTGCATTATGCCAAGATCTTTCATCTTGAACTTAGAGGCTAGCTCCCTCTTACACTCGATCGTCAGAGGCTCACTACCTTTCAAGAATAGATCGTCAACATATAAAACCAAAATCAAAGGCATACCTTCAACCACCTTGAAGTAGAGGTTGGATTCAACACTGCTTCTAGTAAATTCGAGCTTCACCAGGTAATTGTCAATGTGGGCAAACCAAGCTCAGGGAGCTTGCTTCAAACCATATAATGATTTCTTTAACCTATATACATGATTTTTCCTGACCTTTTCTTCAGATCTCTGAGGTTGCTCAACATAAACTTCTTCCTATAGCATGCCATGAAAAAAATGTCATCTTTACATCCATCTAGTGAAGGTTCCATCCTTGACTAACAATAAGGGAAACAATGATCTAATAGTGGTATAGTGGGAAACTGGCGCAAAGATATCATCATAATATTCTCCCTCTTTTTGGGAGAATCCTCTAGCCACGAACCTTGCCTTGTACTTTTCAATGCTTCCATCAGCTCCATGTTTGATCTTGTACAACCATTTTGAGGTTACCACAGACTTTCCTTTAGGTCTTGGAACAATATCCTATACATAGTGCTCCTAGCTATGACATATATTCCTTGGTACCTATATGGATTCTTTCTTTCTCTAAAGGTCCTCTTGGGAGGAACATATCTTTCAACATCCTATAAATTATCACAAAACCATAATGATCTATTCCTAGTTGGGGGATCACTTGGAGGAAAGTACATTGGGTCTATAGGCTCCATAGGATCATCAACAATGTCCTTCTCAAATTCCAGCACAGAAGGACCTTCTAATATGTCCACATCGACAGATTTATTTGGAGGGGGTGAAGGAAGGTCTCTAGATTTCCCAAGGGCAGGATTTCATCGAAGGTAACATCCCTGCTAAACTCAATCTTCTTGTGGCTAGGGATATATATTTTAAATGCTCTATAATTCTCACAATACCCAACAAACATATGTTTCTTTCTGGTGGCTTCCAACTTGTCCCTCTTATCCTTCGGCACATGAAAGTATATGAGGCAACCAAATATCCTAAGATGACCAATATCAGGACTTGTACTTGTGAACATTTATTTGGGAATCTTGTTGTGCAAGGCTTGATGAGGAACCCTATTTTGTACATAGATTGTTTTATTGGTTGCTTCTCCCCAAAGGAACTTTGGCAACGTTTGATCATGTAGCATAGCCTTGACAGACTCCGAAATAGATCTATTCTTCCTTTCAACCACTCCATTTTTTTCGAGATTGTAGGGTATTATAGTCTCCTTCTTAATACCTTCCTTCTTGCAAAATTCAATGAACTCATTTGAAACATACTCACCACCATTTTCAAAGCTACAAATCCTAATTTTCTTCCCTATTTGATTCTCTATCAGCGCTTTGAAGTCCTTGTACATATCGAAGGCCTTATCCTTATGTTTCAAATAGTATATCTATAACACCCCCTCCTAGGTCTACCCAAAGTAACCATCCCAACCAAGGTAAACATGAGGAGAGAGGTTACTATGATCCAATTCGACCTCGTATGTCACCTTAAGGAAGTGGAATCAACAGAACATCACATATAGTCATCCAACATCATCAACAGACCCCTCAAGAGACAAGTCATCCACTCAGACAGACTGTCTATGGGTCCCACTGCTATTATGCAGTTCTTAGGCCTCAGTCACTCTCATGCTATGGGCAAGGGAGCAACCAACAACCCAAAGTCTCTCTCATAGGCCTACCTACCCGTGATTTTGGTCTAGAATTGTCAATTTTGTGCCCACGACCTTGGGATTTGAGCCAATTTTCTAGCTAAGAATCTTGGTCTTTGCCCAGAGCTTGTTGTAACTTTCAAAAATCATTAAAAACATGATAACCATGTTGACCAATCAAAATCACCCTCAGGACTAGGCCTGAGCATCCCCAACTAGGACTGACATTATTTCAAACACTTTGCATCAATGCAACCTACAGGTCTAGGATACAAGACAGAGCATAAATGACTGAAACTACTTATGAAACACAACCAGAAGGATCACCTCCTTCTCCATTGAACAACTACATCATCAATTAGTTCTTGCATCCATCCATTTAACAGTTACCAGTAAATATATGAAATAACCATTACATGAACCAGTCATTCAACCATGCTTATAACCAGCATAAAACCATATAAATATCAAAGTTATGATAGCCATTAAATCCACATATAAATCAGTGCAAAATTAAGAGAACTTAGCTTTTATTAATCATAGACAAATCCAACCAGGTTTGGGACTTTCACGTACCACCCGACCATAGACATGTTTGAACCAAATCTCTCTTTCATCCAGTCACCACCGAGCCATATTCCAAGCATGAATGTGGGATCTCATAGAACAACCAAGGGAATCCAGAGGTTAAACCACCTCCACCCTCACCAAACCATGAACACACCAAAATTGGTGCTCTGATTACAACCGAACAGAACTTGGAATGCCATCCAGAACCCATCACTATCCTTAAGTAATTTTTCGTCTCTGTGTCTCTTAGGCTTTACCGAAATCTAAACCCAGATCACTAGGTCCTAAACAGAGACTACTCCTTCAGTCTTTACCGTGTATCCCTCCAAAACCGGTCAAGGCATTCCTAGGTCTTTGGGAATCAACCTGGAGACCATCTCAGCCTCGGATTCCACAATCCATTCGACAATTCCAAAGTTCCAAAACCGAAATAAACATCCCAACATACCATGTCATCCGGAAAAAGGTTAGGTTAGGCTGAAAACCATTGTCATAACCTCTAAAGACCATGCCACAGGCCGCAAGGGAACCATACACAAACATGAAAATCCATGCACATCCAAACCAACTAGGAAATCACACATGCAAAAGGTTAGCTGCAAGTATTCCTGCTAAAGCTGCTTGATCTTGCTTTCCTTTCCTTGTCCCTTGCCTAATTTTCCTTTCCTTTCCTTGCCTTCCCTTTCCTTTGCTCCAAACTATAGTGCTCCAAGAAAACTCTAAGTTACCAAGAGTGGGAGAGAGAGAGAATAATTAGAGAGCTCCAAACTTGAACTTGACAAAAGCCATGAACTAATCCTCAAAAGCCTTTTATGCATAAGGCCTCTAATTTCTTCATTTTTCTTCAATTTCCTCCTCACATGCAACCTGTGACCTTTTACCTTCCTTTTCTCCTAATTTCCTTTATTTTCATAAATCAATGTGCCAAAAATTCCTTTTTGCCTTCTAATTACTTTGCCTCAACCTTTGCTAATTTTCCTTAGCCAAAACACACATCCAATGATGCCCACTAGGATATATTTGCCCAACATTCAGCTTGGAATAAGTGTCCCTTAATCATGGTCTTATTTTTCCTTTATTAACTTTTATTACATGAACTTTTCACTAGGGCTGTTCCAGAACCCTCACCCTTGGGGAATACCATCCTCAGTGCTAAACCACACCAAGACCTCAGTAAAATTGCCGAAAAGAAAACATACTCCCTATGGAGCTTTATAACTTAGCTCGTTGCAGTATTTACAATGAAGAGCTTGCTCAAAAGAAAAACGTCATGACAACATGACAAGATAATAACCATAATAACATGACACCCATACTGCTTATTGGAGTTTTATAACTTTTCTCATGGTGGTATTTGCATCCATATACACATACATATGCAAATATCAAAACATGAGAAAAACATATGCGAAACATAAACCAACATCAAACCAAAAATGCTTTGCTTCAACCAGAAAACAATGAAGGGTATAGGGCTCACATCTGATTTTCCATCTTCCATGCAACTTCTTTAGGCCCAAAATTCTTCCACTACACTTTAGCTTTCTCTATGGCTTTTTTCCTGAGCATGAGATGTTTCCGTTGCAATATGCACTAAGGCTCCATCTGGAACTCTCCTTCTTGCTCCACCTGCAATACAAACCAATCAATAACATGATCAACATCATTTATATACTTCTTAAGCAATGAAATATGAAAAACATCATGGATTTTCACTGTTGGAGGCAGTGCAAGTCTATATGCCACCGGTCCAATCCTCTCAAGGATCTCGAAAGGCCGCAATACCATGGTGTCAGCTTGGCACATGAACCAATACTCAAAGAGATTTTCTTGGGCTTGATGTGCAAATACACATGCTCCCCAACCTGAAACTACTTGAACACCCTGTGTTGATATGCATAACTCTCATGTCTATCATGTGTTGCCGTTATATTCTTCTTTATAACCTACATTTCCTGCTCCATGTTTGCCAACATGTCTGGTCCAATAAGTATCTTGTTCATTGGATCACTCCAGCTGATGGGAGTATTACAACTCTGCCCATATAATGTGTTGTCTCTCCAAGAGACATCCTTGGATTTCTTACAAGACCAGTGCCTGACCAAACTTGAGGCATCATATGCATCTTCTACCAATTGTAATTACAAATTAATATACACATAAAAGCATGGGTTGGTTCCTTAATCCAAGGATATATGCCATGTTTTTATGGTATCCTTTCACATATACAACTCACAAGAATAAGGGAAAAACAAATGGAGGTTGAGTAATCAAGGACTTACAGTTTAATCAGATTTTACATAGTAATGAAAGAAGAGAAAGAGAATACTAACTCATCACATATAGCTTGAAACATCAAGAGTTTTATACTTATTTGTGCTAAACATAGATAGGTGGATGTAATAAGAGTGAATTCTATGATTTTAGGAAGCGCACATTCAAACATATAATCTCAGACTTGCATACAGGCATATGTATTAACTAGTTAACACCAATGAATCTGTAAGAATATAAGAGATATTTTTGGCAGCTACAATTTCTTGAAATTAGAGAGGAAGTGCGAACATAATGGAAGTTTAACAAAGAAACAACATATTGTAATACTCGAATATGGGAATCACCACTGTTTCATTCATATTCAGAAAGATGTAGATCTGGAATCCATACAACTTCAGAAGCACATGCAGTTTTTTCCTAGAATTCAAAACCTTTCTTCAATGTTTCTTCCTCCCTTTTATAAGGAGAGGGAGGGCAAGGAAATCAGTTACATAAATATATTCAGGCTGAAGTTTACAGTTGTCTGTATGAATGGTTGTCTCAGCGTGAATCCTTTAATTGTTACAATAGGGAGATTCCTTTCTTGAAAATAAAACAGAATACAACACATCGATCAAAACAATCAAAACAGAATTAATCCATCGAAACTGAAATGATGGGCTCTAGAAATATCTTCATGCCACTCTTCTTTGTTGGCCTCTGGTCCGGGCATGTTTCTGTCAAGTCATGGTTAATCCTCTCTAGGCTGGTTCCTGGTCACTTTCTTCCTTAACTGCCAACCCATCACACCCTTTACCTCTTTGTCCTGGACTATTGGTGTCTCGCTACAGTGTAACAACCGAATCTCTTAGCTGCGGGCCTTTGTACCTCTAAAACAAGTGAATAGGTAACACTTTTGATTTCCACCCTTAGCCCCCTTATTACAACCCCTTTTGTAGTGCTCCGCATATGACCGGGGGTTGGGACCAAGGACTTAGCCCTTTGAGCGCTAAGGATTTCCACAGCTGCGCAGGGGCCTTATTCCTTTTATAACTTGGATTACCTCCAATTTCCTCTTCCACCACATTGTCGAACATCCCAGACGTGAAAACTTCATGAAATATAGCCTATGGAACATTACATCCATGGGTCCCTTTTTCTTATCGCAACCATAATCCCGCATCCCGACGTTGAATACACTTTTCCTTAAGTTTCTCCCCTAGGCAGCTGCAATCGTCAATTTGCGAGATGATTTCATTGTGTCCATGTGTCACCCTATGAGTGGTGACATATGTCACCTGGAAATGGCCCCATAGGACCCATGAAAATGCCGAAACCGAGTGACACATGTCCGCTTGCCACGTTAGCATCCATACTGCCACGTCACTGATGATGTTAGCTGTCATGTCAACTTCGAGAATGAATCACATGCCACCACATGGTCCTCAGGAGGAGAGAGAGAAAAAGGCCTGCTCAACCCTGTTTTGTCGCATTTTTCCTTTGTATTTGGTTTTCGGCCCTCCCAGGCGATTTTTCTCTACATCACAATATCGACGATTTTCAACAATTTGGAACAACAGCATCCGTTGATCGCTGATCGTCAATGCCACGTGGAGGAGAGAGCAAGGGGACATCCAACCATTTTTTTGTCGACCTTCTTCTTTGTAATTCGAATTTCAATCCTCCCCAATGATATTTCACTAAATCGCAATATCGCAATCCCACAAGGTTATTGGGGGGAGCAGCCTCCCTGTTCTCGTGATCGTTGATAATGCGGGACTGTGGGGTGTGGGATACCACAACCTGGAGGAGAGAGAAAGGGGCGGGCCACTCCTTTTTAGTTCCTCATTTCCTTTGTTGATTCTTTTCAACCCTTCACCGGTGATACAAAAATATATCACAAAAAGGCCCCCCGCACGATCTTTGGAGTTTGTTGTGTCTGCAGGACTGCGGGGTCGGCAGGATGCGGGATTACGATATCAGCCTTTGGCACCGAGAACCGTCAATAATCCTTAAGTGTGAGCCCTAAGAATCCACTGATAGCCAATTGTTGATGCCACGTGGCAAAGCGAGAAAGTGGCAACGTGGTCCTTTGTTTTTCCCTACTTTTTCTTTTTTAACCTTTTCGACCCTTTCTCGGCGATTTCACAAAATATCACAAGATCGGCCCCCACAAGGTCTTTTAAGTTTAGAACCTGACAATCTATCGATATGTCAATTTGCGGGACTGCAAGGTCTCCAAGATGCGGGATGCGAGATTGCACCATGTGAAGGAGAGAGAAGGGGAGTGGCTCGCACCTGTTTTGTTAAGCATTTCCTTTGTTAACCTTTTCAGACCTCCCTCGGCGATTTCACCCTATATCACAAAATCGGCCTCCGTAAGGTCTTTTAAGTTTAGAACCTGTCAATCTACTGATATGCCAAGTTGTAGGACCGTGGGGTTGCTGAGATGCAAGATTGCGCCATGTGGAGGAGAGAGAAGGAGGTGGCCCACGCCTATTTTGTTAAGCATTTCCTTTGTTAACCTTTTCATACCTCCCCCTGCGATTTCACCCTATATCACAAAATCAGCCCCTGCAAGTTCTTTTAAAGTGTCAGCCTTCGATCCGCCGGTGTGCCAATAATGCGAGATGCGGAATTCATTGCACTGGGGGCCCCCGACCTATGATTGCGATTCACCCTCCATACTTAGCCATTTTTTTGGTTTGTTGGGTTTTTCCAAGATAGACCTTCAAAATTCTTTATCTTCTGCTTCAGGAGTCCATTTTTTCACTTCCATATATCGTTGGAAAGATCTTTCCGAGCACTACGCAATGGGAAGGGTTTTATTCAACTCTGAGATATTTTGTGGCCTATGAAAGTGGCTCCAAACTTCACTGCTCTTAGGCAACTTTGACCATTTGAAACCCACAATGCAATGAGTGACAACATTGGCTCCAACTAGGGACAGTTCCTTACTAGCAAGGTGTTGAGGACCTATAGACTAGTAGTCTTTCCTTCCATTGGGCATGGAGTTATTCTTAAAAAAAAAATCTATGAAAAAGGACTTTTCTGAAAATAAACTGAAAAAATTCAAATAACAATTTCAACATACACACAGGATATTTACAATGAGAACGAGACAAATATCTCTAATTTTGAAAATAAAATTTTAGAAACCAACCATTTACAGGCAGTTCCAGCAGTTCACCATCCAAGTTTTCAAGCATGTAAGTGTTATTTCCCCTCTCTTCTACAATCTTGAAGGGGCAAAACCATAGTGGATCAAATTTTCCATGATTTCCTTTGTATTCTCATCGGACATCCCACCTAAAAACTAAATTTTCCTTTTGAAGAGGTTTTTCCTTAGCCTTCTTATCAAACAGAGATTTCATCCTTTGTTGGTAGTTTGACAGTTTGGTCCCCACTTGCTCTTTGTTCTCATTAAGCTCCACCAGCTGATTTATCCTCTAGTCAAGTCATTAGGCTCTTCATCAGCTTCTTGTAGTAACTTAGCTACTAGCATTGCTAATTGGATAGGGAAGACATCCGCCTTGACATATACTAGCTCAAAAGGTGATTTCCCAGTGGATCGTTTGGGTGTTACACGGTTAGCCCACAGAGAAAACTTTAGTTGAGAGTCCCAGTTCCTTTGATTTTCAGTGATGGTCTTCTTTAGAACCCTCAGCATATTTTTATTGGAAGACTAAGCCAAGCCATTCCCTTGAGGGTAGTATGTAGTGGAGTGTCCAATAATGATGTTGAATTTGTGGTAGAAGTTGGTGAAGTTTTAATATTTGAAGACTTGTTCGTTATCAGTGATGACTTTAAAAGGACACCCAAATCGGGATAGTATGTTCTCTTCCACGAATTTTATCACCACTGAGTCAGTAGCATTTCTAGCTAGGATAGCTTCTACCCACTTGGTGAAATAGTTAGTGGCTGTCAAAATCTATTTGTGTTGGCCACTATATGTTGGATTTATTTCTCCAACGAATTTCAATCCCCACTGTCTAAAAGGCTCTTCTATGTGCACAGGAATAAGGGGGAGAGGAGAAAACTTATGTCTTTTAGCAAACAATTGGCATTTCTAGCACGACCTGACCTGAGAGTAAACATCTCCAAACAGAATGGGCCAGTAGAATCTTGCCTTAAGGATTTAATGTGTTGTTGTATTCCAAATTTAATTTCCACCACATACTCCTCCATGGAAAACCTCAATCACTTCATGGGTTTCTCCCTCAACGACACATAGCAGCAATACCCCCACCGGGTCCTTTGAATAGAGCAGTCCATTAGATATAATGTATTTATGTGCCTACAACCTCAGACTCCGATATTTAGATCTATCCAGTCCCAACGAGAATCTTAGGAATAGGAGGTAATGAACTATGTTCCTATACCTAGGTGATCCCTCATATTTGGAATAGATCTTCTGCTCACCCATTTTAATTCCAGTCTGGTGATCCTCTGGTCTACCCTCCTCTGTGATCAGGCTTATCCCTAGAGCTTGGCAGTTGGATTCAGATAGAATCTTGGCCAACCCCTGGCCTTTGATGAGCTTGGTGGGCTTTATTTCTAGCTCATATTCTTGTATTTTAGCTATCCACTTGACCCTATTTCCTTCATTGCCTCCCTGTACCAGGATGTCCTTGACTGAATTCGTTGGGATGAACATTGTGATTTCCGATTGCAGCACATATGTATGAAATGAATTCAACACCTTAACTAGTGCATAGGCCTATTTCTCCAGTATATTATACTTCATCTCAGCATCCCTTAGGACCTGACTGAAAGAGGCAATGGGTTGCTCGTAATCTACTTTAGTTTTTGTAACAGTACAGCAGCAATGGTATGTGGAGAGGCAAAAGAAAAAATGTAGAAAGGCATTGAATAATCGGGGCTGATTAGCACTGGAGACTCAGCCAAAGCTTCTTTGATCCTAGTGAAAGAATCACGGGGGATAGAGCTCCACTTAACTTCATTCTCCTTCTTGAGAATGTCTGTGATACCTTTGACTATCTCAACATAGTTGGGTATGAATTGCCTTAAGAAATTTATCCTCCCCAAAAAGGATTGGACTTCTTTCTTGTTTCTCAGAAAGGGAATATGGTTTATGGCTTTAACTCATTCTGGTTCAATCTCTACTCCTTTCTGGGCCACTATGTGTCCAAGTAGCTTTCCCTCACTCAGGGAAAACTGAGATTTCTTAGGATTCAGGGAGAGGCCATACCTCCTGCACTTCTCGAAGGTGAGCTTTAAATGGAGGATATGCTCTTCATCAGTCTTAGAAAACATTGTGATGTCGTCTAAGTAGACTACCATGAATTTATCTTTCTCGCCCACGAAATCTATGTCCATAGCTCTCTTAAATGTGGTCCCTGCATTTATCAACACGAATGGCATGCGGGTGTACATGAAGGTTCCCCACAAGGTGGTGAAAGCGGTCTATTTCTCGTCTTCAGGGTGGACCGCCACTTGGTTATATCCTGAGAATCCGTCCATCATGGACATTCTGGTTGCACCCACTACCTTCCGCAATATATTATCCATCTTGGGCGGAGGGTAGTTATTTTTTAGAGACGCCGTGTTTAGATTCCGAAATTCCACGCATAGCCTTATCTCTCCATTCTTTTTACGGACCGAGACCAGATTAGCTACCCACTCAGAGTGTCTTAAAGGGACTATGTTCTTGGCTTGCAGTAGCTTCCTTACCTCCTTTTCAATGGAGGGGAGTAAGAGTAGGTTTATTTTTCTGAGTTTCTGTTTGCATGGATTTATCCCACCCTTCAAAAGAATTTTATACTGAATAATATTTGTATCAAACGATTTCAAATCATTATAATACCAAGAAAATACATCTTTGTAAGTTTTAAATAGATCTAAATACCTCTGTCTGTATTGCAAGGGGATTTCTTTGGATAGCCTGATCATCTAGGGTTCCTCCTTTGATCTGATGTTGTAGTCCTCTACTTGCTCATCCTTCTTTGGGGCCATTTGTTTGGATGTTATGTCGTCTTTATTGAAAAGTATTTCAAGTGGAACAATTTTATGAGGGATGGTGTTCCCTTTTAGTTGCAAATTTTTTTTCCCAGCCACTGTGTCTTTCCACGAAGTGGCTTCTTGTTTTGCTTCTTATTCTTCTTGATCGATGGTGTAGGAAAACTCCCCAATGACTTCTATGAATCTTTTGACCTGCCCATCATCTTCGAATACCTG
Organism: Pinus tabuliformis; assembly: GCA_031772625.1. Lineage (NCBI taxonomy): Eukaryota > Viridiplantae > Streptophyta > Pinopsida > Pinales > Pinaceae > Pinus > Pinus tabuliformis. Next base: position 425,783,183 of record CM062813.1, read on the forward strand.
CCAGTGTTTGACATTATCAGGTATTGAAGGCCTGTGTCTCACTTCTATCTCATATCTGAGGAGTGAATTCTGTGGGGGCCTGAAAGTGATTGTAGTTACCGCAAGAGAGTCAACCATCCAGTTTTCTTCCCTAGGCAGAAACTATATGTTAAAGGCTAGGAAGAAACTATTGATTAAGTCCCACACTTCATTTTGATACGTCCTCATCCTGGGGTGTTTGGCCTGCCATTGATTTCTGATTTTCCTTACGACCATTTCAGAATCTCCATAGACTACTAGGCATTCGATATTCATATTTTTTGTTGTTTGTAACCCCAGGAGAAATGCCTCATACTTCGCTACATTATTGGTCGCCTCAAATTCAAGCTTGAATGAGAGGGGTATCATGTTGCCTTCCGGGGATACCAACAATATTCCATCTCCATTTCCCTCTTTTGAGTTTGCTCCATCGAAGTACAATTTCCATACTTCATTTTCATTTAAATGTTGGTATTTCAACTGCCTTGTCAGGTGCACTGATGCTTCTTCTAAGAGGTTCTCATCTTCTTCTAAGAATAGGCAGGAGATGTCACTGTCTTTCCCATGTACTGGGGAGTTTTTTAAGCCTTTAGCTGGGGTCACGGTTTTCACAAACCGAGATTCTCTGTACAACCTTCTTTGTTCACCTCCAAAAGTGGGAATGGTGGCATAAGTCAGATCTAGCTTGATAGAGCCACCCACCTTGGAACCCCAAGATTTGGATAAGAGAATTCCAAAATGAGGAGGTATATCAACCACCACTATATCCATTACCACACTTTTCACCGAGATCTGAGCCAAGTTGACCACCAGATCTGTTATCATGCCTAAGCACTTGAGTCTCTTGGAGTCAAATGAGTACAAGTCTTTGTATGGTATGGTGATCTCCAAACCCAGCTGCTCCATTACTGATAATGGCATGAGGTTGTGGGAATCTCCTAAATCCAGCATGCAATTATGCAGCAAAAGGTCATGTATCACCAAATTCACATAAAAAGGTGTGGTAGAAGGATCCAACTCTTCCATGTGCAGCCTAAAAACGACCATTGGCCTTTCCTCCTGGAGATTTAAACTATCATGGGTTGGTGCTGAGATAGAGGGATGCATAAATTGAGAGACTTGAGCTTTATAAATAGGATTATTTAGAAGCTCAATCAGGGGAACAAGAATTTTTACCTTCTCAAGCTCCTTCTCGAGATTGAATGCAAGTTGGACCTTTTCTGTACCTCCTGGATTTGTTCCTTCTTCCTTGCCACTGCAGTTTTCAATAGAATAGGTGTCTCTTTTTCTATGTGTCCCTCTGAACTAGTTCTTTCCTCATTAGAGGAGACTTTTATCTTGGAAGGGTCAGGATTCAGCTTACCCTTCCCTTTATTCAGTACTAGGGGAACAACTTGGGGAGCAGCTTCCCTTTGTTGTTCTGGTTCTCTAGTCCTCTTCTTTGAATATCTTAGATCATACTTACATTGTGGTTGTTCTTGCATGAACTCTGCAAACTATTTTCAATAATAATCCATATCTTCCTCTTCTATTGTTCCTTCTCTATCATGGTTGGCCTCCTGGTGAGCCATATTCTCATATTCTTCTTTGGTAAAAGCAGAATACATATTTCCCTGCATCTCTTGTGTATCTAATGATTTTTCATCGGGACCATCTTCCAAGTATAAAGGATGAGGTATTTGATCAAGTTGTTCCTTTCTTTCCCTTGGAAGTAGTTGTAGTGGAGGCCTTCTATATTAAGGGTTATAGCCCCGATTGTTGACTTGAGCGTTCTGTCTGGAAAGGTTCTTGTTCTCAATTTCAAGCTTTCCAACCTTTTGTGTTAAACTCCTGACGAGTTTCTCCATCTCGTCCCACTTCGGTTCTAATGATTCTTTATCTTGACCAAAGGAGGATGCCTCCTCTTTCCATCTTTTGGGTTCAGTAGTTTCTTGTTGTACCCTTGAATTTCCTGCCGAGACCAGATTTGCTTCCACTTCAAGAGCATCGGTCCGAAGTTGGTCTAGAGTGAGAGACTTCCTTTCTCTCAAATAAAAACCAATGTCAGACTCAAAATCTCCCAGGAAAACCACACGAGTTGCAGTTTGAGAAGGCTTTACATCAGCAGGCAAGTTATTGTACTGTTTATTGAATCTTTTGATAAATTATGAAGTATCCTCCTTCATCTTTTTTATCTTTGAGCCATTTTCTGGTTTCTCCCTCGAGACTTTGTACAAAAATTCTTATGGCCACATCCAGCTGATCCACATCTAGGATGTGATAAAAAGAACTAAAGGCTTCAATGTGGCTCTTTTCAGTGTTATCATCTTCCCCATTGAACCTAGGCAACTTCTTTAGGTGGTTTTGGGGAATTGCACTAAGAGGTTGAGGTAAATTAAGAGGTGCATATTTATTTAGCGAAAACCCTGGAAGAGCCATCTGGATTGGTGGAGGGGGATTAAAATTTAGGAATTGGGGTCAAGACCACAGTGGTTGGAGGAGAAGTAAAGTATGTCAAGGCCTTAGGAGTAAGTCCTGAGTAGTGAGTAGCAATGGGATGAGAATTAGAGGTAGAGGTGGCAAAGGCTGATGAGATGGTAGTACAAGTCGCAGGAGTTTTCTCTTTCCCAACTTTCTTGGAAAATAAAATTTCTGGATTAGATACAAATGGGGTTTTCTTTTGGGATGTATCTGAGTGAGTATGAGGCCTTTTAAAATCCATGGTTATGAAAGATAATGAGGGGGGTGTGGAGTCTCCAAGGTGATATGAATGCAATCATAATAGACTTCGCTCACCTACATGAAGGGTGTTCAATTTGTCATATCTCGGTGGGAAAATTCTTCAATAAGCTCCCCGGAAACGACGCCAAAAGATGTTTTCTCTCCCAAAGATAGTCTTCGATTGCTTATGAGACTAGTGCCTAGGCACGTCTAAACTCATTGTGTCTTATATGATCCTCAAGAAATCGGAGGCATCATATGCATCTTCTACACATAATAGTTACCAATATACACATAACAACATGGGTTGGTCCCTTCATCCAAGGATATAAGCCATGTATTTTTGGTATCCTTTCACATATACAACTCACGAGAATAAGGAAAAAACAAATCGAGGCCAAGTAATCAAGGACATACAGTTTAATCAGATTTTGCAGAATAGTGAAAGAAGAGAAAGAGAATACTAACTCATCACATAGAGCTTGAAAAATCAAGAGTTATATACTTATTTGAGCTAAAGATAGACAGGTAGATGTAAGAAGAGTGAATGCTATGATTTCAGGAAGCGCACATTTAAAGATATAATCTCAGACTTGCATATAGGCATATGTATTAACTAGTTAACACCAATGAATCTGTAAGAATATAAGAGATATTTCTGGCAGCTACAATTGCTTGAAATCAGAGAGGAAGTGTGAACATAATGGAAGTTTAACAAAGAAACATCATACTGTAATAATCGAATATGGGAATCACCACTGTTTCATTCATATTCAGAAAGATGTAGATCTGGAATCCATACAACTTCAGAAGCACATGCAGTTTTTTCCTAGAATTCTAAACCTTTCTTCAATGTTTCTTCCTCCCTTTTATAAGGAGAGGGAGGGTAATGAAATTATTTACAGAAATATATTTAGGCTGAAGTTTACAACTGTCTATATGAATGGTTCTCTCGATGTGAATCCTTTAATTGTTACAGCAAGGAGATTCCTTTCTTTAAAATAAAACAGAATACAACAAATCAATCAAAATAATCAAAACAGAATTAATCCATCGAAAATGAAATGGTGGGCTCTAGAAATATCTTCATGCCACTCTTCTTTGATGGCCTCTGGTCCAAGCATGTTTCTGTCAAGTCATGGTTATTCCTCTCTAGGTTGGTTCCTAGTCACTTTCTGCCTTAACTGTCGATCCATCACACCCTTTTTCTCTATGTCCTGCACTATATGTGTCTCGTTGCAGTGTAATAGCTGAATCTCTTAGCCCCAGGCCTTTGTACCTCTAAAATAGGTGAACATGCGACACTTTTGATTTCCACCCTTAGCCCCCTTATTACAACCCCTTTTGTAGTGCTCCGCATATGACCGGGGCCTGGGACCAAGGACTTATCCCTTTGAGAACTAAGGCTTTCCACAAATGCGCGAGGTCCTTATTCCTTTTATAACTTGGATTACCTCTGATTGCCTCTTACACCTCATCGGCCAACATCCCAGATGTGAAAACTTCATGAAATATAGGCTATGGAACATCGCATCCGGGGAGCCCTTTTTCTTATTGAAACCACAATCCCGCATCCTGATGCTGAATACTCTTTTCCTTAAGTTCCTCCCCTAGGCAGCTGCGATCGCCAATATGCGAGATGACGTCATCATTGCCATGTGTCACCCTATGAGTGGTGACATGTGTCACCTAGAAATGGCCCCATACAACCCCTGAAAATGTTGAAACCGAGTGACACATGTCCGCCTGCCATGTCAGCATTCGTACAGCCACGTCATTGATGACGTCAACTACCATGTCAGCTCCAAGAACAAATCACATGCCACCATGTGGCCCCCTAAAGGAGAGAGAGAAAAATGCCTACACGGCCCTGTTTTGTCTTGATTTTCCTTTGTATTTGGTTTTCATCCCTCCCCGACGATTTTACTCTACATTGCAATATCAACGATTTTCAACAATTTGGAACAGTAACCACCACCGAGTGTCGATTGCGGATGCCACGTGGAGGATAGAGAAAGGTGAGTTCCGACCCTTGTTTTTTCGACCTTTTTTTTTGTAATTCGAATTTCGATCCTCCCTGACAATTTTTCACTAAATCGCAATATCGCAATCCCGCAAGGTTATTGGGGGAGCAGCTTCCCGTTCCTGCGATCACCGATAATGCGAGGTGCGTGATACCACCACGTGGAGGAGAGAGAAAGGGGCGGACCATTCCTATTTAGTTCCTCATTTCCTTTGTTGATTCTTTTCAACCCTTCCCCGGCGATGTAACAACATATCGCAAATCGGCCCCCAATACAATTTTTGGAGTTTGTTGTGTCTGCAGGACTGCAATGTTGTTGGGATGTGGGATTACGATATCGACCTTCAGCACCAAGAACCACTGATAATCCTTAAGTGTGAGCCCCAAGAATCCATCGATAGCCTATCATCGATGCCATGTGGCGGAGAGAGAAAGTGGCGGCATGGCCCTTTGTTTTTCCCTGCTTTTTCTTGATTAACCTTTTCAGCCCTTTCCTGGTGATTTCACATAATATTGCAAGATCAGCCCCCACAAGGTCTTTTAAGTTTAGAACCCATCAATCCATCGATATGCCGAGCTGTGGGACTACAGGGTTGCTGGGATGCGGGATGTGGGATTGTGCCACTTGGAGGAGAGACAAGGGGGGTGGCCCATGCTTGTTTTGTTAAGCATTTCCTTTGTTAACCTTTTCGGACCTCCCCTAGCGATTTCACCCTATATCGCAAAATCAAACCCCGCAAGGTCTTTTAAGTTTAGAACCCATCAATCCGTCGATATGCCGAACTGTGGGATTGCGGGTCACCAAGATGTGGGATGCGGGATTGTGCCATGTGGAGGAGAGAGAAGGGGGGTGGCCCATGCCTGTTTTGTTAAGAATTTCCTTTGTTAACCTTTTCGGACCTCCCCCGACGATTTCACCCTATATCACAAAATTGGCCCTCGCAATTTCTTTTAAAGTGTCAGCCCCTAGATCCACTGGTGTGCCAATAATGCGGGATGTGGGATTCACTGTGCCTAGGGCCCCCGACCTCCAATTGCAATTTACCCTCCATACTTAGACATTTTCTTAGTTTGTTGGGCTTTTCCAAGGTAGACCTTCAAAATTCTTTATCTTCTGCTTTAGGAGTCCATTTTTGGACTTCCATATACTGTTGGAAAGCCCTTTCGTAGCACTACTCAATGGGGAGGGTTTGATTCAGCTCTAAGATCTTCTGTGGCCTAGGAAAGTGGCTCAAAATTTCACTGCTCTTGGACAACTTTGACCATTTGAAACCCACAATGCAGTGAATGATAACACATTGCCTTGAAAGGACTCATCCTCAATGACTCTTGATAACCTTTGTTGTATGTGAACTCAACCAATGGTAGATACTCTTCCCATTTCCTCTGTTGGTGCATCATATGCATCCTCAACATATATTCCAAGATCCTGTTGACCCTCTCTATCTCACAATCTATCTATCGATGATAATTTGTGCTGAAGGCCAACTTTGTACCCAATCCTACAAATAGCTCCTTCCAAAACTTGGAAGTGAACTTTGCATCCTTGTCCAACACAATCTTCTTTGGAACACCATGTAGTCTCACTATCTCTCTGATGAACACCTGTGCTACCTCACTAGCTAAATATGTAGTCTTTACCGGAATGAAGTGAGCTACCTTGCTCAACCTGTCGACCACGACCATAATAGAATCATGCTACTTCACTGTCCTCGGAAGACCTGTGATGAAATCCATGGAAATGACCTCCCATTTCCATTTTGGAATCACTATAGGTTGTAGTAGACCACCTGGATGCTTGCACTCTGCCTTTACCTGCTGATAATCTAAGCATATATCCATGAACTTATCCACTTCTTTCTTCAAATTCGGCCAATAATAGAACTTATTTACCATCATCAATGTCTTCTGATATCCTAGATGACCTGAATATGGTTTCACATGAAACTCCCTCGAGATAAACTTCTTGAGCTCACTACAATTCGACACATAGTTCTTGTCTTGAAACCTCACTAAGCCATTTGTTGTGAGATAATAGTATGCATCATGATCACATGTACCTGTACTCTATTGTAAGTTGTGCATGATCTCCATGTATTTTTCATCCTGCTGACCTACCTACAAAATCCTATCCTGTAACTCTGTCCCATAAGAGCTTATAGTTGTTATATGATTTACCTGTACCTTCCTACTAAGAGCATCTACAACCCAGTTCTCCTTCCCTTTGATGTATCTGACCTTGAAGTCAAACTCACTAAGGGTGTCCAGCCATCTAGCTTTCCTGGCATTCAGATTTGGTTGGTCAAACAAATACCTCAACCCACTGTGATCACTCATCAATGTGAACATCCTGCCTAGAAGATAATGTCTCCACATCTTCAATGCATGTATAATTGTTGCTAGCTCAAGATCATGCATCAAATAGTTATGCTCATTCTCAATTAGTTTCCATGACTCATAGCACACTACCTATCCTTCTTGTATGAGAACTCCACCAAATCCCCTTTTGCAAGCATCTGTACACACAACAAACTCCTAGTCTGAATCCGCAATCTTTAGCACTATTGCATGTGTCAACAACTGGTTAAGCTACTCAAAAATATTTTCACATTCCATTGTCCATTCAAACTTTTTACCTTTCTACTACAATGATGTGATAGGATATGCAATGCATGAGAAGTTCCTGATGAACCTCTTTTAGTAACCTGCCAATCCCATAAATGATCTCACCTCATCTACATTCTTAGGAGTTGCCCATTCCATGATGGCCTTTATCTTTTCCAAATCTACTACTATGCCTTCCTTTGAGACAACATGTCCCAAGTAATGTACCCCAATATAAAAGAAGTTGTTGCTGGAAATAATACTAAGAGGGGGGGGGTGTGAATCAGTATTAGCAAGTCGATAATATTTCATTTCCATAATCAGATTCATATACGCTACTTTAGTTAATGAAACTTTTGTGTATACGCAACTGTATTTAAGGCAACTAGCGTATACCCTGCAACCTTATAATTTAGTTAATTCATCATATGTTGATCTTTTAATATGTGCATCAGAACCATATAAACAGTAACCAGGTGCAGTAAAAACAGAACAAACAATCACACATATGAACAAAAGATATAAGGTGGAAACCCAATGTGGGTGAAAACCACCTGCTACAATCGTCTCTATCTCCCTTTTAATAAGAAACTTATTTCTACAATTCTTGTACGGGTGCAGTCTTATACCAGTACGTGGGCTTCTACCTGCAAAAGGCTAAAACCTTCTCTCGTTCTCTAGCTTCTCCTAGAAGGGAGCTACAACCCCCTAGCTCTTGTACTAACTAATGTGTTTACTAGTACGTAGGTGCTAGCCTACAGAAGGCTACAACCTTCTCTTTTCTTCCAGGGACCACGTTTCATAAATTTTCAGACTGGATCCATCAATAACATCAATCAAACATCAAATATATCTGCATCAACCAATCTCCTTTACACCAACCAAAACTGAATCAATCAATCACTTCTCAAAATGTTGTAACCAAAATATAGTAACAGTAACCAGAACCCAAGCCAAAACTCAGAACACTGCAACAGCAAACAGAAGTAGCTAAAGCATATTTTATGAGGTATACGCTACTTCAATGTGTCGAACCTGCATACATACGTTGTTTTCTCAAGGCGAACCTGCATATAGATCTGCAAATCAAATTTAAGATGTATACATTGTTTTGATATGCATAACCAGCATGTATACGTGCCTTTGCTAAAGTGAACCTGTGTACAGATCTGTAAATGATGATTTAAACTTTACAACAATTCCAGACATTAGTTATACCCAGATCATCATATTTACAGATTACAACATGCACCAATTAATCAGATAAAAGATCAAAACCACACAAAGATACTTCTCTTCAAGCCTTAAGATCTTAACCCATCATTAGATCTTATCCTTCATCAAGCGCTAGGGTTCATCCTTGATTCAGATTCAGCTATGCACCATAACCCAATAACCTGTATTCTAGAACTTGCTCTTCATAAGATATTCAATGCTTGAGTGCCTTTGCCTAATGATCTTCTCCTCCTTTTATAGTCTTAGGCCTTACTCAATACCATGGACCAAAACCACTTAGAACCAATACCTTGGACCAAATACCTAGGGTCAACACTTCAAATAAGATACCTTGGACCAATACCATGGTCCAAATACCACGGACCAAAACTAAATTTTCCAACATGTACGTGCCTTTCCTTCCGTGAAAGTGCGTGTGTACACTATACGCACCTTTTGGTCTGCGAACCCACGTGTATATTCAACTTGGTCAATGGGGAACCTACATATACCTTTCTTTCTTCATTCTGTGAGTCTGAACTGTGATTTGTCATCTGAGTGAGTTGCCATCAAGGACAACACCTGTGTCATAGTGCCAAATCTTGTTCATAATGCCAACAATCTCCCCCTTTGGACTTGATGGCAACCCCAAGTCACTCTCCCCCTTTGTCATCAAGGGCACAGGGTTATGCTCCCCCTGAGTACATGTTGAATTCTCTGAGATGCTGAAGTGTGTTGATTGAGCTCCATGCTCGAGTCCCTGCTCCCCTTGAGTATAAGCAAGGTCTGCAAAAAGATGTTCTACAGAAGTACATGACTCTATACATACATCATAAATGACCTTCTTGTCACCAATGACTCATACATACATCCATCTCCCAACCAAGTGAGGATATACCAAGTTTGACTCATCCACCCAACCAAGTGGGGATATACCAATACATTACAACATCCATCCCATGCATAGTGGGGAAACAAAATAGGTCGTTTCATGACCTTGATATTAAAAGACATACATGACATAGAGACCAAATATCTGAGACAAGACCATGATAGTCATCAGCAACTATCATCAGCAGCATCTGCCAGCAACCATGATCTCCTCCTGAACCTGTTCCACCTGAATCAAAAACAACTGTGAATTTGTACCAAAATAATGCCAACAATGCATTATTAGAAGTATATGCTCCCCCTGAACCTGTGCCAGATGATCACTGTTAGACTCATATCAGACTCCTTTCATCCTGAGTCTAGCCCACTGTTTTTCTCCAAACCAACATATACGCGACTGTATCCACAGAAACCGGCGTATGTACGTGGATACGCTTCATGAAACTCGTGTATAACCACTTTTCTATGAAACAAATAAGTTTTAACAGCAAGATGATGCATCAACTACTCCCAGCTTCTATCTAAGATATTAAAATGTCTCTCTGGGCAGTGGTTTGGTGAATATATCAGCAACCTGTTCTTTAGAGGGAACATACTCCAATTTGACCTTTTGTTCAAGCACTTGTTCTCATAAAAAATGATATTTGACGGGTATGTGCTTAGTCTTGGAATGCATGATTTGATTCTTTGAAATACTGATGGCACTTGTATTATCACATAGAATGGAGATGGGTGGAGTACATGTGATTTGAATGTCTTGCAATGTTTGCATCATCCAAAGGAGTTGTGTGCAACAAGATGCAGCAGCCACATATTTTGCTTCAGCTGTAGATAATGCAATTGAAATTTGTTTCTTGTTGAACCAAGACACTAATTTGGAACCCATATAGAATGCACCACCACTAGTGCTTCTTCTGTCATCCACGCTTCCTGCCCAATATGCATCTGTATATGCATGAAGTGTAAGATCCGTATCTCTAGGATGCCATAAACCAAAATTCTGAGTTCCTTGAAGATATTTGAAAATCCTTTTGACTGCCTGAAGGTGTGATTCCTTTGGATTTGCTTGGAATCTTCCAACTATTCCCACTGCATGCATGATGTCTAGTCGGGTACCTATTAGATAAAGCAAACTGCCAATCATGGATCTGTAGGTTGGTTGATGTACTGTTGTTGATACATCATTTGAGTTGAGACTACATCCTATTACCATGGGGGTACATACTAGTTTAGAATCTTCCATGCCGTATTTTTTCAAGATCTGCTTGAGATACTTGGTTTGTGACAAGAAAATACCATCTTTATTTTGTTGAACTTGTAGACAAAGAAAATATGTAAGCTCACCAAGCAGGGACATTTCAAATTCTTGTTGCATTACTGATGCAAAATTCCGACTCATGGCTTCTTCATTGCTACCAAAAATGATATCATCAACATACACAACAAGTATTAGCAATTTATTATTGTCAATCTTTGTATATAGATTGCTATCAACTAATCCTTTTGAAAAACCTTGTTGATGGAGGTATTTGTCAAGACGGTAATACCAGGCCCTTGGAGCTTGTTTTAGACCATAGAGAGCCTTTCTGAGTCTGCATACAAGTTTTGCATCATTTCCAAGGATGAATCCATCTAGTTGCTCAATATATACTTCTTCTTCTAAGTCTCCATTAAGAAAGGCAGATTTTACATCCATTTGGTATACTTTGAATTTCTGAAAACTAGAAAGAGCAAGGAACATTCTTATGGCTTCAAGTCTAGCAACAGGTGAAAAATTTCCTTCAAAATCTATGCCTTCTTGTTGAGCGTACCCTTTACAAAAAATTCTGGCCTTGTTTCTAATAACTTCTCCATTCTCATTCAACTTGTTTTTGAATATCCATTTGGTTCCTATGATATTCTTATCATGAGATCTAGGAACTAATTCCCAAGTATTATTCTTTTCAATTTGCTCAAGTTCTTCATTCATGGCCTTGACCCAACATTCATCTTTGCATGCTTCATTTACATTTTGAGGTTCAATGGAGGAAAGCAATGCTAGATAGCTTGAAGCTTCTGTAATAGTTCTTCTTGTCTACACACCTGCCTTTTTCTGTCCCAAAATTTGAGTCTCTGGATGATTTTTCTGAACATATCTGGATGGAGTCTTTTCTTATGTCACTTTCTATTCTTCTAGTGCTTCATGGGTTTCTTCTTCTTCAAAATTAGTCTGATTTGATGTGGAAGGATAATCCTCATCTTCTCCACAATCTTCGGTTTTTACGTGCTTTGAATTTTTGCCTGCTTCATCAACCACAACATCAATATTTTCAATGATTTTCCCAAGTATTTTATTATAACACTTATATCCTTTACTTAGAGAAGAGTAACCAAGGAGAATGCCTTCATCTGCTCTGGGTTCAAACTTGCCAAGTTTTTCATCAGTCCTTTTGATGTAACATTTTCTTCCAAAAACTTTGAAGTATTTTACCGTAGGAATCTTACCATACCAAAGTTCATGTGGAGTTTGAGTGTTGTTTACCCGAACGTTTGCTTTGTTGAGAATAGTGACGGCAGCAAATGCAGCTTCACCCCAGAAGGTTGCAGGAGTTCCATATTCATCTAGCATGGCACGAGCCATTTGTTGAACAGTTCTGTTCATCCTTTCTACCACTCCATTTTGCTGAGGAGTCCTTGCGGTGGAGAATTATCTTTTTATTCCATGTTCTTCACAAAAGTCGAAGAATTCATCCGAGGTAAATTCCCCTCCTCGATCAGATCTGAGGCATTTGATTTTGCGATCTGATTCATTTTCAACCAAAGCTTTGAAGGCTTTGAATTTTTCAAATGCTTCATCTTTATGCTTTAGAAGCCCTATCCAACACATTCTGGAAAAATCATCAATGAACAATATAAAGTATTCCTCTCCACAAGGTCACTTTTTCCTTGATGGTCCACATAAATCAGTATGAACAAGTTCAAGAGGCTTACTAGCTAATCCTTCCTTTTCAGGGAAGTGCGCTCTAGTTTGCTTACCAAATTGACATGATTTGCATATTGTATTTTCTGGGATGCTGATATCAGGAAGATCATGAACAGCCTGGAATTTGCATGCCTTTCTTATTTGAGAAAATCTTAGATGCCCCAATCTTCTGTGCCATAGCCAATGTTCATCATTTTTGCTTAGATAGCATTGTTGTTGTCCTCCCTTGAGTATGTATAGGTTGTTTGGAGTTCTTATACCTTTGATCATTGTTTCTCCTGTATCAAGCTCACGAACAACACATCCATTTGATCGAAATACTACTTCATTTCCTTGATCACACATTTGAATGATACTCAATAGATTACGCTTTAGACCATCAACATACATAACATTCCCAGCTTTAACCTTTTCTTTTAAGAGAACAGAACCTTTACCTTTTATGACAGCAAGGGTGTCATTTCCAAATGAGACCTTCTTTTCCTTTTTTAAGGCATTATATGACTAAATTTTTTCTTTATCACCTGTCATGTGTTTCGAGCATCCACTATCGATGTACCACTAATTTTCTTGTCCTTCTACATACAAGGCTATACCACATCTTTCTGTTTGCGGTTCTTTCTTTCTCCATATTTTGGGACTCAATGAAGTTTGCTCCTTCTGAGATGTTTGCCGAAATTTACTCTTGCATTCAAAATCTTCATGACAGAAGTTGTTACAGATAGAGCATTCTATTTCATTTTCAAGAAGAGAAAAGTTAGTGTAGGTCCTTTTCATGATCCCAGTCATATTCCTTTGATTTCGTGCTTCTCTAGTCATGATGGTCTTGTAAGCAACACATTGAGCAGCTTTGTGTCCAAAGTTATGACATGAAAAACATTGGCCATTAAAGAAGTTCCTGCGATTATCGAATCTATTGACTTGGTGATTCATTCTTGAAGCAGTTTGAGTATGATTTACCTCGGTTTGGTTGTAGCTTATGTTCATCCTTGAAGTAGTTTGGACCTGATTTACCTGGTGATCAGCTTTATGCCTTTGTTGACGATTGTCAAACTATTCACTTCTCTTTGCTGCATCAAGATAGCTTTTAGTGGAGGTTGACAGCTTTTGTGCTTGAGATGCTTCTTCAGTATATCCAAGACTTGTCTTTATCAGAGGAGAATGCTGCACTTTGATAATTTCATCTAAAGTTTATGATCCTTTAGCAAATTTGAGATTGAGAGCTTTTGTTTTCTCAATATATTTTCTTAGACCCACAATTTCACATTCTAGTTTTTCATTGTGTTTTTCTCTTTCAGCAAGTTGGAATGTCAGAGTATCTATAATCATATTCTTTTCTTCCAAACAGATTTTGAGTTTAGATATTTCTTCATAAAGGTCATCTTCATCTAAAGCATCCAAGAAATCATCATCTTCAAAAGGCATCAGAAGTCTATAGTCATTACTATTTTCTTCTTCATCACTATTTCATAAACCATCGCTATCTTCATGCATATAGTAGCTCTTCTTACTTACACTCTATTTTCTATTCCATTTTGGTTATTCCTTACCTTTATCAAGCTTATCTTTATGAGGACATTTGGCCACATAATAACCAACTCTTCCACAAGCAAAACATTTGAAAGGTAGTTTACCTCTGAATCTTCCAGAAACCCGTTGAAGGTTCTTGACAAAGTTTGCTTCTTCCTCTCCTTCTGAAATACGTCCTGATTCATTGAGTTCTTCTCTTCCTGAAGCTTTGAATGCGGCTTCTCTCATGTCTGATGGATCTCATTTTCTCATTTCGAAAGCAGTTAAGATTCCGTGCAGTTGTGTCATAGTGATACTCTGAAGATCCTGCTTTTCTTCTATGGTAGAAACTTTTGATTCGAACTTAGTAGACAAGGATCTTAAAACCTTTTCAATTAAAGTAACTTCTTTTATCTCTTCACCCAAGTTCTTCATGCAATTAACAATCTCATCTATACGTAAGAAGTAATTAGCTATACTTTCATCATTGTGCATTTTGAGAGTTTCATATTGAATTCTGAGAGATTGCAGTTTTGCACGTTTTACCTGATTGTCTCCTTCATAGCTTAGAACGATCTTGTCCCATATTTCTTTGGCGATTTTGAGCTACATTACTTTGACAAATTTTGATTGTCACAGACTCCCCAATAATGTATTGACAGCGTTGGCATTGGTTTCATATTGCTTTTTACCTACCGTATCTGTAGGAATTGCTGATGGAAATGTATATCCTCCTTCCACGATTTCCCAGACATTTGTTCCAAGAGATTGAAGATAGGTTGTGGTTCTTACCTTCCAATAAACGTGTTAGCCTCCTGTTGCAACAGGGTTTCATCTTTCATGATTGACATTTTTACATGCCAAATATGTCATACTTTGCAGGCTACAGTGTTCCATATTTCCACAAAATGCCATGAACTGTGCTAGTCCAAATGGCACTGTTGTATTTCAATTTTGATGAGTTGTTCCAGTTTTGAAGAGTTTTTAAAGGGAGATTCAAACAGTCTAATCTTGGTCTCCCTAGGTTTCAATTTCCTGTTTAGAATATAGAGAATGTATCTGTCCAAACAGTTTAATATTGGCAGATTTGTAGATAGGTAGAGAATCACAGGGACCCAACTGCTTAATCTGGGCCCTTGGCAGAAATAAGTGTAGATTTAGATAGGAAAGCATTCAAAAGAAAAATTGTAAATCAGGGTTTGCAATTCTAAGTGCACCCACCCAAAAAGAAGAAAAAATGTTAGGAAGGTAGGCCAGGTAGGTAGCTGTGAGGTTGCAGAATGATGATTCATGATCAATCTTGTGTTTTAAAGTCTTATATCTTTTCAGATCACAGTTATCAGGCAGTTTTTCATCTGGAGGAGCTCGAGCTAGACATAACTAACTTCCCCTTCTTCTCATTTCCCAAGTCATTTACTAACTTCCCCAAAGAGGTCAAGATCTGCTTGATTCCTCTTAGTTTCATCATTCTCCATGTCATTTGTCTTGGTGAAGATCTGCTTCACTCAAGCATTCTTTATTTCTCACTTACAAGTTATTTTCCCCAAAATTAGCCTAAGGACCCTTACCTTAGCGCTTTCTTATCATCTCCATATTAACTACTAACTCTAGTACATAACTCCCTATCAGTTTTCCCCTTCCCCTACTAAAACTATGTATATAATACTCCCCTATGTAAATATCCCCTCCCTGGCATTATAGCCATATTTCTTCTAAGTCAGGGAAAAGGCAGTCAATTTGGGGCTGTTTTTAGCCCATCTGAGTCTTAAAGGAATTAGTCTGACACCTGGTCAGGCTAATAACCATTGTTTCCTAATCCTAACCCTCAAAACCCTCTTTCCAACCCCTAACCTAAAGTTTTATGCACAAATCCTTAAAACCCCGCTCACAAACCCTAAAAAAAAAACCATATTGCACCCCTATCCCTAAGTCCCGAGTGTAAATACATTAACCCGCACTCATTTTAACCCCAAAAACCCACATAAACCATAGTTTTACCCCCCCCCCGTCGCGCCATATTAAAATCCGGATATTCCGCGCGCCCTGTACGTTAACTCCCCGCCGCCTCGTCCCTCCCGCCAACCGTCTGATCACCCGCCCCGCAGATCAACGGTGGGCGGGTGTTCCCATCTCCCAAGCCACCTCAAGGTTAGCGTCCGGGAGATGGGCGGTATTGCCGCCGTACTCCCGCCACGCGTCACCTTCCGGAGCGTGGAGGAGCCCCCTCTGACAAAACCACCCATGCCTAAAGGCGGTGCGCCCGAAACCATTTACCGCCCCCCCTGTGACGTAAGCCACACGTCACCTGCCGCGTCATCTGCCTGCGTGGCCTCCTGCCACTGTACCGTTGAGTCACCCTGCCACGTGTCCTGCCACATCATCAGACCTACCGTACTGCCACATCACCTCCGTACATGTTGACGTCATCATGCTGACATCATCTTGCCACATCATCAGACGTACGAAGTCCGTCATGCTGACATCATCAGCAATTTTGGCACGAAGGGCGAAAATCACACTCTGGAGCCTCGGAATCAGTTTCTGAGGCAGTTTTTGATAGGCGCAATCGCTGGATAAATTAGGCCAAAATGAGGAATCTTTTTATCACGCAGCCCCCAGCAAGCCCGAAAGGCACCGAATGACCCGTTTTTCTTCATGAAGCATGCAGAAAGGAGCAGAAGACAGTTCTAAAGGAAACAAAGGCCGAACAGCGACCATTAACTTGTGATTAGACCCACAGCAAAGGAGAAAAGCAACCCAATTCATTTTTCAGAGAGTATCAGAGGAAAGAGAAGCAGCAAAGTGTACCAGTTAAATTGTTTAATGGTAACCTTCAGTTCCCAAAGCAGGTTAACATTGAATGGCCGCCAACAAAGTCAAATTAGGCGGTGAAAGCCCATCCCAACTCTCAAATCACAGTTGAAGCATTTAAGGCCACCAAACTACAATGGAGCAGAGACCCATGCACAATTATTGCAGAGGCAACTACACCAAGCCACCGAGGACAAGCACATTCACTTCATTGATACGGCAGCCCTTAGCGCAGCCAAAGATATTTTCATGCATTTATTTCAGATAGGATTAGGTCAGACTAATTATTCTTTAGGACCTGTTTAGGTCAAGATGTAATGAACAAATTGTAGAGAGTTTTCCCTATATATACCGCCCTCAGCATTGTTTCAAGGGTTGGTAAATTGGTATTTTTCACTAGAGACTTGCACTGTATACCTGAAATTGGTTCTGTAATCAAAGATTGCCGAAAGTTCTGAGAAGAGACTGTTTGATGTGTTATTAATGTTTTTCTGGAGACTGAAGATGGAATTCTTGTGCTGCAACCTGATTCAATAAGTGCTTCTTACCTCTGTTTACTGTTTACCATTATCTAAATCGCAGAAAGAAATATTAGCTTAGAATTTGTTTAAATACACTCTATGCTCAATTTATGTTGTTTCTTTATGTTTTCCTCTGAATGAATTGGTAATGAATATGAATTCCTTCTGGCTCATATTTACCCCGATTCACCTGTGTGTGCCGATTATCTAGGGATTCTTTACTGCCCCTAGGTAGAGCTCTGTTATCTACCCATGTTAAGCTGACTGAGGGATTCTTAGCTGCCCCTCATTACTTAGCATTCATCCCATCCTTTAAACCTGAAACATTGTTTCATTTGAAGCTACCTTGCTCCATTTTCTCTCTTGGGACCAAGAAAACGCACCAGCAGTCCTCCTTTTCGACTACACACCCAATGGTTTGAAACTTTCAGACTATGCTCTGCCTCTCTACCTGAGAACAATTAATTATCCCACCAAAATCGGAACAAAAACCCCTGAACTCAATAACTAGCCTAGGATCCTTTTCAACAAAGATAAAATCTGAAAGAGAGAGCCCTCTCTGATTGCAGGTGGGCTAGAACCTGCAGTCCAAAGTTGGTCTATGGTTACCTCGGCCGTATCCTTTTCCGGAGCTTAAGGACAACCTGAGTGATAACATAATGGCGACTCCACTGGGGATTTTCCTCAGATAGTTTCACGAAGAAGGTAAGAAAGCTCCGTTGAGACCATAAATCAATTTTTCCAATTGTTGTTTATCTCTTAAAACTACAGATGAAGCCTGAATGTCAGCCAGGAAGCCTTTGAAATTGTTCTTTGCTTTGCATTAACAGGAGTAAATAAATGTTAATTCAGTCAATCTTCATGCTAGTTTTAAGTTACAAATAGCTGTCCCAAATTTTGATTAGTTCTTTGCTATTTCTAAAAACATTCCCAGAAAAATACCAAAAACAAATTCGGAAGCTGGCTCCCAAGAAAAATCCACGATATACAAGGTCAAATCCAGACCCTAATCCCCCAGTTGTTTTTGAAAATCCGAACCTAATCCCGAAGATCCTTAGGAAGCAAGAAAGACAAGAAGATTTCGCTGATAAAACTCCTGAAACAGCTTACCCAAGTTGTGTCCCAACTCCTGTCAAAGTTTTATTCCGATCAACTCCTGCTTCCCCTGGTTCATCATCCACATCGCATAGCACTCCTTCCACACCTCCATTCACTGCAAATACTACAACTACCACTACTGTTGTTCCTGTTACCCCAGTTATCCCTGCCGTCCCAGTTGTTCCATTTGTCCCCGTTGTTCCACTTATCCCTGCCAATATGGCTAATAGATATGCACCCCTGCAATTACCTGCTAATGCTAGGGCTTTACCTCAAGATTACCAATCGAAAATCACGTATTTTGATTCCACTGGTCCTTTCACAGCCATTCAGCATACCAAAAAGATGCAAGACTATTTTGAAAACTATGAAATAGATGATGATAGCGTGAGAATGAGAATTTTTGTTCAAAATCTAACAGGTGATGTAAGAACTTGGTTCAAATCACTTGCTGCAAATTCCATAACTACCCCAAATGAGTTGTACCAATCTTTTACCAACAGATGGGAGAAAAAGAAAGACCCTTTGCACATACTCGCTGAATACGATACAATTAAAAGAGGTCCTCAAGAAACTGTTTTGGAGTACTGTGCAAGATTCAATAATGTTTACAACGCAATACCACAGAATCTGAGGCATCCCCCTGACCTTGCCTTATACAAATTTCCGGATGGTTTTGACCCAGATATGGCATACCAGTTAAAAGAAAGAGCTCCTCAAACCCTTGCGGACATGCAAAATGTTGCTGTCAGCGTTGAGGCCAACTTAATTGCCAAAAGGAACAGAGCTAGGATGGAAAGAAGAACCACCTTTAAGGAAGAACCCTCAGCCTTTGACCAGAAGCTTGATGCTATTATAAATGGCCTGCAAAGATTGGGAGAAAGAGTAGAAAACGTTGAGAGAAAAGCATCATGGGAAGGACAACAGTCCAATACCATAAGGAATCCAAATTTTAGGAAAACGCAGAACACAAACGTTGGTAGGTCTAGCCAAGACCATGACATAAGACCTCCTTTTCAAGATAACTATGTTGAAGGATCAACATCTAGTCAACCCACAGAAGACACTCACATGAATTTGATGGATCTAAAGGGTGAGCACCAAACTTTCCTAAGCCAAGAAGACCAAAATGAACTTGATTACAATCAGTTTCAGACTAAGTCTAGTGAGTCTTTTGACTTTAAACAAGGATATGATACTGTTGTGTATGAAGTGCACAAACAATATAAGCTGAGAACTAGGACCATTGACATCTCTGCGCCTGGTAAAACAAAGGAAGGAAAACAGCCCAACAAGATTAAAAACAAAGCTGTCATGACAGAACCAGCTGATACAACTGTCCCAAACCCGCAACAAGTGACTGTAGAAGACATAACAGACACACAGCCTTCTGTTGAGTAGCCTCTATCACCTCCTTCCTCAAAAGAAAATTCGAACAGCGTTCCAAAAAGCCCTCTTGAAACTGTAAAACCGCAAGTAGTCAATCCCGACAACGCTGATAAACAAGAGCGAATCGCTGATAATTCAAATGAAAAAGAAAAAACTGCCCTCATCAACACCAAGACTCCATTGGAAAAACCATTTAATTTAGAATCAGAAATAGGTAAATTGAAAATACCTGTTCCTCTTTCAGAACTTGCCAAACACAATGTATATAGGCAACAAATTCAAAGGTCGCTTCAGATTCTAGAAAACAAAGACGATGTAAATGTTTTGGATGATTCTCTTGAACTGCTATTCGGTCCAGAAGTCAATGGAAAATCAATACATGGACCTATTCCACCCTTTTATGTCAGTTTGCATATACATGACAAAGTTTTGCACAACGCTATGTTTGACTCAGGAGCCTCACACAACCTTATGCCCAAGGCAGTCATGGATAAATTGAACCTCGATATCACAAGACCTTACAAAGATTTATACTCATTTGACTCAAGTCAAGTGAAATGTTTAGGCCTCATCAAAGACTTGTGTGTCTCCTTAGTCCAATATCCCAACAAGACCATCCTCATGGATGTGGTGGTGGCTGACATCCCACCAAAGTACGGTATGCTCCTATCAAGATCATGGGGAGCAAAGCTGCAAGGATCCCTTCAACTCGACCTCTCCTATGCCACCATTTCTATCTTTGGGCAACCAAAGAGACTGTACAGAGAAACGCTGATGAAATATGTGGTGAGTAGTGAGAGCAAGCCTAAAAATTTTCCCATTTACTCAATACATTCTGACATGGATTCCTTTATTTTGTTTAATGATGACACAAATTCTCCAACGGAGGATGAGCCTTTGGCTCTAGAACAACAAACTCACATTAATAAAGAATCGATTATACGCACCCATGAGACTGTCACAACAGATAATGCAACCAGCATACAAGAAGAACCTCCTCAAACAGAAACCTCAAATCTGCCCGCTGCAAGAATGGCTGAAACTCTTAGCACTAACCATAAGCAAGAAACCACATGGTACTTAGAGTTTGACGACTCTGTCAACAAGTTAGGGGCAGGGACAAGTGTTTGGATTCACAACACATATAACAACCATGCACAAGGCCATGCCTACAGACTGAATTTCAAATGCACCAACAACATGGCAGAGTATGAGGCTCTGTTGTTAGGCCTTAAACTCCTCAAAGCTCTAGGAGCTAAAAAAGTGTCTATCCTAGGTGACTCTGATTTAATCATACAACGAATGAAAGGTAATTTTGTTACAAATGACAATAGAATGAGAGCCTATAGGACTGCTACCACTAATATAATTAATGCATTCACTGAATTCAAGCTTGACAAGATCTCAAGAAATCACAACATTCACGCTCACAGCCTAGCCACTTTTGCAAGTACATGTAAGCTTCCCTTTGACCCAAACCACCACTTCACAGCGGAAATAAAACATAGGCCCGCTGTCCCAAACAACATTAAAGATTGGCAAGTGTTCGAAAATGATGCCCAAATTAATAATTTCCTTACCCTTGAGCATGAATTTTCAAATATTAACATAGATATGGATGCTATGACAGATTCAGAACAGCAAGCAACTGAAAATCAGCAGGCTGTAATTGCTGCAACAACCAAACAAATCCTAAACCCGACGGTTTTTGACAAAGAAAACATTGAACAGCTGAAACAGATGCACTTGGAAGAAATAGACAAAACATAGGCAGAAATCATTGAGCTAAAAGATAATTTTCTGCCTGCTGGCCTGACCCCGCTAGAAGACATGTTTGACGCCAATGATGTGCCTAGAAAGCCAAAATTGCAGCCAATAAACACTGATATAGAAGAACACAACATTGGGACAGCAGCAAATCCAAAAATGATCAAACTGTCCAAAAATTTACCTCTTGATCAAAAGCCTAAGTACATTGATTTATTCAAAGAGTTCCAAGATGTATTCACTTGGAGTTATGAGGATTTGAAATCCTATGACACCTCGGTGATCCAACACACAATTCCCTTAAAACCAAACCAGAAACCCTTCAAGCAGAAACTTAGAAGAATTAACCCTATGCTTCTTCCCCTGATTGAGAAGGAAGTAAAGAGGATGTTTGAAGCAAGGATAATAGCACCCATCAGATTTTCCGAGTGGGTGTCCAATCTTGTTCCTACAAGAAAAAAGACAGGTGAAATCAGACTTTGTGTAGATCTTAGAAATTTAAACCAAGTTTCCTTAAAAGACCACTATCCTTTGCCCAAAATGGATCACATCCTACAAAGAGTAGTGGGATCATCTAGAATCTCTTTGCTAGATGGCTTTTCAGGTTTCAACCAAATACTTGTTCACCCGGACGACCAAGACAAAACTGCCTTTACCACACCGTGGGCAACATTTAAGTATGTGAAGATGCCATTCAGACTTAAAAACGTTGGTGCCACATTTCAAAGAGCAATGGATATTGCTTTTGCCAAGGAAATACATGATTTCCTAGTTGTCTACCTGGATGACTTAATCCCATTTTCCAAATCTGATAAAGAACACCTCAAGCATCTTAGGCAAATTTTCATGACATGTAGGAAATATGGCATTTCCTTGAATCCCAAGAAGTCCCTATTTGGCCTAGAAGAAGGCAAGTTACTTGGCCACATTATATCAAAATATGGGATTAGAATTGATCCTAAAAGAATCCAAGCTATCCTCCAAATTCCATTTCCAAGAAACATTAAAGAGCTACAAGCATTCCTTGGGAAAATCAACTTCCTAAGAAGATTTATTCCAAATCTAACTGAACTAATACGACTGTTAAGCAACATGTTAAAGAAGGATGCCAAGGTAAGATGGTCCCTGGAAACCAAGCAAGCATTTGAAAGTATCAAAACTGCATTAACCCAAACCCCTGTCCTCACTAGCCCATAGTTTGACAGAGATTTTATCATATTTTCGTTTGCATCTGATCACACAATAGCCGTTGTCCTTTTGCAAAAGAATGAACAGGGAGCTGAAAAGCCAATCGCCTTTTTCAGCCGAGCCTTAAGAGACGCCCCTTTGAAGTATCCAATAATGGAAAAGCAGGCCTACGCACTTGTTAAGGCCATCAAGGATTTTAGAGTGTACATACTGTATTCACACGTGATTGCCTATGTTCCACACGCTGCTGTAAAAGACATATTGACACAAGAAGGATTAGAAGGCAAAAGAGGCAAGTGGATTGCAAGCATCCTTGAGTATGACATAGAAATAAAACCAACCAAGCTGATAAAGGGACAAGGTTTAGCTAAACTGATGTCCGAAACAAACTTTCAAGCCTTAGACATTAACCAGCTGGACAATGAACAGGAGCTGGTGACTCCACAGATCAGTGAAATATTTCTGCAATGCCCCTGGTACGCTGATATATGCTTTGTATTGTTAAACCTGTGTGCTCCCCCAGGATTGTCCAGGACCAAGAAAAGATTCTTGAAAATGAAGGCTCTAAAGTTTTGTGTTATAGATGGTGCATTATTTTGGAGAAATCATGAAGGTATATTGCTTAATTGTTTAACCATGAATGAAACTAACAATGTCATGAAAGAATTCCATGCAGGTGACTGTGGAGGACATCTATATTGGAAGTCCACTGCCGATAAAATTTTAAGGGCTGGTTTCTATTGGCCCACTCTTTTTGCAGATGTAAAGAAGTTTACCATGTCATGTCACAAATGCCAAATTTTTGAGGGCAAGAGAAAGTTGTTACCCCTACCCCTTAAACCCATCTCAACCGAACAACCTTTTCAACAATGGGGTCTTGACTTCATTGGAGAAATCCATCCCTCTTCCTCAGGCCAACACAAATGGATCCTAACAGCCACCGACTATTTCACTAAATGGGTTGAAGCCATTCCCTGTAGACAAGCCAATGACACTATCATTATCCAATTCCTTGAGTGCAATATCCTTTCTAGATTTGGCTGCCCTGAGAAAATCATCACTGATAATGCCGCTGCCTTTAAGTCCAAAAAGATGATCAGTTTCTGCCATAAGTTTCATATCACCTTGGACCACTCTACAGCCTATTACCCTCAAGGTAATGGCCTGGCAGAATCTTCAAACAAAAGTCTCATCAACATCATAAAGAAGATGCTAGAAGAAAACAAGAAGAACTGGCACAAAAAACTGATTAATGCCCTATGGGCAGACAGTCTTTCGAGCAAGAGATCAATTGGGATGAGTCCTTATGAGCTGGTATACGGCATGGAGGCCAGATTTCCTTCATCCTTGGGCATTCCTACTATCAAGCTGTTACAGGAGATTCAGGCTGAACCAAATGACATTCAAAGAAGAATCAATCAGACAATTCATCTTCAGCAAACCAGAGAACAAGTTTACGACAGAGCTCAAATTTTGCAAGAAAAGCTTAAAAAGATGTTTGATAAGAGAGCTAAAGCTGAGGATTTCAGTATTGGTGACAAAGTTCTAAGGTGGGACTCACGAAGAGAAGACAAGGGCAAACACGCTAAGTTTGAGTTTTTATGGAAAGGGCCATTTGTTGTCTCTGCTGTTCAGGGAAATAACACATACTTTCTCAGGTCTATAGAGGACAGCACTGTTGAATAAGGCCCTGTTAATGGCCATATGCTGAAACAGTACCATGACCCCTTTTAAGGGACATAATGCAGCCTTGTATATATCTTTGTACAGTAATATTTGTATATATTAGCATTCTGTTTTTATTTTGTATAAGCAGACCGATTATTTAAGGAGCAGTAGTAAATTTTATGAAGACACAGCCAATGCGAGTATTCCAATTTTAAAGGCTCTGTCTCTACACCAATTTCAAACAAAACAGCAAGAGGAAAACTGTCACATTACAAGCAATTCATGGTAGAAAAGAAATATTTGCAGTCAAAGGCATGTTCCAGCAGCATTGTACATATTTATCAAGCACGCAGAAGAAAGCAGGCGATGCTATACAGTTCACAGTAACTCAGTTGAGGAGAGAATATTTCAAATTTCAAAGTTTCACATTTTTAGCAGCCAGAACAAAGAAGTGTTTTCCAGTCTACAACAACAAATAGAAAAATCAAGGCAGTCTGACCTGTTGTTCTTGGCTTTTCACAAGGAAAAGCCATGCCCAAGTGGAGCCACTGTTAGCCTCCTGTTGCAACAGGGTTTCATCTTTCATGATTGACATTTTTACATGCCAAATATGTCATACTCTGCAGGCTGCAGTGTTCCATATTTCCACAAAATGCCATGAACTGTGCTAGTCCAAATGGCACTGTTGTATTTCAATTTTGATGAGTTGTTCCACTTTTGAAGAGTTTTTAAAGGGAGATTCAAACAGTCTAATCTTGGTCTCCCTAGGTTTCAATTTCATGTTTAGAATATAGAGAATGTATCTGTCCAAACAGTTTAATCTTGGCAGATTTGTAGATAGGTAGAGAATCACAGGGACCCAACTGCTTAATCTGGGCCCTTGGTAGAAATAAGTGTAGATTTAGATAGGAAAGCATTCAAAAGAAAAATTGTAAATCAGGGTCTGCAAGTCTAAGTGCACCCACCAAAAAGAAGAAAAAATGTTAGGAAGGTAGGCTGGGTAGGTAGCTGTGAGGTTGCAGAATGATGATTCATGATCAATCTTGTGTTTTAAAGTCTTATATCTTTTCAGATCACAGTTATCAGGCAGTTTTTCATCTGGAGGAGCTCGAGCTAGACATAACTAACTTCCCCTTCTTCTCATTTCCCAAGTCATTTACTAACTTCCCCAAAGAGGTCAAGATCTGCTTGATTCCTCTTAGTTTCATCATTCTCCATTTCATTTGTCTTGGTGAAGATCTGCTTCACTCAAGCATTCTTTATTTCTCACTTACAAGTTCTTTTCCCCAAAATTAGCCTAAGGACCCTTACCTTAGTGCTTTCTTATCATCTCCATATTAACTACTAACTCTAGTACATAACTCCCTATCAGTTTTCCCCTTCGCCTACTAAAACTATGTATATAATACTCCCCTATGTAAATATCCCCTCCCTGGCATTATAGCCATATTTCTTCTAAGTCAGGGAAAAGGCAGTCCATCTGGGAATATTTTTAGCCCATCCGAGTCTTAAAGGAATTAGTCTGACACCTGGTCAGGCTAATAACCGTTGTTTCCTAATCCTAACCCTCAAAACCCTCTTTCCAACCCCTAACCTAAATTTTTGTGCACAAATCCTTAAAACCCCGCTCACAAACCCTCACAAAAAAAAAACCATATTGCGCCCCTATCCCTAAGTCCCGAGTGTAAATACATTAACCCGCACTCATTTTAACCCCAAAAACCCACATAAACCATAGTTTTACCCCCCCCGCCGCGCCATATTAAAATCTGGATATTCCGCGCGCCCTGTATGTTAACTCCCCGCCGCCTCGTCCCTCCCGCCAACCGTCCGATCACCCGCCCCGCAGATCAATGGTGGGCGGGTGTTCCCATCTCCCAAGCCGCCCGAAGGTTAGCGTCCGGGAGATGGGCGGTATTGCCATCATACTCCCGCCACGCGTCACCTTCCCGGGCGTGGCAGAGCCCCCTCTGACAAAACCACCCATGCCTAAAGGCGGTGCACCCGAAACCATTTACCGCCCCCCCTGTGACGTAAGCCACACGTCACATGCCGCGTCATCTGCCTGCGTGGCCTCCTGCCACTGTACCACTGAGTCACCCTGCCACGTGTCCTGCCACATCATCAGACCTACCGTACTGCCACGTCACGTCCGTACATGCTGACGTCATCTTGCCACATCATCCGCCGTATGAAGTCCGTCATGCTGACATCATGCAGACGTCATCAGCAATTTTGGCGTGAAGGGCGAAAATCGCACTCTGGAGCCTTGGAATCAGTTTCTGAGGCAGTTTTTGATAGGCGCGATCGCTGGATAAATTAGGCCAAAATGGGGAATCTTTTTATCGCGCAGCCCCTAGCAAGCCCGAAAGGCGCCGAATGACCCGTTTTTCTTCGCGAAGCATGCAGAAAGGAGCAGAAGACAATTCTAGAGGAAACAGAGGCCGAACAGCGACCATTAACTTGTGATTAGACCCACAGCAAAGGAGAAAAGCAACCCAATTCATTTTTCAGAGAGTATCAGAGGAAAGAGAAGCAGCAAAGTGTACCAGTTAAATTGTTTAATGGAAACCTTCAGTTCCCAAAGCAGGTTAACATTGAATGGCCGCCAACAAAGTCAAATCGGGTGGTGAAATCCCATCCCAACTCTCAAATCACAGTTGAAGAATTTAAGGCCACCAAACTACAATGGAGCAAAGACCCATGCACAGTTATTGCAGAGGCAACTACACCAAGCCACCGAGGACAAGCACATTCACTTCATTTTGATACGGTAGCCCTCAGCGCAGCCAAAGATATTTTCATGCATTTATTTCATATAGGATTAGGTCAGACTAATTATTCTTTAGGACCTATTTAGGTCAAGATGTAATGAACAAATTGTAGAGAGTTTTCCCTATATATAACGCCCTCAGCATTGTTTCAAGGGTTGGTAAATTGGTATTTTTCACTAGAGACTTGCACTGTATACCTGAAATTGGTTCTGTAATCAAAGATTGCCGAAAGTTCTGAGAAGAGACTGTTTGATGTGTTATTAATGTTTTATGGAGACTGAAGATGGAATTCTTGTGCTGCAACCTGATTCAATAAGTGCTTCTTACCTCTGTTTGCTGTTTACCATTATCTAAATAGCAGAAAGAAAGATTAGCTTAGAATTTGTTTAAATACACTCTATGCTCAATTTCTGCTGTTTCTTTATGTTTTCCTCTGAATGAATTGGTAATGAATATGAATTCCTTCTGGCTCATATTTACCCCGATTCACCTGTGTGTGCCGATTATCTAGGGATTCTTTACTGCCCCTAGGTAGAGCTCTGTTATCTACCCCTGTTAAGCTGACTGAGGGATTCTTAACTGCCCCTCATTACTTAGCATTCATCCCATCCTTTAAACCTGAAACATTGTTTCATTTGTAGCTACCTTGCTCCATTTTCTCTCTTGGGACCAAGAAAACGCACCAGCAGTCCTCCTTTTCGACTCCACGCCCAATGGTTTGAAACTTTTAGACTATGCTCTACCTCTCTACCTGAGAACATCAATTATCCCACCAAAATCGGAACAAAAACCCCTGAACTCAATAACTAGCCTAAGATCCTTTTCAACAAAGATAAAATCTGAAAGAGAGAGCCCTCTCTGATTGCAGGTGGGCTAGAACCTGCAGTCCAAAGTTTGTCTGTGGTTACCTCGGCCGTATCCTTTTCCGGAGCTTAAGGACAACCTGAGTGATAACAAAACGAAGTTGCTCCCATCAAATATTGGTGATCTAATGGATCCCTCTCTTTTGTAGTTACTCATGATGATAGATCTTCCTTCAAGCGATCAAGCTTCTTCTGAAGGACCTGCTCTGCTTCCAATTGTTGGAAATAATACTGGGGGAGGGGGGGGTGAATCAGTATTATCAAGTCAATAATATTTCATTTCCATAATCAGATTCATATACGCTACTTCAGTTAATGAAACTTGCGTGTATACGCAACTGTATTTAAGGCAACTAGCGTATACCCTGCAACCTTATAATTTAGTTAATTCATCATATGTTGATCTTTTAATATGTGCATCAGAACCATATAAACAGTAACCAGGTGCAATAAAAACAAAACAGACAATCACACATATAAACACAAGATATAAGGTGGAAGCCCAATATGGGTGAAAACCACCTGCTGCAATCATCTCTATCTTCCTTTTAATAAGAAACTTCTTTTTACAATTCTTGTACTGGTGCAGTCTTATACCAGTACGCAGGCTTCTACCTGTAGAAGGCTACAACCTTCTCTCATTCTCCAGCTTCTCCTGGAAGGGAGCTACAACCCCCTAGCTCTTGTACTAGCTGATGTGTTTACTAGTACGTAGTTGCTGGCCTACATAAGGCTACAACCTTCTCTTTTCTTCCAGGGACCACATTTCATAAATTTTCAGACTAGATCCATCAATAACATCAATCAAACATCAAATATATCTGCATCAACCAATCTCCCTTGCACCAACCAAAATTGAATCAGTGAATCACTTCTCATAATGTTGTAACCAGAATATAGTAACAGTAACCAAAACCCAAACCAGAACTCAGAACATTGTAACATCAAACAGAAGTAGCTAAAGCATATTTTATGAGGTATACGCTACTTCAATGTGTCAAACCTACGTACATACGTTTTTTTCTCAAGGCAAACCTGTGTACAGATCTGCAAATCAAATTTAAGATGTATACGTTGTTTTGATATGCAGAACCAGCGTGTATACGCACCTTTGCTAAAGTGAACCTGCGTACAGATCTGTAAATGATGATTTAAACTTTACAACAATTCCAGACATCAGTTATACCCAAATCATCATATTTACAAATTACAACATGCGCCAGCTAATCAGATAAAAGATCAAAACCACACAAAGATACTTCTATTCAAGCCTTAAGATCTTGACCCATCATTAGATCTTATCCTTCATCAAGCGCTAAGATTCATCCTTGATTCAGATTCAGCTATGTACCATAACCCAATAACCTGTATTTTGGAACTTGCTCTTCATAAGATATTCAATGCTTGAGTGCCTTTGCCTAATGATTTTCTCCTCCTTTTATAGTCTTAGGCCTTACTCAATACCATGGACCAAAACCACTTAGAACCAATACCTTGGACCAAATACCTGGGGTCAACACTTCGGATAAGATACCTTGGACCAATGCCATGGATCACAATACCATGGTCCAAATACCACGGACCAAAACTAAATTTTCCAACATGTACGCACCTTTCCTTTCGTGAAAGTGTGTGTGTACACTATACACGCCTTTTGGTCTATGAACCCGCATGTATACGCGGCTTGCTCAATGGGGAACCTGCGTATACCTCTCTTTCTTCATCTGTGAGTCTGAACCATGATCTGTCATCTGAGTGAGTTGCCATCAAGGACAACACCTGTGTCATAGTGCCAAATCTTGTGTCATAATGCCAACAATTGCACTTGTTAATTTTAGCATACAGTTGATGCTCTCTTAGCAATCTCAACACTAATGCTAAATGTTCAGCATGCTCCTCCTCATTCTTAGAATATACCAGTATGTCGTCAATGAATATAATAACAAACTTGTCTAAATAAGGACCCAACATGATATTCATCAAACACATGAATGTAGCTAGAGCATTAGTCAAACCAAATGGAACAACAACAAACTCATAATGCCCATACCTGGTCCTAAACGCAACCTAGAAGATATCCTATTCCTTGACGCGTACATGATGGTATCTCGATCTCAAGTTGATCTTAGAAAATAATGTTGCTCCCTTTAGCTTATCAAACAAGTCATCAATCCTCATAAAAGGGTACATGTTCTTGATCATTACCTCATTCAATTGCTTGTAATCAATTCACAATCTAAGACTACCATATTTCTTCTTTACAAAAAACATTGGTGTGCGCGTGATACACTGGGTTTGATGTATCCTTTGTCCAACATTTCCTTTAGCTACAACTTCAACTCTACCAACTTAGCTGTGCTCATCTTGTAAGGTGCTTTTGATGCTGGAGTTGCCCCTAGAACTAACTCAATATAAAATTATATCTCCCTGTGAGGTGGCAACTCTGAAATGTCCTCAAGAAATACATCCTGAAACTGCTGCAATACTGGGTACCTACTCAACACATCAGCATCCTCAACCTCCTTACCCTTTTCACTATGAATGTGTACTGCAAACATCACACAACCTTTTTTGCAACTACACTTAACTTGCATAATGGTAACCAACCCCACTATCATCCACACACTCAACGACCTTGTCGAAGAAATCCACTTTGGTTCTGTGAAGGCATAGCCAATCCATACCCAAAATCATATTATACAATCCCAATGGAAATACATTCAAATGCGTTGTTGTAGGCATACGATTTAACTCAAATGCACAAGCTCTTACCCAATGGTGGACTCACTTCTTTGTACTAATAGCCAACTGTACCAACCAAGATTATGCATGCACTTCTTTTCTCAAACCACATTTATCCACCAAGTCATGATTAATATAACTATAGTTAGATCTAGGATCAATCAAAATAGAAACAACTTGATCGCAAAGCTTACTATCTATCTCAATGATCGATGCTTGATGATCTGCCTGCCTATTGTCCACAGCTGCATAAATCCAAGGAATGTTATGTGCCTTTTGAGCACTGTAAATATGGAGTCTACCACCACTATGATATTGTGGAAAATCCCTCTTATGATTATCCTTATGACATATCCAACACTACAATGGTTCCCTACCACCGCCTCTAGCCTACTGCTCTCCATGTCCCTTCTCAGTTGCATTGAATCTCTTGTAAGGAACTGCATTATCTTTCCCACTTGCATCTTGATGTCTTCCTCTCTTTGGTGGCCATTTTCCTTTAGCTTTGTCGTTTCTTTTCAAGTCATGTTTAGGCTCAACCTTGAGCTTCAACTGCTCATAACAATGTTTCAACTTTCAGATGGCCTTCTCCAATGACCTAGGTTCATTGAACTCAATTCGGCCTCTATATGCAACTGGCAATCCACTGATGAATCTTTGAACCTTGGTCTTCTCCTCTCTAAGGTAAGGCACATATCTCAATAGCTCCAAAAATATGCTATTATACTCCTCATTTGTCATAGAACCCATATGCAACTCATAAAACCCCTTAGCTCTATCATCATAATACGTTAATGAACTACTTCGTTAATTAGAGACTGACATCTTATTTGGGATCGTTTGTTGGTTACACTTTCACGAGTGTTATTGATTGTGAGCTAATTTACCATTGATAACGAATATATTTCTTTATCCATGTATCTTAATTGAAGTTTGTTAAAAATATTCCTTTGAAATTCATGTCCATTTACTTAGTTGTTGTTACATTCTTTGTATATTTTGCGAAAAATATTTCATAAAGTTATTCTAACTTGCATTCTATTGGAAGTTTGATACGGATTTCCTTTCTCTCACTCACTTTGTCCAAAACCAATTTTCAAACAAACATGGTGGCAGTTGGGCCCACACAGAGGATGGGACTCTTATCCAAAAAAATGTAAAGTCTAAATGGGACTTTATACTGGGGAGATCCTTAATTGTTGGCGATGCATATTCCCCTGTCAACATTTTCCCTCGTGAAAGTATAAATCAACAAATAATCTCAAATAAGAGGTGAGTCTCTAATTAACAAAGTACTTCATTAACTTTCAACACATAAACAACAATCACATACCATTAAATCACCACAAGAAGAGTCTTATGATGTTGAATAATATGTGAATGAAATGATTTCCATGGCCCAAGAGGACTTCTATAAATTAAGTTGAAATATCCAATGCACTGTTACACAAAGCATCCATGAAATCCAATAGTGGAAATGAAAATTTGTCACTTAATCTTAAAAAGGAATGTACAAGCTTTCCCTTTCCAATGTGCTCCAAGGAGTTGAAAACTAAAAGTTGAGCCAAAATTATTTTCACAAGAAGACAATGTTGTCTTAATTTGTGAAATAGGAGATAAAGCTTGCATTATTTGATTCACAACCTTAACTGTGGCCTTAATTATTTCATGTATTTTACTAGAAACCATTGTTTTTTGTTTAAAAATTTTGTGGCGTATGATCTTTTATGTTCATGAGTCTGTGCTAAGTTATTTTTATCAGATGATCTCCAAAACTTTAGGAAACAGTACTTTTAAATCCCATAAGATAAATGATTGAATTGCAACAATTCAGATCCACTTCTTTCAAGTGCATTAGGAAAATAATTGCATGACCCATCCTTGTGAAAAGTGAGAAGCGTTTAACAATCAATTAACATATTGGTAAATCCATTTGAGGTCTATTTATTTATGTTCCTTAGGGATAATTGAGATACTAGGATGAGTTGAATAAGTTTATTTAATATGGGGTCCTACTTAAGGTTTCTATTTGTGTTTCAAATGAAGTAAATTGTTGCAAGGCTTGATTTAGGGAATGCAAGACCATGTTCTGAGTCAGAGTGTTGAATTTTCAAGAAAGGGATAAAATCTCCCAACATATTAACATTGAAGGATGAGAGATGCACTAGGGAGCTATGATAGTTGTATAAATGAAAGGTATGTGTCTTTGCATTCCACTCATTGTCAGAAAAAGTTTCCAAGGCCTGTTTGGAAGCCTCAAAATTTTGATTTATAAGGCTATTCATCGAAACCTTCAATTTTAAGTCCTAAGTCTCTTACAATGAAGAAACGATAATCAAGTTCTCATACAATTTATCATTGCACCCTAATTGATTTGAAAAGAGGTACAAAGGCAGATGTCAAACGTACACGTATTTTACCTTGCCTAAGGAATAGGTCTAATAAAATTTCTCATTTTGTTAACTGATGCAAGTTTTTGTGTGAAAAGGATATTGATGTTGTTAAAGATTAGGTTCATCTCTCATCCTTGATGTTGTATAAATTATCACTGTAGACCTACTTATATATAAAGACCTCCATGATAGAAGAAGAAGCCAAGAAGCAAAAGAAGCAAAGGGCCAGTGAAATGATAGGTGAAGAGCCTAATGGGCATGTTTCTAATGATGTAAATTTTAATTTCAAGCAATTAGATTATTATATAGAGAGTGAAGAAAATAGAATAACAGCCACAACTTTAGGTTTTGACAAAACATTGCTAATGGTAAACTTCAATAGATTTAATTGATTAGGATCAAATCAGAAAATTACTCTCCCAATGTATTTTGTAAAATGAAACCACCTTGAGAAACCAAACTCTACAGAGACTTGGTTGGAAGTGTTATGGGAATTGGTTACATTCCTCCATAGGGACAAGTGCATGCTTTTGCAAAGGATGATACAATGAGTCTTGGGAATCCTAGCTCACCAATAATTATTGTACAATCAACACAAGTACCCTAGGGTTTGGCTAAGATACCAAAGGATGTCTTCCAAAATACAATATCGTCCATCCAAGATGCAACATCAAAGTTCGTTATGTTTCTTTTGTCATATTACAAATACCATCTTGTCATAATTATGAAATTATGAAAATATAAAGAGTCATGTAATAGTTGATAAAGATATGAAATTTTATCAAGAATGTGATAGGTCATGGGGAAATTGAAGTCATAGGAAGGGAAAAAAAATTCCCACCCATTTGTATAATTATATCCTCATGCATCTAGAGGAGGGATTTTAGCACTTTAGTCTTTTAGCATTGAGGTAGTTATTGGCACTTAGGTAGCTTTGAGCACTATTACTCTTGGTGATTTTGGACTGAGTTGTGGTGAGGCTAGAGACTTATTTTGGAGATGATATGAGTATCCCGCCTTCCACTTGGATCTTGATGGACCTGTAATACATGTACTAGACATTTCAGGATTATCAATGAGAAGCTTTTCACTCTTGGCATAGATTCTCATGCATTTTCATGATATTTGTAATGGCTATTTGATACTCCTATCATGTGTGCACGTTTTCCTTCACATGGGTTTTATTTCGATGAACTATTTCATGGCTTATGACTTGTATTCTTTCTAATGAATATTTTCTCTCTCATTCCACGCATTACACTAGTTATTAGTTCTGAAATACTTTTCAATTAGTTCCTAGTGCTCTTTTAATCTTGTATGCCTTGTATATTTTATCTAACTAACTCCACCTGAGATGTACTTCTTCTTATCACTATGTTGTTATACCCTTGTGCTTTGTCTTACAAGTTTGTCATTTGTGGGTTGATTCATATTCATACTCTGAATATTTCACACTTGCCTTCACATTAATTTACTTAAGGTCCAAGAGAAAACAAACAAGCATGGTCGCAATCGAGCCCACATACCTAATAGGGCTCCTACCTCAAATGATGTGAGGTCTAATTGGGACTTCACACAGAGGAGATCCCATAATTTTGGCAGTGCATTTCACACTGCCAACATATGCCTACATCAGTTCATCAATACAAATCATTTAGTTTTTTAAAATTAGAAATCTTATTAGTTATAGTGGTGTATCCACAACCTATATTCCTAGTCATGTATTAAGAGGTTGAGTATGTGACATTAGTTCTAAAATGTTTCATTATATATGAGAAAAATATAACTTATTTCTAGACAAGTGATGCAATGCATCCATAGTTAAAAGAAGGATATGAAAGCCACCCATCTGTCAAGTTCCTTTGCGGATACTCTTCTCGGTGGTGGTTGAGGCTCTTAAAAAGAGGATTGAATATGGATTTGTGAGGTGGGATTATTTTAGTTCTCAAAGAAGATTTTCTTATCTTGGTCTATGTTGGGGTAAGTGAAGAATGTGGTCTAGTCTCCTCTCGTGTTGTGGAAATTTGTAAATTATGCTTGAAGTGGGCTCTTAAGTTTATGGTTTATGGGAATTTTTGAATTATGTATGAATACAAACTCTTCTTGGACTACGAGAACCTCCTTGTTATTGGCTCATGTTTGGAGAATCATAAGACTTCTTTGAGTTTGGACTAGTGGTGGTTTATACCCATTCTTTAGAACAATTTGGAAGAAGAGGAGCATGTAAAGCATAATCACCCTAGGTGATACTTCTCACATGAGGGTTTTTAATTATAGTGAATTTTAAGGAGGCGTGATAAACTCTTGCTAACAACTAGCTAGTAAGAACATTGGATTTAGTGTTATAAAGTTCATTGAATAACACTTGAGATGGTGGTACACAATTCATATCCTTGGAAAGCTCTTGATGAGAAGAAGCCAATGGTGTTATCTAAAATAAGATTTAAGGTTGTTAAAGGAAGAGGAGTTTTGATAATTCCCATCTCCATAAAGTAACCTTGGAGATTGGGACTACACACAGACTACATAACCCCCATCCTTAATCGGGCATTAAGGGGCTAGGTATGCTACATGCAATTGAAGCCTATGAGATACCAACTAAGAGAAAAATAAAAATTAAACTCAAAATTAGGTTTTTATTTCTTAATGTCCAACAAACCATAGTA
This sequence comes from Pinus tabuliformis, assembly GCA_031772625.1. NCBI lineage: Eukaryota > Viridiplantae > Streptophyta > Pinopsida > Pinales > Pinaceae > Pinus > Pinus tabuliformis. The sequence goes on from CM062813.1 coordinate 425,818,985, forward strand.
CATTAATCCTCATTTTATAGAATGTAGATTTTATTTGTTGCAAATTAATAATGCTATTTTTTCTTTTTCAAATATAGTGGCTTTCACTATTAATATTTTATCTTATTTTTGTGTCTTTTCTAAAGTCTATATATTCCACCCGTGATCAAGGTGTTGGACAAAGTGACGTTGGAGGTTTGAGGGGAACCTACCACCCTGTTTCCTCCCACAACATTTAAGAGGGGGAGTAGTGTGGCCATCCCACCCCATGCATAACAGATGTGAGTTTCTCCTACCTTATTCATTATCATGGCAAGCCTTCCTCTGCGCAATTTCTCCATGGGGAGAGACCCTGCTCTTCAACTTTTATGGTGTGCTTGGGCTCCTCCCTTGCCATAGGTGGTACTATTCTCTTAGCGGTCCATCATTGGTTGTAATGTTCCCTCTAATTAAAAATTAGCTAAGTGAATTCTGCAATTTTTGCAGTTTGGGTGGAGAACAACTTTGGACATAAAATTAGGAAGAGTGGGTAAAAGGAAATTAAATTAAATTTTATGAAGGGAGGCTCCAAACATTAGCACCAAAAGGGAAAATTATTTACATAGTGGGTTGTGGGGGCCACTCTAAGAGGGAATTTTAACTCCATTGGAGAATTTCGATTTGGAGGGAAGAAGGAGAGAAGGAGGTCAAATTGTGGAGCCCACAGGGGGAGAGGAAAGACATAAATTATAAATAAGAGAGGAAGCCTCCATTTTTGGGACTTTTTCCATTTTTAGATATGAACCTTAATTTGCTTGTGTTTCTCAGCTAAGTCAACTCGTGCTGATTAGAACAAGAGATTTTCGGGCGAGAATCTCACCTCTTCCTTCATTGGACTTCGAGTGCCATCCTAGGAGAGTCCAACATTACACTTTGAGAGCTACTTTGGGGCTATTTGCAGGTGTTTCCAATGAAATTTGTGAGTATACTAGGTGTAGTAGAGGAATTCACACTTCTTGGGATAGGTAGCTCCAGTGCAGATCAAGTTTTAGGCTTTTGAGGGCACATCTGCTTGGGATTTTGCTGAAGATTTGCGGTATTTGCAGGCAAGACTTGAGGAGGATTTTTGGGATGAAATTGTTCCTTGCTAGGATTGCGCAAAGGGTCTATGGAAGGGCATGTGCAAGGTTCAAGAGGCAAGGAGAAAAAGGGTGTGAAGGGAGCTTGAGAAATAAGGGAAAATTGGGGAGGAAATTGCAAATGTTCTAGCAGGGATTGTGAGGGATTTTGGGAGCATTCCTCAGCAGATTTCCATTAGTGCATACTAGTGGGGTGACTAAGATACACATACTAATTTATGGGTTTTCTAGAGGATTAGATTTGGCACTCCTATCTAATGTACTCCATTTCCATTAATGTAATAAAATGGCTCAACATCTTTCTATTATAGCTGATAATTTTGTTTGTGTGTTGATTTTTGGTTGTATGTTCATTTTCTAGTTTTTTTATCACTTAATATTTCCAATTAGGAATATTACAGTGGTATCAAAGTAGTGGTGGGGAAAAACCCTTTTCTATGACCCCAAAAGACAAGTAGAACATAACTTACTAAGGGCAAATATACATGAGTAGAGAAAGGGAATTGCATATCAACACCGATCCGAAGGTTCCTGAGTAGGATATAGAAGAGGCCAACATGGAGGATACCAATAAAGAGAATGCAACCTTCTAGAGTCTTTTGAAGGTTTTCAATGAGGTGTCACAAGGGTGGAGGGAGATGGCGTGGGGGCAAAGGGAGATGTTGATTGAGATGAGACGACAATATAGTAATAAGGGAAACCATGGGGATTTCATTACAGGAGAGGGCTCAAGCACATCCCGTCATGATGACAGTACCAACCTACAAAACCATCCCAACACTTACAATGGACCACTCAGGTCTACTATGCCCACATTTATAACAGTAGGGACTGAAGGGCATCCATATATGGATGAGATGCCCTTAAGGGATTACTTTCATGAGTATCATACTATGGGAACAAAATTTTGTGATGCTATAACCTTCCAGAATTTTTTCCATACCAAGCATGGTAGTAAAGGAAAAGGGACGAGGAGAACATCTATGCATATTCTGATTTGAACGCACAATTGGAAGTTTATTATTTCCTACTTTTGATGGATTGTCTAAATGCACTGCTAGGGCATGGGTGGAGAAACTAGACACATATTTTTCACATTAATCAAATGATAGAAGTGGAGGAAAGTAAGGTAGCTACTTTATACTTTGAGGGAGACACTCATGGCTGGTGGTACCATGGGTTGTATATGTTGGGGCATACTGGTGTAATCTTTTATGAGGATTTCACTAGAAGGGTGTTGGAGTGTTTTGACTTAAGAGATCTCGAGGCACACTTTAGAGAGCTAACCCATCTCAAGCATACAGGCAGCGCAAAGCAGTACATAGAAAAATTCTTGAGGGTGTCGGTGATGGTGCTAGATCTGTCGGAGGCCAGTATATTCTTCATGTTTATGGAGGGATTAACGAAGCCCTTGCATGGGCTATTGAGGTTAAACATATCTACTATGATATAAGATGTAATGAGAAAAACATGAGACTTGTAGGGTGCAATCCCCAAGGCTAAAGCATGAGTACCCACGAGACCCACCTTTTCACTGAGAGTTAGAGACACTAGACCTCGCCATAGATGGAGACATCAAGGTGTGGGAAGTTGGAAAATGGGATGAGGAGATACCTCTAGAGGAGGAATTTTTGTTTCATATGCTAGGAACCATGGGCGCCAGGGCACATGTGTACCAAGGTGAAGGCCCATTACATAAAGGTGTTTTTAGATAATGATTCGTAGGATGATGTAGAGGAGGAGGCAAAGGGAGGTGATAATGAGCCACTGGCTACTAGAGGAGGAGGCCCACCTCCCCCAACTAGAGAAATATCCTTCTTTCCAATAGGAGGAGTTATTGCTTCACTTCAGGGAGTGTCAAAGTACCTGACATTGAGGATTAGAGGTACAGTGTAGGGACAATGTGTATTAGTGTTAGTCGACAGTGGGGCTACCCACAATTTTTTTGATGCCTAGATGGTGGAGTGGAGAGAAATACACACCAAGACCTTTGAGGTATTTTTAGTTTTAGTGTCTGGAGACAAGACCATGGAGCGCACTAGATACATCCCCAACATAACAATGACAATGGGAAACTATTATATGACAAATCGTTTCTTTGTAGTTGATGTTCTAGACACTAATGTGGTGATGGGTGTTTAGTGGCCTTACTCCCTTGGGTGTGTCTCAACATAGTGGAAGAGGTTGGAGATGGAGTTATCTTGTCGCTGCTACAAACAACCTCCAAAATTTTGCCTACTCTTGAATTTTGGAGCCTACTATGGATCTTGTGATCAGTCATTCTGTATTCACTTCTAGGTTTGTTGATGTTTTTGGGCTCCCTTCTTGGATTGGAAGTATCAAAGTCACTCTCTCACACATGCTCAGCCCATAACAAGTGCATGAGTGCATTATTTTACGCAAGCTTGAATGAGCACAACATGGTCCATCAAGATTGTGCCTATGCGATGTCTAATCCAGGTCAATAGTAAGTGCGCACTAACATCGACAGTTTCTCACTTCGAGTTGCATTTGTACTTCTATTTCGGTGAGTTTTGCAAATTTTTGCTTCCTCATACCTTCGTTTTGAAAGTTAATTTTCATGTTTTCAGTTATCCCTTTTGCTTTCTTTCACTCTAATTAGTGTCATTGTCATGTTATATTTTCTCTGGCATGTGTTACTTTCACTGTCGTTCACATATCGCAAGTGTTTCGCACTATAGCAATCATCATCTTTTTGCATGTTGAGTGTTGCACCATGTACATAAGATTGTTTTGGTGGTTTCAATAGGTTATATTTGTGCAAATGAGTTGATCTTACCATGTATACATCTGTCACACTCATTCCCAAAGCTTTAAGCATTGTCGCACAAGTGTCGTCATTATCATTGCAAAGTGTATTTTTAGTGTTGCACTTATCATAAGTTGTGACAAAGGTTGTCGCACTAAGGAAATTATGTGTTCATGTGTTCCGGATTATCTATGTTGAGTCATCAAGTGTCTAAGTGCATGATCACAGTCAACTCCTATCACTATTCACAACAATTTCACCGATCCCACACTTAGGCCAAATTTCTGAAAATTCCCACCAACTTAGCCTCATCCAGCCTTCCTGAATTGTGCATTGAGCAGTCCCAGACCTCAAACTGCAACCTTGCCTATTGACACTTTGCAATGTGCAGTTCTTGTCTTGTAGGACTATGCGCTGCACAGTTTTAGTGCTCAATCCTGAGCCTTAGCCTCCAAAATTGCGCAATTCAGCCCTCCAACTTGGTCCCAACTACACATTGTGCAATCTCTCAGCTCAAGCTCAAACCTTGATCTATTTAATTACATAACTGCATAATCACCAAGCCTACTCTGCCTCCCAGAATTGCATAGTTGGTTGAAGCAGTGAAAAATCCCTCAACCTAGCTGACTGACTCCCAAAACTATGTAATTTTTCTCTCCTGCCCAGTTAGTATTGCGAATTACGCAGTCTCAAGGCTCAAGCCTCAACCCTAAACTCTTGAATTACATACTTGTGCAATCACCTGGGCCCCTCTTTCCTCCAAAAATGCGCAATAGGTTGATCTATTGCATATCCCCTCAGCTTGTCACATTGAGCTCCCGGATTGTGCAGTGTTCATCCTCAGTCCAACCTGAACTAAGCATTGCACAATCTCAAAGCCCAAGCTTCAACCCTGATTTCTTGAGCTACGTAATTACACAACCACTGAGACTCTTTCCCAACCTATCACCTGGTTTCGTCTCAGTCAGTGGATCAATATGCACCATCTTAGACTAGGATTTTATCGGATTGATGTCATCTTGTCATGAGTGGATTGCAGATGCATGAAATCTATCATGTTATGGAAACATGATAAAGATGGAGATGGAGCATGAGTATATGCTAGAATACACCTAAGGATTTGTGGAGATAAGATGATCATCAAGAAAGAAGGCGAAGGAACACCAAACTATAACGAAAGATGAAAGATCAAGACCACATGGAAGACTCCTTGTCTTCAAGTCATAAGGAGGAGGATGAAGAAGAACATGCACCATATTTTTGAGAAGACATAAAGAAAGTAGCAACAATGAATGGATTGACATTGCCATGTCATCATGTAGTTCATGTCATCAGTGTCATGTCATGTTGTGTCATGAGTCATCATGTGCCACATCATTTTGTGGAATATGTAATTCAATATTGGAGAAATGTATTGTAAAGTGGAAGTCCAAAGGACATATATATAATATGAAGAGTTGTGTAAAGTAGAAAAGTCATGGGAAGTCAAACAGTCATGAGTGTAGCTAAAGAGTCGCAAGGAAGGTGAAGCATCACCTCTCCATTGATTATATATACACCCTCATGTTGGAAATAATACTGAGAGGGGGGGGGTGAATCAGTATTATCAAATCAATAACTTTTTCATTTCCATACTCAGATTCATATACGCTACCTCAGTTAAGGGAACCTGCATGTACACGCAACTGTGTCTAATGCAACTAGCGTATAACCAGATCATAATATTTACAAAACATTACATGCGTCAGTGTACAGATCTAGAATAAGCATGATCAAACCGTATAGAGATGATTCATTCCAAGCCATTAGATCTCGATCTATCCTTAGATCTTGTTCTCCATCAACTACTGAGATTCCTCCTTAGCTCAGATCAAGTAAAGCATTATGAACCCATAACCTGCATACTAGATCTCATTCTTCATTAGATATTCAAGAATTTATGAGTGCCTTTGCCTAAAGATCTTCTCCTCCTTTTATAGTCTTAGGCCTTACTCAATACCATGGTCCAAAACCACTTAGAACCAATACCTTGGACCAAATACCTAGGGTCAACACGTCGGACAAGATACCTTGGACCAATACCATGGTCCAAATACCACGGACCAAAACCCAATGTACGCACCTTCCCTTGCATGAAAGTGCGTGTATACGTATATGCATCTTTTGGTCGGCTAACCCACGTGTATACGCGACTTTATCAAGGGGAACCTACGTATATCTCTTTTTCTTCATTCTGTGAGCCTGAACTGTGATTTGTCATCTTAGTAAGTTGCCATCAAGGACAACACCTGTATCATAATGCCAACAATCTCCCCTTTTGGACTTGATGGCAAAGTTAACTTGCCATACTGAGAACTGCCATCTTAATGAGTTGTCATTGTACATTACATCTGAACTGATTCCTTTGAGCTGCCCTGTATCCCATGTATTTTGTCACATCTGATATCTCTTTTGTAGATTCATCTAGTTATATATTAGTGAGTTGTTCTACTACAAGTGGGTTGCCATCTAGTACAACACATGCATCATAACGCCAACAATCTCCCCCTTTGGACTTGATGGCAACAACCATACTAAGTCACTCTCCCCCTTTGACATCAAGGGAAAAGGGCAGACCAAGATATTTTCTTCCTTGATATATATTCCATTGTCCATGCTCCCCCTGAGTACCTACTGAAATCTCCGATTGAGCTCCCCCTTTATATATGCCAAGATGTGCCAATCCGTCCATGCTCCCTCTGAGTACATGCTGAAATCTCTGCTTTGCTAAAGTGTGTTGATGATGCTCCCCGTGACTGTAAGCAAGGTCTGCAAAAAGATGTTTTAAGAAGAACATGACTCTATACATCATAAATGACCTTCCTATCACCAAGACGTATACATACATCCATATCCCAACCAAGTGGGGATATACCAACATTGACTCATCCATCCAACCAAGTGGCGATACACCAGATACCAATTGTTTATACATGATTGAAATATTACATCATCCTTCCCATGCATGGTGGGGGTACAAATTACATCATATGACCAAAAGGGATTCATCAAATGACTACAATAGATAGAGACAAACTATTACATCATGAGTCTTGATATGACCTTTACATTGAATGATATATATGACATTTATAACAGAGACCAAATATCTAAACAAGACCATGATAGTCATCAACAACTATCATACACACTGTATGATCTGCTCCATTCTATCAACAACCTCCAGACCAGCAACCTGTATATGTCCATTAGTGTAGAAGTCATCAACCTGTAACAAGGTATGTTTGCATATAGATATCAACTCATCCTTTTGAACATTATCATAGCCTTCCATGAATGAATTCTGCATATGACATACAAAATCATTCACATTATATCATATGTGAAAAACACCATAGTCATCTCATCATCATCAAGATCTGCATGATCTTATATACTATCCATGTATCATTACTCAGGAACATCCCTCATCTACATCAATCAACATATGTAAGTATCAACGTATCATCATATATGTAAGAACTCATCATCATCATGTCTCCAACAATGCAACTTTGTGTAATCATCCATGTATCCAGCATACTATATATAGCACTATGTATCTTGAGCTCAAGATCTTTTGTCAAGACTTCTTGATATCATCAATAGCAACAATCCTCATCCATGTGAGAGCCAAGAACTATAGGAATCCCGCATCATAACTGTATTATATGATCTTTATGCATATGACGACATCAGCATATGAGTGACTCATCATCAATTAATGAAGTTGTGTATTCAAGCTTTGTACTTCTCCTCATCCTTATGAAGATCATATATGCATCATCAAAGAATCAACCACAAATCTGATCTGAACACCAACTATGTAACCCCAAGAATCATATGAGATTTTGTCATGGACAACTCCTAACCATATCATAGCAAGATGTATCATTTAGCCATATAAGCATCATCACCAAGGACTACTAACCATAATGCCAACAATGGATTATTCAAAGCATAAACTCCCCCTAAACCTGTGTCATCTATTTACTGTTAGATCTGATCATGCATATATCAGCAAGAAGTATCAAGGCATCATCATCATCAAGTAAGGATCAAAAACACTTCTAAACATCTTATGAGTATCAAAACATTTCCACACATCATCAGCAGATTGTAATTATTATCAAACAGAGCAAATAATGGATTGAATCATATCAAACCCTTTTTCCTGAGTATGTCCCACTTCTTTTCCTCAAACTAACATATACGCGACTGTGCAGCATCTAACTCGCGTATATATGTGGCTTCTCTTCACGAAACTTGCATATGAGATTTAGAACATTGAAGTTCCACACTTTCATCTCCCTCTGAGTATGTTATGTTTGTACATTGTGCTGTGCCACATCTTTCTGACTGTACTTCCTTCTTCTTCCATATCTTCAAGTGTGATGATGTTTTCTCCTTTTGGTATGGTGCCCGTACTTTGTTCTTGCATTCTTTTGCTATATGTCCAAGCTTGTTACATGCATAACATATTACATGTTTCATATTCCTTCTATAAAAATCAACAGCCTTGTGACCAAACACATTGCAAGTAAAACAATATCCCTTAAAGTACCTGGAACATGATGATCTTTCTGTGTGATGGTCTTGAACCATTCTCTGCATCTGGCTGCAACATGTCCAAGGTTATGACATACATAACATTCAACATTATTCATCAGAGGAAATAACCAACTATCACTTCCATAGTTAGGAGCAAAAGATTTTCTTTGAAGAATTTCTTTCCTTGGTTGTTGATGGGATTGACCTCTCATCTCCTTATTGAGCATTTCAGATTTTGCATTAGAGTTCCTTGTCTTACTTTGTGAACTAGATTCACCTTCAACCGATTCATGAAAACCAATACCAGTTTTGATAGCAGGAGACCTTTGACTATTAAGAATATCATCCAAAATCTTAGTACTGTCTTGAAATCGTAATAATTTATCCTTTTATTCTAATTTACCTTTCAAGATATTTACCTCACCCTGATGTTGTTCTTCCTTTTCAAGATACTTTGTCTTCATGTTTCCTTCAGTTTTTCTTCCTTCTTCCAACGGATTTCTTAATTCAAGAACTTCCTTTTCTTGTTTTCCAAGAGCTTGGAGTAGTTCTTTATTCTGCTTATTTGATTCTTCAAGATCTTCTTTTAGCGAGAGGATCTTAGCTTCAAGACATTCATAGTGACTGGATCTATCTCTGAGTTTCTTGATTATTGTGCTCCTTTCATTTACTTCATCTCTTAATGATGTCACTTCATCCTACAACTTTTGACATTGATCTTCCTTTTCCTTGAATAACTTCCTTACCTTGTTTCCTTCCTCTAGTTGAGCTTTCAGTTTGGTAGCTTCTTCTTTGAAGGCACATTCCCTTTTGTTCAATAGATCTTGTTGATCTCTAATTTTGTCCGTAAGCCTTTTAAATTCTGCCTCTATTTGATATCTTTCATCCTCACCCATAAGAGAAAGTTCAGTTGTTTCGCTATCACTTTCATCATCTTCAAATGGATGGAGAAATGTATCACCAGAGAATAACAAACTCATACCTGATAGCTCTTTTGCTTGTTCATCTTCATTCTGAGGTGATTCTGAATCTGAAGTGTTGCTTCCACATATTCCCCAATCGATTCTTCCACTGTCATAGTTCTTCTGAGATGTCTTCTTCTTCTTAGGCGCTTTCTTCTTAAGCTTCTTTCCCATTGTTCTATAGATCTCCTTCAAGCGATCAAGCTTCAACCAAAGGACCTGCTCTGATACCAATTGTTGGAAATAATACTGAGAGGGGGGGGTGAATCAATATTATCAAATCAATAACTTTTTCATTTCCATACTCAGATTCATATACGCTACCTCAATTAAGGGAACCTGCATGTACATGCAACTGTGTCTAATGAAACTAGCATATAACCATATCATAATATTTACAGAACATTACATGCGTCAGTATATAGATCTAGAATAAGCATGATCAAACCGTATAGAGATGATTCATTCCAAGCCATTAGATCCCGATCTATCCTTAGATCTTGTTCTCCATCAACTACTGATATTCCTCCTTAGCTCAGATCAAGTAAAGCATTATGAACCCATAACCTGCATACTAGATCTCATTCTTCATTAGATATTCAAGACTTTTTGAGTGCCTTGCCTAAATATCTTCTCCTCCTTTTATAGTCTTAGGCCTTACTCAATACCATGGTCCAAAACCACTTAGAACCAATACCTTGGACTAAATACCTGGGGTCAACATGTCGGACAAGATACCTTGGACCAATACCATGGATCACAATACCATGGTCCAAATACCACGGACCAAAACCCAATGTACGTGCCTTCCCTTGCATGAAAGTGCGTGTATACGTATACGCATATTTTGGTCGGTTAACCCACGTGTATACACGACTTTATCAAGGGGAACTTGCATATATCTCTTTTTCTTCATTCTGTGAGCCTGAACTGTGATTTGTCATCTTAGTAAGTTGCCATCCAAAACAACACCTATGTCATAATGCCAACACCTCATTGTATGAGAAAAGGACTTTTCACCTTAGCTCCGCAAGGCATTAAAGAGATAGACTAGTTCTTTTGGGGAGCAAGGAGTGGCTCCAATGCTCCATTATTAGAGCTAGTGGTGTTCATTGTATACATGTGTCTTGGAACTTTTACTTAATATCATAAGCCTTATGACAAACACATTCTTCATGCATGGATTATGAATATTTGTAATATTGTTCTGTGAATGTTTGTAATTCATGTTTGCTTTCATCTGTGCTAAAGTATTTGAACTATTTCGGTTATTTTAGTACTTATCATATTGAGAATGAATTATAATGGTTATTATCATTGTTGAATTCTCGTGGAATATTCCATTGGATATTAGACAGATATTTCTTGTTGTATTGGTTGCAATGATCATCACATATTTGTGGACTATTCCACTGGATGTTGAACGGATTCTTCTTGTTTATGTGTGTTTCTACTAGGGTGGTATTATTACCTCTCTCTTAGAGGCTCACTTATCTTCCCCCTCCGCAGTAAAAGAACTTTGACACACATACGACCGAACACTCACCAGGCACACCCCCTTGCTTTTCAAAGGCACATTTTCACTCCTCTCTCTTGTTGATAGTTAGAGCCAAGGAAAATATGTAAGAATACATGGAAATTAGGCCAATACTCTGGATGGGGCTCCTATTCCAAATGGTGTGAGGTCTAATTGGGACTTCACATCAGGGAGACCCCTTGGTTAACGAATTTCAGCACCGTCAACAAGTTGACAGGGCCATATGGGAAGTTAGTGGTGATGGGGGGCATGCACTCATACCCCCCAATAAAGTATTAGCACACGGGATGGAGGCTGATATATGATGTGTTGATATAGAGTGAGTTGTGGAGCTCAGGATTTCAAAGGCAGGAGCTTAGCCGTGGCCACCACATCCTGATATTTAGGCGATATTGGACATATACCCAACAATTTTTGGATACATTCCCCTAAGTCGCCCACTAGACAGAGAGTTTGAGCACACGATTGAGCTAGAGGAGGGCGTACATGCAGTTATCACTACACCATGCAAACATCCCAAGGCTTACCAGGATGACATTGAGCGAGCCATACATGAGTTGTTGTCCTTGGGGCATATCAAGCCTAGTTCTAGTCCCTTCACTTCATTTATAGTATTGGTGAAGAAGAACGATGGGACCCTCCACATGTGCATTGACTACATGGATTTGAACAAGAATACCTTGAAGAATTGGTACCCGATTTTACGTACAAACAAGTTGATGGATGAACTTATAGGAGCCAATTACTTCTCTAAGATACATTTACACGCAGGGTACCATCATATTCGGGTGAGGGAGCATAATATCCGAAAGATGACATCCATGTGTCACTACGATCACTTTGTGTCCTTGGTGATGCCTTTCGATCTAACCAATGCCCTAGCTACTTTCTAGTCTTGCATGATGCGTTCTGTAAGCAGTTGCGTAGATATGTCCTGGTTTTATTTGATGACATCTTGATCTATAGCAGGACATGGGAGGAGCATCTATAACACTTGGAGGAGGTGCTACACATCTTGGAGGAGCAACAATTATACAAAAATATGTCCAAGTGTGAGTTTGGACTGACAAAGACATTGTATCTTGTCCATGTCATTGGGGGGGATGAGGTGTGAGTTCACCAAGAGAAGATCAAGGCCATCTTGGATTGGCCTACACCCAGGAATGTGATGGAATTGCATGGATTCTTGGGCATTTGCACTTATTACCAGATATTCGTGAGGGGATTTTCATAGCTAGCAACATTCCTTACAGATTTGATGAAGAAAGGGTAATTTGGGTGGAAAGAGGTGGCACAAGAGGCTTTTGAGCGCCTCAAGAGGATCATGAGTAGCTACCTAGTATTAGCCTACTAGGATTTTTTGTAGCCTTTCATCCTGGAGCACGATGCCTCAGGTGAGGGAATTGGAGCAATTTTATTGTAGGGAGGACATCCAATTAGTTTCGAGAGTCAAAAACTACATACACATGAGAGACTGTACTCCATATATGACAAGGAGATGTTGGCCATCATGCATGTGTAGGCCAAGTTTCAACAATATTTGGTGGGTAATAGGTTTAAGGTGAAGACTAACCACAACAATATTTGATTCATCTTGGAGCAGAAGTAGTTGCAGGAGAGACAACAAAAATGGGTCAGCAATATTCAGGTGTATGAATTTGACATAGAGTATGTGAAGGGCAAGCAAAATGTTGTAGTGGATGCATTGTCTAGGAGGCCCATGACACTCTCGCTCATGAGCATTGCTCTAGATTGGAGAGTGCAATTATTCATCGAGTACTCTAAGGAGTGACATGCATGTGAGGTCCTTGATGGCATGGTAGGGAATGACTAGTATAAGGTCATGAATGAGGTGATCTACTATAAGGACATGATTGATTTGGTGTCGGGTGCCCAGTTGAGGGAGAAGATCATGCAGGTTGCACATGATTCACTTTTGGTAGGGCATCAGGGGTCCCTCGAGACATACAAGGCTATTAGAGAGTCTTTCACTTAGAGGGGCCTCAAGGAGAACATTTTGAAGCATTTTTGGGAATGTGATACTTGTCATAGGAACAAGGGTGAGGAGACACACCCGACTAACCTATTGTAGCCTCTCCCTCTCCCTTATAGGAAATGGGAGGGTATCTCTATGGAATTCATTACAGGGTTTCTAGTTGTACAAGGACGTCATTACATTTATGTGGTAGTTGATAAGCTGACCAAATTTGTCCACTTTTTCGTCATTCTGACTCAGTATTCAACTTCACAGGTGGTTGAGTTATTCTTCTGGGAGGTGTTTAGGCTACATGGTCTCCCTAAGACCATTGTTAGCAACAGGGACAGTCAATTCATTGGTGGTTTCTGGCAGGATTTGTTTCAACTTATGGGGACTGAGCTCACTCCTAGCACTAGCTGTCACCCATTGATGGACGATCAAACATGGATAGTGAACAAGTGGTTGGAGGGGTACTTTTGCAACTATGTGAGAGGGCAACAATGTGCGTCGATGAAGTGGCTACATCTTGGGGAGTACTACTATAACACCACCTACCACATATTTATAAGTATGTATCCATTACATGCTTTAAATGGTTCTGATGGACTAATTTTTGCTGATATGGTTTTTGGAGATAGTAGGGCCCCGGGAGCTAAGGACTGGATACAAGAGAGTCAAGATATCTTTAGATATCTCAAGTATAACTTGTAAACTACCCAAAAGCAACAGAATCTATATGCAGACAGGGGCATAGTAGAGAGGCAATTTGAGGTTGGGGACTTAGTCTTCCTAAGGCTCCAACTATACAAGCAGTCCACACTTAAGCAGAAGGGTGCAGAAAAACTCAAGCTTCATTTTTATGGGCCTTATAGGGTAATCGAGCGAGTTTGGGAGGTAGCATATGAGTTGGAGATTCCACCAAGAAGTAAGGTCCACAACATATTCCATGTCTCTTTCCTGAAAAAGTATTTAGGACAACATGTCAAAATAGCTATAGAGCTGCCTCCTATGGATGATGAGAGGCACTTAATCTTGGTATATGAGGCCATCTTAAAGACTAGAGAGAGGAAACTCTGGAGCAAAATCATCAAGGATATTTTGGTCTGGTGGAGGAACCTGCCAAAAGATGACGCCACATGGGAGGGAGAGAATATATTACAACACCTGGTATTACAGTTGCTTAAGGACAAGTAACATTTTGGAGTGGAGGATTGTAATGTTCCAGCTAATTAAAAATCAACTAAGTGAATTCTACAATTTTTGCAGTTTTGGGTGGAGAACAACTTTGGACATAAACTTACAAAGAGTGGGTAAAAGGAAATTAAATTAAATTTTATGAAGGGAGTCTCCAAACATTAGCACAAAAAGGAAAAACTATTTACATAGCAAGTTGTGGGGGCCACTCCAAGACGTATTTCGAACTCCCTTGGAGAAATTCGATTTGGAGGGAAGAAGGAGAGAAGGGGGTCGAATTGTGGAACCTACAAGGGGAGATGAAAGGCATAAATTAAAATAAGAGAGGAAGCTCGATTTTCAGAACTGAACCCTAATTTTCTTGTGCTGCTCAGCCAAGTCAACTTGTGTTTCTTAGCACAAGAGATTTCTGGGCGGGAATCTCACCACTTCCTTCTGTGGACTTAGAGTGTCATCCTAGGACAGTCCAAAATTACACTTTAAGAGTTTCTCAGAGGCTATTTGCATGTGTTTCTAGTGAAATCTTTGAGCAGAATGGGCATAGTAAAGGAATTCACGCTTCTTGGGAAAGGCAGCTCCAGTGCAAATCAAGTTCTAAGCTTTTGAGGGCACCTTCCCTTGGGATTTTGTTGAATATTTGTGGTGATTTTTAGGCCAGACTTGGGTAGGATTTTTGGGACAAAATTGTGCCTTGTTGGGCTTGCACATAGGGTCTCTAGCAGGGCCTACATAAGGGTCAAGAGGCAAGGAGAAAAAGTTTGTGAAGGGAGCTAGAGAAATAATGGAAAATTGGGGAGGAAATTTCATATATTCTAGCAGACATTATGAGGGATTTTGGGAGCATTCCTCAAGATATTTCCAGTAGTGTGTACCAGTCGGGTGACTGGGAAACACGCACTAATTTATGGGATTTTTGAAGGATTGGATTTGGCACTCATATGTATTGTACTCCATTTCCATTACTATAATAAATTGGCTCAACATTTTGGCTCAGATTTCTGGTGTGGCTGATAATTTTGCTTGTGCCTTGACTTATGGTTGTTGTTGAGATTGCAACAAGATGATGGAGCTTAGTGAAAAGAGTCACCTTCACTAAGTGGGCCCGCAGGCTATTTTTGGCGCAAGTCTATTTTTTAGACTATGTCTATTTTTAGACATATGGATCATGTCTATGGATTGCAGGTTGTTGTTTATGGATGATTGATCAAGTTGGGAAAAAATAGATGGACTTCTATTTTTGATGAAAGTGTGAGTGATCACAGTGTGAGTGATCAAAGTCTATTTTGAGACTGGCTGTCAAAAATAGAAAAGTCAAATATTATTATCTCACAATAATATTTGGACTATAAACTTAATCTTATTCTCTTGGAGCACTTCAGTTTGAGCTACAGAGGTGGCACATGCAGCTGTCAGAAGGAAATACGATTTTCTTATGAGTCAGTTGATTTGTTGCATGCATGACTTCAGTTAGAACTCAATCAGTTGAGTTTGGTGGAGTTGATTGTGGAGTTGATGGAGTTGTGTTCAGTTTAGCTTTGTTAAACTGGTTGTATTTAGTCTAACTGGCAAATAGACTAGAGATGAGTTGGGTGAATTAGTTATTAATTAATTCACAAGTTATTAACTCATAATACAACTAATGAATACATCAGTTAACTCAGTTTCATGTCAGTGCATGTTCAGTTCAACAGGGACAGGTGGTAGAGAATCAGATTGCTATCAGTTGTGACTATAGTTGTGCACCAGATCTTGCACAATAAAGGGATTGAGTATGCCAATGAGTTTGCTCACGTATTTTCCCACATTATAGCTTGTGCTCACGTCCAACAAAGTGTGAGTGACTATTTTTCAGGTGAAAAACGAGTTTGGTGAGCCATTCTCATCAGTTCTTGAGCAGGTATTGAGCAGTGGAGGCAGGCAAGCAGTAGAAGAGATTTGGAGATCAGATCTGAGCTGTATTGTGTGTAACAGAGGTGGAGATACTTGTGAGAAGTATTATGCTGTGTAATGTTACATGACTCAATCATTAATATACAGATAGTTGGGGTTTTTAGCGAGATGCTTTCCCCGGGATACATACTGTGTTAATGTGTGAATGCTCTTGATGTTTTATTGTTATTGATGCTGCTATATTGATGATCAACGTAGAGGAGCTTATGTATTGTGTATGTTTTCCACAATAGTACATGATCAGGATAATCTCCATTGAATATGTGTTAAATTATTCAAAATTTCTACATGGTATCAGAGCTGCTTGATTTGTAGAAGAGATTTTTACAGGATATCAAGCGAGGATTGATCATCAGATCTACTATTCAGGAAGTGTTTACATTCTATTTCTTTAGGCAGAGTCTGTAATCGGGCCAGGTAGCCTCTGGATTCATCCTTCCTTTGGAAGGTGAGATATCTGGTGAATGCCCATACAGTCAATCTCTGTACGAGAAATATTGTGTTCTCACGAATTCTAGATCGGAAGCGGTTGAGTTGGAGCTGGTGGAAATTCGAATTTGCAGCAGTGTTGTTGAAAATGTCTTTCAACGGATTGCAAATGTTATTCCAAAGCAAGAGCGACCTGGCGCTCAAGGATAAACTCAGAAACAATAAAGGTGAGAATGGATCTTCATCAAAGGTATCTGATGAAGAGAATTGCGCTTTGGCTGCCAAAGCAAAGAAGGGGAAGAGCAAGAAAGCTTCTCAGTCTGGTGCGAAAGGCAAGAAGCAGGATATGTCCAAGGTGAAGTGTTTTCACTGTCACCAGCACGGACACTATGCCACAAATTGTCCGCAGAAGAAGAAGAACAAGCAAGCTGCTGGATCTGCAGATGGAGAGGCCTTAGCTTCTCAGTTTGAGCTTGATTTTTCATTGATCGCATGCTTGGTTTCAAGTGTGATGGGATCAGTGTGGTTCTTGGACAGTGGTGCGTCTTTTCACATGACGGGAGATAGAGATTTGTTCTCTGATCTGGAGGACAAGGATCTTGGAGTGCACATCGAGATGGGCGATGATGGAAGATACAGTGCGACCAGTATCGGTACCATTTCCTTTGAGAGGGAGTCTGGTAAACCCTTTGTATTGAAGGAAGTCATGCATGTTCCAGGATTGAAGAAGAATCTCATCTCAGTGGCGATGTTAGAAGACAAGGGGTATGATGTTGTTTTCAGCGAGGGAAAGGCCTTCCTGCGCAGCAAGACAACTGGTGAGACCCGGAAGATAGGGGTTCGAGTGAGGAACCTTTATCAGTTGCATGTAGATGGATGTGCAGCAATGGCAGGCAAGGCAGAAGGATTGGTGAGTCGGAATGATGGTGAGTTGTGGCACAGGAGATTGGGTCACCTTCACCATGGAGCCTTGAAGATACTGCAGTAGATCACTACAAGGCTTCCTAAAGGCACACTTGCGTAGTCAGATCAGTGCAAGGGGTGTACTTTGGGGAAGTTTGTGAAAGCCACCTTTCACGAGAAGGATAGTCGCGCCATGACGATCCTTGAGAGAATTCACACAGACGTGTGTGGACCTTTCTCAATTGCTTTGACAGCAAAACACAGGTATTATGTGATTTTTGTTGATGATTTCTCTCGTAAGTGCTGGATCTTCTTCATGCAGAAGAAGAGCGAGACATATTCAAAGTTCTGTGAATTCAAAGCACTGGTCGAGAAGGAGTCGGGGAAGAAGGTGAAGGCTCTTAGGAGCGATAATGGTGGTGAATACATCTCGGACGAGTTCAAGGATTTCTGCAAGACAGAAGGGATTTGTAGAGAGCTCATAGCTCCCCATAACCCACAGCAGAACGGGGTAGCTGAGCGGAAGAACAGAACGATTGTGGGTGATGCATGGGCAATGTTGCATGATCAGGGCCTACCCCTTCACTTGTGGGCGGAAGCATGCAATACAGCAGTTTATGTGCAGAACCGTTGTCCTCATAGGATACTTGGCATGAGTACACCCGAGGAGGCTTATTCTGGTAAGAAGCCTGATCTTTCTCATTTGAGGATTTTTGGTGCTAACGTTTACATGCATGTGACGAAGGATGCCAGGAAGAAGTTGGAGCTGACCGCAGAGGTTGGGATATTTGTGGGGTACACTGATACGCCCCACAACTATCGTGTGTATTTGTCAGACAGTGGTAAAACTGTTGTGCGACGGGATATAAAATTTCAGGAGGAGAAAGCCATGAAGTGTTCGCTTGAGAGGGAGCTACACTTGCATGCAGATGAGGAGCTATTAGTTCCTAAGGATGAGCTTCAGGACGTGGATCAGCCACAGGACGAGGTTCATGGAGTGGAAGAGACCACTCATGCAGCGCCAACCATCAGAGGGCGAAAGCGCTTGACAGAAGCTGAGCGACTGGCTCAAGATGCAGAGAAAGTTGTAGGACCACCTACAGCCCAACGCAGGCAGAGACAGTCACCTAATCGGTACACTGGATACATGGCTCTTATGAGCAAGTGTGTTGTGACTGAGCCATCCTCTTTCGAGGAAGCTATGGAGGATCCCGCATGGGTAGACGCCATGGTGGAAGAGTATGATTCTATTGTCATAAACAGTGCATGGGAGATTGTTCCTAGACCGGAAGGGAAATCAGTGGTGGGTTCAAGATGGATCTACAAAGTTAAGCAGCCAGCTGACGGGAGTGTGGAGAAGTACAAGGCAAGATTTGTTGCCCGAGGCTTTTCACAGATTGAGGGGATCGATTATGAGGAGACCTTTGCACCTGTCACAAGGTATTCTTCCATACAGACGATTCTTGCTCTCTCAGCGCAGATGGGATGGCACATTCATCAGATGGATGTGAAGACTGCATTCCTCAATGGAGTCATTGAGGAGGAGGTGTACATTGAGCAACCTGAAGTCTTTGAAGTCTTCAACAGCGAGTCGCATGTGTGCAGGCTCAAGAGAGCGCTGTATGGGTTGAAGCAAGCACCACGTGCTTGGTACACACGGATAGACAGCGATTTCACAGGACTTGGATTCTCCAAGAGCGAGGCGGATCCGAACCTATACCAGATTGTGGTGGAGGGTAAGTTGCTTATCATTGTACTATATGTTGATGATTTGATTCTAACGGGTGATGAGCTGTTGATACTGTCATGCAAGAAGGATCTTGCTACAGAGCTTGAGATGAAGGATTTGGGCCTCCTTCACTATTTCCTGGGATTGGAAATATGGCAGCGCAGTGGTGGACTGTTTGTTTCTCATGGAAAGTATGCTCGGGAGATACTGGAGAAGTTCAACATGCATGGCTGCAAGCCTGTTGATACTCCTCTTCCTGGAGGTTGGGGGAAGGAGGATGCCACTTCGGGAGAAGAAGTGGATGCCACTGTTTATCGACAGTTGGTGGGGTCGCTGATGTATTTGGTCAATACACGACCTGATATATGCTATGCAATTAACCAGCTTTCACAAGCTATGGTTAAGCCTACCAAGCTCTTCTGGAAGGCGGGCAAGCATGTATTGCGCTACTTGAGAGGCACATCGGGATATGGTTTGTGGTACAGACAGGAGGATGAGGTGAAGCTATATGGCTTCACGGATGCATATTGGGCAGGGAGCCCAACAGACAGAAAGAGCACATCAGGAGGGGTCTTCAGTATTGGATCGACAGCAGTTTCTTGGTACATCAGGAAACAGAGATCCGTGGCACTCAGTTCAGCGGAGGCCGAGTATATGGCAGCAAGTTTGGCTGCATGCGAGGCTATATGGATGAGGAAGATCCTAGTTGGTTTGTTCGATTCTCATTTGGATCCTACTGTGATTTACTGTGATAACCAGAGTTGCATTAAACTCTCGGCTAATCCTGTATTTCATGATAGATATAAACATATTGACATCAGGTACCATCATATCAGAGATTGTGTGCAGCGGAGGATCATGTTACTTTCATACATTCCAACGGAGGATCAGGATGCTGATATTCTGACGAAGGCTCTCACCAGGAGCAAATTCCAGTACCACCGAGGCAGGATAGGGGTTGTTGATAATCCATATCTTGTCGAGAGGGAGTGTTGAGATTGCAACAAGATGATGGAGCTTAGTGAAAAGATTCGCCTTCACTAAGTGGGCCCGCAGGCTATTTTTGGCACAAGTCTATTTTTTAGACTATGTCTATTTTTAGACATATGGATCATGTCTATGGATTGCAGGTTGCTGTTTATGGATGATTGATCAAGTTGGGAAAAAATAGATGGACTTCTATTTTTGATGAAAGTGTGAGTGATCACAGTGTGAGTGATCAAAGTCTATTTTGAGACTGGCTGTCAAAAATAGAAAAGTCAAATATTATTATCTCACAATAATATTTGGACTATAAACTTAATCTTATTCTCTTGGAGCACTTCAGTTTGAGCTACAGAGGTGGCACATGCAGCTGTCAGAAGGAAATACGCTTTTCTTATGAGTCAATTGAGTTGTTGCATGCATGACTTCAGTTAGAACTCAATCAGTTGAGTTTGGTGGAGTTGATTGTGGAGTTGATGGAGTTGTGTTCAGTTTAGCTTTGTTAAACTGGTTGTATTTAGTCTAACTGGCAAATAGACTAGAGATGAGTTGGGTGAATTAGTTATTAATTAATTCACAAGTTATTAACTCATAATACAACTAATGAATACATCAGTTAACTCAGTTTCATGTCAGTGCATGTTCAGTTCAACAGGGACAGGTGGTAGAGAATCAGATTGCTATCAGTTGTGACTATAGTTGTGCACCAAATCTTGCACAATAAAGGGATTGAGTATGCCAATGAGTTTGCTCACGTATTTGCCCACA
Organism: Pinus tabuliformis; assembly: GCA_031772625.1. NCBI lineage: Eukaryota > Viridiplantae > Streptophyta > Pinopsida > Pinales > Pinaceae > Pinus > Pinus tabuliformis. Next base: position 425,839,876 of record CM062813.1, read on the forward strand.
TTATAGCTTGTGCTCACGTCCAACAAAGTGTGAGTGACTATTTTGCAGGTGAAAAACGAGTCTGGTGAGCCATTCTCATCAGTTCTTGAGCAGGTATTGAGCAGTGGAGGCAGGCAAGCAGTGGAAGAGATTTGGAGATCAGATCTGAGCTGTATTGTGTGTAACAGAGGTGGAGATACTTGTGAGAAGTATTATGATGTATAATGTTACATGACTCAATCATCAATATACAGATAGTTGGGGTTTTTAGCGAGATGCTTTCCCCGAGATACATATTGTGTTAATGTGTGAATGCTCTTGATGTTTTATTGTTATTGATGCTGCTATATTGATGATCAACGTAGAGGAGCTTATGTATTGTGTATGTTTTCCGCAATAGTACATGATCAGGATAATCTCCATTGAATATGTGTTAAATTATTCAAAATTTCTACAGTTGCATGTTCATTGTTTGGATTTTTTGTTATCACTTAATATTTTCAATTAGGAATATTACATTGGTGGATTGGTACGAGGTGAGAATTTTGTAGAACTATGGCTTAATACACTACACTTTCTTGATTTTGGGTTGCTTGCCTCTAACAATGGAGCTGAAGTGGCCTCTGTCTACATGCAATGCAATTCAACTTCGGCGTCTATAGGGACTTGCTTCTCACATAGGAAGTTGAATATTAGACTAGATATTGGTTATGTATATGCAAAGGTTACAACCTATGAGACTTCGTGGATTTTACTGGAGCTGGACATTGCAACTGCAGGTGTCGTTATCCTTCCCTCAGAACAAGAAAATTCAATGACTTGAGTAACATTCACTAGATATATCAAGGTTTTGTTTCCATTATCTCGTTCAGTTATTTTCTTCTTTAGTTTTGCGTCTCTCTGGTGCAAGTTTGGTGGCTTTTCCGTACATGAAAAGGATTTGTATTATGGCCTACTTCACAGTGTCTCTTGGCTAGTGAGTAACCCTACCATAAGGGTATTACCTACGTATATGATTTATTAGCCCTCCCTTATATGATGGATTGGGCCACCTAAAACCCCCAACAACTCTTATCTTTGCTTTATTTGCAGGCTTCTCAGTCTCATTCCTCTCAATCCTAGGTTGTTGGGGTATAGTTGTCTTGTCTAGTTCTTTCTTTTTTGGTTCATTATGGCCCGACGACGTATGAGCAGTCACCATAGAGCTAGCATTCGATGCACCCTAGGTAGGCCACGCAACTAATCTGATGCCCAAGAAGTTGCTGCTGTCTTCCATTCTGTTACCCCCCCCATTGAAGTCATGGAGAAATTTGCCAACTTGAAGCCGTCACCAGCAATGACCGTCAAGCTTATTCAGACTCTGAAATCGTGGAGGAGGTGGCCAATTGGGTTCTTAACCCTAGTCATACCAGGGAAATACAGATTCAGCACCTAAAATCCATCACCCTCCATTGATTGATGAAAACCCTTTATAGGCAGGGTCTTGAAAGAGAAGCATGAGGACCATAATCAAGAGCAATGATATCAACATTCTTGTTTGGTGAGTTTTGATGCCATGCTAGCTCACCTGGAAATTCACCTTCAGTGTGAACTTAAGCTTCCTCCTACAGGTGCAAGTTCCTAGAACCCAGTTCCAGTGACCTCTTCAGACTCTTGATATCATGATATGGCTTGTAGCAGTTGTTTTTATTCTTATGTAGTTCAATACATGATAGTTTTAGTAGTTTTTACCAGCATATTTTTTTTATTTTGGTTTGACTTAAACTTCAATTATCAGTCAACAAATCTAGTTTCCTTTGAGGCAGATTGAGACCGAATATTATAAACATTGGATGGACTATGGTGCTTTTGATGTTGTATTTTGAAATTTTGAGGTAATACAAATTTAATTTACAAAAAAAAAGGGTTTATATATTCCAAAACAACAATGAAACAATAGTATGAAATGGTTTTCCCAAAGACAATCTTGATTAACATGGTTCATTGATGAATCCCTACAGTTTCTTGTGATTAAACATCCAAGAAATTTGTACATCAACATGCCTACACAATGTGAAATTTGAAGATCCATCTATTTAGCCAATTAAAGGTTGGGTAAACATGTGGATGATGAAGAATATTACATCCATTTTTACAACAATGTATCATGATCGAAAACGATGATACCCAAGCATGTGCTAAGTGTGGTTGGTAGTTTCATCTTTAGGGATCCTAGCTAGAAGCACCTATGAGTTTGTTTCATCACTCTACATCCATGGCATACATGGTTATATTCATTCAATTGGATGCCTCAAAGCAAGAAATATGTAGACTCAACTAACAATCAAGCCATATCATGAATTGGTTTTTCCTAAACCCAACCTTAATTAAGATGGTTCAATGATGAATCCCCATAATGTCTTGTGATTAAACGTTCAAGAAAGTCATGCTTCAACATACCTACACAATGTGAAAAGTGATAATTTATCTATTTGGCTAATTAAAGGTTAGGTAAACATGTCAATAATGAAGAATATTACATCCATTTGTATGACAATGTAGCATAATTAAAGACGATGATACCCAAGCATGTGGTAAGTGTGGTTGATAGTTTCATATTTAGGTATCCTGTATCTTCTAGAGGCACCTATAAATTTGTTTCATTGCTCTATATCCATGACATACATGGTTATAGTCATTTAATTTAGATGTCTCAAAGTAGGAAATATGTAGACTCAACTTTGATGGCTTGAAGCAGGAAATATGTAAACATAATCCATGGTCTTCACAAAGGATGTTGATTTTTATAATTTATATGTGTTTTCTAAAGCTTAGAGATTCATAAACTATAATTAAATGCAAATGCATTGACCAGGATTTGATGTTGTGTTTTTTAATGCTAAGATATTCCTAAATTATATACAAATATAATGACTAGGCCTCAAGTTGCTTAGCAGTTTGTTATTCCATATAGATTATGTTGACACTTGTTATTGATGTACCTTATAGGGAACACATTTAGATTATTTTCCAACCATACTCTCTTTCTCAAGTAACATCTAAGAACTAGTTGGAAGAAGGTATCCTCTTTCTATGTTTGGCAAAGACATGACATTATAAAGGATTTAACAAAAACATGGGATTCAGATGGCTCTCCTCTAAGGGAAGTAAGTGTATCCATTTTGAACTTTTTAGTCAACAAAAGAATTATTATCTCTCTTCAATAAGTGAAGAAAGAGTTCAATGTAACTCTTGCACTTCCAACCACATTATTGCTTTTGTTGCCACTATTGCCTCTACCTCTATCCTCCTACTTCTTAGTAAATGCATACCCCTTAAGTAGGGGAATCAAAAACCAAAGTGACTTAGGGTGGTTATGTTATTTTAAATTGGGGAATTTGTTTTTGGATGAAAATTTAATAGTTCAAAAGGTATTTAACATAGGTAAACGTGATTGGATGTATCTGTAACAACCCTGGTGAAAATTCCATGTAATAAAAGTTAATAAAATGCAAAATAATAACCACAGATGATGGGACACTTATTCCAAGCTGAATGTTGGGAAAAATCCTAGTGATGGGGATCACTTGTGATTGTTTAATGGCTAAGGAAATTGGCAAAGGCAATGGCTAAGGCTTTGGAAAGGAAAAATGGCATTTTTGGCATATTTATTTATGAAAATAATGGAAATTAGGAGAAAAAGGAGGTGAAAGGTCACAGGTTGCATGTGAGGAGGAAAATGAAGGAAAATAATGGAAAATGAAGAAAATAGAGGCTTCATTCATAAAAATGATTTTGAGGATTAATTGGTAACCTTTGTCAGTTCAGTGTTGAAGATCTCTCTCTTTATTCTCTCTCTCTCATACTCTTGGATACTTAGAGTTTTCTTCGAGTACTCTTGGAGGGTGTGGCATACTTGGATTCTTGGAGCAAGAAGGCAAAGGAAAAGCAGGTAAGTGCAAGAAGGCATTGGCATCAGCAACTACATCAGATTTGCTTGCAGGTACCAAGTTGCATGTATGATTTCTTCACTAGTTTTGGCATGCATGGCATATGCATGTGGATTTTTGGTTGTGATCTGTCACTGGCATGGAGGATTGCCTGGATCAGCAGCAAATTGCCTAGCCTTGCCATTTCCTAGATAACCATGGTGATTGTGGGTTACTTTCATTGCTTGTTTTTTGTTGGTCCTCATGTTCCTTAGCTTGGGTTGAGTTACTAGTCCTGGAGCCTTGGTTGGAAAAATGATCTGGAGCCCTGTATCAACTTGGGTTGAGTTACTAGTCCTAGAGCCTTGGTTGGAAAAATGCTCTGGAGCCTGGTAAAAGTTGTGGGCTGAGTTACTAGTCTTGGAGCCTTGGTTGGACAAACGCTCTGGAGTTCTGGATGGCTAGGATAGAGACCGATCTCATGATGGTTTGGTGATGTCTAACTGTGAGGTGGAATCAATGTTTGATGGGTTGAGGTGGATGGCCTCTGGAAGCCCTAGATGAGTTTTGATTGATGTGTTTTATGAGATCCCACATTCATGCTTGGAATATGGCACGGGGGTAAATGGCTGAAGAGAGATTTGGCTTAGCCATTGTATGGTCGAGTGCAATGTAGAAGTCCCATCCCGAGCTTGGATTTTGCATCATTAATGAAAGGTTATTTCTCCTTATATTTATATGAGTATTTTAATGAATTATATGTGGTCCATACGGTTGTACTTTCATGAGTATTTTATGCTACTATTATGTTGGTTATGTATGTGCTTTATGATAACAACCATGTGTGTATCTCATCATGTTTTCACTTATAATTGAATGATCAATGTATCCATGACCTAATGGATGGAATGGTAGTTGAAGTTTTGAGGCATGAATGGTTCTTAGCGATTCTCAACTAAGTATGAGACCCCTATGCTGAGAACTGTGAATTACACCTGTAGATTACACATTTGCAATATCTTTGACAAAATCCCTACCATGGCTAGTAGGGGTCCAGTCAAGGTCTTGAAAAAGTATTTTCTTTAGTACTGTCATTTCCATGTTATCTTACTCATTTGAAGAGATGGATCAATTCTAGGCAGTGACCTGGGCTCTGAGCCTGAAAAAGTGGCTTAAATCTCGAGGTTGTTGGCACAACACTGGCAATTTTGGTCCACAGTCTCTGACAGGCAGGCCTGTGAGAGCGACTTTAGGTTGTTGATCGCTCCCTTGCCCATAGCATGAGAGCGAATATGGCCTAAGAGACCTAAAACAATAGTGGTACCCAAGGACATGTTGTCTAAGTGGTTGACTTGTCTTCTAAGGGTTTTGTTGATGATGTTGGATGTTTGTATGGTGTGTTTCCATTGGTTCCACTTCCTTAATGTGACTTAGGAGGTCGATTCATATCATAGTGGCCTCTCGTCGCATGTTTACCCCGGCTGCCCGGTTGCTTGGGGAGATGTGGGAGGATGGTGTTACAACATCATAAGAAGATATAATATAGGATAATCCTAAAATATCTATTTATCATTAAATCGTCCATAATTGGTGTTTCTAATCTTCTAAGGACTTCTGGAATATGAGGAAATGTAAGGTAAATTTCATTTAATAAGACATTTTCATGGGTGACTCGTACAATGAAATTAAAGATTGGGAGCCATGTTTCAGATCAAATCCATCGTGAAAAGTCCATGGGGGGGTCATTACCATAATATTTTGGAGCACTAAAGACCCTCCAATGGAAAGGTCTCAAGAATGTAGTTCCATCGACAATGCATATTTTGATTCACCCGTAAAAGGATGAGAAAAAGCCTTCAATTGTGATGACCATTGAAGCACCAAACCTTTCAAATACTCTATGCATGATTTCTCATTGTAATCAATCTATCTAAAGAGTTTCATTTCAAATATTCAAGACATAAATGATTGAATGATTTCCTACCTTTTCTATGTTAGTTATAGAAGTATGAACATAGAATGATAAGAATGTTATGGAAAACTAATGTCTTGAGCTTGGATTCAAAATATCTATCTTTCAATTTCCATATTCTCTACGGGTATTCAATAGCATTATAGATTGACATTTTCGTTAATGTTAAACTTAGAAAGTAACACATAATCATGGATAATGTGTACGAGTAAAGGAAGTGTTAAAAGTATATTTAATAATATCCACAAATAAAAAGACTTAAGAAGGTTGTGTTTGGTATTCAAATTTAAGAAGTTTGACTTACTAATGGTATAATCAAAATTGAAAGGAAAAACAAAAAGAACATAAAATAAATTTTGTTACAAAATGGGATTCTTTTTCCTATCAAGTCATACCATTTAATGCCAAAAATCCAACAATAGTATTCTCTTCAATATTTATAAAGGTTTTTCATGAAATCATAGTCCTAATTGAGTGAAATTCACCTATCAAATTTATTGAAATTGTAGATTTTTTATTATGTAAATAAATTTGATAGTGTAAAATACCCATACTATATTTGACTTATACAATATATAAACTTGATAACCACTAAATATGTGTTTACTTTAAAAGCTAAATAATTAAATTACAATTTGGAATAAGTAGAGTATGTAAATTTATATAAATGAAATAACCAATTAATTAAGGGATGAGAGTACCTTTATCCACAAACAAAACATTTGGTACATTAGTTCGTTATTTCAAAAACATTATTTTAAAACTAAATTAATTATAAAATAAAAATGATATTTAACTTTGAATCTAGATTTACTATCGTTAAAGAGTTTTGGAATATCCACCTTTCTTCCCTCTGCACCCATAATTTTATTATTAATATGTTTTGAATAAATAATGTCACTTCTTCTCTTTCATTGGAAGTATTGGTGTTCTAACTTATTAGGGCATTAGGTCATTGGAGTATCAACCATGCCATAGCATGAGACTAAGTTCAGAACACTACTAGACCTCGATAAACGTTTGTTGATTGATAGAGAAGTTCTCATCAAGTTCCTATGGAGTATTAGGAGCCATGTTGGAATTTTGGAAGGTCAAGCCCTATGTGTCAAGCGATCCATCCAGTAACCCTCACTCAAACCCCTGCTAACAAATATCAATACACCTATCAATGGATGGTGAAATCCTCATCAAATGCCTATGTTGTATTAGCCTTTGTGTGATTGGGAGGTTGGGTATCATATATCAAGCCTTATGCAATTGGCCTTTGAAGTATTGACATATTGACTTATCAATATATTGGGACATTGTAGTGTCAACCATGTCCCAATATCGAATCAAGTTTCGGGTAATGACAAATGTTGATGAATGTTTATCAGTTGACATAAAAGTTCTCTTCAAGTGCCTATCGAGTATCAAGACTCATGCTATTAAGCTTTTGGGAGATATTCCCCCAGGTGTGAGGAGATTCATTGAGTGATGCGACCAAGACATTTTCCTCTTACACTTCAACTCTCTCTCTAACCCTTCATTGTGTGTTGCTCCTTAGCATGCTTCACGAAATCTATAAACCTTTTTGTCAACCCATAGGGACTAATTATAATCATTTGCAATTATCTTTATCTCTATTGTCAGACATATCGAAATGCTAGCTCACAAGGATGTCAAAAATCCATGCACCTCGCAAAATTCTAAGGTACATTTATGTCCCAGTATAGACAAAATGTCAAGTGATGAATACTCATTTACATCAATTAACATCACTAGTTATTCAACTTCAAAGTATCATAATTTTAGAAATTAAACACATCATTAGAACACTTTATAAATCACCTAATATAAGTTGTCCCAACAGACAAACAATTTCACATCCCAATAAATAGAGAATATTCTCGTTAACTAAGTTTTTTCCTTAGTATAGTGAGATATTAGGTGTCAACAATATCAATGTGTTGGTATCAGATATTTCTTAATGTGCTACTCTTAACAAAGTCTCATCTCGATCTGACATGTGTAACCTTCCTGATGGAGCCTTGAAATGTGGGGATTTCGGGAGATCTTGATATCAAGGGATCAAAAGTTTGGGTATCAATTGATTGAGGCTTCAAAGTTTTAGGGAGACTGAGAAAAACACATTTAATTAAAATACCTGATATGTTTATGTCATGATACTAACAGAAGCATTATGTAACATACACATTTCTTGTTAGTTGATGTTTCAAGAGCTACTTATTGGGATATCAACGTTTTAGAATTTAAACTTAAAATAGGATTATGGATGACCCAACTAAAGATGGAACTTCGCTCTAAAACCTTGCAACGCTAGGAAACCTTTTTCTGCTCAATGACGTTTGATAAGTCTCTCCTTCTACTTGGTTTCTTAACTCGAACAAGATATTACACAATAACACATAAGTACTCAAAAATCTATGTACAAAGATAAACATGTTGGACACAGATTGTCATTGATGTCAATATGGCAATATTCAAGAGGAGGAGACAGAGCATATCGGAGCCAAGAGGAGCAAAAGGAGCCAAGAGGAGCAGACCAAGCCAGAGGAGCCACATTGGAGCAAAGAGGAACATATCAGAGGAGCCACATATATATAGACCATACATATATGCCAAAGAAGAGGAGCAATGGAGCAAATAGAGTTAGCGGAGCTACAAGAGCAAACAGAGCAACTGGAACAGAGCATATATATATATGCCATACGTATATGCCAAAGAAGAGGAGCAAACGGAGGATATCAGAGCAAGAGGAGCCATATCGAAGGAGTGATGCATGTAATACATGCCCACGAAGAACCTACAAGAGGAGCACATAGCTATCGGAAGCCATATATCCATGGGATAAAGCAATCACAGCTATCAGAGCAATAGTGCTTAAGGAATACTATATCGGAGGCAGAGATTGTGGCGGAACTGTGTTTAAACACAGAAATCCCTCCAAGGCGGTGAATTCCATTTCCGCAAAGAAATGGCGGATAAACCATTAAACGGAACATTGGGTGGACGTGAATTCTTATTAAGATTGGTCCAGACCCATATCGAGTCCGAAACCAATATCACATCGGCGGAGTGGAGCCTTTCGGAACCGCCGAAGTGTATGCTCCGATATCCCGGAGCCGAAATACTATAGATTGGAGTTAATGGATATCGAGTCCGCAAAGGCTTAGACTGTACGCTCCGATAATCGGAGTCGAAATATTATAAAACAGAGCCTAAAGGAGCGTCGGGTCCACAGACCCATTACATTGCAAATCTGCTGATAGGGAACTGCCGATAGGCTGGACCCGAAATCTCTTTAGAAGGGAGATTAATGTGCGTCGGGTCCACACAGCAGATTGGAAGCATTGGTGTACAGACTCCGCCGATAGCGATTGCCGATATCACGTTGAGGGAAAGGGAAAAGGGATATCATAAGGCGCGAATGTATTTAAAGTCACTCTTTTGAATTACTGCCGATAGAACAAAGCCACCGATATAGTGTTGGGCGTATTATCCCTATAAAAGCCTCTGATAGTGTTTTAAAGTAATTCCTTTGGAATTGCTACCTGATGGAAGAGTAAAGCTTAGCCCGATAGTTAACATAGCGGACGGGTGGTGGCTTCTGATAGTATTAAAAGCGCCGATAAAAAAAAAAAAAGGTGGCTCCGATTCTAAAGTGTGGAGGCAAAAATACTGTAAGGAACAGTCCCGATAGTGTGGGAGACCGAATCATGGCGATTATGATTGGGATAATATGTGGCTGTCTGTTAAATGAAGCGGCTCTAGTGTATGCCTGCGATCATGAGCAAAACAGGAGTGTTGTTACAATTTTGATAAATGTATCCTGTGATTATTGGAACAGTTGGATAGACAGAGGGAACTGAAGTCCGGGAAGCCGAAGAAGCAAGCAAGAGAGGAGGTAACTGACAAGCAAGCGTTGAGGAAGCTGAAGAGCCTACGGAGAAAGGAAGCCAAAGAGCCAGCGAGAAAGAGGAAATGAATGGACAAAGTTATGGAATGTATAAAAGAAGCAAAAATAGAGAATTGATGTTGTTGTTGGTGTATGGTATAACCTGAGTATGAGATAGTGGAAGCAGGAGAGGCAAAGTGGGTAGCAGAAGAAGTGGAAGCTGAAAAGAGTGTAGCAGCACACCAGTGTATACCAAAGAGGTTGGAGCCTCATAATTGAACAGGATTGAAGTCCTTGGGAGTTGGTGCTCCTAAGTCCAAGATTGGTGTCTTGGCAAAACAGAGTTGGTGCTCTTGAGGTTGGAGCCTCTCTGAAGTCCAAGTTGGAGCTTGGCAACTGTTCACAATTAGATATATATTAATACTGTATTTATTTCATTGCACTATTTTGCGTTTCTTTAATAAAAGCATTAATTCCAGCTGTTGATTTCTGTGGTCTGTGTATACATATACAAATACATATATGCTTTTGGGAATCACTAGAACAATTAAAAATTATTGTAAGAAACACTTATTCACCCCCCCCCAGTATTTCCAACAATTGGTATCAGAGCCAAGTTTCTTCATACTAGCCTAATAGTTTGAAGAAGGATCAGCAACCATGATGAGAAATCATGAAGCATCAGGAAAACCTCCTCTGTTCGATGGCACTAACTTTGGGTTTTGGAAGAAAAGAATGACTTACTATTTAATGTCCCTTGGACCTAAAGTCTGGCATTTTTGTCAAATTGAATACCAAGCGACTTCCACTCTTCCAACAGACCAAGACGAGAGGAAAGCCTACATTGCAAATGCAAAAGCCATGAACTCTATCACTAGTGGAATCACTGATTCCGAGTTTACAAAAATCATGCACTGTAACTCTGCCAAAGAAATGTGGGAGAAGCTAGTTGGCTTGTACGATGGAGACTCAAAAGTCAAAAAGGCAAAGATTCAAACTCACAGAAGACAATTTGAAAGTTTGAAGATGGAAGATGAAGAAGACATTGCAGCATACCTCCTCCGAGTAGCTGAAGTGGTAAATTCCCTGAAAGGATTGGACGAAAAAGTTGAAGAGAGTACCATTGTTCAAAAGGTATTAAGGTCTCTTCCAGACAGATTTGACTCCAAAATAAGTGCTATAGAAGAATCAAAGGATCTTGACACCCTCAAAATGGATGAACTCCATGGAATTCTCACTGCCTATGAAATGAGGAAAGGTGGTCCTAGCTCCAAAGATGCAGCATTCAAGGCCTCAAAGTCAAAGGAAGGCAAAGAAAGAAATGATTGTAGTGATAAGTCAGATGTGGAATCCGTATTGGCTCAATATGTACGAAATCTGAAGAGAGGATCTAAGATTAAAGGCAAGTATCCTCTTATATGTTTTAAATGTGGTAAAATAGGTCATTATGCAGCAAAATGTCCTCATAAACATGACAGTGATGATGAAGGAAATTCTAAAAGAATGGCACATAAAAAGAAAGGGTTCAATAAGAAAAACTTCTTCTCCAAGCAAGATGAGGATGAGTTTATGGTCATCAAAAGGAAATCAGATGAGGAAAGTGATCATGATGAAAGCCAAGAAGCATTATTCATGGCACTCACAGATGATGATGACTCGGGCCTAGAAGGGAATGTAGATGAACTGTTAATAAGCGCCATTGAAGAAAACGAGAAACTACGGAACAAAATCATTTCTCTCAAAGTGGAAAACGAGGAAATAAGAAGGAGAGAAGATCTCTTGGAAGCAAAGCTTAAAGAAAAAGAAGAGACTTGTGAAGAACGCGAGGCCGAAGTAGTATCTCTGAAAAAGGAATTGGAGCAAATTAAAAAGGGTTGTAAAAGCTCTCAAGTACTTGAGACTATTCTGAAAAGTCAAAAACCTCAACATGATAAGTCTGGAATAAGTTTCAAAGGAGAACCCTCAAGCACTAAGAATAGTGCGAAAAGCTGTGCCGATGCACTTTCCTACAACCCAAAAGATGAAAAAGTATGTTATCAAAAGTGCATCCCAGATTCCAAGAATGAAGAAAGAATTACTCCAAAGAAGAATGTGGAGTCGAATCATGGACACTACAGCAAATACAAACCTGTACTCCACCAAGGGCCCATCAAAAATCCAAAGGAAAAGGGAGGAGTAATTCCCAGGAAGGAAATCGACTTAAACCGTGGTTGCTTCAAAACCATCTTTCTTGGACACTGTTTTCACTGTAAAAACTTCGGTCACCAAGCTAGACACTGTATGGCTCGCAGAAGTGAAAAGACAACGCAAAAGGACCGAGTAATCAACTCATATGTCCCCAAAAGACAGGGACAAATCAAAACCTTCAATTCATTTGATCCCTTGACTAAATTTGATCTGACTTGCTCTTTTTGCTACAATAATGGACACTATGAACAAGACTGCCCACTCAAAGGAAGAAAGATGAGTAGCAAGAACTCTGACATGGACAAATGCGGGCTGGCTCTATTTCCGCAAAATAATGGAAACCAGTGGTTTTTGGATAGTGGGTGCTCCAGACACATGACAGGAGACAGAAGGAAATTTATCTCACTGAGCAAAAAGGAAGGGAATGTGTCCTTTGGAAGCGGAACTGGCAAAATTGCAGGAAGAGGAACAGTTACTCTGATCAATGGAAAAGGAAAAGCTCAAGATGCTTTGCTGGTTGACGGACTCAAACACAACCTTCTGAGTGTCAGCCAAATCTGTGATCAAGGACATAAGGTTGTTTTTAGCACCAAAGACTGTGAAATAAGGAATTCTGCCTCAGGGAAACTTGTGGCAAAAGGGGTGAGAACACCAGACAATATTTACGTTCTGAACAAGATTCAGGAAAATAATTGCTACTTGAGTCAGACAGATGAGAGTTGGCTGTGGCACAAGAGACTTGGACATACCAACTTCGAAAATCTGATCAATATCAACAAGATCAAAGCTGTACAAGACATCCCAAGGCTATTCAAACCAAATCAAGCAGTGTGTGGTCCATGTCAACATGGAAAGCAAACCAGAACTAGCCACAAGACAAAGGAACATTGTACATCAAAGCCCTTGGAGATCATCCATGTTGATGTGTGTGGGCCAACTAGAAATCAAGCACTCCAAGGAGAAAGGTACTTTGTGTTATTTGTTGATGATTATACTAGAATGATGTGGATATATTTCATAAAGTATAAATCTGAAACCTTTGAGTGTTTTAAGAATCTAAAAGCCCTTGTAGAAAACGAAAAAGATTCAAAAATTAAGTGCCTCAGAACAGACAGAGGAGGATAATTCACATCAAAAGAGTTCAGTAAGTTCTGTAATATTCATGGAATTAAAAGGGAATTCTCGGCTGCCAGAACACCTCAGCAAAATGGGGTAGTTGAAAGACGAAACCAAACAGTCCAAGAGATGGCAAGAACCATGCTATTAGCAGCAGACCTACAGCCTAAATTCTGGAGGGAAGCAGTAGGGACAGCTGTCTATACACTGAATCGGACTCAATTAAGACCAAATTGTGACAAAAGTCCTTATGAGCTATGGAAAGGAAGACCTGCTTTGGTGAAGTACTTCAAAATATTTGGAAGCAAGTGCTTCATAAAAATAAATGATGGCTCACCTGGAAAGTTTGATTCTCGGGTTGATGAGGGGATATTTCTTGGATACTCTCCACGGAGCAAGGCTTACAAGTGCTACAATTTTCGACTGAAGAAAATAGTGGAAAGCATTGATGTAAAGGTTGATGAAGATCTTCTAGAAAAGGAAATTGAAGAACATGAAGATGACTTTCTCCTTGAAGAAGAAGAACCTAAAGAAGAAAAGATAGATGATGAATAAGAAGAAGAGAAAAGAGAACCACCTCATACCCCTTCAAACATGAAGTATATTGAAAGATATCATCCAGAAGAGCAGATCATTGGCAATAAAGATGAAGGCGTGCAGACCCGAAGAAGGATATCAATTGCTCCCAAGAGAAAAGTCATTGCCCTCCTATCTATGATAGAACCAGAAACATTTGCAGAAGCAAGTAAGGATCCTCACTGGGTAAAAGCAATGGAAGAAGAAATGTCCCAAATTGAGAAGAACAAGACATGGGAGCTGGTACCTCATCTAAAGGACAAAAACATAATAGGAACCAAATGGGTGTTCAAAAATAAAATGAATGAGGAAGGACAGGTTATCAGAAACAAGGTAAGACTTGTCTGCAAAGGCTATTCACAAATTGAAGGAGTTGACTTTGAAGAGACATTTGCACCCGTGGCCCGTATGGAAGCTATCAGGATGTTCTTGGCATTTTCTTGCTCAAAAGGATTCAAAATCTATCAAATGGACGTGAAATCAGCATTTCTAAATGGGGAACTCAAGGAGGAAGTCTACATGGAGCAGCCATAAGGTTTTGATCTGACAGCAGGAAAGGACCTAGTCTGTAAGTAAAAAAGGCTCTGTATGGATTGAAACAAGCTCCTAGAGCTTGGTATGCAAGACTGGATAACTATCTCCAACAACAAGGCTTCAAAAAGGGAGTAGCTGGAAGCAATCTATACATAAAGACAGATCAAGGTAAGTTACTAGTTGCTCTTGTTTATGTCGATGATCTGATTTTTGCTAGTAATAATGATGAAATGAGCCATGAATTTTCTCAAAGCATGGCAAAAGAGTTTGAGATGTCAATGATAGGAGAGCTGTCCCACTTCCTTGGACTTCAAGTATCTCAAACCAGAGTAGTATTGTGTATATCTCAAGCCAAATATCTAAAATACATGCTCAAAAAATATGGAATGGAGGACTGTGCACCCGTGAGTACACCTATGACCACAAACTGCAAATTGAACAAAGATGATGGCTCCCCTCTAGTAGATGCAACTCATTACAGGTCAATGATTGGAGCCCTTCTATACTTAATAGCTATACGACCAGACATAATGCAAGCAGTAGGAATGGTGGGAAGATTTCAATTTGCTCCCAAACAATCTCATTTATTAGCTGTAAAAAGAATTCTCAGATATTTGAAGCGAACTTCTAATTTTGGTCTTTGGTACCCAAAGGATTCAACACTGACGGTAACTGCATACACCGATGCTGATTGGGCTAGAAGTATAGATGATCGGAAGAGCACTAGTGGAAATGCATTTTTCCTAGGAGACTGTTTAGTATCTTGGCTCAGCAAAAAACAGTCATCCATATCATTATCCACAGCCGAAGCCGAGTATATTGCTGCAGCAGACTGTTGTTCTCAGATACTATGGATGAAGGAAGCTCTAAAAGATCTCGACATATGTACAGATCAACCAATTACCGTTTATTGTGACAACATAAGTGCTATCAGTCTCAGCAAAAATCCAGTGATGCACTCAAGAACCAAACACATACCGATCAAGTATCATTTCCTCCGTGAGCAAGTAGCTGAACAAAATATCGTCCTAGAATATATCAGTACTAAGGAGCAAATAGCTGATATTTTCACAAAACCTCTTCCTTGAGAATCATTTGAACATCTGCGTCAAAAGATGGGGGTTATTTCTTTATCATCACTCAAGTTCATTCATAAAGATGCAGCAGGACAGGGGGAGCAATTTGACAGGGGGAGTTCGTATGCATTCCTTTGCCATTGATGTCAAAGGGGGAGAGAGCAGAAGAATATTGCCATCAATAACAAAGGGGGAGATTGTTGGACACAGATTGTCATTGATGTCAATATGGCAATATTCAAGAGGAGGAGACAGAGCATATCGGAGCCAAGAGGAGCAAAAGGAGCCAAGAGGAGCAGACCAAGCCAGAGGAGCCACATTGGAGCAAAGAGGAACATATCGGAGGAGCCACATATATATAGACCATACATATATGCCAAAGAAGAGGAGCAATGGAGCAGACAGAGTTAGCGGAGCTACAGGAGCAAACAGAGCAAATGGAACAGAGCATATATATATGCCATATGTATATGCCAAAGAAGAGGAGCAAACGGAGGATATCAGAGCAAGAGGAGCCATATCGGAGGAGTGTTGCATGTAATACATGCCCACGAAGAACCTACAAGAGGAGCACACAGCTATCGGGAGCCATATATCCATGGGACGCAGCAATCACAACTATCGGAGCAATAGTGCTTAAGGAATACTGTATCGGAGGCAGAGATTGTGGCGGAACTGTGTTTAAACACAGAAATCCCTCCAAGGCGGTGAATTCCATTTCCGTAAAGAAATGGCAGATAAACCATTAAACGGAACATTGGGCGGACGTGAATTCTTATTAAGATTGGTCCAGACCCATATCGGGTCCGAAACCAATATCGCATCGGAGGAGTGGAGCCTTTCGGAACCACCGAAGTGTATGCTCCGATATCCCAGAGCTGAAATACTATAGATTGGAGTTAATGGATATCGGGTCCGCAAAGGCTTATACTGTACGCTCCGATAATCGGAGCCGAAATATTATAAAATTGTGCCTAAAGGAGCGTCGGGTCTGCAAACCCATTACATTGCAAATATGCTGATAGGGAACTGTCGATAGGCCAGACCCGAAATCTCTTTAGAAGGGAGCTTAATGTGCGTCGGGTCCACACAATAGATTGGAAGCATTGGTGTACAAACTCCTCCAATAGCGATCGCCAATATCGCGTCGGGGGAAAGGGAAAAGGGATATCATAAGGCGCGAATGTATTTAAAGTCACTCTTTTGAATTACTGCCGATAGAGTGTTGGGCGTATTATCCCTATAAAAGCCTCCGATAGTGTTTTAAAGTAATTCCTTTGGAATTGCTGCCCGATGGAAGAGTAAAGCTTAGCCCGATAGTTAACACAGCGGATGGGTGGTGGCTTCTGATAGTATTAAAAGCGCCGATAAAAATAAAAAATAAAAATAAAATCAAATAAAAATAAAAAAATAAAATAAAATAAAATAAAAAGTGGCTCCGATTCTAAAGTGTGGAGGCAAAAATACTGTAAGGAACAGTCCCGATAGTGTGGGAGACCGAATCATGGCGATTATGATTGGGATAAGATGTGGCTGTCTGTTAAATGAAGCGGCTCCAGTGTATGCCTGCGATCATGAGCAAAACAGGAGTGTTGTTACAATTTTGATATATGTATCCTGTGATTATTGGAATGGTTGGATAGACAGAGGGAACTGAAGTCTGGGAAGCCGAAGAAGCAAGCAAGAGAGGAGGTAACTGACAGGGCAAGCAAGCGTTGAGGAAGCCGAAGAGCCTGCGGAGAAAGGAAGCCAAAGAGCCAGCGAGAAAGAGGAAATGAATGGACAGAGGCATGGAATGTATAAAAGCAGCAAAAATAGAGAACTGATGTTGTTGTTGGTGTATGGTATAACCTGAGTATGAGATAGTGGAAGCAGGAGAGGCAAAGGGGGCAGCAGAAGCAGTGGAAGCTGAAAAGAGTGCAGCAGCACACCAGTGTATACCAAAGAGGTTGGAGCCTCAGAATTGAACAGGATTGAAGTCCTTGGGAGTTGGTGCTCCTAAGTCCAAGATTGGTGTCTTGGCAAAACAGAGTTGGTGCTCTTGAGGTTGGAGCCTCTCTGAAGTCCAAGTTGGAGCTTGGCAACTGTTCACAATTAGATATATATTAATATTGTATTTATTTCATTGCACTGTTTTGCATTTCTTTAATAAAAGCATTAATTCCAGCTGTTGATTTTTGTGGTCTGTGTATACATATACAAATACATATATGCTTTTGGGAATCACTAGAACAATTAAAAATTATTGTAAGAAACACTGATTCACCCCCCCCTCTCAGTATTTCCAACAAAACACACATGCAAATACGAGTTGGGAGATAGTCCAATCCTATAATAACAAAACACACAAAGAACATATTGTTTCACTCACAAATGTACTATGTATTAACCTGGATATAAACAAATAAATCAAAGAGGGGCATACACTACTTAGAGGCATAAACACACTATCTCATTACAATCAAACTTTGTACATAGAATTTCTCTAAAATATCTATCCACCTCTAATTTCTACTCTTCTCCCTTTTCGAGACTAAATTCATCGATTTACCTTTCCGTCACTCTTAGCCTGGTTTCACACAATTTGGTCCCTCCTTTATCCTAGCCACACACTTTAATCCCTACTCGAAGGTTCACATAAATACTTTTAAGACCAAACTTCTATATTACAACAAATCCTAACAACTCCATAAGTTCCATAACTACTTACTAAAATAGCTCTCGACTCAAACCTCTTATGGATTGAATCTATCTTCTAAATGTTATTTATAATTATATGAGTATCTCATCCTCCTACAAACACTCACCTTCTATAGTGCTCTTAGCTTACATTCATGACTATCAAACCTACCTTTAAACAATGGTTATATTATTGTTTTAGGAAACAAATTCCTAATCTTATTCTCGAATCTTATCCTCCACTTGCTTGGTTGTACTTTTGCTTTGTTGATGCCTGAAATCTTGTAGGATCCCATACTTTACTTTTTTCTTGTCCATATACCTTGTCTACACAATAATATTTAGCCAATTGAGTTTGGCTGCTCATTTTCTTCACCATTGCTTTTCTTTATCACTTCGGAATCTTCATCAATCATTTCCAAAAAAAAAATATCTCATAACACAATTCTATCCTTTGTTGTTGTCAACTCCATGAGGATATTTTTCACCTATCAAAACATACTTTTTCCCATGCATACTAGGCTTATTTCCCTATAACATCACCTCAATAATTCCCTAATTTAGGATATTATAAGAACTCTTACTCCTTCCAAAAATTTTGAGGCAACAAGTTGCCTTCTCCATTCTTCTTGCTACTTTGCGGAAGACTAGTTGTTTCCATCTCTTTTTGCACTTGCACAAAATACAAATACATTCTAGAAAATAAATTATTTTCCATCATGTTCATAAATCCACCTTGCAATAGCATGCTAGTCCTCCTTATCCTTCACATATGCATAAACTTTCACCTCCTTAATATAGCCTTTCTTTGGAACCCTTGGTTCTTTTGCAATATGCTAGTTACGATTTGAACTCTCAATCTTATTATTTCTATCCCAAATAACTTCCTACTCTTTCCTTTCCTATTGTGCATATGATTAAACACTTCTATCATGTTCTTTGCTATGTTTAGGCATTGATTCATGTTGCCCTATTTTTATAATTGTTTTAGTATCTTTCCTTTGTTGTCTATACTCCTTTTCTGGGATATTTGTTGCATCCATCTTTCCAATTGTTCTATTATTAAGTGAATTTTTCATTAGTGTATCTATCCTTGGGCTTTGTTCAAAAGGTTGATTTCTATCTTCCTCCTCTTGATTGTCGTCTTGCTTCTCAAACATATCATCTCCTAGGTTCTCCTTTTTATCTTCAAATTCTCCAACTATACCAATAATGTCGAGCATCCTTGGATACTCCATGTAACTGACTTGAACCATCTCTATGACCTCTATGCATTGCTCATCAAACTTGGGATTTGTTAAACATTCTTCTAGAAACTTTAACTCTCCTTCAAGGTATGTTGGAGTCTGTTTAATTCTAGCCTCTTCTATGCCTTCACGAGGTAATTCTTTATATTCTTTCATGGAAACTTATGATTGTTTTTCATCTTCATGTCCCTCGTAACCTACATATACACACAAAATCTTAGTTTCAAAATCATAAGATTCTTAAGTTCCTATTGATGCTTGTGGTGTCATCTATTTATGCTTCAATCTAACATTCTTCAAGTATTATGTGAGATACTCTTAAGGTCTCTCATCTTCATTATCATCTTCTCCAAGCCTTGCTTCCTACTTTGATTCACAAATATGAACCTTTTTCCACTAAAAAATTATTTCCACACTTAGCTTCCCTAAGTTTTTCTTTTGTTTTGAGCTAGACATTTAGCTTGTGTATCAATTTCCTTGCATAAATTTCACAATATGCAATCTAAAATTTCTTTTTCAAATTTCATCCATATCTTTTATCTTTTGCAATTTTCTTCAATAGCATATTGATCATGCCACCGAGTTGTTCTTTTAAGTCAATTATTTCCATATCCAATCTTCATTACTTCTCTTCTTCCTGTCGATTGGATTGAGATCTTCTCTTATCTCGTTATGGCTTTCTCCTGAATTTTTTTGTCAAACTATCCATCCTCATCTTTATCTATTTCTCTAAGAGCTTCTCCATGCTCAACTATGAGCTACAAATAAGTCTTTATAGTAACAAGCCTTTTTCACCTTGCTACACAATACCTCACCAAGCTTCTCTCCTGAACTTGGCCTTTCAGTACTTCTAGTTCCTTCCCCTAGAAACCCTTTGACCTTCATTTATTTGTCTAAGCTTGTGCACTCTACTCACACTCTCCTCCTGAGAACTTCCAATATTCTCCTTACTCTCAATCATCACTAAAGAATTTGTTACAACTTCTTTGTTGTAAGGGTTCACCCCACTTTTCCTCCCTCTATTTCTATAGGCACAAACAACAACTACTTCCACATGAGTTAATTGTAAAACTTATTGACCATGTTAAATTGTAAGATCTCATCATAAAATATTCTATGTTCTTTGTAACTTCTGCCCAATCTTTCCCTATTGAGCTATCTTCTCACATTTATACCCATTTGTTTCCTTTGTTGGAGCTATTATATATTTCAAACTTCTTTGTTACAACTTTTACTTTCAGAAGTTATAACCCTTATGGTATGCAAGTCTTAATCTGCTACAAGATGCATTCAACATCTCAACAATGATTCCTTCTTAATGGTATCTCTTTGTAAAACAATGACTAGATGGAAATCCTTCACACATGATGGCTCAACTGATTTTAACAAAGATCAAACACAATTTTTTCAACTTTAATAGATTTACACCTCTCCTTTTCAAACAAGAATGATTCACTCGCTCTTATACAAATAATGATGCAATTAGGACCTTTTCCTCTTGTACTTCAACTCTCTCTCCCATACTCTCTATCATTTGTTGCTCCTTGGCGCGCTTCGCAACATTTGTAAACCTTTTCCTCAACCCACAATAACTAATTCCTATCATTTGCAATTACCTTCATCTTCATTATCAGACATACTGGAACTTTGGCTCATAGAATATTGGGAATCCATGCACCTCACAAATTTTTCCAGTTCATTTATGTCATGATATAGATAGAATGTCAAGTGACAAATATTACTTTACATCAATTAATGTAACTATCTATTAGGTTTCAACATATTGGAATTTCACAACTTAAACACATCGACAAAAGACTCTACAAATTGCCTTATATGAGTTGTCTTGGCAAACAAACAATTTCACATCCCAATAGATAGAAAATATTCTTGTCAACTAAATTTTATTCCCTGGCATATCAGGATATTGGGTGTCGAGATATTGGGTTATCAGGTATCAGGGATTTCTCATTGTGTTACTCTTAACAAATTTATGTCTCTATCTGATATGTGACACCTCGCTAATGGAACCTTGGATTGTTGGGATTTTGGGAGATTAGGATGCTGGATGATCATAAGTTCAGGTATCAGCTAATTATTGTTTTAAAGTTTTGAGAGACCGGACAAAACACCTTTTAATATAAGACCCAATTTTGTTCTATCATGATACTAATAGAAACATTGTGTAACATACCCTTTTCCTGTCAGTTGACATTTTGTGAGTTGGGTGTTGGGATATCAAGATTTTAGAATTCCAACTTAAAACAAGATTATTGATGACCCAACCCAAAATGAGAACTTTACTTATAAACCTTTCAATGTTGGGAAACCTTCATTCGCTCAACAACCTTTGATAAATCAATCAATTTCTTAACCTAAACTCATATTACACAATAACACATAAATACTCAAAACCCAATATACAAAGAAATAAATACAATGCGACTACAAGTTGGGAGTGTCCAATCCTGTAATACCAAAACACAAAAAAAACAAAATATTTCACTCACAATTCTACTATGTATTAACCAATAGATAAACACATCGATCATAGAAGGAGTTACACTACCTAAAGGCATAAACACACTAGTTTGAATCAACAAGTTCCTATTTTTATCCTCTAATCTAAATGAAGGGAACCCACTCCCTTTGATAAAAGGTTTGTTAAGATTTCTAGATGTCAAGAGTTGAATTCGAGGAGATACTCTTGCATCATCGAGTAACCCTCATGCAAACCCCCCAATGCTGACAAATTTGAATATGTCTATCAGTGGATGAAGAAATCATTGTCATATGCCTATGGTGTATCGGCCTTCAGGTGACCGAGAGGTCGTGTGTCAGGTGTCAGGATGTCGGTTGATCGAGATGAGTCGAACTTTAAAGCAACCTTGATGCTAAAAAAACCTGATATGTTTGTTGACGAAAGAGAACTTTCCTAACAATTCATCGTGGTATATCGACCACACCCAAAATGAAATGCTTTAAGTGTCCATTATCCCATAATCCACTCATGTTTTCTGAAAATTTCTAATCATCGTCAAAATATAATAGATCAAAACACCTCAACTCTGAATGCCTAAATTTTCCATTTTTAAATAATGAGAAGATGAAAAACGATTGCATATTTTGGAACTTGGAAGTGTGTACTTGAAGTCGGCGATGAGAGTTTTTTTTTTTTATATAAATCTTTCCTATGTTGGTTTGACCAATGAGGCATTTGAACCTTGAATCACATGGTCTAAAAAATAATTCACAACATTGCAATTTGTGATCACAAATTGAGCTACCCCATGGACTTTCATGTTCATGAAGATTTGAGCCACCTTGTGGGCCAAGCAGTTGTCAATGCAACAAATCCTCCATTGTAAATGCTCTCTTGTTTTCTAGTTCTACTTGTGTTTTTGGATGGAAGGCTTTTTTTCTTCTATGGGATTCATGTATATCTTGTCAATATCTTTTATGTTTTTATGTAACACCCTCCTCCGACATCTACCCAAGCAACCGACCAACCAAGGTAAACATGTGACAAGAGGCCACTATGATATGATTCGACCTCCTAAGTCACGTTAAGGGAGTGGAAATGATGGAAACACGCCATATAGGCATTCAACATCAGCATAAGGACCCTCAGGAACCAATCCAACCTTTCTGCCAACTAGCCCCTAGGTCCCACTGAGCTTTTGGACCACTTGACCTCTGGACGCTCTCATGCTATGGGCATGCCAACGTCCAAGGACCTCTAGACGCTCTCATGCTATGGGCATGCCAACGTCCAAGGACCTCTGGACGCTCTCATGCTATGGCCATGCCAATGTCGAAGGACCTTTGGACGCTCTCACAGGCTTGCAAGCTAGTGTCCAGGGACTCTTTTGCACAATGCTATGCCAACATACCCGGGATTTGAGCCACTTTTTCAGGTCCAGAGCCTAGGTCACTACCAAAAATTGAATCAAATCTTCATAACAGTAAAATAAAAATGAAATGAAATTTTAATGCAATCACTTGAATGAGACCTTGACTAGACCCCTAATAACCATGACAGGCATTTTGTCAAACATATCTTGAATATGTGATCTACAGGTGTAAATAACATATCTAAGCATATTGGTCTCATACTTAGCTAAGAATTGCTAAGAGACATTGATGCCTCAACATATTAATTACCATTTCATCCATTAGGTCATAGATACATTATTAATTTATTTACCAGTAAAAACATGATGAGCGTCACACATAACTACTGCCATAAAACACATATATAACCAACATAATAGTAGCAAAAATACCAATGAAATCACAACCATATAAACCACTATAATGATCATAGAAATACAAGGAGAAATATTCTCATATTGATGATACAAAATCCAAACTCAGGATGGGACTTCCATGTTCCACCTGACCATAGAATGGCTGACCCAAATCTCTCTTCATCCATTCAACCTCATGCCATATTCCAAGCATAAACATGGGATCTCATAAAACACATCAATCCAAAACCATCTAGGGATTCCAGAGGCCATCCATCTCAACCCATCAAACAATGATTCCACCTCACAGCCAGACATCACAAAACCATCATCAGATCGATCTTTATAAAAGCCTTCTAGGGCTCCATAGCATTTGTCTAACCAAGGCTCCAAGACTAGTAACTCAACCCACAACTTTTACCGGGCTCCAAAGCATTTGTCCAACCAAGGCTACGGGACTAACAACTCAAGCCAAGTTGTTACAGGGCTCTAGATCGTTTGTTCAACCAAGGCTCCAAGACTAATAACTCAACCCAAGCTAAGGAAAAATGAGAACCAACCAAAACAAAACAATGAATATAAACCCTCAATCTCCATGGCTATCCAGGAAATGGCAAGACTAGGTGATCCACTTTCAATCCTGACCATCCTCCATATCAATGACAAATCACAGCCAACAAACCACATGCATATGCCATGCATGTCAAAGCTAGTGAGGAAAGCATACATGCAACTCGGTACCTACAAGCAAAATCTGATGTAGTTGTTGATCCCGACATCCCCTTGTGCTTTCCAGCTCTTCCTTTGCCTTCTTGCTCCAATAATCGAAGTATGCCACACCCTCCAAGAGTGCTCCAAGAAAACTCTAAGTATCTAAGAGTATGAGAGAGAGAGAATAATGAGAGAGCTCCAAAATTGAACTGAAAAAAGGGTTACCCACTAATCCTCAGAAGCCTTTTTATGAATGAGGGCTCTATTTTCTTCATTTTCCATTATTTTCCTTCATTTTCCTCCTCACATGCAACCTATGACCTTTTATCTCCCTTTTCTCTAATTTCCATTATTTTTCATAAATAAATGTGCCAAAAATGTAATTTTGCCTTTCCAAAGCCTTACCCATTGCCTTTGCCAACTTCATTAGCCATTAATAACCAAATGAACACCCACACTAGGATATCTTCCCCAACATTCAGCTTGGAATAAGTGTCCCATCAACTGTGGTTATTATTTTTCCTTTATTAATTTTTATTACATGGAATTTTAACCAGGGTTGTTACAGAACCCTCCCCCTTGTTGGAACATCGTCCTTGGTGTTCAACAACACCTATAACCACAAAATTGTTGTAAGAAAAATATGTTGCCGATGGAGCTTTATAACTTAGATCGTTGCAATATTTACAATGATTAACCTACTAAGAAGCAAACCAACATAAAAGCATAACAAACATAACATCATAATGACATGACACCCATACTGCATATTAGAGCTTTATAACATAACTCATGGTGGTATTTACATCCATATACATATATACATATACCAAACATCACCAAAACATGTACCAAAACATGTACCAAGACATATACCAAAACTGCTTTGCCTCAATCAATAAACAAGGAAGGAAACATAGCCCGCATCTGATCTGCCATCTCCCTTATAGCTTTATCAGGCCCAAAGTGCTTCAATTGCACCTTAACTTACTCTATTTCTTGGTATTGGAGCATGAGCACCTTTTTCTACAATATACAATGAGGCTTCGACTATAATTCTCCATCTAGTTCTACCTGCAATACAAACCATTCAATCACATTATCAACATATCTAACATAGTTCTAAAGCAATGACACATGGAAAACATCATGGACTTTCACTGTCGGAGGTAGTGTAAGTTGATAGGCTATTGGCCCAATCCTCTCAATAATGTTGAAGGGTCCACAAAACTGTGGTTCCAGCTTGGCGCATGACCCAATATGTAAGGATCTCTTCTTTGGTTTGATGCGCAAGTACACTTGTTCCCCAACCTGGAACTCCCTGAACAACTTGTTCCGATTTGCATAGCTCTTCTGTCTATCATGTGTTGCCTTTAGATTATTCTTGATCACCTGCATTTTATGTTCCATTTTTGCCAACATGTCTGGTCCAATCAGCACTTTGTTAACCAGATCACTCCAATTGACAGGAGTATTGCAACTATGCCCATACAATGCCTCAATGGACTCATCCTCAAAGACTCCTGATACTCATTGTTGTAAGAAAACTCTACCAGTGGAAGATACTCTTCCCACTTTCATTATTGATGCATCACATACATCATCAACATGTCCTCCAATATCTTGTTTACCCTCTCTATCTATCCATCTGTCCATGGATAATAAGCTATACTGGAGGCAAACTTTGTGCCCAAACCTACAAATATTTCCTTCCAAAACTTGGAAGTGAATTTGCATCCCTGTTTGACACAATCTTTTCAGAACACCATGCAATCTGACCACATCTTTTATGAATACCTGTGCTACATCGCTAGCTGAGAATGTAGACTTCATTGGGATGAAGTGTGCAACCTTTGTCAACCTGTCCACAATAACCATGATGAAATCATGTTGTCTCATTGTCCTTGACAAATCTGTGATGAAGTCCATGGAAATGAATTCCCTATAACAGCCCTAGTTAAAAATTCATGTAAAAATATATAAGGCCATGGTTGATGGGACACGTATTCCAAGCTGAATGGTGGGCAAAACATCCTGGTGGGTGTTCATTTGGTTTAATATGGCTAAGGAAATTAGCAAAGGCAATGGCAAAGGCTTTGGAAAGGCATGAGGCATTAATTGGCATTTTATTTATGGAAATAAAGGAAAATAGGAGAAAAGGAAGGTGAAAGGTAACAGGTTGCACGTGAGGAGGAGAATGAAGGAAAATAAAAAGGCCTTATTAATAAAAAGGCTTATGAGGATTAGTTGGTAAGCTTAGCCAGTTCATTTTTGGAGCTCTCTCTCTCATACTCTTGGACACTTAGAGTTTTCTTGGAGCACTCTTGGAGGAGGGTGGCATACTTGGAGTTTTGGAGTAAGAAGGCAAAGGAAAAGCAGGAAAGCACAAGAGGACATCAGGATCAACAGCCACATCGAGTTTTTCTTGTAGGTATCGAGTTGCATGTATGTTTTCCTCACTAGTTTTGGCATGCTTGGCATATGCATGTGGTTTATTGGTCATGATCTGTCATTGGCATGAAGAATGGTCAAGATTGACAGTGGATTTTCCTAGCCTTGCAATTTCCTGGATAGGTATGGTGTTGTGGGTTTATTTCCTTGTTTTTCTAGTTGGTTCTCATGTTTCTTTAGCTTGGGTTGAATTATTAGTTCTTGGAGCCTTGGTTGGAAAAACACTCTGGAAGCCCTGTAACAGCATGGGTTGAGTTATTAGTCCTGGAAGCCTTGGTTGGACAAACACATTGCAAGCCTTGTAAAAACTTGGGTTGAGTTACTATTCCTGAAATCTTTGGTTGGAAAAATGCTTTGGAATCCCTTGGTGGGTTGAGTTACTAGTCCTGGAAGCCCAGAAAGGTTGTGGGTTGAGTTACTAGTCCTAGAAGCCTTGGTTAGACAAATTCCATGGAAGCTCAGAATAAGTTGTGGGTTGAGTTACTAGTCCTAGAAGCCAGGTTGGAAAAAACACTCTGGAGTCTTGGAAGGCTTGGGTAGAGACCAATCTGATGATGGTTTTGTGATGTCAAACTGTGTGGTGGAATCATTGTTTGATGGGTTGAGGTGGATGGCCTCTAGAAGCCCAAGATTGTTTTTTATTGATGTGTTTTATGATATCCCACATTCATGCTTAGAATATGGCACAAAGGTGAATGGCTGAAAAGAGATTTGGCTCAGCCACTCTACAGTCAAGTGGAATGTGGTAGTCCCATACCGGGTTGGATTTTTCATCATTAATATGATGTTATTTCTCCTTGTTATCTCATGAGTATTATGCTGGTTTATATGTGGATTATATGGTTGTTGTTTCCTTGATACTTTTGTTGTTATTATGTTGGTTACAAATATGTATTATGATAGTGGCTATGTATGGCTCTCTTCATGTTTCTATTTGTAAATGAATAAAAAATGTATCTATGACCTAATAGATGATACTGCAGTTAATGATGTAAGGTAGCAATGATTCTTAGCGATTCTCAGATAAGTATAAGGCCCCTATGTTCAGATATGTTATTTAAACCTGCAAATTTCATTCATACCAAGTGTTTAACAGAATGTCAATCTCGGTTGGGGATGGTCAGGCCTAGTTCTAGAGTTAGTTTTTGGTTTATTAGTCTTTCCATCACGTGTTTAATGGCTTTCGGAAGTTACAACAAGTTTTGGGCAGTGGCCGGAATTCTAGGCTTGAAAAGTAGCCTTAAATTCCTCATACTCTAGCACAAGTCTGCTGGAAGTAGTCCCTGGACGTAGGCGTGCAGCCTTGTGGGAGCATCCAAAGTTCTCTAAATGTTGACATGCCCATAGCATGGGAAAGTCTAGAGGTTTAATAGCTCAAAGTCTCAATGGGACCCAGGGGCTGGTTAGCAGAAAAGTTGGGATGGTTCCTAAGGGTTCTATTGCTGATGTTGAAGGTTTATATGGTGTGTTTCTATCGGTTCCACTTCCTTAACGTGACTTAAGAGGTCGAATCATATCATAGTAATTTCTCGTCACATGTTTACCCCAGTTGACTAGTTACTTGAGTAGATGTGGGAGGAGGATGTTACAAAGTGGTATCTGAGCATGGTTCACCCCTCAGACTGGATGGGCAGTGTGTTGGTCATGTATTCATGTTAGTTGCATATGTGTTCCTTATGCTTGTAGTCCATGTGCTTGTTGCATTTGCATGGTGTTTATCATGTTTGTAATGATGTCTCCATGTGAAGTTTGATGGTGTTGTTGTGGAATGTGTCATCATGAGTGTATGGTCATATATGCATTTGTTATGTATGTCAGTGTCTATAGATTATTGTGCATGCATTGTTATGGTGATAGTTATGCATGCATAATATGTTAGATATGAATTATGAGGTCATTTGATGTGGTTATGTCATCATGATGTAGTTGTTATTTTATGATTCTAATGTGTTGACTAAGATAGAGCAAAAGATGCAGATCATTAAAGTAAAGTTGCAACAATGGACTTCGGGGTAAGAGTAGATCATCATACAAGTATCGTATGTTTGGCATGTAGGTATGTTAGTTAATGGATTGTTATATGCATTAGGGTTATATACATTAGGTTGATGTACATGTATATTGAAGTTATGGTTATACACATGATAGATGCTAGTTAATCAGTGTGATCATAGGTACATGCGTCGGTTAGTCATGAATGATAGTAACATGTGGTTGTATGCATTGCTATTGTTGTTTTATGTTAGATAACTTGATGATTGTATTATATGTTGTTGATGAGTGTGTTATAGGTTAACTTCTTGTTGTTATATGATAGTTAGCTTGATGATTAGGTCATATGTTGTTGATGAGAACGATATATAACTTATTGTTGTTACATGCTAGTAACTTAATGATCAGGGTTATTACATTATGATCTTGATGTTATATGTATCATACTAAATTGGATTGGCCTATGCAGATGGTTAGAGTTATTACATTCAGGTACGAGTCGAATCATTTGTGATATTGTGTTGTACTAATATAGACTGATCGTACATATGTGATTGCTATAAATGAATGACAATCGTTTATGAGTTTATGATGTGAACATGTTAGCTAGTTACTGTTATGGATATCATGACCCTATTTAGGGTTGAGTTGATATGTTGTGAAATTATATCGTGCTAATCTAGATTGATTGTGCAAATAAGATAGCCTCCCCTGAGATACATTAAGATATGGGGTTGCTTATGTCATATATTTGGTGCTTGACTATTTGATTATGTCATCTAGTTTATTAATTTAACATGGTATGTTTGCAAGTTGGTTGGATGTTTGATGAATTGCATAATATGAGTATGTGTTCAAATGATCTTGTTTTAAGATGATTGTACTCACACATGTGTTGAGATAGCTAATATGTACTTGAGTGTAGTAGGTGACATTCATAGCATTATGTCTAATGGCTATGAGTTGACTATGGAAAATGACATGATTGTTAGTCTTGGTAAAGGTTGATTTCAAATTGATAGATATGATTGTCTTGATATTTGGAACATGTGGTTGACATGTGTGAGTAGTTGCAGGGTAACATGCTTGGTATTAGCGTGACAAGGTAATAATTGATTTGTTTATATAACCAATAGTTGGACGATGTGATAACACATAATAAGACTCAATTGCAGCAAGGTAAATGGTAAAATAAAGGAATTGGGTAAGAATTCCTTTGGCTATGTTTGGAAACCCTAATTCCAAATGAATGATTGCTTTGCATACAGGAAGTCTTCTTAACCCTAATATTGTCTGGAACTATGTGGATATGTGTTATATTCATGGACATGTACTTGACAGGTATAACAACTAGGTCCTAGCTATGGCCAGAATCATCAAGGAACCCATTTATGGCCAGAATCATCAAGGAATTGGAGTTCCTTGAGAGGTGTATGTGTTCAGTTACAAGACAACGTGCTTGGCACAACAAGGTAAGGTAACTGGTGTATTGTTATGTTTATTTATGCACTAATAGTTATGTGTTTATAGTATGTGATGCAGGGAGTTGCATGGCAAAAGAGGTTTCCATGAAATCTTAAAGAAGGTTCAAGTTGAGCTTTCCTTGGGAATGATGGGATTGAGCCATGGTGTTTGTTGTTAGTCTTGTGCTTTTGTTCTTTGGTGACTTGTTGAGCTTGATTTGCAGTTTTGTTATTTCTAGTGCATGGTCATGCCACTTTATTTATGGTGTCGTATTGTTATTGGTTTTCATGGTTTTCTCTTGCTTGCTTCTTTGTATTGCCTTTTAAGTTTTGAGTCTTGGGAATTGGTTAGGAAAGAAGAAAGTTAGTGGATCTTAGGGAGAGTTGAATGAAATCCAATAGGCAATGTAAGACTTAGATGAAGTCAGTGCATGTATAAGGGTAGTTGAAGGTAATAGTATGATAGCCAGTTGGATTGGTTGGGTCCATTGGTGTAAATGGATGATGGCATGATAGTCATGGGAAAGGTAAACAAGAAAGGTAAAGTAAATGGAATTGAGGTGTGATATGCCTTGGCTATGTTGGGAATCGTTGTTCTCAATGTTGTGCATGTTGTGAATAGATAAAGGGAGTTCTCTTAACCTTGACCTTATGATATCTGGTAATTATGTTGTAATCATGTTTATGCTAAGGTTTATATACATACATGTATATATGTATGCATGTATGTCATGTCTGACAGGGTCATCATGGATCATGATTGTTTTTATGCTAATATTTATGTGTGTGTGTGTGTGTTGTTGTCTGATAGGAGCATCATTGTTTTATGCTAATGTTTATGTATATGTATCCATGTATCTATGTCACTCTCTGATAGGGCTGTCAGGGATCATACTTGTGGAGGAATGATTGCTTATGCAAGTGAATGGCATGATTAGGTTCCTGGTCTTATGGGGAATCAAGTGGGAAGAGTAGTCATGACAAATAAATGAGGTCAATACCATGTGGGTATGAATTGATATTGTATGCTCGTATTATGCCTATGTTTATGTTATGACAGGTAACGCTGAAGGATACATCGGTGAAATGAAAACAATGCGCTTTGCGGCATGCTAAGTTAAGCATGGATGGAAAAAAGACACTGGAAGCAAGGTTGCTTGTTAGAGATAGTATGGTTTTGAATGTGCAGTGCTATTGTTGTGCATATGTTGTATATGTTGTACATGTTGCATCGATGATGTTGTGTGCATGTGGTGATGTGTATATATAGTTGTGTACATGTTATTTATGCAATGTTATGTACATGGTGGTACAGATAGTGTTGTGTGAATATTGCATATGCAGTATTGGGTATAGATGGTAGAGACAATGTGGTTTTGGATGTGCAGTGCTACTGTTGTGCTTATGTGTTGTATATGTTGTACATGTTGCATCCAGTGTTTTTAAAACCGTTTTCAAAAACTGGTTACCGGTCAAACTGGCCGGTTAGCAAGGCAGCCAGTCCGAACCGGCCAAAAAACCCAATTCTATATGAAATTTCGCCTTTTTTGGGCCCTAACCAGTGAAAACTGGCCGATTTAGGACGGAACCGGCCGGTTTGTATCAAACCGGCCAGTTCCGTCCTAAACCGGCCGGTTTTTGGCATGCCCACCGAACCATGCAAAAAGGTGGATTTGGTTTGTGGTTTAAGGGTTTTGGGGGGAGGTAAAGGTGTTTTCCCTCCAAAAACACCCTCTACACGCTATAAGAGACCCCTCTCACTCTCATTTGTCTCACACAACTGATTTGGAGTGTTTGTGAGTGTTTGTGAGTTTGTTTGTGAGCTTGGAGAGTGTGGAGTTTTTGCTGAAGTAGTCATCTTGGAGTTGGAGTTGGAGCTATTTTGGAGATAGTGTGTAGCTGTCAGTGGAGTTGCCATCTTCAAGAGGAGGCTAAGGGAGATAGTTTGCATTTCCAGGTAAGGATTTGCACTTGATAATTCCTCATTTGAGTCTGTTGTCCATGAATTTTTTTTTATGTGTTATAAACTTCTCGCTTCTATGATCTATCATGTATGCTATAAACTCTCTAGCTCTATGTTATCAAATTTTGTAGCTTGAGCCTTGCATGTGCATTTGTTTTCCTACATTTATCTTTGGTTTTCCATTTTGCTTAGTTGCAATTTTTTTTTAAATGGTAGATTTCTTTGCAAATTGTTATTATTTCAAGCAAACATGGCTCCAAAAGGAAAGGACAGTGCATGGGCTCATTGTGATGTAATTGATGGAAAAATGATATGCAAATTATGCCATAAATCTATTGGAGGTGGGGGTATTCTTAGGTTGAAACAACACTTGGCTGGGATAAGAGGCCAAGTAAAGCCATGTGATGCACCAAATGCACTGTTAGGTCCTATTAGGGCAGAATACATTTCCAAGCTTGAAAAATTTTATGAGGATAAGGCTAGGGAGAAGGCCATCCAAGATGACATTGCAAGGAAGAGGGAATTATTAGAAGCCATGAAAGAGAGTGGGTATGATGATTATGAGATTCAAGACTCCACTTCTATCCCTTCCACCAATGACCCCTTTCACTATGTTCATCCTTTTGTTGGCCAATCATCAAAAGGAACAAAGAGAACAAACATCCAAAGTTATTTCTCATCTTCTGCCAACATTGCCTCTTCTAATCCCACTTCCTCCCAGCCAAGTTCTCAACCCACTTTGGATCAACATTGGAAAAGACAATGCAAAGAAACTTCTCACCAATACATTGTTAGATGGTGGTATGATTCAGATATCCCATTTAATGCTGCTCGCTCACCTTATTACCAAGCTATGTGGGACTCTGTTATAGCTGCAGGAAAGGGCTTCAAAGGCCCTAGTATGCATGACTTGAGGGGAGCTCTTTTGCAAAAAGAGATATCTTCCATTGATGAGTATTTGGTTGATTTTAAAGATTCACGGCTCAAAACAGGTTGTTCCATTATGTCAGATGGATGGTCCGATGGAAAGAACCGCACTATCATTAATTTCCTTGTTTCTTGCCCTCAAGGAACCATGTTTTTGAAATCAGTTGATGCATCTGATAAGGTAAAGGATGCAATCCTTCTATTTGAGCTTTTGGATAATGTTATTCAGGAAGTTGGGGAGCAGAATGTTGTGCAGGTCATCACTGATAATGCCTCAAACTATGTTCTTGCTGGAAAGATGGTTGAGGCCAAATATAAGACCATATTTTGGACTCCATGTGCTGCACATTGCATAGACCTCATGCTTGAGGATATAGGCAAAGTGGAGTGGGTAAAAAACATTGTAGATCATGCCAAGTGCATTACAAAATAAATTTACAACCACTCATGGGTATTGAACCTAATGAGGAAACACACTGGAGGCAAAGAGCTTGTTAGGCCTGCAATTACGAGATTTGCAACTCACTTCCTCACGTTGCAATGTCTCAATGGTCAACATAAAAACTTGCAGAAAATGTTTTCCTCTGAAGAATGGTCTGAATCTCGGTGGGCTTGTAGACCAGATGGAAAAGACACCAAAAAGAAAGTGTTAGACACTTATTTTTGGAAAAGGTCTGTAGAGCTTGTGAAAATTACCGAGCCCCTTGTTAAGGTGCTAAGGTTGGTGGATGGGGAAAGATTGGCCATGGGCTACATTTATGAAGCTATGGATCAAGCAAAGGAGCAGATACGGGAAACTTACAAGGACAGGTTAGCTAAATATGGCCGTATATGGGAGATCATTGATAACAGATGGAACAATCAACTCCATCGTCCTATACATGCAGCTGGGTATTTTTTGAACCCAAGGCATCACTATAAAAATTGGCTAGGAGATCAGCATGATGGCGAGGTCAGAGCTGGATTGATTGATTGCTTGGAGCGCATGGTCCCTAACCATGTAGACCAGTTGGAAATACATAGACAGCTTACTATTTTCAATATGGCAAGTGGTACTTTTGGCAAAAACTTGGCAAAGATGGCAAGAGATGTGGACCAACCAGGTAAGCAATTCCAATTTCCATTTTGTTTTTCTTTTCAAGTTAAAATTGTTTACATTCTTTACAATTCAAATTATAAACTAAGTTACTAATTAATGTCTTTTTCTTTGCAGCACATTGGTGGGAGTCATTTGGTGGCCAGTGTCCTCAATTGCAAAGGTTTGCAATTAGAGTCCTCAGTCAAACTTGTAGTGCTTCAGGTTGTGAGCGCAATTGGCCTGTTTTTGAGCGTATACACACGAAGAAGAGAAACTGTTTGGAACAAAAACGGTTAAATGATCTTGTTTTTGTGCAATACAACTGTTATGAAACCAGCTCACAAAAAGATAGAAAAGAGAGATCCACGACTTAGAATTCAGCCTCTTCGAGGGGGCAACATCCTTTACATTACATAAATGAACAATTCTTGGATGATACAAATGAAAATACCTCCTTTCTATATATAGGAGTCTAAGTGGTCCCAATACAATCAGAGCCTACATAACAATAATATTGTAGGGCACAACAATAACAATAGTGGGCTTCTATGTGGCACAATAGTAACAATATGGGCACTACATGGGTACATCAATATAAATAAGGGGTATAACTACAATAGTAATGGGGTAATCACTAGTATTATAGGGACCCAACATGCCCCTCTCCTTCAAAAAAGTGTTGTCCTCAACGCTTGAGTAGTTCAGGATACTTCTACATAAAATTCTCGTCCTCCCATGTGGAATCTTCAGCGGATAAGTTCTTCCACTTGATAAGGTACTCTGAAATTGATCGATTTCGTAGCTGTCGAGTTCTTGTTTCTATAACTGCTTCCGGTTCCAATATAATTTTTCCTTCTTCGTCAAGTTCTGGCAATATTGTTTGAACTGGGAGCTTGTCGCCTATAACCTTCTTTAAGCATGAAACATGGAAAACTGGGTGCAATCGAGAAGCTGCAGGAAGCTCCAATTTGTATGCCATAGTACCAATCTTTTGCAACACCTTGTACGGACCATAATACTTTGGTGATAATTTATTATCCTTCTTAGCTTGCTTGAGGGACATTTGCTTATATGGTTGTAGCCGTAGGAATACCCAATCACCTACATCAAAACTTCTTTCACTGCGATGTTGATCTGCCTGTTGTTTCATTCTATTCTGTGCCAACACAAGGTTATCCTTTAAGAGTTGGAGGACTTGTTGTTGATGTTCGATGTGATGTTCCACTGCCTGAACCTTAGAATTTTCTCTTAAATATGATGTGATGGATGGTGGTTGATACCCATAAAGTGCCATAAATGGGGTCATTTTTGTTGCTGTATGAAAGGAAGTGTTATACCACCATTCAGCCAGAGGCAACCATTTGACCCATTGTGTCTGTTTATCAGATACAAAGCAACGAAGGTATCCTTCCAAACATTTGTTTACTATCTCAGTTTGCCCATCAGATTGAGGATGATAAGATGAGCTATGAGCTAACTGAGTACCAAGACAAGAAAATAATTCTGTCCAAAAATTTCCAGTGAAAATGGGATCTCTGTCACTTACAATAATCTTTGGGTTTCCATGTAGCTTTTGAACTGTTTCCATAAATGCAGTAGAAACTGTACTGGCTTTAAATGGATGTGATAATGCACAAAAGTGTGCATACTTGGTAAGTCTGTCAACTACCACCATGATGACACTCTTTCCCTCAGACTTGGGTAAACCTGTGATAAAATCCATTGAAACCTCCTCCCAACGTTGGCTTGGAATGGATAAAGGTTGTAATAGACCCGGTGTCTTAATTGTTTCAACTTTATTTTGCTGGCAAACCAAACATTCCGCCACAAACTTTTGAATATCTGATTTAAGGCCATCCCAAAAAAATTCCTTCTTAACCCTGTGGTAAGTTTTTAAAAATCCTGAGTGCCCTCCTAAGGGAGAAGTGTGCAATTCCATAAGAATCTTTTGTTTTAGCTGGGAATTCTTACAGAGGTATAAGCGATCTTTGTACCATAACGAATCATTTTTCCAGCTAAATGTATCAGAAGTACTGGAATCTTGTTGTAGCTTTTGAATAAGTGCCCACACTTCTTCGTCATTCTTCCATTCCTCCCTTGCTTCGTTTATCCAATCTGGTTGGATAATAGAAATGGCACACAACAATGCTTCCACATCCTCATCCTTTCTTGAGAGTGCATCTGCCACCACATTTTGCTTCCCTTTTTTGTAGATGATTTCAAAGTCATAACCCAACATCTTTGTGACCCACTTTTGTTGCTCTTCAGAGGATAATCTTTGTTCTAAAAAGTATTTAAGGCTATCATGATCCGTTTTTACCTTGAAGTGTCTTCCCATTAGGTAGGGTCGCCATTTCTTAAGTGCATGGAGTATTGCCAACATTTCCTTCTCATAAATAGCTTTTCTTAAAAACTTTCCCTTGATTGGACGACTTTCAAAAGCAATGGGTCTTTCATCTTGCATTAGAACAGCACCAATTCCATTTCCTGAAGCATCACATTCCACAATAAAGGTTTTTGTGAAGTCCGGTGTAGCTAAGACCGGTGCTTGGCACATTGCCTCTTTAAGATGTTCAAAGGCCTTTGTTGCTTCCGAAGTCCATGAAAATGAATCTTTCTTCAATAATGTTGTTAGAGGTGCTGCTATTCTCCCATAATTCTTAACAAACTTGCGATAATACCCTGTCAACCCAAGAAATCCTCGCAGATGCTTTATGGATGTGGGGATTTTCCATTCCTTAATGGCTTTAATTTTGCTAGGGTCTACCTTAACTCCTTCATGAGATACAATATGACCCAAATATTCCACCTCCTGGACTCCAAAGAAACATTTGGATCTTTTTGCATATAATTGTTTCTCCTCCAATAGTTGTAGCACCATGTCAACATGTTCAACATGATCCTTCCAAGACTTGCTGTAGATTAGTATATCATCAAAAAATACTAACACAAATTTTCTAAGGAATGGTTTGAAAATTGAATTCATCAAACCTTGAAATGTTGAAGGTGCATTGGTAAGGCCAAAAGGCATGACCAAAAATTCATAATGACCCTCATGAGTTCTAAATGCTGTTTTCGGAATGTCTTCAATCTTCATTCTGATTTGATGATATCCCGAACGAAGATCCAACTTGGTGAAGTAAATTGATCCATGCAATTCATCCAGTAATTCATCAATAACAGGAATGGGGAACTTATCTTTAATAGTGAGCTTGTTGAGCTCCCTATAATCTGGACACATGCGCCATGATCCATCCTTCTTGTGCACCAATACTACTGGAGCTGAGAAAGAACTTTGACTCGGTTGAATTATACCAGCCTCTAGCATTTCTGCAACCATACGTTCAATTTCACTTTTTTGGACATATGGATATCTGTACGGCCTGATGTTTGGAGGAACACTTCCTGGAATCAGATGAATAGCATGATCATGATCACGCATAGGTGGGAGACCTTTGGGAGTCTCAAATACCTTGGAATGATTGTCCAGGACTTTTTGGAGATCTGGAGAAATAGATGATTCCAATGTGGAAACATCTAGCGAACATAATTGTGCAATTACACCTCTTTGCTCCTTTTTTAGAAGCTTTGTCATTCCATTAGAGCTGATTATCTTTCCTGGTTTCCCTGCAATACCCCTTAATTCAACTTCCTTTCCTTCCACAGAAAATTTCATGAAAAGTTCTTGAAAATTAAAAGCTATTGTACCCAAGGATTGTAGCCATTGGACTCCTAGTACAACATCAGCACCTCCCATTGGAATGGAAAGCATTGGGCTAGTCAATACATATTCTCCCATGGATAGCTTGATATTATGGCACTTTCCAGAACAATTTATTGTTCCTCCATTTGCAATCATCACTTGACACTCTGGTGCTGGATATAGGAAGCAATTCAATTCTTTTGCTACCCTACAATGAATAAAATTGTGGGTGCTTCCTGAATCAATCAACACTATTACCTTTTTCTTCTTGATTTGTCCTTCTATCTTGATGGTTTGAGGAGTGGTAATTCCCGCCAATGCATTACAAGATATGGTCGGATTTATTTGTTCTTCATCTAGGCTTTGTTCCTGGAATATATCCTCTTCTTTTGACCTTTCTTGCTCCTTTTCTTCTTCCTCTTCACAATCTATGTAGAATAATTTCTTCTCAGCACACTTATGACCTTTTGTGTATTTGCTATCACAATTGTAACAAAGCCCTTTTGCTCTTTTTTCTTCCAATTGTTGTGGTGTCAACCTTGTAGGTTGTGGAAGACTATGGGCAACAACACTTCCTTCTTTATAGTTGTGAATGGTATGCTTCCTAGTTGCCATAATTTTGCTTTCCATTTTTCTTGCTAACCTGAATGCCTTCTCTAATGAATCAGGTTCCCAAAGGCGCACATCATGTTGGATATTATCCTTTAAAGACCCTATGAACACATCAATCCTATGCTCCTCTGGAATATCTTTTACCCTTATGTTCAATTTTTGGAACTCCTCAATGTGCTCCATTATTGAACCCTTTTGTTTGAGACTTATCAATTGGCTAAAAAAAGTGTTGCTTTTTGTATCCTCATAATGTGCTATTAATTCTTCCGTAAAAATGGCCCAAGTGATAAATGGTTTACGAGAACAAAGCCATTGATACCATACAAACTGATTTGGTTCCAAATATAAAGTTGCCATACGTACCTTTTGTGTTTTTTGCACATTATTGAGATCGAAAAATTGCTCCATCTGTAATATCCATGTGGCGGGATCCTTGCCATCAAACTTCCTCATATCGATTTTTGGAACATGGTGAGTCTTTGATCCAACATTAGAGTCTATGGAATCATGATTAACATTTCTTTTGTTCTCATCATGAGTTTCCTTTACTACCTTTTCACCATTAGTGACCCTTTCTTGTAGCAACTTCTTCAATTCTTCCATGTTTGTATTCAAATCTATCTTCAAATTTGCCATCGAATCCTCCATCTTAGCTTCCATGCCCTTTATCTTAGATTCCACGCCATTTACCTTAGATTCCACGCCACTTATCTTAGCTTCTGTTAGCTTTTGTGAGCGTGACATTTGTTGCACTTGTTCTTGTAATTTTGATATATCATGTAGCATTTCTTCCTCTTCTTCATGAGTCATGCTAGAGCTTTCAGGTTCCTTACTAGGTGTTTTCATTTTCTTTCCTCGGGGCATCAGTTACCGATAATAATGCTTTACTATGCCCTTTGAATTCCGTTAAACCAAGCTTACACAAAAATTAAAAAAAAAAAACTACACACCTTTTTTCACTTTATAGAAGCCTGATATTGAATCTGATGTATCTCTGTAATTTCGGATCATCCAATTCTGAAATTGCTACCTGTAGTAGCCTTCTGCGTCCTCTTTCCAATGCCACAAGTCTGAGCCAAATTGGATTCTCCAAGGAAGAGTTATGTGAAATCTCCCACGGTGACTTGCTTTTAGACTGGTTCAGTAGAGCGAAGTTGTACGACGTGCCACGAGTCACTGTTTCGACCTTTGGATCTGAAAAACACCCACAAGAAACTACAGTCCGTCCTCTTTCTGTACCTTCTTACGAAACTTCAATCCGATGCTCAAAAAGAAAGTTATGACGCTTTTCCCCAGGTCACCTGTTTTGAGTGTAATTCAGGTGTCATCAAAAAGACCAACTTCCTGAGATCATATCTCCGAAAATATCGCGCGAAAAGCTCTGAAATTCGGACCCAAGGTTCAGCGCGATGTCTTCTCAAATGGGTTTTTTTTTGCGACTTCTGAAACGTCACAGAAAAAAAGTTATAGCGAAAATGCCACGATGACCTGTTTGGAGCAGCGAAACCCTAGAATCCAAAGCTCTGATACCAAATGTTATGAAACCAGCTCACAAAAAGATAGAAAAGAGAGATCCACGACTTAGAATTCAGCCTCTTCGAGGGGGCAACCTCCTTTGCATTACATAAATGAACAATTCTTGGATGATACAAATGAAAATACCTCCTTTCTATATATAGGAGTCTAAGTGGTCCCAATACAATCAGAGCCTACATAACAATAATATTGTAGGGCACAACAATAACAATAGTGGGCTTCTATGTGGCACAATAGTAACAATATGGGCACTACATGGGTACATCAATATAAATAAGGGGTATAACTACAATAGTAATGGGGTAATCACTAGTATTATAGGGACCCAACAACAACCTTCGACTGAGGAGGAACCAAATGATGAGCAAATCACTTGATCTAGATCCCATTGTGTTGGACGATATTGATCCAACATCAGAATGGGTGGAGGAGACTGAAGATCTTGTGTTTGAGGCTGATTTTGGTATCGACATGGCTTTAGCGGGGGATGAGGCAGATTATGTGGCGGCATCAGAACCAAGATCAGTAGCGGCATCAAGGAAAGGCAAGGAACCAATGGAAGGCACTAGTCGTGTAGGTCGACAAACTCGTGCTTCCATTAGGTCCACTTCTATTGTCATTGGTGGCATTGATACTGAGGTTGCAGATCAGGCTGAGGCATCCTCAGACTCTGAACCAGATGATGTCTATGTAGCTCCTGATGATGATCCTGTGTCAGGTAGTGGTGATGGACTTGATGATTGATCATGTGTACATTGTAGAGTTGTAGTAGGCCAATGGCCTCATAGCTTGCAGCATTGTTTTTGGACTTTATAGGCCATTTAGAGCCTCATTTCTTATGTATTTTGCTATTTTGTCGATGATATGTATTGTACTTGGTCCCATTTTGATATATTCACCTTTACATGGTATATAAATGAGCAAACTTTGCATATTTTGTCTCTATTGGCTTGGAATCATGGTTTTACATCTTAAAAATAGTTTTGCTTCATTAAAAATTAATTATTTAATGTATTTTTTTAAAACCGGTTCGTTTAGACCAAACCAGTCCCGGTTAGACCGGTTCCAGTCGGCAAATTGGTTCATTAGGTGGACCGGTCCGGTCACCGATTCCGGTTTTAAAAACATTGGTTGCATCTGTGATTTTGTGCGCATGCGATGTTGTGTATATATAGTTTGTGTACATGTTATTTATGCAGTGTTATGTACATGGTGGTATAGATAATGTTGTGTGAATATTGTATGCAGTGTTGGGTATAGATGGTGTTATGTACATGTTGGATATGCGGTGTTGTGTACATATCATATTGTGCACATGATGGGTATGCGGCGCTGTGTGCATATAGTGTTGTGCGCATGTTGGATATGCAGTGATGTGCACATATGATGTTATGTACATGTTGGATATGCAGTGCTATGTACATGTGGTGTTGCGTGCATGTTGTGCATGTGGTTCTATGTACATATGGTGTTGTGTGCATGATTGTACAAGTGGTTTTGTGTGTATGTGGTGTTGTGTGCAAGTGGTGTTGTGCACATGTCGTGAATGTGGTGTTAGGTACATGTGGTATCATGTACATGTCATGCATGTAGTACTATGTACACGTGGTATTGTGTACACGTTGTACAAGTGGTGCGATGTACATGTGGCATTGTGTACACATTGTGTAGGTGGTGCCATGTACATGTGATGTTGTGCACACATTGTGCAGGTGGTGCATTGTACAGGTGGCACTGTGTACATGTTGAACATATGGTACTAGTATACATGTAATATTGTGTGCATGTCGTACATGCTGTGTTGCAGGGAAGTGGTACTATGTATGTGCATTGTGTAGTCATGGTATCGTGACATGTGTGTTCATTGTGTTGTACTATGTGTACGAATATGTATTGTGTTGTACATCGGGTATAGATGTATTGTGTCGTGTTGTACGCTGGATGTAGGAGTATGTATTGTGTGGCGTTGTACATCAGGTATAGATGTAGGTGTATGTGTGGTATGCCAAGTGTAGGTGCATTTATTGCATGGTGTTGTATGTTGTGTGTGGTTGTATGTGTGTGATGCACACTATGTGTATGTGCACATGGTTGAGGAGAAGGCACTAGGTGTTTGCTGGGTGTGGCAACCAATCCGGTGTGCGTACGGAATAAGGACAAAGGGAGAAGCTAAGGATTTATTAAAGGATAAGTATCAATATTTATTTTTATTATGCATGTGATTTATGATTATGGTCTATGATGATTAC
This sequence comes from Pinus tabuliformis, assembly GCA_031772625.1. Lineage (NCBI taxonomy): Eukaryota > Viridiplantae > Streptophyta > Pinopsida > Pinales > Pinaceae > Pinus > Pinus tabuliformis. Next base: position 425,881,983 of record CM062813.1, read on the forward strand.
ATGTGATCTATGATTTTGGTTTATTATGGTTACATGTGATTTATGATTTGATCTATGATGGTTGTGTTTTGAGCTAACCTGTTGTGATATATTTATACATGGTGATTTGGTCAAAGATGCTAGTTTGACTTGTTGTGACAGGAAGTAAACAAGATTGCAAGTGTACTTTATTGACGAGTTATCAATGAGGTATGATTTGAAGTTATTTCAATTTATTTTAAATCTAATGGGAATTATGTGCTTGGAAAGCACTAAAATGCCCAGTTGGGTGATTGAAATAGGCTGCAAGAATTAGTAGCAACTATAAAAGGAATTATAATAGGCAACATTATGTTGGTAAAGCATTCAGTGGTAGGGTTGTGGTGGGACACTGGTACCCAATAGTGTCCATTGATTGTCGTGAGCATGCTATGACCAGTATCATGGTTTTAAGGTAAGGATATGCCTTGGTTTTTGTATCTTCCGATGTAAGGAAGCCTTGCCAAGGGATGGACTGCCTAGGATGGGGGTGCTAGCGAAACTTGGAAGGTGTGTGACTGCACAAAAGGGGGTGACTGGATTGCCCAAGGGAATGTGTAGTAGAGAAGGGAAGGTCAAGGAAATATTTTTTTTGGTCATTAGCATTACCAGATGGAATCATATGCACATTGGGAGTGTGCCCTGGAACAATGATTCAATAACTATGTTATCACTCCTCTGGGTCTCCAAGGCTGAGGAAGAGTCCAGTTGAGGTAACCATAGACCAATCTTTTGACTTGGTAGCTAGACCTACCAAGCCGGAGAGGGATCTATCCAAAGGATCATAGCCAAGAGGGCTGGATAGATTAGGGTTTTAGGTTAGATGTAAAGTGTAGAGGGTTGTTTGATTTGATTTGGTTGGGTAATCACAAGGATGAGTGAATTAGGTTAGAGAATGAACTAGGTCAGGGCAAAGTGAATCAGAATTGCAGACATTTGATGGGGCAAGGTAGGCAAGGTACTTTAAACTTCGTAGTATAGTGATGAGATGGTTTAGACTAGTGAGATGCTAAAAAGAGCATGAGGGTCATGAATTCTTTTTAAATTGAAGAAATGAAACAATCTATGATGATTTTCCCAAAACAGAGCATACAAAGATGAATTCTGCTTATCACACCTTGAAAATCAAACATAATTAGAGTGAAATGGATCATGAAAGGAACAAAACATTCACACATATGAAATTGAAGAAGAAACAAGATCAAAATACCATGCCACAGGAATCCCACCAAAATAGCTGCAATTTCATCCAATATATTCCATGCCAAAGTCTGAAAGCTATTACAACATCCAAGAGAGTCCAACCTGTAAAATAACTAAGAAAATACATAATATAAACCTCAAACTCATCCTAGCCTCAGGGGTCGAATCCATGAGAGGAGGAGCAGTTGCAAGAAAAACTGAACTGATAGCTAGAGTATAGGGTGGTCAAAGTGACTCATTCCTAACTTTGGCAAACTGATTCATTACAAGTCATGTAGGCCATTTAGCTAATGTATTTACCCTAGATAATAGTAAAAAACATAATAATTACATCATCCTTATCATTTACATCAGTAAAACATCAATTTCCCATAGGTGAAAGTCAATTTGGAGAGAAACAGTGAAAATTGGAGAAGACTGTCAAACACACCCTCCCTTTGTCAAACGTGCCCTCTTAGTGTCAAACGCGCCCTCCAACTTCAGGGCTGCTTTTGGGTGCCTTCCCGGTGTCCAAATTTTCTCCAAGATAGCTTGTTGGAAAGCCCTTCAAGTCTAATTTCCAGATATGTCTTTATTTTTAAATTTGGAGCTCATTTTTCCTGTCAAAATATTAATCTCCCAACACTGGTAAAAGTGTAGTGCCCAGGCCAAAAAAGAGGCAGAAAGGTGGTTTTTTGATGGTTTTTTACCTTTTTGGCTAACCATTTTTCCTCCAAATGCTTAGAAAATGCACAGGGTGCATGTCCTCATCACTTTGAATCCAAAAATGTTGGCCTTTTGTCCATCAGATGCCTCAAAAAAGAGCGCAGCACCCTAGGTGTTGCGCATTTGACATTTTGACTGTGTTGAAAATGCTTTAAAAAACACAGTAAATCATAACTAGCCAAAATTTGTTGAAAAACTGTCAAAATTGGTGGGTTGATGGCTGATCATATGTTTGAGGCATGGAGTGATGCCTCAACAAGGATATATAGCCTTCTTTTCTCCTCTTTCTTGGTCAAGGCTTCAATTTTTGCATGAGCTCTTTTAAGCTTGGCTCTTGCAATTTTGTTTCTCATGGCATAGTACTTAGCCATCCTTCTTTGAATATCAATATCCCTTTTGGCCTTATCTAAGAGGACCTCCATATGAGTGTTCACCCTTTTGAGCCAATGTTCCCAATTTTCATCACCATTTTGGCAAACTACTCATTTAGGGTGAGCTCGTTGGCTAATTCTGCGTCCCTTTACCTTTCTAGCTCCAAAGCTCTCTTTAGGCCTCTAGTCCTTGGCCTTATTCTTGGCACATGTTCATCAAGTTTTTCACCATATTTTCCATATGCCTCATCAAGTAAGGCCTTAGCCTTTTCAGCCTCTCTCTTTGCTTTGATGAGCTGAATCTCCATGAGCTCATTTTTTACCTCAAATTGCCTGTTCTCCTGCTCATAGTATGAGATAATGTATTTGGCCCTTTGCAAGTTGACCTGGAGCTCTCCTATGAGTGCATTTTTCTCCTTGATGACAATGGCTATGATCTCACTATCATCATGTTCATTTGGATCAACTAACTAAAAATCATGCTCTGTCTCATGGAGGTCTTCCTCCTGCTGCTGGATCTTTGTCTCTATAACCTTTTCCTTACCCTTTTGTACCTTCTTTGCCGATGAAGAAGGCAAGGCCCCTCCCATAATCTATGGGGAAAACACTTTCCTATGCCCTCTCTGATAGGTATGTGTCAAGGTACCTAGACCAACCCCTTTAGGCTTGCTACTCTCACCATGCTCAATGTGTTCTTGGTCACTGCCTTCATCTCTGCTAGGTGAATGAATAGGCTTATGAGATGGTGATGATGAAGGTGATGGTGTGGCTGACTCATCAAATGAAGATGGATGATGTATGGGCTGAGGTGGAGGAATGGAGGTGGATGGATGAGAAGATGAAGGTGCTTCTTGGCCATGCTGAATAGGTGGGACTGTGAAAATCTCATTGGATATGAAAGTGTCATATGCAATGTTAAGATGATCATAATCTTTCCTTTGAGCAATGAATGACATCTTTTCAATGTCCCGGTAAAGATAGTAGGGCAGATTGAGCATTTTGACTATTGTAAAATGCATGAGTAGCTGAATATGATAGGAATAGAGCCTAGAAAACCTACCCTCACATGTGAAGTACTTCATGATGATTTTCATCATGGGAATATATCTGTCTAAAAGGTAAGAGAAAGGAAAAATCCTCTTTCTTTCATTCTTATATCTTGGTTTAAGATATGGATCATAATAAAAATGATCCAATTCTCCTTGTTTAAACCATTTTTCCCAAAAATTTGGGAACCTAGAGGCTTCTGATATGACAACAGGAGATATACTGAAGGTGACACCAGCAAGGGTTACCTGGTTGTCATGGAGGTTGGTGATGAACAATATGGTCAACACAAGATGATGTTGGATTCTTTCCACTTTCTCACAAAACTCAAAACAACCCATATGTTTAAAGCTTGTCACAGTGATGGGAGATGCCATGCATTCTCTGGTGTTGGTTGGTTCATGTCTAATAATTATCGCTCCTTTCTTATATTTCCTCCTCTCCTATATTTCTTCCTCACTCTGACCTCTGTTTTCTTCTTCAGTCGTGGGTTATTGGAGTCAAACCCTAGGGAAATGATGAAATGGAATGTAGGTGTTGGGAGTATGGAAGGATGTGAGGAAATTGAGGAGATGGGAATGAGGAGGTGATAGGGGTAGTTATGAAATGTTGGAATGGTAGTGGGGTGCTAGGAAATGAGTTTTAGGAGTGGAATTAGGTTACTATGGTTTTAAACTTAGTATGACTCCAAAACAAATGAAACACCATAAAAATCAATTGTGAAGGAGAGGAACAATGTAATTTAGACCTACTTGCTTGTTGGAGCACCTTGGTGGCAAATTTTGATGTTTGGAGCAATCTAGGGCACTTTGGGCAACTTCTGGAGGTTCTCAGGCAAAGGCACAGCACAAATGTCAAACGCGCCCTCCACTTATAAGCACACAACGCCCTTAGAAAATAAACTAGTTTTCCTAGCAAACGTGCAACACCAGTTCTAAATGCCCCCTTCAATTTCTAAACATGCCCTCTGCGTTCAAAATGCGCCCTCTGCCCTTGTTTTGCCCAATTTCACCTAAAATTTGAAACTTCACTTTTGTTGAGGAGACTTTGAGAGTGTAGGAGTGAAAATGAATGTTGCATATGATGTCTTTGAGGGCTTTTATACTTGAAAGAGTTTTGATTTATGATTTGCAAACCCATTTTCTAATGTTTCATGTCACTTTTCAAACTTTCATACTAATACTCTTTGACTTTCTGACCTTTTTTCCTTTGACAGGTGGATGATGCTTTGGCAATCTTCATTTTGACCTTTGTTTGGATGCTATTGGCAATGGAATTGAGTAGACAGCTAAAATGGTGACTTATTACATATAATAGGCATAAAATTACATAAATGAAATAAAAATTATTACATCTATTTTGAAGTAAAAATTTACAAACTAGAATAAATTCCTTTCTTGAAATCAAATTTGGGACTTTCAGTAACCATGGTTACATGCTTGTAAACCCTTAGAAAACTGAAAAAGGGGTATTATTTGCTTCACTCTCATACTTTGTTGACCTTATGCAGTGAGATGGTGATTTATTGGACCTTGGGAAAATGAAACCTAGGTGACCTAATGGAACCTTGAATGACTGAACTTCAGGTGGACTTGACTGATATAAAACATGATGAAATGAGCCTTTATAGTCAATGGATGCTCAGCAAGACACATGAAGGTGGGTCAAAAAATACAAATTTTTGAGAGGGGAGTGTGATTTTTGATTTTGGGCTACCATCAGTGAGTAAATTTTTGCATGATGACCTAGGTGGAATGATAAAAATTTCAAATTGGACATTAATATGATATAAAATAGGATGAGTGGTGCTGGATTGTAGCGTTGGACATTGGACGCAACTTTGACCATGGAAGTGGATTCTGGACTTCCTAGGAAGGAGGTGAACCCTAGTATTACTTTGACGGTGGAGGTGTGAGCCTATAGATTCCCTTGTTGTGGATGCAGGCATCGTATCCTTTTATTTGTTGGTTGAGCAAATGTGCATATGTGTATATTATTGTAAAAATTGTATCAATTTGGTTTATAAATCTCCACAAACAGTATGGTTATTTGTTGGTTGAAGCAAATGTGTATGTGCGTATATGTGGTTATTATTGTAAATACTGTAATGATTTGTGTTATAAAGCTCCAGTAAATGGTATGTTTGTCATGTTTTAGCAGTGGTCATTGTAAATACTGCAATGAGTTGTGTGATAAAGCTCCATGGGAAGTATGTTTTGTTTTCAACGGTCGTGTTGGTTATAGGTGTCATTGAACATCGAGGATGGTGTCCCCCCAAGGGGAAGGGTTTGGTAACAACCTTGGTTAAAAATTCATGTAAAAATATATAAGGCCACAGTTGATGGTACACTTATTCCAAGTTGAATGGTGGGAAAAACATCCTAGTGGGTGTTCATTCGGTTTAATATGGCTAGGGAAATTGGCAAAGGCAATGACAAAGTCATGAGGCATTAATTGGCATTTTATTTATCGAAATAAAGGAAATTAGGAGAAAAGGAAGGTGAAAGGTCACAGGTTGCGTGGAGGAGGAAAATGAAGGAAAATAATGGAAAATGAAGAAAATAGAGGCCTCATTAATAAAAAGGCTTATGAGGATCAATTGGTAAGCTTGGTCAATTCAGTTTTCGAGATATCTCTCTATTCTCTCTCTCATACGCTTGGACACTTAGAGTTTTCTTGGAGCACTCTTGGAGGAGTGTGGCATACTTGGAGTTTTGAAGTAATAAGGCAAATAAAAAGCAAGAAAGCACAAGAGGACATCAGGATCAACAACTACAATGAATTTTGCTTGCAGGTACTGAGTTGCATGTATGTTTTCCTCACTAGTTTTGGTATGCATGGCACATGGATGTTTTTTATTGGTCATGATCTATCATTAGCATGGAGGATGGCCAGGAATGACATCGGATTTGCCTAGCCTTTCCATTTCTTGGATAGTTATCGTGTTGTGGGTCCTCGTTTTTGTAGTTGGTTCTCATGTTTCCTTTAACTTGGGTTGAGTTATTAGTTCGTGGAGCCCTAGTTGGACAAATGCTCTGGAAGCCTTGTAACAACTTGGGTTGAGTTATTAGTCTTGGAAGCCTTGGTTGGACAAACACTCTGGAAGCCCTATAACATCTTGGGTTTAGTTACTAGTTTTGGAAGCCTTGGTTGGACAAACGCTTTGGAAGCCCGGAAAAGCTGTGGGTTGAGTTACTAATCTTGGAAGCCCTTATTGGACAAATGCTATGGAAGCCCGAAATAAGTTGTAGGTTGAGTTACTAGTCCTAGAAGCCGGGTTGGAACAAACACTCTAGAGCCATGGAAGGCTTGGGTAGAGACCAATCTGATGATGGTTTTGTGATGTCCAACCGTGAGGTGGAATCACTATTTGATGGGTTAAGGTGGATGGCCTTTGGAAGCCCTGGATAGTTTTTTATTGATGTGTTTTATGAGATCCCACATTCATGCTTGGAATATGGCATAGGGGTGAATGCCTAAAGATAAATTTGGCTCAATCATTCTATGGTTGGGTGGAACGCAGTAGTCCCATACCAGGTTGGCTTTTACATCAATAATATGAGGTTATTTCTTCTTGTTATCTCATGAGTATTATATTGGTTTATATGTGGATTATATGATTGTTGTTTCCTTGGTATTTTGTTTTTATTATGCTGGTTACGAATATGTATTATGACAATGGATATGTATGGCTCTCTTCATGTTTCTATTTATAAATGAATAAACAATGTATCTATGACCTAATAGATGGTATTGCAGCTAATGATGTAAGGGAGCAATGATTCTTAATGATTCTCAGATAAGTATAAAACTCCTATGTTCAAATCTGTTATTTAAACTTGTAGATTTCATTCATGCCAAGTGTTTGACAAAATGTCTCCCGGTTGGGGATGGTCAGGCCTAGTCTTGGAGTTATATTTTGGTTTATTATTCTTGCCATCGTATGTTTAATGGATTCTAAAAGTTACAAAAAGTTCTGGGCAGTGGTCGAAATTCTAGGCTTGAAAAGTGCCTTAAGTTCCCAGACCCTGACATACATATGCTAGAAGTAGTCCCTAGACGCAAGCATGCAGTCTTGTGGGAGCGTTCAGAGCTCTTTGGAAGCTGGCATGCCCATAGCATCAGAGTGTCCAGAGCTTTAATAGCTCAAAGACTCATTGGGACCCAGGGTCTAGTTAGCAAAAAAGGTGGGATGGTTCCTAGGGGTCCTATTGCTGATGTTGAAGGTTCGTATGGTGTGTTTATGTCAGTTCCACTTCCTTAATGTGACTTAGGAGTTCGAATCATATCATAGTAACTTCTCGTCACATGTTTACCCCGGTTGATTGGTTACTTGGGTAGATGTGGGAGGAGGGTGTTACATTCCCACTTCCACTCCGAAATCGCAATCGCCTGTAACAATCAACTTGGATGTTTACACTCTGCCTTCACACTCTGACAATAAAAACACCTAGCCGCAAACTCTGCTACATCCCTCTTAAGGTTCGACCAATAATAAAATCTCTTCACTATTGTCAATGCCTTCTGATAACTTGGATGACCTGAATATGGTTTCGCATGAAACTCCCTCAAGATCACCTTCTTGAGCTCATTGCTATCTGGCACATATATCCTATCTCTAAATCTAACCAATCCATCCGATGTAAGACAATAATCCACATCCCATGCACCTGCATCTGTACGTGTACCTGTACCACTACCTGTACTTGTAATTGTATTATCACATGTACCTGCACCTATACTATCACATGTACCTGTACCAGTACTTTGCTGCAATCAATGCATAATCTCCATATATCTGACATCTTGCTGACCTACCTGCAAGATCTTGTCTTGTAAGTCTGTCCCATAGGAGCTCATGGTTGCTATGTGATTTACCTATATCCGCCTGTTAAGAGCATCTACCACTCTGTTCTCTTTTCCTTTGATGTACCTGATCTCAAAATCAAACTCACTGATTGTAGCCAACCACCGAGCCTACCTACCATTCAGATTTGGTTGGTCAAATAGATACCACAAACCACTGTGATCACTCATCAATGTAAGCCTCCTGCCTGAAAGATAATGTCTCAACATATTCAATGCATGTATAATCGTTGCCAACTAGATATCATGTGTGGGGTAGTTTTGCTCGTGCTCATTCAGTTTCTATGACTCATAACATACCACATGTCCATTCTGCATAAGGACTCCACCAAGTCCTTTCTTGCAAGCATATGTGCATATCACAAAATCTTTGTCCGTATCTGCAATCTTTAACCCTGGTGCATGTGTCAACAACTGCTTCAGCTGCTTAAAACTAGCCTCACACTCCTTTGTCCATTCGAACTTCTTACCTTTTCTCTACAATGATGTGATAGGATAAGAAAGCTATGAGAAGTTCCTAATGAACCTCCTATAATAGCCTGCTAACCCCATGAAATATCTCACCTCATCTACATTCTTAGGAGCTACCCACTCCATGATGGCTCTTATCTTTTCTGGATCTACTGCAATTCCCTCCTTGGAAACAACATGTCCCAAGTAATGTACCTCAATATGAAAGAAACTACATGTGTTGAGCTTAGCATACAACTGATGCTCCCTCAACAACCTCAACATTTTTGCTAAATGTTTGGCATGCTCTTCCTCATTTTTAGAATATACCAATATGTCATCAATGAACACAATAACAAACTTATCCAAATACGAATGCAACACACTATTCATCAAGCACATAAATGTAGTTGGAGCATTAGTTAAGCCAAATGGAACTACAACAAACTCATAATTCCCATACCTGGTCTAGAAAGTTGTCTTGTAAATGTCCTCCTCTTTGATGTGTACCTGATGATATCTGGATCTCAGATCAATCTTCGAGAACACTGCTGCTCCCTTCAACTGATCGAACAAGTCATCAATCCTCGGTAACGGATACTTGTTCTTGATGGTCACTTTGTTCAACTACCTGTAGTCAATGCATAATCTAAGAGTACCATCTTTCTTCTTCACAAACAATACCGATGCGCCCCATGGTGATACACTTGACCTAATGTACCCCTTGTCCAAATTTTCCTTCAACTGTAGCTTCAACTCCACCAACTTAGGTGTGCTCATCCTTTAAGGTGCTTTTGATATTGGAATTTCCCTTGGCACCAACTCAATAAAAAAGTCTACCTCCCTATGAGGTGATAATTCCAAAATATCCTCAAAAAATACATCCTTGAACTACTGTAGAACTGGGTACCTGCTCAAAACATTTTTATCCTCAACTTCCTTACCTTTATCACTAGAATGTGTATTGCAAATAACACACACCCTTTTCTGCAACTGCTCTTTGCTTGCATAACTGTCACCATCCTAACTAATGTGGCTTTCTTATTTCCTTGCAAGACTCTTGTTTCCCCATTATCATCCAAGCACTAAATAGCTTTTTCATAGCAATCCACCTTAGTTCTATGAAGATACAACCAATCCATGCCCAACAACATACTGTATGATCCCAATGATAATACATTTAAATGTGTTGTGGTAGGCATACCATTCAAATCAAATGCACAAGCTCTTACCCAATGATGAACTCGCTTCTTCGTACTTGTAACCAGCTGCACTAACCAAGATTCTGCATGTAATTCTTTACTCAAACCACACTTATCCACCAAGTCAGGACTAATATATCTATAATTAGATCCATGGTCAATCAAAATAGAAATAACTTGATCACAAAGCTTACCATCCATCTCAATGATATATGCCTGATGGTCTGCCTATTTGTTATCCAATGCTACATAGATACAAGGAACACTCTCACCAACATCCCCAACAGTCTGTGCGTTCTGTGCACTATATATCTAAGGCCTACCACCCTAATTCTGCGGACAATCTCTCTTGTGATGATCTTTACCACAAGTATAACACTCGACAGGCTTCAAGCTTGCATCCTTGTTCTACTCCTTAGATCGATGTCCATGTCATCTGTCAGATGCATTGAACCTCTTACGTGGTGCAACATTCTCCTTATTACTTGAATCCTATGGTATTTCTCGCTTATTGTCCCATTTTTATTTATTCTTTGCATTTCCCTTTTAGTCTGGCTTAGTCTCAAATCTGCGCTTCAATTGCTCATATCAATGGTTTAGCTTCTGGATGGCCTCCTCCAATTATCTAGGCTAGTCGAACTCAATCCTGTCTTTGAATGCCATTGGTAACCCACTAGTGCATCTTTGAATGTTGGCTTTCTCCTCCTTGAGGTAACGCACATACCTTAGTAGCTCGAAGAACTTGCTAGTATACTCATCATCTATCATAGATCCCATATTTAGTTCATAGAATTCCTTTTCTCTGTCATCAAAGTATCTCTCTGATAGGTACTTCCTTTTGAATAGCCGCTCAAACTCACTCTAAGTCAAGTCTTCCTCATATATACCTCTGACATTCTTCACATCTTCCCACCAAATTTTCGCTTTACCTTTGAGACTGAATGTTGCTACTCTAGCTTTCATGTTCTCTGAATAATCATGCAACCTAAAGAAATTCTTCATACCAAGCAACCATGCCTCTGCATCCTGCAATTTCTTCATCTCCCCATCAAAAGTAGGTGGCTTTGTTTTCTTAAACTCACCTGGAAAGTATCCCCTATCACTTCTCCTGTATAGATGATAATGATATCGATCATCATGCCTGTCATAACCAGAACTAGAATGGTATTTGTGTCTATCCCTTCTCCTATCTAGAGTGTCCAACATTATGCCATCTTTGATCGTGTCATTGCTATCTAACCTATGACCACCATGTAACCTACTACCATATGCCCCATTAGTTTTTCCCTCCTGGTCATGGCTGATTCAAAGTGGTCCCTGTCACTGCAAATCTGACAAGCTCTGAAGTATCACTGCATTTACCTCTGTTAGCTTCTCTTATGCCTGCATGATTCTGTCATTATTTGCCTTACAACTCCTTATTTCTTCCTTTAATATTCTCAGTGTATCTGCCAAATCGGAAGAGTTCCCAACACCATATTGCTCTTTTGATTCATAGGGAGAGTCTTTGTAGTCTACCATCTTGCTAGCCATTTGATATTTCTTCCTGCAAGGTATATCATGTCAGCTAAACCAAATCAAAATAAACCAATGTACCTTAGTATAGCTCGGGGAGGATACCTTGTCTGCAAGATCAACAAATCAATGTGATACATGTATAACATAATCATGACAACATATAGAAACATAACACATAAGCATATAACCATGCAACCATCATTCTAGCTAGGGTCTAGTCATCAATGCATGACCTTATCAACAATGCACACCACGACCTCATGCATGACAAAAATCATTACATCACTGCACACTTGACCACATGCAAACATTAACATGCATAAGAAATGCATAACCAACCGCACACATGCATAAACACATGTAATCAAGCATAAACGAACAACATACAAGGATGTAACCAAGCATACAATAATGATACATGTAAGCAACATATCACAACATGTAACCAGTCATACACTCACGATGATACACTCTAGAATGACAACATCAACCTCCACATGACGACATCACTACAACCATGATCAACATCATGCAAATGCAACATGTACATGGAATGCAAGCGTAAGAGACACACATGCAACTGACATGCATGCATGCATGACTGATACAAAACCCATCCGGTCTGAGGGGTGAACCACACTCTGGTACCACTCTGTAACACCCTCCTCCCACATCTACCCAAGCAATCGACCAGTCAGAGTAAGCATGCGACTAGAGGCCACTATGATATGGGTTGACCTCCTAAGTCATGTTAAGGAAGTGGAACCAACGGAAACACGCCATACATACATTCAACATCAGGAATAGGACCCTCAGGAACCAATCCAACCTTTTTTCCAACTAGCCCCTAGGCCCCACTGAGATTTTGGACCACTTGACCTCTAGACGCTCTCATGTTATGGGCATGCCAGCGTCTAGGGACCTCTGGACGCTTTCATAGCCTTGCAAGCTAGCGTCCAGGGACTCTTTTTCGCAGTGATATGTCAACGTCCCTGGGATTTGAGCCACTTTTTCAGGCCCAGAGCCTAGGTCACTGCCCAGAATTGAATGACGTCTTCAGAACAATAAAATGACGAGGAAATGACAATATAAATGTAATCACTTGAATGAGACCTTGACTAGACCCCTACTAACCATGACAGGCATTTCGTCAAACATATCATGAATATGTAATCTATAGGTGTAAATAATAGATCTGAGCATAGGGGTCTGAGAATCACTAAGAGACATTGATGCCTCAACATATTAACTGTCATTTCATCCATTAGGTCATAGATAACATTGTTCATTCATTTACTAGTAAAAACATGATGATCACCATACGTAACTAATCATAAAACACATATATAACCAACATAATAGCAGTAGAAATACCAATGAAATCACAACCATATAAACCATTATAATACTCATAGAAATACAAGGAGAAATAACCTCATAATGATGATGCAAAATCCAAACCTGGGATGGGACGTCCAGGTTCCACCTGACCATAGAATGGTTGAGCCAAATCTCTCTTCAGCCATTCACCCTCGTGTCATATTCCAAGCATGAATGTGGGATCTCATAAAACACATCAATCCAAAACGATCCTGGGCTTCCAGAGGTCATCCACCTCAACCCATCAACCAACGATTCCACCTCACGGTCAGACATCACAAAACCATCATAAGATTGGTCTCTATCCAAGCCTTCTAGGGCTCTAGAGAATTTTTCCAGCTAAGGCTCCGGGACTAGTAACTCAACCCACAACTTTTACAGGGCTCCACAATGTTTGTCCAACCAAGGCTACGGGACTAGTGAATCAACCCAAGCTGTTACAGGGCTCCAGAGCGTGTGTCCAACCAAGGCTACGAGACTAGTAACTCAACCCAAGCTATTATAGGGCTCCAGAGCATTTGTCCAACCAAGGATCCAGGACTAATAACTCAACCCAAGCTAAGGAAACACGAGAACCAACCAAAACGAAACAATGAAAATAAACCCACAATCTCCATGGCCATCTAGGAAATGGCAAGGCTAGGAAATCCACTGTCAATCCTAACCATCCTCCATTCCAATGACATATCACAACCAATAAACCACATGCATATGTCATGCATGCCAAAACTAGTGAGGAAAACATGTATGCAACTCGGTACCTGCAAGAAAAATCCAATGTAATTGTTGATCCCAATGTCCCCTTGTGCTTTCTTCCTCTTCTTTTTCCTTCTTGCTCCAAGAATCCAAGTATGCCACACCCTCCAAGAGTGCTCCAAGAAAACTCTAATTATCCAAGAGTAGGAGAGAGAGAGAATAATGAGAGAGCTCCAAAACTGAACTGACAAAAGGTTACCAACTAATCCTCATAAGCCTTTTTATGAATGAGGCCTCTATTTTCTTCATTTTCCATTATTTTCCTTCATTTTCCTCCTCACATGCAACCTATGACCTTTCACCTCCCTTTTCTCCTATTTTCCTTTATTTTCATGAATAAATGTGCCAAAAATGCCATTTTGCCTTTCCAAAGCCTTAGCCATTGCCTTTGCCAATTTCCTTAGCCATTAATAACCAAATGAACACCCACACTAGGATGTCTTGCCCAACATTCAACTTGGAATAAGTGTCCCATCAACCATGGTTATTATTTTTCCTTTATTAACTTTTATTACATGGAATTTTTACCAGGGTTGTTATATTTTATACCGCTCTCCTAGCTAATAAATCCAGTTGGAGTGAAGCCATGAGAGTGGGGACGATCTGCACTATAGGATGTACTACTTTTTCGATGAATTAATAAAAGTTCTTTGACTGACCAAAAATTAAATACATATATAAATAAGTAAATATATATATATATATATATATATTATCTCTACCACAGGCAGTAGATATTGCATTGGGTTTTTGGGCATACCATATTAATTTAGTTTTAACATTATTAACATTGGAAATTAAAATTTGTGATACATTTGCGATGCCAAGTTTTTAAAATCATCTAGTATACTGTAGCTAAGAGAGACTGTGCTTTCTAATTTCTAAATTCTTAAATACATGTAAAAACAAAGTGCATTTTGGAGGAGGTGTGTATGTGTTGTTTTTTTTGTGTGTAAAGTTTGTCTTGATATTACTGCAGAGTGATAGGATACATTCTTTGGGATGATATGGCTGGTCTGCCCAGAGGGAAACCCGACCAGGCGTACATCCATATTTTCTTTAAATTATACACAATTAGCCTAAGAAGTCCATCCAACATGAAGAAAATTCTAGTCTCTCCTTCAAGTCTCTAACTTTGACGTAGCACATTCCAGATTCCATATTGGTACTAATGATAAACTGTCAGTCCAGGGTTTCCCACTCTTGAAGCATTAACAACTCAACAATTGGAAGAGAACATGAGAGCTCTCAAATCCTCCAACAGTTGGTGAGGTTTGATTTATGCATTAGGCCTCTCGAGGAAGTTTGATCTTTCCCTCGACATTGGCAGACAATCATTAGTTCCCCTTAGCGGATTTGGGATGCTCCTTGACCATTGAGTTCCCCAAAAAAGTGTATTCAAGGCCAATCCTCTATTTGCTAGGGAATCTGCCAACTTTTTCCCTTCATGCTTAATATGCAATAGAAGAGTTCCCTCTATTTGCGTTAGTGCCTTGACCACTCGCTCCATCCTGCATTCAAGCCTCCAACTATTGACAATTTTTTGAAGAGGAGTGCCAAATTGATTTTTTTTTGGATTGTGATGATGAGCTCTGAGTCCCCCTAGATTACAAGTTGGTTGAAGTGAAGTTGATTGGCTAATTTTAAACCTTGTTCTGATCCCCAGAGCTTCGCTGCATTGTTTGTAGTAACTCCTAATTTGTCCATATAAATATGCGAAATGGCTCCTTGCTCGTTCCTAAAGGCGCCTCCATAGCTAGTCGGGCCCTGGTTGCCCTTAGAAGCTCCATCAAAATTCATTTTAACAAAACCAAATGGCGATGGGGACTAATCAGCATGACTTGTCTTCCTTACCTGAGCTTGCTTGTTAGTTTTCCTTGTCTCTGAAGCCTTCAACCCAAGGTTGGATAAGATGCATTTTTCAGACTCAGCACACTCCCAATCCTTGGAATCCTAGAGGGTAAGATCAATTGTTTCATTCAACATCTGTAGATTTTGATCCCAAACTACTCCTGGCCCTCTGGAGGAGTCCTTGAAGATCATGTAGTTCCTTTCCTTCCAAAGGGACCAAAGGATAAAACCTGGCATCAAAGCCCAGGCCCTGTTTAAAATAGGAGTGGAGAAAGAAGGCGCTAGCCAATTGACAAGAAGCTCCTTAATTCCCACCCAACCTTGAGGAGGAATGCCAAAGGCATGGTGTAGAAGCATCCAAATTTATTTTTCGTAATCACAGTCAAGAAATAGATTATCATAATTCTCCTCTTTCAAGAAGTAGAGATGGAAAATCGAGGGTCCTATGAATCCTCGCTTCTGCAACCTATCCCAGGTGAGCGTTTTCTATTTGATCAACAACCAAAGGAATAGAGAAATTTTTGGCCAATGTTTGAGTTTCCACAAGTGCTTCCACTAATCGCTAGCCTCTGGGAGAATATTTCTGATTAACAGTTGGCTTGCTTCCTTAATGCTGAAGTTTCCTGAAGGTCGATATCCCCACCTGAGCACATCATTTCCCTCATGCAACTCAATGTTGCAATTGGTTAAATGTTTTGAGATCAATTTATAAGCCTCTGCGAGGTCTGATGATAGGAGGGGGGTGAAATCACTCCATTTTCTCTGGTGATAGGAGGGGGGTGAAATCACTCCATTTTCTCCACCCAGTGGGAGGGTCCTGCTCAGTGTAATAATCGCACAATGCTAGAGCTCCCCTATTGGTGAGATTATCTTTTAGAGAGTTTAGTTGGGCAAGAGAAGAGAGTTTTGGCCATTGGTTCTAGGAATCCTCCCAAAATATAGTTGATTTTCCATTGTGTGCCTCCCAGAAGTTGTGTTCTTTTACTAGAGTTCTGTTGTGACATGCTAAGTTCCAGATGTGCGATCCTAGCATTATATTGGAGAATCTAACTAATTGATTAGTAGTGATTTCAGGAGCATACTCGTTAGACCAATACTTCCCCCATTGAGAAGTTGGGCCTTTTATCCATCACACCAAATTTTGACAAAGAGCGTCTGACTCATAATTTGCGTATCTCTAAGGCCCAAGCCTTCGTAGTGTTTGGGCAAACATAACTTATCCCAGGCCACTAAGGCCCATTTTTTTCCCTTGTTGGGCCCTCCCCAAAGGAATGAACATTGGATGCTTCGGAGTTTGCTGAGAACCACCTTTGGAGCAGCCAAGGCGGAGAGCAAATAAGTGGGCATGGATTGCAAAAATGACTTCACAAGCATTAGCTTGCCTGCCAAATTGAGAGTCCTGAAGGTCCAAGAAGAGAGTTTCGATTCAAATTTTAGGATAAGGTTTTCCCATATCGAAAGTTTCAGGGGGTTGGAAGTTAAGGGAGCCCCCAGATAAGTAGAAGGTAGGGCACCTATTTTGAAGCCCATAAGGCAAGAAATATGGGTCCGCACTGCCACTGGGGTATTGAAAAAGAAAATTTGGGATTTGGTTCCATTGATAGAGGTGCCAGAGGCTAAAGAGAAGAGATCTAAAAGCTTTTTGAATTCTAGCGCTTCTTTAAGGGAGGGTTTTCCCATTAGCATTGTGTCATCTACAAATTGTTGATGGGTAGAACACACCGCATCAGAACCCATAGGGAGACCTCGAAGCTTACCAGAGGCTAAGGCTTGGTTGAGAGAC
Source organism: Pinus tabuliformis (assembly GCA_031772625.1). NCBI lineage: Eukaryota > Viridiplantae > Streptophyta > Pinopsida > Pinales > Pinaceae > Pinus > Pinus tabuliformis. Next base: position 425,899,133 of record CM062813.1, read on the forward strand.
CGACCTAGCCCTTCTGTAACTAAAAGGAAGATATAAGGAGAGATAGGATCCCCTTGCCGGATCCCTCTAGTGGGCAAGAAGGTGGGGGAGGGAGCACCATTTATAAGGATAGAGAAGAAGACCTTGGTTATTAGAGACATGACCCAGTGGATCCAAAACTCATTAAATCCAAAAGCAGAGAGAATATGATAGATAAATTGCCAACTGATTTTGTCGAATGCTTTCGACATGTCAAGTTTAATTAACATACCTAGTGTTTTTGTGGCCTTTAGAGTATGGAGATGCTCTTGAACCATAATTAAGTTGTCTAAGATCTGACGCCCCTCCACATATTCAATATGCTCTGGGGAAATTATGGTAGGCACGACCAACTTCAACGTATTAGCAATAATTTTAGAAATGATTTTATAGATTACATTACACATAGAAACTGGTCTATAATCTATTGGAGAGGTTGCTTTATGAGATTTAGGCATAAGAGAGATAAAGGTGGCATCGAATGCCAAGAGGAGAGAAGAGGTACAACGAGAGTTTTCCACAACTTGCCAGACATCATACCCCAAGATGTGCCAATAAGCCTGATAGAATTCAATTGTTAAGCCATCAGGGTCAGGTGCCTTGTTTTTTGGCATGATCATAACAATATCTTCTACTTCCCTGAAGGACACTTCGCGAGATAAGAGTGTGTTCTTCTCTTCCAACACCAATTTGGGGATATGCTGAAGAATTTGATTAATTGCAGCCCTTTTGTCATTAACCGATTCCGTAAGAAGAGTTTGGAAGTGATTGTGCATCGTTGCTGAGATTTCATCCTACTCTTCCAATATTTGCTGAGACTCATCTTGAATGAAATGGATCTTATTTTGCTGCCTATATTGTATCATAGATCTATGGAAGAATTTTTCATTTTTTTTCACCTTCTTGCAGCCATTTTATTCTAGATTTTTGCTTATACATAATTTCCTCCTGTTGTATCCTTTCCCCATGTTGTTGTGCTAATTCCTTTTCCTTTTCTTTAAGCTCTTCTGTACCTCCCTCTACTATCATTCTTGTTTCACCTATTCCATGTCGTTCTCAATATTCCTTTTTGCTTCTTGGATGTTCCCAAAGTCCACAATGTTCCAAGCTTTCAATTTTTGCTTGATGAATTTTAGCCTTTGTTGAAAGCGAAACATTATTCCTCCCTACAAGGCTAAAGAGTCTGTTATGAAACCAGCTCACCAAAAGATAGAAAAGATAGATCAACGACTTCAAAATCAGCCTCTTCAAGGGGGCAACCTCCTTTACATTACACAAATGAACAATTCTTGGATCATACAAATGAAAAGACCTCCTTTATATATATAGGAGTCTAAGAGGTCCCAATACAATCAAAACCTACATAAAAATAATATTGTAGGGGCACAACAATAACAATATTGGGCTTCTATGGGGAATAATAATAAAAACATGGGGACTATATGGGCACAATAATACAATAAGGGGGTTGCACTAATAACAATAAGGGGTTACACTAGTAGTATAGGGACCTAACATGCCTCTCTCCTTCAAAAAGTGTTGTCCTCAACACTTGATTAGTTATGGATGCTTTTGTATAAAATTATCATCTTCCCACGTGGAATCTTCAGCGAGTAAGTTCTTCCACTTGATGAGATACTCTAAAATTGATCGATTTCGTAGTTGTCGATTTCTTGTTTTTGTGACTGCTTCCCGTTCCAATATGATTTTTCCTTCCTTATCAAGTTTTGGCAATATTGTTTGAACTGGGATCTTCTCACCTATAACCTTCTTTAAGCATGAAACATGGAAAACTGGGTGCATGCGGGAAGATGTAGGAAGCTCCAATTTGTATCCCATAGTACCAATCTTTTGTAACACCTTGTACGGATCATAATACTTTGGTGATAATTTATTATCCTTCTTAGCTTGCTCGAGGGACATTTGTTTGTATGGTTGTAGTCGTAGAAATACCCAGTCACCTACATCAAAACTTCTTTTGTTGTGATGTTGATCTACCTGTTGTTTCATTCTATTTTGTGCCAAAGTGAGGTTATCCTTTAAGAGTTTGAGAACTTGTTGTTGATACTTGATGTGATCTTCCACTGCTTGAACCTTAGAATTTTATTTTAAAGATGATGTGATGGACGGTGGATGATATCCATAAAGTGTCATAAATGGGGTCATTTTTGCTGCAGTATGGAAGGAAGTATTATACCACCATTCACCCAGAGGCAACCACTTGACCCATTGTGTCTGTTTATCAACTACAAAGCAACGAAGATATCCTTCCAAACATTTGTTCACTATCTTAGTTTTCCCATCAGATTGAGGATGATAAGATGAACTATGAGCTAACTGAGTACCCAAATATTCCACCTCTTGTACTCCAAAGAAACATTTGGAGCTTTTTGCACATAATTGTTTCTCCTCCAATAGTTTGATCACCCTGTCAACACGTTGAACATGATCCTTCCAAGACTTGTTGTAGATTAGTATATCATCAAAAAATACTAACACAATTTTTCTAAGGAAGGGTTTGAAAATGGAATTCAACAAACCTTGAAATGTAGAAGTGCATTGGCAAGGCCAAAAGGCATGACCAAAAATTTACAATGACCCTCATGAGTTATAAATGTTGTTTTTGGAATGTCTTCAGTCTTCATTCTGATTTGATGATATCTTGAACAAAGATCCAACTTGGTGAAATAAATTGCTCCATGTAATTCATCCATCCTTCTTGTGTACCAATACCACTCGAGCAGAGAAAGAACTTTGACTAGGTTGAATTATACCAACCTCTAGCATTTCTGCAACCATACGTTCAATTTCACTCTTTTGGGCATATGGATATATGTAAGGCCTGACGTTTGAGGGAACATTTCCTGGAATCAAATGAATAGCATGATCATGATGATGAATAGGTGGGAGGCCTTTGGGAGTCTCAAATACCTTGGAATGATTGTCCAAAATGTTTTGGAGATCTAGAGAAATAGATGATTTCGATGTGGGAACCTCTAGTGAACATAATTGTGCAATTACGCCCTGTTGTTCTTTCTTTAGAAGATTTTTCATGCTGTTAGAGTTGATTATCCTTCTCGGTTTCCCTTCAATACCCCTTAATTCAACTTCCTTTCCCTCCCAAAAAAATTTCAAGTTAAGTTCTTGAAAATTAAAAGCTATCGTACCCAAAGATTGTAACCATTAGACTCCTAGTACAACATCTGCACCACCCGTAGGAATGGAAACCATTGGACTATTCAAGACATATTCTCCCATGGATAACTTGATATTATGGCACTTTCCAGAGCAATTTATGGTTCCTCCATTTTCAACCATTACTTGAAACTCTAGTGCTAGATATAGAAAGCAATTCAATTCCTTGGCTATCTTACAATGAATAAAATTATGGGTACTACACGAATTAATCAACACTATCACTTTTTTCTTCTTGATATGCCCTTCTATCTTGAGAACTTGAGAGTTTGAGGAGTGGTAATTCTTGTCAATGCATTACAAGATATGGTCAGATTCATTTTTTTATTTCTCTAGGATTGGTTCCTGGTGTATATCCTCTTCTTTTGACATTTCTTGTTCCTTTTCTTGCTCCTATTCCCCATTTATGTAAATTAATTTCTTCTCAGCACACTTATGACTTTTAGTGTATTTTCTATCACAATTGTAACAAAGCCCTTTTACTCTTTTTTATTCCAATTGTTGTGGTGTCAAACTTGTAGGTGGTGAAAAGGCTAGGAGAAACAACACTTCCATCTTTATAGTTGTGAGTGGTAGGCTTCCTTGTTGCCATAATTTTTCTTTCCATTTTTCTTGTCAATCTGAATGCCTTCTCCAATGAATCAGGTTCCCAAAGGCGAACCTCATGTTGGATGTTATCCTTTAAATTCCCTATGAACACATCAATCTTATGCTCCTCTGGAATATCTTTTACCCTTATATTCAATTTTTGGAAGTCCTCAATGTGCTCCATCATTGAACCCTTTTGTTTGAGATTTATCAATTGACTAAAAAAAGTGTTGTTTTTTGTATCCTCATAATGTTCTAGCATTTCTTCCATAAAAAGTGCCCAAGTGACAAATTGTTTGTGAGAGCAAAGCCATCGATACCATACAAACTGATTTGGTTCCAAATATAAAGTTGCAATGCGTACCTTTTGTGTTGTTTGCACATTATGGAGATAGAAATATTGCTCCATTTGTAGTATCCATGTTACGGGATCCTTGCCATAAAACTTCCTCAAATCGATCTTTGGAACATGGTGGGTCTTCAATCCAATGCTAGAGTCTATGAAATCATGATTAACATTTCTTTTGTTCTCATCATGAGTTTCCTTTACTACCCTTTCGCCATTAGTAAGAATTTCTTGTAGCAACTTTGTCAAATCTGTCTTCAAATCTTTCATGTTTCCTTTAATTTTTTCTTCTATACCATCCATCTTAGCTTCCACACCCTTTGAATTCCTTCAAACTAATTTTTCAACCAAACTTATGCAAACCTTTAAAAAAACTACACACCTTTTTTTCACTTTGTAGGAACTCGATATTGAATCTATTGTATCTCTGTAATTTCGGATCTCCAAGGTCTAAAATTGCGTCCTATGGTAGCCCTTTGAGTCCTCTTTCCAACCCCACAAGTCTGATCAAGATTATAGTCTCCAAGGAAGAGTTATGATAAATCTCCCATGATGACTTGATTATAGACTGGTCCACTAGAGCGAACTTGTATGAAGTTCCACGTGTCAATGTTTCGACCTTAGGACCTGAAACTCATAAAAAAAAAACTACAGACTGTCCTCTTTCTATAACTTCTTACGAAATTTCAATCTGACGCATTGAGAGAAATTTATGATGATTTTTCCCAGGTCACCTATTTGGGATGTAATTTGGGAGCCTGCAAAAACCCTAAATGTCTTGGACCATATATTTTTAAATATAGTGAAACAAGATCTGAACATCGGGCCTGAGCTTCATCAAGATTTCGACTCAAATGGGTTTTAATTTCAGAGTCCGAACCTTCGTAGAAAAAAAATTATAGCGAAAATTCCACGATGACCTGTTTGCGATGGAATTATGGAGCTTGCAAAAACCCTAACTTCCTTAGATCATATCTCCGAAAATATAGCAAGACAATATTTGAAAATTGGACCCGAGGTTTAGAACGATTTCATCTCAAATGGTTTTTTTTATCTTCTGAAACTTCGTATAGAAAAATTTATATCGAAAATTCCACGATGGTCTGTTTGGAGTAGTGAAACCCTAGAATCCAAAACTATGATACTAAATGTTATGGAACCAGCTTGCAAAAAGATAGAAAAGATAGATCAACGACTTCAAATCAGCCTCTTCGAGGGGACAACCTCCTTTACATTACACAAATTAACAATTCTTGGATGATACAAATGAAAAGACCTCCTTTCTATATATAAGAGTCTAAGGGGTCCCAATACAATGAGAGCCTACATAACAATAATATTGTAGGAGCACAACAATAACAATAGTGAGCTTCTATGGGGCATAATAATAACAAGATGGGGACTATATGGGCACAATAATATAATAAGGGGGTTGCACTAATAACAATAAGGGGTTACATTAGTAGTATAGGGACCTAATAGAGTCTAACCACCATTTTTCCATGTTTGAAGTAAATTTTGGATGCCAAAGCCAGAACGCTTCAAACCTGAAAGGTTTGTTGGGGGGAGTGCTGGACCATTTTAGCATAAGTCTAATGGGCTAGTGGTTAGAGCTGTGGCTAGGCAGAATGATTGCTTCTACACCCAAGTTTGTCAAATATAGGGATTATGATGCCAAGAAGTGGTCCAATCTATAGGCCACTTGATTTTCCCCTCCCCTTCGATTGTTCCAGGTATGGGAGCCATTTGGAGTAGGGATATCCACCAACTTGTGATCCTCTATAAAGGAGTTGAATTGAGTGGCTTCTTCATCGAGTCTTCTGACACCTCCCTTTCTTTTTCAGTCAGAGACCTGATCATGTTGAAGTCACCTCCCAAGATCCACTTTGCTTCTCCTATTAGTCAGGCCAAAGATTGCAAGTTGGCCAACAGATGCCTCTTATCTTGAGGCGCATTGGGGCCATATATATTTGAGATGTAAACTGCTTGGGAGGAGCCCACAGGCTTAAAAAGAGCAATAAGAATTCGGGGGAATGAAAACGAGTCCTTCAAAACCACCGTGGATGGATTCCAAAGGATGGCCAACCCACCTGATGCCCCCACTACACAATGACTTAAGAGTTCACAATTTTTCCAAAACGAGGTGTTTCAAAGTTGCATTTAGTTTCCCGCAGTAATATGATATCTGGCTTTTCTTGTTGGAGTTTATTTATGAGGAGCTTACTTTTGATTTTTCCATTGAGGCCCTGAATATTCCAAGAAATGATCTTCATCATTTGGGGGTGGGGTGAAAATGTGTATCAATGGGAGCTACCCTCCATGTATTAACAAGATATTCCCCTAGGTCTTGAAGATGTTGCCCATTTGATTTTCTGCCTTTTTTGTTTAAATCTTTCAGAACTACTACTTGATCCTGAGGAGCATTTCGTTTTATTCCTTGCAAGGAACTCATTGTATTGAGAGAGGAATCATTACCTTGATTGTTGACTCAGTTTAGCAGGAGATATTGATGTCTCATGTATGCCCTTGTGACCAGTTGCACTTGATCCTCTGGGAGAGAGTTTGGGTCCTTAGATTTCCAATCCTCTGCTATCTACTGAAAGTTTACTTCAAGCAGCTCCAGATCCAAGATGTCCTCTTCCTCCATTGGGGTTGGGGCTTCTGCATCTTTCATTGAGGTATCCTCCCCAACCTTGTGTTGGTGTTCTGTGATTGTTTTGCCTTTCTCATTAGTAGTTTCCCCCTTGGCTGCATCGTGTTTAGATTTATTCTCCTCCTTTGCTGGGGCTTGAGGGTTGTGCTCTCGGAGATTCTGGAGAATGCCAAATTGGTTCTTCTCTTGTTGTTCTTTTTCCTTGTTATTGCCTCCCCTTCTGCGTACTACTCTTTTCCTGTTATTAACTGGAGTAAACCATTATGAGGTTGCCGCTTGATCTGGGTGCAATTTTGCTTGTTTCTTCTGTTGTTCTAGGATGATCAAACAATCTTTATAAAGGTGGACATATTCATGGCATTATCTGCATTGGAAATGTATTTGTTCATAATCAATAGCCTGTTCCCAGATGATGTCTTCATAACTCAGTAAGATGCTTGCTGATAGAGGCTTAGTTAGATCCATGCAAACACAAAGATGTGCATATGAAGTGTAGCACCCTGCCTCAGTGGTTTCTGACAACATCATATGATCTCCGAATTTGTTTCCAATCCGAGCTAGAACCTTTGGATCCCAGTACTCCTGCGGCAATGAATATAAGCGAATCCACATTGGAAGGGTTGAGAAGTCTTCTTTCTCGGGGTTAAATCTAGGCACCCATGGTTTCAAGAAAAGACCTGCTACATTCATGAAGTAAGGGCCTCCTTGAAAGATTGCATCTTTGTCCTTTATGTCATTGAAAATGACTGTAAAAAACCCTTTTGGCCCAAGCTTGAGCTCTAGATCTCCCTTTACGCACCAATTTTTCCTTATCCAGTTTATTATAACCCTTTCTGAAGGCCATGACCCTACAAATTTTCCTATCAGGGCGTATTCCTTCATGTGCTCAACCGTAGCTCCAAGCTTTTCCACCGAGATTTCCAGAAGGGGTTTAACCTTAGCTGATGGCCTGCACGACCCATTTGACCCCTCAGTAAGTTTTCCATTCTTGTTAGCTTGGACTTGATCATCGACCTCCTTCTGCGCTGCATTCAGGAAAGAAGAGTTGGTGGACGCATCCTTCGCTGAGATGCCTGGCTATGGAACTGAACTATGGGTCGAAATGGGAGGAGGTTTTCCTGCTACAATGTTGCGAAAGGAGGGGCCATCGCCCCCCTGGGGTTGATCATTTCGAACTCCAAAGCTCTATAGTGCAACCATGTTGTCGGGGTTGCATAGCCAATCCAATAGCAATTTTTCTATCATCTTTTAAGAAGAAAAAATCAGTGTGTTTGTGTTGTTAGTTTAATCTGTTTGTTCCTATTTAAATAAGATTTAGTTAGGTTTCAAAATATGTTTAAGTTTTAAGATATATTAAGTTTTAAGATATATTAAGTTTTAAGATACATTTGTGATAGTTTTTAAAATCATCTAATATAATGTAGCTAAGAGAGATTGTACTTTTTAATTTCCCAAGTGCATTTTATTTTATCACTGGTTCTTGACAAGAGTCGAGATATCATAGTGATTGATTGACTTTTCAATTCTCATTAGTTTAGATTAACCAATAATTTATATTAGTATTTAATTTAAATTTGAATTTATTATAATATTTATCAATTTAAGATATAATTTCAGATTTTCAAAAATTGCAAAGTTGAATGATTTTGTCTAATCATTAAACAAAATTTACATATAAATTTCTACTTTATAATTACATCATAACATATTTGAGAAAATAAACATGAATAATAACATAATTATTTATAAAAACAATAAATTTAAATAATATATATGTAAAGTTTTATTTTATACGATATTTATTAATAAAAGATAAGTTTCACTCATTTTTAGAACCATCTACATACAAATTAGGTTTTCTTCCCTTTGTTTATACATATAAAAAAATTATATGAGAAAAATACAAATATTAAATTTTACTTCACATGCTTCTTTATATGACTTATTACGTATTAACCTTTTTTTCTAACACTTTGACATTATTTCTTTAAACAAGTGGAATCTTTTAACGCGAAAAAATGAATCTAAAAATAAAAAATACATATAAACTTGTTTTCTATTCGCTATTAGATACTAAAGTCATTGTAGATGCATTTGAAACATTATTAAATCAAACTTACAATACAAAGTTTCCCATTATTTTAAATATATTACCTATATACTACCTACTATGTAACAGTGGTTTAATATTTAATTTTTCCATAAAATTATATAAATTCTATTAAAAAAATTAACCTATAAACTAATTAAAATAAAAAACAATTGACGTGGGATCCAGGAGTATGCTTAGGTAATTATAATAAAACCAAATCTTCAATCCCAGCGCTAGAAGAAGAAGAAATTATTTTAACGTCCACGAGGCTAAAGATAGCCTATGGGATAGATTGCTTCTTCATCTGTTTGATGTATTCGGCCCTTTTTCTGTGAAGCTTCAAAATAAATGCTCCCAGCTTCTCCACAAACCCCTCGCTAAATAGATTATCCCAAGAGCTAGCTACCAACATATCTGCATAATTTTCTCTGTTGTCTTTGAAGGCCTCACATTCTAAAATGAAATGTTTTTCTGTTTCCACTTTTCCAGAAGAACAAAAAATGCATACTCTTTCCTCCCACACTTCTTTTGGCATTTTCTAGCGCCCTGTTTCACAACGGAGTTGATGAGAATTAGTCCTTAACTGGGCAATAAGAATTTTGGCTCTCCAAGAGATATTGGCCTCTATGTATGCTTTTGCTTGATGACTATGAGTGGGATTAAACACTTCAATATAGTACTTTTTCTTTCTTCCTAGCTCCTTATCCCAAGTAAGCTTGTGGAACTTTTCCATAACAAAAGCTTTTATCTCTTTGTTGTTTATGGGACACACATTCAAGCAAATACCCCATTTACTAAACCATTTGTTATTTTGTTGCACCCAAGTATTTTTTCTCTTGCACAATCTGTCATTAGAGACAACCTTAGGCCATCTACCCTCTTCCATTTGCTCAATTTTTTTTAAATACCTTATGACTCGCACCATAGCAATTGTTACAATAGGAGCAGTTCCTGTTTCACTTAACAATATAGCATAAGGAACTGCACTTTTATCTTGAATTTTTTTGTAATCAAACACTTTTGAATTTTCTCAATTTGTCTCCACTGCATGTTGGATGTACTGCTGGCCCATAGTTCACAACCATAGAGAATCACCAGAATCACTAGAAGCCCAAAAAGAGTTTGAGTGGTTTTCCAGTTCCATAAATCTGTCTCTTTACACCTATTTTGAAAGCATAAAATGATTTCCAACCCCCCAAAGTTCTTTTCTTTCTACAACCATTCTTGCTTAAATTTTTGTTGAAGTCAATTCCGAGATATTTGTAATTCGCAACTTCTTCTAGAATGTTGCCTTCAAAGTAGAACTTATGTTGGTTATGTTTTCCTTTTTTAGAGAAAACCACTATTTTCGTTCGCTGATACCGACTTGCATCCCCACACTTCTACAAAAATGCTCAAGGAATAGTAAGTGCTCTTGCAAACCAATAGCCGATTTAGCAAGCAAAATAAGGTCATCTGCATACAAAAGAAGCCTTATAACAAACTTGCCCAAATAGACACTGTCACCCCCTTGCGAATTTAACCACTCCTCAAACTTGTCGATATATAAACTAAAAAGGGTAGGAGACAGTGGGAAACCTTGCTTGACCCCGATATTGCTTCTGAAACTTTCAGAAATGCCTACTAAAGTTCTAATTTTGACTTTCACCTCTTCATACAACCTATGCACAACTGCCTCCATTATGTGCCAAAGCTTATCCCTAGGAACCGAGTCAAATGCTTTTATGAAATCAACAAAGCAACAAAAGACATTTTCCTTTTTCTCCAAAACCTTTTCAATGATGTGCCTTAAAGTTATACAATGATCAACTGTGGAATGTTTAGGTCTAAAACCTGGTTGCCTTTTAGCACGCTTATCTCTTTCTTCTGCCCATTTGCTAATTTTGTTTTCTAACATGCTTCCAAATAGCTTTGCAAACAAAGGGTGTATCTTGATGGTCCTATAATTGGAGGGATTATTGACGTCACCGCTCTTGAAAAGAGGTATTGCCAAATTAGTTGTCCAATCTGTGGGGAGCCCCTGTTGTATGTTGTTGAAAACTTTTGTAATGTGAGGTGCAAGAATTTTTGAGCCCCACTGTAGATATTCTGCTTGGAATTCAACTAAGTCTTTTGCTTTTCCAACACCCAACTTCTTGATGCCCATCTCTACCTCTTGCACCGTGAAGAATTTAATATCAGTATTGACCAAGGGGGGAGGGTCACCCTTGGGAACTTGCTCATAGAGTTGTTTTGTATAGTCAAACCATTTAGAAGTTGTAATACTATTTCTAGTTTGTATCTTTTTCGGTTGGAGCTCCTTCCAAAATAATTTGGGATTATTTTGCCCAAGGAGGATTAGTTCTACCCTCCTTGAAACCATGAAATCGGTCTTTTTCTTGCTTAATAACTGCTTGTAAGCTTTGAGCTTTATGTTATCCTTGTTTGACTCTTTCCACATTCTCCTTGCCTTTTTGCATTCCTTGTCAAACCAAGCATTAACCGGAAAGCAATTTGTTTCAGACTTCTTAATTTTTGCTCTTTTGCACTTTGCAAGTGCGCATTGAATTAAATGTGTTAATTCATGACTATGAAGGTTGTGAATTGTGATTTTCTCTTTCTCAAAGAGCCTCTCTAGCGTCATTTTGAATGTATTACAATTTTTTGGAGTCAAAAGAATTATGCCCTGTGGGAGGTTTTGTTGGACATGCTGAATTTTTTACTCTAATTGTTTCTTTCCAGTCCAAGAGAAACATAAATAAATTGGCTTGTGATATGATTTTAAGTCCCACAGCTGATCTCCAATCAAGACTTCCTCCATTTTCTCACACAAATCATGCGAGAAAATTACATAATCTACTACACTTGCTCCATTGTAAGTATTGCAAGTGAAATTACCGGACTTTGCCCATCTAATCAAGCCATTACAAATGACTAAATCAAAGGCCCCACATAGAGTAAGAAATTGTTCACCAAAAAGATTGCAGCCCTTGTCCTCTGAAATTCTTTCCCACTGATGATTACTCTCTTCTATAAGCCAAATAGGGTCGCAATCATCTTTACAACAAAGAATGCTAGCTTGCTCACTTGCAGTCCTAGCATTGAAATCACCCACTATAAGGACTTCACCTAGCTGCAAATAAGTTGCAATATCCACTTTTAAGGCCGCAAATGGATCTCTGTGATCAAGCCCTCTACTTTTGTAGATTTTTGAAACTTGCGGCACAAAATAACATGCTGCGATTCTGATGTGGTTTCCATTTTCTGATATTTTAAACCAAATGAATTGCTTATTTGAGTCTTCTTTTTCTAACTGAATGAGACAACCTTATTTTTGCCTTACTAAAACCATAATACCCCTGTTCCCTTTGCCATTCCCTGCTGCCTTGTTCCACACTGCCATCTTCTAGTATCCTTCAAACAAAGGTGTCTTGCACCCTTCATGCTCATGTGTTTCTATGAGGAAATTATGTCTCAATCTTCCGCAATAGGCCCTAACCTAGGTCCTCGTCTCCATGGTTAACATCTGCAGTTTCAACAAACCAATCTTAAGGAAACATGGGTATGACTTGATTGCTATTTATTTTGACATGCAAGACTCACATTTGAGTCTTTGTCCCTGCTTTCCCATACTGACCTTGCTTCATGATTTCCTGTTGAAGAGTTTGTTGCATCTTCTTTATTACTATCTTGCTGCTCTGTTTTGGAAGGAGGTCCAAATCATGCTATCACAACGTTGCCTTTATAAATCCATGCTCTCTTGCCTTCATCTCTTGCTGTCCTAACCTTTAATATTTCCCTCCTTCTTTCATCCTGTTGTTTTACAGTAAATATTCTTCTAGGAAAAAACGAGAACCCCTCAAGAGATGTTTCTTACTTAAAATGATATATTTATCACACAAGATAGGCATGATGACTTTTATGGAATTGATTCTCTCCCCGTTAAACTTACCCACCCTCCATGCTTGGCATATTTGTCTTTGCCATAGCAACTTGTCTTTCAAGAAGTGTCTTGCAAGGTTAAAAGTACATTCATTTTTCCCATAGTCTTTCACCCCTTTAATAATTATGTTTGCTGCCCTATTTTGTCTTTCCTTGCCTTTTCTATCTTGCATGTTGTCAACCTGAATGTTTGTTTCTCCTTCCTTATTAGCAGAATTGCTAATACCTTGAGCCCAAGTTTTGGAAACTTTGCTGGAATGTCATTTCCTTTCTTCTCTTGCTTTTTCTTCACGGTTGTCTATTTGGGCAATCATTTTCCCTTTATCCTAAGATGATTTCACATTCACCACCTTTGTACTTTCCACTACAGATTTCTTTATGTTTTGCACATCCACCTTCATGTGTCGCCATTCTGTCTTCCCTATGAGAAGAGCTTCCTGTAGCAATGCCACTTGTTCTTTTGAAACTTTATGTGCATTATAATAACTTTTTGAGGGAGGACAATCTTGAAGATTGATATTATGTAGGAATATAACCCTGAAAGATGATTTTATAAACTTGTAAATATGTTGCAAGGTTGGAGTAGCGATTGCGGAGACAATATACACTCTGCCTACACACATAAATGTAACAAGCTGGGAGATGGCGAAGGGGACGACGGTTGCTTCCTGCTTTGCTATGCGCTAACCAATGGTGCCAATCGGGCAGTCAGGCAAAGGTAATTTTTCAACTCCACTATTGCAATAAATAATGAACATACCAAATTATTAATTGATCCTATTGGGTTGTACTGTACTGATCAGTTTCGTAAATCTATCTATAACAAAGGCCTGGATTCTTTCTCCAAATTTCATGTGATATAGAAGGTAGAGTTGGCAGTGTGAAATGGAAGATTACACAGATGAAGGAGATTTTTGGGTGTGATAGCCCCAACATTCTGGATGTATAAGATATTAGCATGATCGGTAGGGCCCTGTGCATTCTTTCTTACTAATAATAAGAAAGTTAATAAGGTTGCTTGGTTAGCTGGAAAAGAGTATTTCAAAATCATCAAGGTTCAAGTCTCTTGTTTTACGCCTTGTGGCCTGTCTTACCTGGGTGAGCAGGGAGTTTTAAGTGGTTGGGGTCAGGGTCAAGTCCCGGAGACTTTGGCAGAATAGATACCCCAGGGTCATAGCAGAAGAGATCTTTCTAGAACGTTGGAAATTGTTCACATTGCGTCGTAATACTCCTGAGTCCTGAGAAAAGACGTGCCTACCATAGTGATAATATGAAGCATCTTCTTAAAAAAAAAAAAAAACCAGTTAAAAACATTTCTCTTCTTCTTGAAACTCCTTCCATTAAGGCGGGGTAAACCACAACGAGAATAGAACCATACTTAACATTCTGTCCACCATAGTAGTGGACCAACACCCACAATTGGAATTGGCCATTGTTAAAATGGCATTTTGTTTCTTTTTAAATTCGTAAGTGATCTGGACAATGGTTGCTGCCTTTTTGAAATAGGATGTGAGGGGAGTTAATGTGGGTTCCTGTGACGATGAGTTGTCATCGAATTAGGAAACGAGTGATAACGATTAGGGTAATTTCAACCACATTTCAACTTTGAATGGAACATAAGTAAAAAACCCTTATATGAAATGGGTGGCGTTGGGAGAAACTGCAAGGTTGTGTAAGGTGATCAAGCATTGAAGGGTCTGCATAAGGGGAATGATGCCAGTGAGAATCTTGGCTAGCCTCCTTTGATTATTTTAGATGATCCTTTATACATTTTTCAGGAGGAAAGAACGAAAGTGATCAGGGGCTTTTGCATCATTCATGGTATTCTTGCTACTAAAAATATATTGAAACCCGGGTCAGAAACTTCTAGTTCAAGCAAGGTATCATGCTTCAGTTCTTTGATCTAATGGGGAATCTCTTGTCCACTCTAAGTCTTCTACTTCAAGTTTTCAGCTGGGGAAAATAATTCGTTCACGAAGGATTTATGGTTTGTAGTGAACTAGGGCAATTTTCTAGGGCTTCCATCATTCTTTCATGTCAGCAGTATTGTAGGCTAATGTAGATAAAATTCCCAATAAACAATGCTATTCAATAAACTATTCAGTGCAAGCTGTAAATTTGTCATTTAACCAATCAACTCGATACAACCCAATTCCAACAGTCCAGCACGAATCCCTTTATTTATCCAACATTTCAACAATGACAGACTAATACATGAATGGGTAATTACAGTTCTAAAATCCACAGTAAATAATATTATCCAATCAACAACCGAAAATCCCAAGCACAGTATTGTATTCAGCAACAGTTCTAACACTTCAACAGAATTTGACTAGTAGGCAAGATTCAAGTGACCCGAACCCTATCATCCTAATCCATAACCTGTGATTCCTTATAGAAGAGATATCCGAGTGGATGCAGGATGAAGCCCTAACTCTGGTTACAGAGGGCTGGCAATCAAACTCTGCCCCTAAATCGACCTCCGAATTAACTCAGTAACTCCTCTGAATTAGCCCAGTAACTCCTCTGATTTAGCCACAGTGCTAATGTGATTGCTTCACGCAATATCAATCTATTACAGGCTTCATCTGTCTCTTCACTGACCTCAGAAAATTGATCCTCGTCCAGGCTCAGGAAACCCTCGGATTAATGCTGAAGGATTCTCGTTGTCCACCAAAAATAGGGCAGCTGTACCAACCTGAAATTTTCAGCCCTGTGGCCCTTGCAGTCTCTGCGACTTCAGAAATCCGTCTACTACAGAACTCGTCTTTTTTTGCCACAAGACAACTTCAGATATTTGCGGGCTGCTTCAGGAAGATTTTTGGTGGCCTCAGGAGTTTTGACTGTTGTCTGTCTTTCAGGAATTTTTGGCTGACCAGAATTTCGTTCTTGCCCAGAAAACTCCGGCCTGCATCAGAAGGTAACCTCCTGTTGTCTTAAACGAATGATCTCACCTTGGAAGTGAATGTGGCTCCCTTGCTTAAACCTTCAAACCTTTGATAATCTGAGACAGAAGTATCCCTTGCTTGCCAGAACAGAAGACAGAAAGATAAAAGAGAAAATTAAGTTTATCAACTAGGGTGGAATCTTTCACCACCGAAATTGATAGGAGAAAAAGGGTCTTAAAACCCTCAGAGCCTCAGGCTCAAAGAAAAACAGAGAGAAAATGATTCGATCTATTGATGATCCAAATGAATTCAACCCTTTTGTATTTATAGTTTTCTTTGAAGAGATTTTCTCCTTTGTTAACTGGGTGAAATTCACATCAAACCCAAATTTTGGATTTCTTTGCCCAGCTGCCCCAAAACTTGCCCAAACATTGGTATTTTGGGGTTTTCCCCTTTATCAAGGACTATAGCCTCCGGGGATGGATAGGCTACTTCATCTCCTGAGCAATTAACTTTTTGGGAACATTACAAGGTTCCTCCCCTAAAACCTATTTTCAAGCTTAAGGATTTAAAAATTCATGGTTCAGAAGGGGAATTGGTTTCAATAAAAGAGAAAGACACTCTTATGAACACCTTTGGCAATCCTCCATTGGATCTAAGAATAAAAAGGAAAATTCAGTATATGTCAGTTTGTTTGTGATAGGCTTACTAGATTGAAAGCTCAGACATTTATTGTCAAAGCGTATGGGGCTGTGTTTTGTTAATGGTTCGAAAGGTTCTTTGAGTATATAATGGAAATAACAAATTGTAATATCAGGGGCTTAGAACACTTGATAGAAAGATAATGGTAAAATTTTGATGTGCCAGACTAGAAAGATAATGGTAAAATTTTGATGTGCCAGACTTGGATCTTCTTTTGCTCCAAGAAGTCAAGGCCATTGGATTTAAATTGAAAACTATTACTTGATTATATTTGGAAGAATGGAACCAATATATCTTGATCTCTTTTAACTTGACTTCTTTTATGCTCTCTTTAGGTGCTTCTCTATAACGGGTTACTTTTAGGCCCCATGTTTCAATGTGGGTGGTTGTTCATGCCTGTACCCCTAAGTTGTGCTCGAAAAGGAAAAGGGGGAGAGACACTTCCATTTCAAGGACAACTTCTCTTTATGCTATCCGTATAAGCATTACTTGAAAGCTCTCTTTATGTCATCCATATAAGCATTACTTGAAAGCTCTCTTTATGTCATCCCTATAAGCATTACTTGAAAGCGAAGGAACCACAATGTATTAAGCTAGAGGGCGAGAAACTTACATTCCAAGGAGAAGTTCTCTTTATGCTATCCCTATAAGCATTACTTGAAAGCTCTCTTTATGCCATCCCAATAAGCATTACTTGAAAGCCTTGAGCCATTATTTTGTTACGTCAGAGTTCTTCCTATGGAGTTATGATTCACTCTTTATCTAAAGCATAGAAGTTGCTCAACATGTCGGGGGCAATGTTCTAGATATGGCCTTGATTTTGGTCCCTTTTTCTCTGCCATAGACCTTATTCAATTCATAAAACGGATGTCTCCTTGCTTAAAACTTGATTAATCCCTAGGAGAGACAAGGGGGCAGATTGTCAAAGATCTAAGAGCCTGTAATGGTCTGGACAAATTCAGGAAACAGATGCACAAGGAGGCAATTAAAAAAACATGAACAATCCCTATTTCTATCAACTGCAATGAAAGTCTGCCAACAGATCTCTGTAAAGGCAGATGCTTCTGAATAGGAGCATGGTAAAACTATAAGACTTCAAATTTCCAAACCATCCCAATAAATCTCTATGCTATCCTTCTTATAATAAATAGGTCCAGTTGTAGTATGGAAACTATGTCAATTCATTTCTACAAGAAAACGATTTGGTTCACAGAAAATGAAATGATGTATGTCAGTTGTTGTTGCATTGATAGGTTGCATGGATTTGGTGAATCATGTCTGGCTTGGGTTGTTCTTTGGGCTGACTGTGTAGTGGGTAGTGTGCTCATTATTTACCCCCTTGGAAATCAATGGATCCCATTGCTTCAGGGCATAGGTGAGGAAACTAGATTCTCAATTGCTCAAGGGTGTACCACTTAGTTTGATGCAGGTATTGTTGGGCTTGCCGCTTGAACAATTATGAACCAAGGAATTTCTTCTTGCTGAGAATAATTGAACTATTAGTGGATGATTTGATCATTCAGAGCTGATGATCCCAAAATGAGATTGATCCTATGTTATATTGGACAATGGATTAGTATTACTTCCATATTCTTAAATAGGACATTGCATTGTTTCACTGTTGTGTCAAGCTGTAGTTGATGCTGAACATCTCTTTCTCATTTTTGTTGAAAAGAGACATCTCTAGTGGACACCAATTTCCTTGCTAGTTTCACTATTAGGAGATCAAACTTCTG
Organism: Pinus tabuliformis; assembly: GCA_031772625.1. Lineage (NCBI taxonomy): Eukaryota > Viridiplantae > Streptophyta > Pinopsida > Pinales > Pinaceae > Pinus > Pinus tabuliformis. Next base: position 425,917,272 of record CM062813.1, read on the forward strand.
CAAATGTGCCATTATCTTCTTCACCTACATGAGTTGCATCCTTTGGAATGCGATGATTCCATGGCAGTGTATGCACAACCTGCAACTTGTACATGCCATTTATGAGTCATGACATCTAGGCTCATACTTTCCATGTCGATCCTAGATGTAGGGTCTTCCAAGGATGACATCACATACCTCCAATGGTCATGTTGCTGCAAAATCTTGCACCTTGTTGCAAAGCCTTTACCAATATAGGAACACGCGCAAAAGACAAGCATGTCACCACTGTCACCTCAGCAACTACCCCTCTTCTATTATATTGGTGACAACTAGCCTCCACAAGGGAGGCTCCCCGGTAGGACTCATGTTAAAATTTGCAACTAGGGCCAAACTCCATGTGGGTCATCTTATTGGCAGCTGATATTTTTCTTAGATCCCTCTCATTGAGAGGTGTAGGATTGATCTAAAGATCATCCGATTCCGATAAGTATTCATGGAGATATGAATTTATTAGTGTTATGGGACAATTCGTCAAGGTCGGCCAACAACCAAATAAACCCCACTTGTGCTCAACGTTTTAGTATAAATAGAGGTGGCCTTCAAGTCATTTAAACACACACTTGGGATCTCTTCCCCTCTACTTCTCTTTGGGTTTTAGTAGGAGGAGAGATCCTAAGGGATAGCACTGCCCTAATCTAGAGGGAGTGCCCTAGGCTCTACGCTGCCCTAACGCAGTCCTATGGAGAGGCCCTATGTTGCCCTAACGCAGCCCTATGGAGAGACCCTACGCTGCCCTATGGAGAGGCCCTACGCTGCCCTAACGCAGCCCTATGGAGAGGCCCTACACTGCCCTATGGAGAAGCCCTACACTGCCCTATGGAGAAAGCCTATACGCTGTCCTAAGGGTGGTATGGATATACCCTAGCCGCAATAGGCTAGAAGAGAACAACAAGGAGTTAGGAGGCTATTCCAAGAGGCCGAGGAGATGTTGAAGAGGGCTGCAGCCCATATCTTGAGGTTGAGAGGCAGGGGGAATGTTTTGGGGTGGTTAGGTGAAGGAATATCCCTTATAAGGGTTGTCGCAACTAAGGGACAGCTTGCTGTAGCAAGCCGCAGTAGATAAGAGGAGGCCGAAGGGTGGAATAGGGGTTGGAATAGCCGAGCATTGCAGCCAAGGCTTTCCTCCCCTCTTAGAAAGGCAGCTGTAGTTGTGGAGGGCTATTCTGGTCACATTTTGAAGGCTGTTAGGACCGCTGTTAGAATGCCGTAACCAGTAATGCAATGCAGTAAATAGAGGAGCCCCAAAACGATGATGATGACACATTGAAGCAGCATGATGATGGAAGCAGCAATGATGATGGTATATTGCAACAACATGTTGATGTATGCTGCAGCATGATGGGTATAGTGATGAAATGTATCATAGCATAATGAGGGGCAACACAATGGTGAGGTGTAGTAGTATGATATAGCAAATTCATGGTGCTGCAAGTATAGCATGCAATGGTATGGTACAACAGCATGCAAGGGACAACAAACTAACATTGGGACAGTTGTATGGTACTTAGCAACAAGTACACCAAGCATGCAATGGTACAACAACATGCAAGGGACAACAAACTAACATTGGGACAGTTGTATGGTACTTAGCAACAAGTACACCAAGCATGCAATGGTACAACAAGCATGCAAGGGACAATAAGCAAGCAATGGGATAACAAACATGGACAACTTGGTTCAACCATGACACATGGGATAACAGTACAACATTAGGTGCAACAGTGATGAGGTCCAGCATTGTGATGATGGGTGCAGCATGGTGTAGCACAGTGAGGTGCAGCATGATGATAGGTGAAGGAGTCACCTTGGAGAATCAGTTGAAGCAACATGTCTTCAACTGATCTCATGTATCATCTTCTTAGAGATGATCTATGCTCTCATCTAGATAAGTCAAAGTGTTGACTTCAGTTGTAAATGTACTCTCTCTCTCTCTCTCCGCTGAACTATTGAAGAACATATAAGAAGAATTGATCAAGGGTTTCCCCACATTGGGGTTTGTCCCTGGCTAGCGCCACATCTTGTGTCCTCTTGTCTTGGCTTGTCTTCTGCGATTTATATTTATGTTCTATCTGCAATTTACTTTAATGCTGATGTGATTGCTAATCTGGAAAAGATATTGAGCTAACTATGAAAATTGAAATAAATTGCTCTAGCATAGAACATACCTAAAATTAACAACTCAGGGATCAAATAATGCTAGAAAGGCTAAAGCTAAGTGGCCCCCAAGGATCCTACAAACTAACTCACCAATTCCTATGCTTGTAAAGGGTAGGGTTAGGTGGAGATTGAGTGTAATGCAAACAATTTGGTTCATAGTGTCTATGGGTCAATCCTAATGTTTCCTGGACCTTGGGAGTCTGAAATAGAGTCCTAGAACACACCCAATGCATACAAAACACAAGGCTGCTATAAATTAGGGCAAAATCTGCAATTTATGACAGCAAATAAAAATTAATTACAATAGCAAATCTAACCATTCAAATTGCATGAAAAGTACATGAAATGAACGATTAGAAAGTTAGAAACTTAGGAAATAAAATTCAACAACTTTGCACAGTTCAATTAGCCAATAGTTACACAAAATATTGATGCCATCCTTAATAAATTGCAGAACAAAGGCATGAAAAACAATGATTTTGCTTCTCCAGTGCACATGAAATCGATTAATCATTATACACAATAGGAAATCATTAAAGAGCCTTATTTAGCTAATAGAACACATTCAAGATGAAAATTATCCCCAATATCAAGGCAACAAAATAAAAAGATGCATTTTAAACAAACTAAGGTTTATTGAGTTGAGCATAAAATGAACACCTATCCACTAGATGAAGAGATACTAGTGCCTTATCCACATAGGGCAATGGAGTCTAGGATTCAAACTAAACTTTGGACCATCTAAAAGGGGAAAACCTAATTCCAACTTACCAAGGCAAATTAGCCTACTTGCCATAGGGCTTAAATTAGGATTCTCAATTCTCTAGAAAATCAAGGGAGAAGTTAACCTACTCTTCCCCTCAATTCTTTTTTTTGGTAACAAAGATTTATCATTTCATTAGATCCAGACAAAATTATACATTGCAGCCCACTGGCGAAACTAGACTAGTGGATGTGCCATAGTTTCTTAATCATCCAAAATACTTTAAGTTCATAGAGGGTTGAAAGTAAAAAACTACTATCTTGTGGCCTCAGGCTAGCCAAAACAACAGTAGGCTTAAAACTAGTAAACCATATAGAAAAGTAACAGTAAAAGAGAGTACCGAATGTATCATCCAGATTTGGGAGAGTCTGACTCTTCAACTGCGATCATTTCTTCATTGCTTTCTGGCGAGCAACTTAGATATGGAGGAATGCTCAGGTGGGCCTTGATATGCTCCATCTGTCGATCTAGTCCTAAGGAAATGAGTTAAATTTCATCCAGTATGAGTAGAATTTCCTCCCTTGCTACGTTCCGGTCCACAAGAACTCATCCCATGAGCATCCTGAGATGCAAGTAGATGTCAATGGCATGCATGTAGTGATTTAACCTTCCTCGAGTATGTCCAACATCTAGAATCCAATCGAGAAATTCCCCAGTGACCTCTATGTCCAATAGACAGCCTCTTTCGCCACTGATATTTTTGGCAGCCTGTGCAATTTCCTTCTAAAGCGGTGTTAGTGTGTTTTCCTTGTATCTTCTTTTTGAGGTTTCAGCTCTTTGTTGGGCCCAAGTACGCCCCATTTTGTTGCAATACGCTGCCCCATGTCTCACCTTGGCTTGCTGTCTGGGCATGTTGCTGCTCAAATTATAACCTGTGACTAAGGTGGTTGGTGAAGCGAGGGTGGTCAAAAGGAAAGAGGGGATTGAGGAGAAAGGTTTGTGCCTTTTTTCTGGTTTAAACCATGAAACCAAAATTCTCCAAAACCTGCGTGAAAAGGGGACGTTTGAGGCCTTGGGGAACACTACCTGAAATGTGGAGGTGAGGGAAGGGGATAACAGAGTGAGAACAAGAGGGAAACAACGAGGAAGTCAATATGGAAGGGATAACAATTAACTGCAAGAAAAGCCATAAGAGAATTGATGACTTGAGATACTCATAATAGAAACAGCTAGACCTAGTGTGCACCTGCAAAGGGGTCTGAGATTTTATAACAAAGGTCCCCCAAACCATGAGAGTTGCAAGTGGAAACCAGCAACCATGAGTGCCCATCTGCCATGTTTGATGTGAGGTCTAGTCATGCAAATGCGTAATGTCTTCTTCCAATTGATTGATTAAAGGGGGACAAATAGCCTATCCAACCCCATAGGCTATAGTCTTGATAAAGGGGTGAAACCTAATTTTTCCAATGTTGGGGCAACATTGTGTAAATGTTAGGTTGGTTGGGGCAAAAAACCCAAAATTGTTGGTTGCATCCACAACTCCTCACATTTGGAAGCCCATGAAGAAATTTGTAAATAGAGGAGAGTTGGAGAGCTGTGGCTTTTAGGGTTTTAAGACCCCTTTTCCTCTAGTAATTCCGGTGGTGAAAGATTCCACCCTAGTTAGTAAAATTCTCTTACCTTTTATGTTATGGTCTGGAAATCGTTGGATTCAATTATTTGAAAAAACAACAGAATTCGTGGCATTTCTAAGGAATAAATTCGGTGGTTTCCTGAGGCAAAATTTGGACATCGCTGAGGACAATTTCAGTGGTTTTTTGGGCAGACGATAGTGTTTAAGTAATCTAGATTGCAGGGTTGCATCTATAGTCTTGGCATTCTAAGGCAAGTTCAGTGGCCAGTTTAAGTCAGTTTCGTAGGTTCCGAGATTTGCTCTATTCAGGAGGTTTGACCCTCCACAGGGAGACACAATTCTGAGATAGCGAAGATAACAGTAAGAAGATATGTTTGTTTAGAGTTGACATTCGGTCCTCCTAGGTTATACACTATTACAGGAAGTCTTGAGCTGCAGACAGCGGAGCTTATGGTCCTCTCTGTTAGCAAACTTTCAGTTTCTGTAGAATAATAAGGCAAATAAGTTCCTAGTTGAATTCTGTCAAATTATTGATTGGTTTAGCTACACTTGCTAAGTTGCTACAATATTGTATTTGCTGTATATAGCTCTAATTAATTGGACAATCAGTCTTGTTTGTGGTGGAATTGAAAATATCATACTGCTATTATTCCTACATGTCTAGTGTAGCTGTTAAATAATTTGTTTATGATGTGAAGGAATATCTGCTATCATATAAGTGCATGAATATCTATTGCTTTTCTATTGGAAGCTTTAACCTGAATAGGAAAACCTAAGGGCAAAAATTGCCCTAGGTCACTACAGCAGTATCAGAGCTGTGCATTCTGCCAGCTTGAGGGTTAACAATGGAATCCAAACTGTTTTGGTGAGGGACCAACACTCTTACAAATCAAAACAACAATATGATGGGAAGAATGATGGAAGAAGAGCTTTTTAGAGTAGGAGATCAACTCTTCTCTCCATCCAAAGATGTCCTTCTTCATTTGTTGGAAGAGGTGACAAGGCAACTACAAATGGTGGGACAACCACCTTCTCCATTGACTCTAGCAGCCATGGTTCCAGCTGTGACTAACTTGGGTGAATACAAGTTGTGGAGGCATAAAGATGGAAAGGTAAGGCTTGTTGTTGCACGTTGTCTGAATGAAGTTTTAAGGGTTACAATTCCTGAAATCCCTTATAAGGAGAATCTAATGCAGGAAATTAGGGAGCTCCAAAGTTCTTTGGAAGGAATGCAACTTGAAGAGGCAAAGAATAAAGGACATCAATCTTTGAACCTGGTGGTATGGGCAACTCAAAATCTTCAAGTCACAATATTGATGAGGTTCAAAATAAGTCTGGGATTCTTGGTCATGATCCCCATACATCAAGTTTTAGTGTTGATAATAAGGTCCTTATTGGACTTGCTACTGGTGATTTCACATCAGCTCCTTCCAGTGCAGCTCAAAGAAATGATGAGAGAAAACATCATGAGAAGTAACCCTCAACTTTTGGCACTAGTAATCTAACCCCTATTGGATCATCATTATAAGGCTCTAGTGCTCCTACTGGTGGTTGGGGAGAAGCTGTTATAAATCATGTTAGAGCATCAATATATGGGACTAGGAATTTGGCAAAGTCATCTGCGACCCAAAGTAACTATAATTTTGAAAAAAGAAAGTCAACAAGCAATGAAAAGCTCATAGAGGGTACAAAAATATCTCAATCAAGTTTTAAGGAAGGGATCCCTTACTTTGGAAAGAAATTAGAAGAAAGTCATGAGAAATGCTCCACTGACAAAGTTTTCAATGTTTTAACATCAGTGGGTAAGCTCCATCATGGAGATATTGATCTATGTTGCCATGAGGAGAATATGAAGGAGTAAGTAGGGGCTGAATGGGAGTTACCTTTAGTCGAACCAAATGATGTAAATAATGTGGACTCTAGAGATTCTGATAGTGTTGAGACATCCTCAAATGAAAGGAGCCTGGTCATATGTAATATGGCACTAATAAGTGTAGAAAATGAAATAGCGTTACTTGGGAGCAGGAGCGAAAACGGGTGCGGGAGCGACATTTTCAGAAGCTCCCTGTTTGGGAGCGAATCTCAGAGCGTTTTTTATATAATATATATATTTTTTATATTTTGATACATATATGTCAACAAAAACATGTAGAATGATGAATTAGATATAAAAAACATAAAAAAACATAGATTGATCATTGAACCATATAACAACAATCATCTAGAAGTTAAAATCTTCATCAACCACGTCCACAAATTAGTAACATACAACATATTGAGTCTCATGAATCATGATTCATCAATCTTAAAGTTTCAACTTCAAGCTTTCAAAATTGAAAATTCAATATATAACATTTATCATCATTGATCACCAAAGTTGTACTTGTAAGCTAAGTTTAACCATTACAACAAATAATATCTAACATGAAATGAAATGTTATAAAATGAAATGAAATGAAACAACTTTCACGAAGCATCATATTCATTTTTCATTACTAATGAGTTATAATTACCAACTTCAAACTTAAATTGTCATATATTGTTTACAAAAATATCATAATAAATATGAAAGAGCCAACAGTTATAAAAACTACTAGAAACTAGAAAAAACAAGTAAATCTATCATCTACATCTTCGTCTTGCCACCACGAGTAATGTCTAATTTCTGAGTAGGTCGTGGTGGTCTTCTAGGAGTCTCCTCCCGCACAAACCCACGACCAGAACCAGAAAGCACATGCCCTCCATGTGAGGATGTACATGGAGGCGGCGACAACAAAGGAACAAGACTCGAAACTCGAGCACTGCTACTGTATGGTGGAGGTGGCATGTTTGTTGCTTCATCTTCCTCTCTCATAAGTTCCGCTTCCAGTTCTTCAAGATGTATAGTGCCATCCTCCAAATTATCATCCTCTGGGTGGTTGTCCCAAATTTTATGTGTTGGATCCTCATAAGCCTGATCACAGTAATGACTCAACAACCTCAAGATGTAGTGCACATAAACCAAACTTTCTGCCCAGTTTTCAATGAGTCTGTTTCTTCTCACATTATGTATGAAGCTGTAGATGCTCCAACACCTCTCTGCAGAAGAAATATTTACAACCTGTGAGAGAACTTTTTTTGCCAATTTTGGCAAAAGTCCCTGGCTGCCATATGCTTCCCACCATGTGAGAGCATCAAATCTGTCCCTATCTTCCATTGCATGGAAGGAACCAAACAAACTAGTGCAACTGAAGTATCTGTCTAATTTAAGACGCAAACTAGCACATTCCTCCCTGTCAGGTATCAACTTGTCTAATGCTTGCAAATATCCTGTAGATACCTCTTCATCTATATGGGGTTTGACCCTAACCCCACCCCTTGGTGTAGGTTGGCCCAACCAAGATGCTGAGTAGTATTTTGGCGTAAGGATATACGCCAAGGCATGTAGTGGAACATTAAGTTTATCCCATCATGTACACACACAATTGTGAATCAGTGTATACAAGTTGGGATCATCTTTCTGAACAATATCTTTTATTTGCCCCAACATGGTATCCATCTGCTCATACACCTCCCCAATCACTGGTTTATCTATATCTGCAAACTGAATCATGTGATAAATGGGCTTGGTGAATTCCAATACTTGCCTCACATGTGCCCAAAACATACCATCAAGAACGGTCTCCTCTACCTGTTCAAAACCTTCCCTATCAGCTGCATTTGTAGCTCTTTCTTTTAATTAATACCTGCTAGTGTGGACTTGATACCATGCTAGCCAATGACTCTCTTACCTTCAAAAGGCGCCTGAAGGTGAGGTAATAGCTACCAAATCTAGTCTTCGCAATCTTCAACAACTCCAATCTTGAGTGACTGCAGAAAAGGCCATGGGTATTGCTATGATTTGTAATAAATTTTATCATTTCTTTGCCTCTCTTGTACAAATCACCAATCCATTTGTATTGTTGGTTTTTGTTCTTAACAATATCATGCATCAAAAGGTTCATTGTGTGAACCAAACACCCAGACCAAAATATGTTGGGGTATTTATCCTCAATAATTGCTCCCGATTCCTTAAAATTAGGAGCATTATCAGTGATGACTTGGATGACATTGTATGGCCCAATACGATCAATTGTTTCAAGTAATGGTTCTGCAATGTTGATGCTAGTCTTGAACTTGTCTGAGTAATCATATGCTGAAAGAAAGATGACACCACTAACAGACACAACAAGAACACTTATCAATGGCTTGCCTTTTACATTTGTCCATCCATCAGATACAATGGACACCCCATGGTCAGTCCAAGAATTTGTCATTCTACTCAAAGAATGTGATATTTTTGCTTTTTCATGATCAAGTCCAACGGTTCTAGCCTTGTCATACCTAGGGCTCTTGTATCCTTTAGGGGCATCATTTATGGCAGAAACCATTTCATGCCAATAAGGTGAGCGAAGAACATTGAATGGTATCCCACATGCATAGAGAAACCTGTAAACTTTTGAATCCACATCATTCCTACACCCTTCATCAAGGAAATCTGATATGGTTCTACGCCTTAAACTTGGTGACCCTGTGCCTCCATATCCACTGCCATGGGAGGATGCTGAAGGAGTTCTTTGTGCATGTGATTGTGAGCTTGGTTCAAAGAAACCCTTTGATTTTTTAGATTTGTATTGGGCTTCCTCCTCTTCCCTTATGTATTTGGCTCTATCTGCTGCTGACACACCTGTACAAGTTTTGATTCCTATTTGTTTATCTCCATCCCATGGCCTTTTCCCACAGAGGTGCTTTCTGGCACGGGTGTATGAACCTGTGTAATTATTGTTGCAATGGGGGCAATGAAATTTAGTGGTTCCACCCCCTTTCCCTACTTCAGGCCTATTAACATATTTCCACAATGGGGTTTGGTCTTGTTTAGTTTTTTGAGCTGACTCATGTTCACTCTCCTCCAGCTCCTCCTCACCAAGGTACTCCTCTCCGGAGTTTTCATCAAATCCACTATAACCCACTTCTTCATCCCCTTCTTCATTTTCAACCCTCCTTTTTCTACTCTCCAACACCATAATAACCAAAAAAGGAACCAAGAAGAAGAAAATGCCAAGAAATATAACCATGATGTTTGAAATTTGAAGTTTTGAATCTGCAAAAAAATGGAATGAGAATGGGAATGGGAAATAGAGGAAAAAAATTATTTATTTATTTAGGAATGAACATAAATTTTTTTTGCTAGAATAGAGTGTAGATCCTACCTCTTTGGCCTCCAATCTCCCCTTGCAAGCTCTTGCAAGCTCTTCAATCTCCCCTTGGATGCCTCTCCTTGCTCCTTGCTCTCTCTCACTCTCTCACTCTCTCAAATGTAGAATGAAATGAATAATGAGGGAGAGGGTTTATTTATATTACCCCCCTCCCCTCCCTTCCCTCCCTCCCTCCTTTTTTTTTCGCGTCGCTGTTTTTTTTATTTTTTATTTTTATTCTTTTTATTTTTTCTTTATTCCGCACGGGCGTCTCTCACTGTTGGCCGGGAGCGAGTTTTCCAACCTAGGAGCGGTCGCTCCTCGATTGCTCCTGGGTTGGAAAAATCACTCCTTGAGCGGCGCTCCCTAATTCGAATTGGCAAAAGGCAGGGAGCGATTTTTTTTTAAGGAGTGCACTCCCGACCCGCTCCCGCCCGGAGCTCGAATTGGGAGCAGGATCGAGGGGGTGGGTGGCGCTTCCCCGCAACATTGCTCCAAGCACATCGAGATTGGGTACCATCATCTCATGGACTATGTGTAGAAAGGGATAGTAAAGCTTTCGTACATTCCAACAGATGAGTAGGTTTTAACGAAGGCCTTAGTCAAAGTCAGGTTCGTGTTTTTCAGAGATAAGTTGGTTGTTGTATAGAATCCTTTCCTCGGTGAAAGGGAGTGTTGAAAATGCAGCGAGAGAAGGTCTTCTGACTTGTGCCTTAGCTAGTGAAGACCACAAATTAGTCTTTCTCTCACGAGTGCAAATTCATGAGATAAAGTTTAGTTATAGGGAGTTGATTTCCAGTTTACTGGAATGGTCATCATGTTTGCATGCATAATGTTGGAGCTTTTATTCATTGGAGTCTTCTTCAATTAGACTATAGGATGAGGTGGCAGTGACAAGATCAATTAGAGCGAGTTAAGACTTCAGTGTTGATTGGAGTTAGAATGAGTTAAGACTTTTGTGTTGATTGGAGAGAGAACGAGTTGAGTTCTTAGTTAACTCGCAATCACAACTAAAGGAAACTCGAACTACTAATCGAACTAGGCCTCCTTGCATGCATCAATTTCTATTGTGAAAGAGAAAGATGAAGGCACATTAAAATAGACCATTCTTTGTGTGGATTGTGCATTAGTTGAGGATCAATTGTGCGCAAGGATTTCGGAGCCTGAAGTGCGCAAGTATTTAGGATCTAAAAGTGTGCAAGGATTTAGGAGCCAGAGTGCGCAAGGATTGTGGAGCACGAGATCAGGATTCATAGAGCAAGTCGAGACTATCTTCAGCAGAGATCAATTGTGCAGGGCCGAGATCAAGAGCAAGGCCAAGAGCTTCTTCTTAGGGGTCGAGAGTAGTGATCAAGGCAGGCTGAGAACAATTGTAGAGGTGAGAGTAGTGAGGAAAATCCTAGCGCTTTCCAAGAGACAAATTGTTGGCTGCAGTAGCAACATGAATTGTAATAAATCCATTTGCTCAAAGAACAATCAATAAAAGACCACAACAAAGAAAGCAGGTTTTCCCTTTTGGGTTTCCTGGGTAAAACAAGTGTGTCAATTTTGTGTGCATGTGTTTTTATCTTGATTATTTTCCATTGCATGTTGAATGTTAAGGAACTTTGTATCTTGGTGAAAGTTAAACTTGTTTGCAGAAATTAGTTGTCTTGTTTTTCAGTAGATTCATCTAAGTAGTTGCAGAGTTTCAAAAAAATTAACATGACATGTTGATCAAAGCGTACAGAAATCTCTTCAACAAAAACCCCATTAGTACTCTGGAGTAGGCTAAAGATGTTGCACCTGTTCCGCCAGAAGTTCTTCCAAAGGGTCCAGATTATCATAGAGCTGAATGTGTTAGAAGTTTTTTTTCTTCTGGGTTTCAAGCCATATCAGGGGTGCTAGGTATATGTTTTGAATCAGGAGATGACATAAACCATGCCCCTGTTGAAGTGGGCCCAGATCTTCAACTAAAACCCAGGGAGCTAGTAAAAATAGTTGCTAAGTAAGACACTTTTCATGATGCAGAAATCAAATTGGAAGAAGATTTTCATATGATAAAGTGAACATAAATGTTGACCCCTTTGAAATGGCCAACTGTTCAAAAGAATCACTCTTATGCTAGTCACTCCTCGAAACATCTTGTGGACCTCTTTCAGCGGGGGACGATGTTTAAGTATGCGATATTTGTGGGGGTATAGGTTATGAAGAGATGCTCATGGTCTGCAACTTGTGTAATGAAGATGTTGAACACATTTATTGCATTCCAAGTATGTTATATGAGGTTCCTAAAGGTGATTGGTTGTGTGAAGGATGCAAGTTGCAGCAGAATGCGAGTACCAAGACAGTTAAGACACATCCGAACTCAAGAATAGTGTTGAAGTCGGCATGCTTGACCAACAAGAAACATAACTATGGTACATCACACTCTAGGCTTTCAGCTAAATTGGACAAAATGAAGTTAGGACCTGATAAACAGAGAGCCATTAAAGATACTCTGAGCTCTCAAGTGTCTACAAAAAGCCAGGCAGAGGGTTTTGAAGTGGGACCTCCAATGAAAAAGTTGGCCTTTCAAGCTTCCAGTGGACATTCAGGCTCTTTAATTTCAAATGCAAAGCCCATCTTTTCTCAGGAGAACTCCTTCAAAGCATTGAATATCACGAAAGCAAAAACATCGACTACTGTATCTCCAAATCCATTGAGCAGTAGCAGTAATCTTCATGACAATGATAATTCTTCAACTTTATTAAGAGCTTCTTCCCCAAGCCCATCTACAAATATGCAATCTTCAAAGGGAAAATTTGTCTCTTCTAATGGTTTGGCCACTGACCCTTCAGCATTCACAGGGACAAGCAAGACTGGTAACAGTGTTTCATCTACTGGCCTTGTTGCACTTAATGGTAAATCATCAACAGATAGAACTTTCCCACTCACAAGATTGAACAATTTTGAGAAATTATCTGCAAGCCCCAAGATTATAAATGACTTCACCAAAGCAGGTTTTCAGGGTAAAGCAACTAGAGAAAATATGAGCAACATACGGGCAGTTGGTGGATTTTCCAAATCTTTGAAATCCACGACAAATTCAAATTTATCAGCTCTTTCAGAATCAATGCTGACATCTGACATTCAAAATGTAAAAATAAAGGAAATGAGAACTGGACTAAAAATGTCAGCTGAACCATTGTATCTTCAGTATTTACAGAGGACAGCAACTGAATATCCTACCCAAATGACTGCAGGCTTGAGTGATCCTTACATGGTAAGTAATTATATTGGAGGACCTTATGTTTGATATGCTGGAACTTCAAAAAGAGTATTTTGGGGCATTATTTGCTCAACAGCAATCACAATATGACCTACCCTATTTTGGAAAGGGTGGCACTCTTAGTCTGGGCCTTAATATCAACATCACCCCAAACTTTAGTGTGGGTCGCACAGTCATTTCAAGACATTTAAGGGTGACTTTTGCAGTTGCAAATACTCATGGTGGCAGTGAATATGGAGAAGAGCCAGGGACTATTACATCACTTGTTTGAATGAAGATGGATGGATTGGAAGTGATCAAAAGAAGAGATATGAATCATTTGAGAGGTCCTTATTCTCGAAATTAGGAGGACAAATTTGCAGCTTCTGAACTTGCAATTGCTCAAGGGCAAGTAATTTCGTGAAGGGGGGACTGTAATGTCCTCTTCCAATTGATTGATTAAAGGGGGATAAAATAGCCTATCCAACCCTGTAGGCTATAGTCTTGATAAAGGGGTAAAACCCAATTTTTCCAATGTTGGGGCAACATTGTGTAAATGTTGGGTCGGCTGGGGCAAAAAACCCAAAATTGGGGGTTACATCCACAACCCCTCACATTTGGAAGCCCATGAAGAAATCTATAAATAGAGGAGAGTTGGAATCAAATTATCATCATCGAATTGGATCAAATACATTTGTTTTCTTGAGCTGTGGCTCTGAGGGTTTTAAGACCCCTTTTCCTCTACTAATTTCGGTGGTGAAAGATTCCACCCTAGTTAGTAAAATTCTCTTTACCTTTCTGTTTTGATCTGGAAATCGTGGGATTCATCTATCTGGAAAAGCAACCGAATTTGTGGCATTTATGAGGAAGAAATTCAGACATCTTTGAGGAAGAGATTCGGTGGTTTCCTGAGGAAAAATTTGAACATCTCTAAGGACAATTTCAGTGGTTTTTTGGGTAGACGATAGTGTTCAAGTAATTTGGACCAAAAGACTGCAGGGCTGAGGCCGCATCTACAATTTTGGCATTCTGCGGTAGGATCGATGGCCGTTTTAAGTCAGTTTTGTGGGTTCTAAGATCCGCTCTATTTAGGAGATTCGACCCTTTACAGGGATACACAATTATGAGATAACGAAGATAATAGTAAGAAGCTCTATCTATTTAGAGTTGACATTCGACCCTCCTAGGTTACACACTATTACAGAGAGTCCCGAGTCGCAAACACCCAAACTTATGGTCCTCTCGGTCAACATGCTTGTCAGGGTTTGTAGAATAATAGGGTAAATAACTTGCTAGTTGAATTTTGTCAAATTATTGATTGATTTATCTACTCTTGGTAAGTTGCTACAATATTTTATTGGTTGTATATAGCTCTAATTAATTGGACAACCAATCTTGTTTGTGGTGGAATTGAGAATATCATATTGTTGTTATTCCTACATGTCTTGTGTAGCTGTTAAATAATCTTTTTGTGATGTGAAGGAATATCTGCTGTCATACAAGTGCATGAATATCTATTTCTTTTCTATTGGAAGCTCTAACCTAAATTGGAGACCCTAAGGGAAAATAAAAAAATTACCCTAGTTCACTACAAAATGCTTCCCAGCTCAGGCAATGAGTTGTTTGTGCACAGGGTCTTCATTTCTTTACATGCATGGTGCAGTTGCCTTGTAGTGCAATAAACCCTACAGGTCTTGTAGCATGGTGCCTCCCAACTCTTCCCGTTGTTGTTCAACTTTGAGTTGATGGTTGAGTGACTGCAAATTAAAGACTAGATCAATTCATAGAACTCCATGTGCCTTGAGTTGAGTGCCCCCATGATGACCTTATTAAGCATATTTAAGTGGGGGCAGGGGGCACTGTGCCATGCCTACCAACTGTAATGCTTGGTTGGGCAGTGGCCACGTGCCCCCTCAACTGTCCCCTCCCCATCACCCTATCCAAGGGCTTTTCCTCAAATCTTTAGAAATTGAGGTCAAATTTAATAACGGACATGCACACAAATGTTAAATTAACCTACTCAACAAGAGTAGCAATAATTCCCATGAATATATTCAAACATAACAAATAAACCAACTTACAATGCGTGCAAGATCTAAGATTCACCATGAATATCCTTTGAGAAGAGCTCAATCCACACAAGAAGAGGACCCCTAGGCCTAGTAAGCTCGACTAAGCCTCCATTGCGCAATAGTCGAAGAAGTTGACTTGTTATAAGAGAAATGAATGATTGATGTCCAAATGGAGGAATTCAGCCTCCAAATTTTCTCAAAAAGGCATCAAAATGCACCACAATACAAGTAATCCACAAATAAAGGTGATCAGATCACATGTTGACCCACACAATAGCCATCTCAATTTAAAAACATAATAAAATGCCTCTAATTAGCCCACACATGAGAATAGTAAGGCTAATGAAGGTGGCATCATGCTCTATTTGAGCCCCTCTCTCAAGTATAAGTGCAATGGCACCTCAAAAGGTGCGAATCATCATCAAGCCATCTCCATGGTCCAAGGAAGGTGCTCCATCATCAAGAAAAAAAATCTATTGCATGAAGTGGGCCATCATCTCATGATGTGACGCAAGAAGGGGGCATATGTCGCACATCCAAGGTTTGGAAGGCTAATGTCATGGCTCCAAGGGCAACATCCTCCATGGAAAAGGTCCTCAAGCCCCTCCAAAGGGGTCCCCACTAAGAAAGTGGGGGTGTTGGTGTTAGGGGTTATCATAATGTCTATTCCTTGCCCCCAGGTCAAACTTAAGGGCTGATGTGATGTAATCACAACACTATATATCTCTATATAAGGGTCTTTAACCCTTTGTACACTGTGACATTGTGCTTAATGCATTTTTTCTTTTGAGAGTGTATTTGTTTATCCTTAATGGATAGTGTGGAGTTCATAATATTCAGATCCTAATGTTTTATTATCTAATAATGATCCACATGAAACATAAATAAATTTGCCAACAAATAATGCCGAAACTTTTGAATTGCATAAATCATGCACAAGCCTTCTTGTTCTGTTGTATTATAGTTACATTATTCTTTGTTAAGCTGTTAATTTTAGTTAACAATTGCATGTTCTATGCTTAGCACAATTTACTTCAATGTTCCTTCGTAGCCCAATAACAATTTCTAATTTCCAATAGCAATCACAGTGATCACATTGACAGTAAAAGCAGATAGAACATGAAACAAAATGCAGAAGACAAGCCAAGACAAGAGTACCCCAGATTTGGTGAATGCCAAGGAAAAACCCCAATGTGGGGAAAACCATTTGATCAATTCTTCTTATTATTATATCAAAATTTCGACAGAGAGAGAGTATAAAAGTCAAATTGACTTGCCCAATTCAAAGTCAAAACAACCCTGTAAATTTCTGCAATCAACTGCAGTCAAACTTCAGCCCTAACTAGAAAGTCAACGCTGGTCAAAACAACAACAAATCATCCTCAAAGCAACTCGGTCTTCCTTAGTCAAACTCGGCCTGATCAGGAGGTCAAAGTCAACCCAAAACAACTTGGTCAAAGGAGAGAGAAAATTGATGTAATTTTTTTGTGGTCAAACTACTGTTAACCCTAAAGTCAACATTGGTCAAACTGTCCAGAATTCCTCGATTTCTGTGCCCAAAAATGCGGCCTAAAAAGATCAAACTTTTGACCCCAAAATGCAATCAAACTTGGTCAACAAGCCCTCGGTCAACACTGGTCAAAACTGTCACAAAACTCTGAAATTTCGGTCTGCAATTTAACCCAAAAAACTCGTCCTCCTTGCCACACGTGTGAGAGAGAGAGAGGCTACCCAATGTTGTACGAACCAATCAGATGAAGGGAGAGAAGAATGTGTGAGTGATGATGATGCCAAATGAGGTGTGAAGTCTCTTTTATTTATACAATTCGTTGTGGGTGAAGAGACACATCCATTGGGCTTCTTGAGCTTGACCTGAACAATTTGCACATGTGGGCATAAATTCAAAATCACACTTCTGTTTGACTGAATGGGATGATCTTTATATCAATCTTGGTCCTCTCGAAAAGAAGAATCTAATGCAATCATCATCTCCATCAAATGAGTTGTCCCAAGGTGGAATTTGGCCCTAGTTGCCAATTTTAACACTCCCTCTCAACTAGGGAGAATTCCACTTGCTAATCCATCTGTCGTCATTGATCATCATGCCATCCTGTCATCATGTATCATCTTTGTCATCTGATCTCTGCTCTACTAAACTATGAAGTAATAATGAAGAAGAATCAATCGAGAGTGAGTCACAAGACCTCACCACTCTCCACTAACAAAAGTTGGTCCAGAGGTAGAACCTCAAATGATCCCAGATCAAGTTGTTGAACACCATGCATCCTAGATATAGGGAGTACGACAGTACACGATGTGTCCATTGGGTAGTGCTATGGTCCCTATCCACGTTTCCCAACTCATTGGCCAGATGAGAGGTACTTCCCATGAGTCCTGAACTACATGGTTAGGATGTATGCTGGGGCATCAGCAGGAGAAGGTGAACCACTCATCCTGCTCATGCCATAGGAGAAGGTGAACCACTCATCCTATGCATATGTCAATCATAGGGGAAGGTGAACCACTCACCCTACACACGTGTCTCGTAGGGGAAGGTGAACCACTCACCCTACACACATGTCACCATGGAGTATCACAAGGGAAGGTGAACCATTCACCCTGTACACAGCGCACCACATAGGGGAAGGTGAACCACTCACCCTATGGTCACTCATAATTCCAAGAAGTACCCCAAGCCCCTAGGAGCTCTCAGAGCTCAGTGTTCAACTCAAGCGAGACCCTCATGGGAGTGTCTTTCTGCGACTCCAAGTCTCTCTCGGAAGGCTAAGAATTTGACCTTCCCCAAAGGCTTCGTGAGGATATTTGTGACCTGCTCATCAGTGCTGATGTGTTGGAGCCTTATTGCTCCCTGTTGTACCATATCCCAGATAAAGTGGTACCTGATATCAATGTGCTTGGAGCGGTCATGGAACATGGGATTCTTTGAAAGGTGAATCCCACTCTGGTTGTCGCAGAAGATTACGGTGGTATCCAACACATGCTCAAATAGCTCACTGAAGAGCTTCCTCAACCAAACAACTTCACAACAGGTCCTACTAACTGCAATGAATTCAACCTCGGTGGTGCTTAGTGCAATCGATTTCTGCTCCCTGCTCATCCAGGAAATTGAAGCAAACCCTAATGAGAAGCAACATCCAGATGTGCTCTTATAGTCCGCCACACTGCCAGCCCAGTCAGCATCTATATATCCATGCACCTTCAAATTCCTGGCAGTGTATCTCAGTCCATAATAGATTGTGCCCTGAGATATCTCAAGAGATTCTTAGCAGCAATCCAATGTATGTGATGAGGCTCGACCATAAATTGACTCAACGTATTCATAGCGAAGCATATGTCAGGATGAGAGTACACCAAGAACATCAGGGCTCTCACAAGTTGTCTATATTCGAAAGGATTTGTCAATTCGGGCACATAGCTTCTTGAAGTTGAGTTCCATCAGAGTAGACACAAACTTGCAATCCACCATCCCACATCTCTCACGTAGCTTCACAATGTATTTTCCTTGAGAAAGGAAAATCTCACCTGGCTTTTGCCATACCTCCAAGCCTAGGAAGTAGTGCATCAGTCCTAGGTCCTTCATCTTGAACTCAGAAGCTAACTTCCTCTGGCATTGATAAATGAGAGGGTCTGCACCTATCAGAAAGAGATCATTCACATAAAGGACCTGAATGAGAGGCATGCCATTTTTAACCTTGAAATATAGGTTAGGGTCAGCGTCGCTCCTTGTAAATCCCAGCTTCATAAGATAGCTATCAATCCTCTCATACCAAGCCCTGGGGACTTGCTTCAATCCGTAGAGGGATTTCTTCAATCTGCATACATGTTCGATCCTGTACTTTGAACCCCTCAGTTTGTTCCAAGTAGACTTCCTCCTTAAGCGAGCCATGCAAGAAAGTAGTCTTCACATCCATTTGGTGTAGGCTCCATCCTTGAGAGGCAGCAAGAGCAATAATCGAATGGATAGTGGTATATCGGGCAACTAGTGCAAATATCTCATCATAGTCCACTCCTTCCTTTTGAGAGAAGCCTCAAGCAACGAATTTGGCCTTGTATTTTTCAACACTCCCATCAACTCCATGTTTGATTTTGTAAAGCCATTTAGAAGTGACCACAGACTTGTCCTTGGGTCTAGGAACCACATCCCAGACATCATTCTTCATGATGGATTCATACTCCTCATTCATCGCATCCTTCCATACTTGGTGTTTCACGGCTTCTTCAAACATACAAGGCTCAGATTGAACAATAGTACTCATAGCAACAAGGTACCCATAATACCTGTTGGGCTTCTTACTTTCACGAAATGTTTCTCTTGGAGCAATATGCTTTTCAACATCTTCGAGAGTGTCTTTGAGCCACAAAGGTCTTTTTCTTGAGGAAGAGGGATCACCAAGAGGTGGATCAGTGGGATCCATCAGACCTTCAACATCGGGCATAGGTTCATTAGACGGAGGTTCATCTTGCTTTCTTGTAGCATCATCATTCTCTTTTCCTAGAATGGGGAGGTCTCTGGCTTTTCCAAGAGCAGTGTCTTCATCGAATGTAACATCCTAACTTATTTCCACATCTCGTTGACCAGGCACATAGATTCTATATGCCTTTGAATTTTCATTGTAGGCCACAAATGTTCCTTTCTTCTCGCATGCTCCCAACTTGTTTCTTTCTTCTTTAGGCACATGAAAATACACAAGACAACCAAATATTCTAAAATGAGAAACATTAGGTTTCTTACCAGTGAAAACTTCTTCAGGTGTCTTGAAATTCAATGCTTGATGTGGACACCTATTTTGAACATATACGATAGTATTTGTAGCTTCTCCCCATAAGAACTTTGGTAGACCTAGATCATGAAGCATGGCATGGGTGGCTTCCATGATCGTTCGATTCTTTCTTTCAGCAACTCCATTTTGCTCAGGAGTGTATGCAACGGTTGTCTCCCTCTTAATGCTAGCCTCTTTGCAAAATTCATTGAATTCATTTTATTCATATTTGGTTCCATTGTTGGTCCTCAATATTTTGATCTTCTTCCCTGTTTGATTCTCCACCAAGGCTTTGAAAGAACAGAACCATTTGAACACTTCATCCTTCTTCTTCAAGAAATAGATCCATGTTTTGCGAGAGAAGTCATCCACAAAGATAGCATAATATAAGTATCCTCCTAATGATGTTACGGGCAACATACCAGATAGGTCAAAATGGACCAGTTGAAGAATATCAGAAGTTTGACTTTCACTTGAAGGGAATGGTCCCCTTGTAAGTTTCCCAACTGCACAACCCTGACAAACACCTTCATGATTCATGTTGAAATCGGGCATACCTGTGACCATCTTCCTTACCCCAGGTAAGGCTTTGTAATGAAGGTGGGCAAATCTCCGGTGCCATAATTCGGATTGAAGAGAAGTGTCACAAGACATGGCTCCCAAAGGACTTCCTCCAACTTGATAAAGACCATCAACCCCAAACGCAAGTGTAAATGCATCTTTAGGGTTTCTTTGCCAAAGATGTACCTTTTTATCAATGAATGCTACCTTGAAGCCTTTATCTTCCATCGCAGAAATAGATACCAGGTTCTTCAAATCGGGCACATGCAATACTTCTTGTAGATGAATGATTTGACCTTGATTCAAGTGAAGAGTGACAATACCTTTTCCTTTCACGGGATACATAGCATTATCTCCAAGTATGATTTCCAAGTTAGTCTTCTTTTCAACCAAATTTGAGAGGGCCTCTTTGTACCCAATGAAGTGCCTTGAGGCTCCACTATCAATCAACCAATGATCCAATGTATCTGGAGGAGAGGCAGTAGATAAAGCGAAAATAAGATAAAATTCCTTTTGTTTAACATTTCTTTCCTCATACCTGGAATTTCTTGATCTTTTGGGAGGTCGACCATTTCCATATCGAGCAGTGGGAGCATTCCTCTTTCCTTTATTGTTGAACTTGTTGTTCCTTTGATTGCCATTTCCTTTGTAGTTGTTGTGGTTATTGTTGTCATCATCCCTTGGAGTATCCTTCTTGTGAGGACACTCTCTAGCATAGTGGCCAAACCTGTTGCAATTGTAACATCTTCCTTTTCTTCCTTCTTTGAATCCCAACTTAAATCCTTGACCTTGTTTCCTTGGACCAGCATTGTTCTTCCTCTTAGCATGAGCGGAGAAAGCAGTAGGATCATTTCCATTTTAGGGCTTATCTCTTTCCATTATCCTTATTTCTTCTTGAGTGCATCTAGCAACTAATTCATCAAAACCCAGAATTTTGTCATTGTTGAGGATGGTCGTGTTAAACACATCCCATGCTCTTGTAAGACCTCCAAGTGCAATGAGAGTGAGATCCTTGTCACCAACAACTTCTCCAATAGATAGAAGGTCATTCTTGATTTCGGTAATCCTCATGAAGTAGGATTGAATAAACTCTCCTCTATCCATCTTGATGTCTGTCAACTTGTTCTTGAGAAAGAGGATTTGATTTGCATTGTTTACTTTGAACATCCCAACCAGCTTATCATACATCTCCTTAGATGTTTCCAAATCAGAAATATAGGCAACCAAATGCTTTTGAATGGAGTCTACAATAATTTTCTTGGCTTTGACCTCACCTTTCTTGTACTTTGTTTTTGTAGTAGCAGGGGCATTTGAAGGAGGCTCCACTACTCTTCCCTTTACTTAGTTCATAGCATCATTTTCTTCTAAAGTCAAATCCAAAGTCATCTTACATGCATGATAGTCGGATTTGTCCCTGAGCTTGTCCTTGGATTTGAAGTATGATGTAGTCGTCATTGAAGATAGACCAATATTCTTGTCCAACAACTTTCCTTAGTGATTACTTTTCTCACTTTTGCTTGGGCTTTGTCTTCACCTGGGCTCTGATACCATGTTAATTTTAGTTAATAATGGTATGTTCTATGCTTAGCATAGTTTAATTCAATGTTCCTTAGTAGCCTAATAACAATTTTGCAATAGCAATCCCAATAATCACATTGACAGTAAAAGTAGATAGAACATGAAACTAAATGCAGAAGATAAGCCAAGACAAGAGGACCCCAGATTTGGCAGATGCCAGGAAAAACCCCAATGTGGGGAAAACCCTTTGATCAATTCTTCTTATTATTATATCAAAAGTTCAACAGAGAGAGAGAGTACAAAAGTCAAATTGACTTGCCCAATTCAAAGTCAAAACAACCCTGTAAATTTCTGCAGTCAAACTTCAGCCCTAACCAAAAAGTCAATGCTGGTCAAAACAGCAACAAATCATCCTCAAAGCAGCTTGGTCTTTGTCAGTCAAACTTGGCTTGATCAGGAGGTCAAAGTCAGCCCTAAACAGCTCGGTCAAACTCGGTCAAAAGAGAAGAAAACTGCTGTAATTTTTCTGTGGTCAAACTGCTGTCAACCCTGAAGTCAACGCTGGTCAAACTGTCCAGAATTCCTCGATTTCTGTGCCCAAAAATGCGGCCTAAAAGGATCAAACTTTTGACCCCAAAAACACAGTCAAACTTGGTCAACAAGCCCTCGGTCAACACTGGTCATACTTGTCACAGAACTCTGAAATTTTGGTCTGCAATTTGACCCAGAAAACGTGCCCTCCTTGCCACACATGTGAGAGAGAGAGGCTGTCTAATGTTGTACGAACCAATCAGATGAAGAGAGAGAAGATTGTGTGAATGATGATGATGCCAAATGAGGTGTGAGGTCTCTTATATTTATACAATTTGTTGTGGGTCAAGAGACACATCCATTGGGCTTCTTGAGCCTACATGATGATGTGGCCGACCTGAACAATTTGCACATGTGTGGGCATAAATTCAAAATCACTCTTCTGCTTGATCAAATGAGATGATCTTTATATCAATCTTGGACCTCTCGAAAAGAGTAATCTAATGCAATCATCATCTCCATCAAATGAGCTGTCCCAAGGTGGAATTTGGCCCTAAACTTACATAGCTTCTCCTGTCCCAAAGTGCATCCTATAAGCTTTGGCAGATTAAAATGCATCTCTACATCAATATGGAATTCTCAATTTCAAAAGCTAATGTCGAAGCATTTACTGATCTATATTTGAGGTTTCCAAAGGCTCGCTATTGAGCTCCCACCAGTAAAATGTAACTCATTTATCTAATGGATTATTGATTTTCACAAAGTTCTTAATGAATTTCTACGATAACCAACATTACCGAGAAAGGTTTCAAATCCATCTACATCCCAAGGTAGTTTTGGATTTGCAATAACCTTTTTTTGTCAAGATCAGTGGCTAGCCCCTATAGCTCACAACATATCCTAGTAGTTTTCCACTAGCTGCGAGGAAAATGCATTTTCTGGATTTAGATCCAAACACTCTACGCATGCTTCCATGGACCCAATGGTTGACTAACCATCTAAATATATCCACAGATTGCTAGTGGCAACCTTTCCAAATACATGTATGATGACTTTCTAGAATCTAGTCAGTATCTTACAAAGTCCAAGTGGTATTTATTGAGGTTTTATTCCATAACAAAAGTTTCTCTCATGTCAAATATCTTTTGCAGTTAATTTAGTTGTATCTTGAATACTCATATATATTATGGCTTGCTAATTCAAAAATTGTATCGGTTAAAGGATTTGGAAAAAAGATCTGTTTTTGTTGACTACATTCAACTTTCTAAACTCTACACCAGTTCTTATTTTCTGTTTTTATTCTTAGCAACCAAATGATGCTGATGTCCAACATCCTATAAGTTTACTTTTCTACTTGATAAACAAATATGAGATTAGTTCTGTAATTGTATTGTTGCAATTTTTCTGCTTGTGCCCGGGTCAAGGTCAATCTTATTCACACAAATCTTGTATACCACTCTACAAATCTTGAAAAGTCTGGGAAAATTCATCCTTGGATCCTTGTATTTATGAAGATCTTCGTCACTGCCTTCATTTCTGAAGTCCAACTACTTCCGCCTTCACAAGGATCTTTTGTGGCTCCTCTTTTATTTCCAAGTTTACCTTAGTCTACAATAGTTTTGGATAAGAAATTCAGAATTCCTTTATATTTGGAAGTTTATGTGCCAACACTTTTTCTAGACCCATTTCTCTTTCCACTCTCTCATCAATTTGTGAAAAGGGGGAAGGGTAATCATGTTCTACCTTTTGCTTTTCAGTCCCAAACTCTTTAAAAGTGTACTCCATAGAGTGCCCTGCATTGGGCCAGATGTTCTCCTGCCAATGTTCCCTTCATTTTTGCATCATACTTTTGCTAGTTTTCACCTCAGTATCCTTTTCCCTGCTCTTTGTATATTCATTCTCACAAAGTTACAGTAAAACATGACGGAGCAAACTATTTGTATTCTACCATCTGCCACTGTAGAAGCCAACTATTCGGCTTCACCTCATTTTTTTAAGATTCTTCCGAGTGTTGAACTCCATCTATCATCTTCGGACAACCATCTGAACTGGTTGATTCTATTTCTGACTTTCTGAATTAACTGCGTTCAAATGTGATTGTGCCAACTTCTTGCTCATTGCATGCTTTTTTTAGTCAGTTAATAATACCATTTTGTTTTCCAGGCAGTTTTTTTCCCTTGATTTTGTGTAGCTCAAACTTGTCTTAAGTTTTAACCATGGATGTCCTGTTAAAGCTGTATGAGCTGAAGCTCCTGGGTAGATGGGAATTACTACAAAATCAACAAAGATATTTTTTCCTTGCTATGTGAACTTCCTTAGCTAGTTCTTAGGGTCCACTGTACTTTGATTGACCATTCTCAAATTGAAACATGGGGGACCATAATGTTGAACGTGTCATTCAGGTCCACTCCTCTAAGAGGTTTTGCAACCATTAATGATCATAATGACCTGAATAGCCTGATCATCCTTGGCTTTATCAATTGCCAAGGTTGTGGCTTACTTGCACATAGATCTTCTCCACAAAATCTACTACAATTGATTTTCCTATCTCTATGCATGTGACTGTTGTAGACATTGGATGTAACTTCACTTAGTCCTCTTTTGCAAGTTCCTGCACTTAATGCACAATGTTTCTGCCATATATGGTAGGTGTGCTATGAATGTGGCCACTTTTGCTGTGATCTCTATTTGTAATAGTTGGTGCACTAACCTAGTTGGCATTCATGATACTCGTGATGTGTAGATTGCTCTATATGTTTGTCTGCCTAACTTCCTGGTAGTGTGTTCCCTGTTAAATAACACATTCCTGATTTTTTTGAGTTTTTGTTTCTATGATCCCATTATTTTGTTTAATGTCATTTTGGGAGAAAAGGAGTATCCGTGATATTTGAGTATCTGAGTAGCGGCAGTGCTAACAATGTGAACACAGGAAGGAGTAAAACAATACGATGGAAGGAAGAAGAGTTGTTATTTCGATTGAATGGATGTGTAGGAAGTCCCTTCAATGGTCAGAATTCCATATTTGGGCATCCTTGAAGTCTGC
Organism: Pinus tabuliformis; assembly: GCA_031772625.1. NCBI lineage: Eukaryota > Viridiplantae > Streptophyta > Pinopsida > Pinales > Pinaceae > Pinus > Pinus tabuliformis. The sequence goes on from CM062813.1 coordinate 425,942,755, forward strand.
TTGCAATCTGACCACTACTGCCGCAATTTCAAATAGAGCAGTGGACAAAGATGATGAAGATTTGGGCATTTATGCAAAGAAACTAAAACACAGAGACTGGCTTACATCAACTGAGATTGTGAAGCTATTACAACCTATCAAGGATCCTCAATTGGCACTTCGCATCTTCAACAGAGCTGCACAACGGTCAGACTATGTCCCTAGTGAGGCTGTCTACAGTGCAGTCATTAACAAGCTGGCTTATGTAGGCCAGTTTGATAGTATTGAATTGCTGCTTGAACGAATGAAGAGGGAACATTGCAAATGCACTGATGATTTCTTCTTTAACTTGATCAAAATATTTGCACATAAAGCTGGCAATCATAATAAAGGGCTTAGAATACTCTATGGAATGCGTGATTTCGAATGCTGGCCTACAGTGAGGACTTTTAACTTCGTCCTTAACATTCTTGTTTGTGCTAAACAATTTGAAATGGTTCATAAGTTGTACTTAAGGGCTCCTGAGATGGCTGTATCTCCGGATGCCTGCTCTTTCAACATTCTTATTAAAGCTCTTTGTCGGTTGGGCAAAGTGGATGCTGCATATTCACTGCTATTTGAAATGAACAAACAAGGATGTTCTGCTAATGAAATCACATATGGAACACTGATGGATCATCTTTGCAAAGAGGGAAAAGCGCAGGAGGCCTTAGATCTTTTTGAGAACATGACCAAAGATGGTTGCCATCCAGATACTGTGACTTTCAACATCGTGATTTCTTGTCTTAGCAAGCAAGGAAAAATTAAGGAGGCTGTCGAACTCTTGGACAGTATGGAGTCTAAGGGACATAATCCAACTTCAGGATCCTACCATGCTGTCCTTTATGGCATCTTGCATAATCAAATGTTTACTGAGGCAAAGGCCATTATGCATCGGATGCTTTTGAAGCGTTGTTTTCCGAGTTTCTCCTCTTACAAAACATTAATTGCTGGTCTTTGTAATGAAGGCCTAGTGGATGATGCTGTTCAAATTCTTGAACAAATGCTGAAGCAGGGATTTGTTCCTCGTATGGGTACATGGAACAGTCTGCTGGGAAGAATCATCAAGAAGAATTGCCTTGATGATTCATTCAGACTTGTAAAAGATATTTTCCGGGAGTCTACGACGCTAACTAATTGATGTTTGCAAATGGATGAATGCAGCCATTTGTAAGGTTTGAGAAACATGCATTCCTTTTGCTCTCAATCTACTGAAAGTTGGTGTTGAGCAAAGATTGTCCATAAAAAAATGCAGTTTGAGTTGTAATTACTGAGAGGCGCTCTCCAGTCTTCTCTCCAGCCCGGTATGATAGAGATGTTGTGTTGTAATGTGATGTTTAACATTTTGACCAAGTCAAATTACATAAAAATAAAAATAAAATTAAATAAAAAGATTCGTGTAATGTCATGTAAATGTTTTAACTTGGTAAAAATAAAATAACCCTATAAAAATAAAATAATAATAAAAATAAAAATGGCCCATGGTATTGAGAACCTTGATATTGACCCATGTTATTCATGTGCAATATAGCCTATTTAAAAGGGGAAATTAAATTAGCCTAGATCCATATGAACTCTGGATCTACCAAACACCAAGAGGGATCAAATCTCTTGACATGCAAATCACTTCTAAAGTGAAAAGAGATTTGATCCCTCTTGCCGCTTAGTAGATCCGCAGCTAAGATGAATCTAGGTTGGTTTAAAATCTGTAAATGCAATTTTTGAAAGTGGTTATCAATGTAGAAAAACATCTAATGCATTATGTTGGAGGAACATGTTGCCTTGTAAGAGTTTTCATGATCAATTATTTTAATGCAGTGTTTTAGAGGATGACAATTGCTTGTAAATTCCAAACCCTATGTGACTATTGTCATATGCTTTTTTATTAAATAAATCAAATCTTGAATTTACTCAATTACAGAAATAAAAATCTGAGTATGCATCAATCACAAAGATGGCTGGAAAATGTAGCAGAAGCATAAAAAATAAACTTCTCACGCAGATAATTACTCTTTCAAATCTGATTTTCATTCTGTCAGAAAAACTTACAAGGAAACCTCCACACGCTGCCCAGGAAAAGCAGTATGCTCGGATACAAAAAAACACTCCACTGAGCTTGTACAGTCTGCTAAGACACCCATGAATAATAGGAATACTATTGTACAACTTGCATGACAGCTTGTATGGTATGTTCGTACATCTATATGGACACATATGGACTTATTTTTAATAATATATAGAATTGTACAAATCGTTGTTCCATACTACATGTTGTTTGAGAATACCTTTTCCATGACTGTCTGCTTTCTCTATCTCTCGCTCAATTGCTCAGGTGTGTGTAGTAGCCTCTATCTTGCCTTGTCTTTATAGTTTAGTGGAGAATCTATTTTTAAGATTACTTCTGGTTGAAGTTCAATTTTAGACTCAACTATTAAAAATGATATTTTCACTATTAAGTAAAGTGAATTACAAAATAGAATTACTTTTCCAAAATTATAATTATTTTTCAAAATTAATTTCTTTTAAAATATCTCGAATTACTTTTCACATGTTCACATTGAATATGTGTGGAAGTTCCTATCCAAGCTATAATTGTCAACAATCTCTTAGTGAAGAAGAAATTCTTCACCAACCCAAATTTGTCTCTGAATGCTTCAAACTTTCCTTTTGCTAAGGGCTTGGTCGGAATATCAACAACTTGCTGATCTGTGGGTACATACTGAAGCTTCACTGTGCCATATTGAATCTTTCCTTGAATGAAGTGGTCTCTAATTTCTATGTGCTTGGACTTGTAATGGGACACTAGATTCAGAGAGAGTTTGATACAACTTGATAATCATAGTAGAGCATCGTGGGGTCCTGTTATCACTCCAGGAAGCTCTCCTAGGTTGTAGCTCGGAGATGCCTGGAAACATATATCTTCAATATTGTTCTCGGAACTATTGGAATGGATGATGGTTTGGATCAAGTCAAATGACTGTTTCAACTCTATTTCACTCAAAACATGCATGAACACCCTCAGCTAGACAAAGCTTTCAACCACTAATGCTCAATAGATTATAGATTCAATTGATGAATGGATAATACTGACTGTACCAGCAAATCCATACATAAACACATATGAATGGCTAACTACAGAAAGCAAATGAGGCTTACAAATCTAATTTATCAATGCAGAGATAAGATGACAGTTATCTGGCATTCGACACAAAAAAAAACATGAATAACACATTCAAGTGCAAGCTTAGAACTTAAAAGAAAATGGGAATTGAACATGTAACAACAAAAGAAGCTTATATCGTTGGAATGAAAATGAGAAGCTAGAGTAGTAGAGTATCCACAGTCTCCAAAAGTTGAACCCTTCATCCTTCTAACTTTCAGCCATTTATAGGCTTTTTACAATGCTCCCGAGCTCTCAAAGGCTCGAGGTGTCTTAATCTATCCCCTCTGTCTTTTTAACTGTTTAATGCCATGACTAGACACGCATGAGCTCAGAGGTTATTTTTTCTAACAGCGGTAACCAATTTCTGGTAATTTTGCCTCGCTGTCAGGTAGCTCGCTCGTGCCAGCGATGCTCCATGATCATTGCTGTTGGTTCGGTTGTGTTGCACTGTTGCTTTTGCCCTTCCGGCCATCTGTCTCCCAGCCTCTATTCAGTAATGGAATGGGTCTTCGAGCCTTTGAAATCCTTTCAAATAATAACAATGACTGTTTTCTGTTTTATACAGAAAAAATGCTGCAACACTGTGAAATCCCGCCAAGCTCTGTTTATTTCGGACTTCAAAAGTCCTTAAACACTATCTATTCCTCTATCGGGTCCGTCCTTATCGCTATTACAAGTCGCAAATGGTCTGTTCCCTTTGTTTTTTAGAAATACATCAAAACATTGGAAATACATTAAAAATGGCTCATGACGGACTTCAAATATTATATATTTCCCTTCCTGAACCCTTTCGAGTCCAGGTCTTATCGCATATCGCAAGTCGCTCCGGTCCTGCTCCAAGGTTCCCCTTTGTATTTTAGAAATATGTTAAAACTGCGAAAATGCATTGAAAATGGCTTTTCTGCGGATCTCAAATCTTATGAAATAATATTTAGAATACCGTCGGGTCTGGTTCATTGGGTCGCACATATACATGTGTATAGGCCCCGCTCCATGGTGTTGCTCCGATGCGATATAGTGATGCGATTAATCGCAATTGCATATCGCGATAACCCTGGGCTGTTTGGTGTGCGCTATGTTGTGTTGCCGATTGCGATTTGCTGATCAGATCTGGATCGTTGATCGGTCAGATCTGACGACTACTATGCATTCATTCCTCAAGCCTCCATTGCTCTGTTTTTCACCGTTTTTACGTGTTTTTGGCCTCCCGATAGTGTTTCTCCGCCATTCCAAGGGCCCTTCTCATGCGTTTGTTTTGATCTTGGCATGATTTTTAAGAGATTTTTAAAGGATTAGAGAGCATATTTGGATCCATTTGAATCAGGACCCGTGTAATTATAGATGCGAGAATGATATTTTTGAAGTCCGGCTTATGGCCAAAGTGAAGCAAGGGGAGACGTGGCTGTCAAAGCTAAAATAGGGGACATTTCTGCTAAAAATAGCAACACTGCACCTCAGGGGCTAACAATGGCTCCTTCTGGGGATGAAGGCCTCCCTGTGAGGTTTCAAGAACTGCAAACCACTGCCTTCCCAGTAACAATCAAAACAAACTTATTTCCTAGTGTTCCATTGGGCATGGAATTTATTTGCATAGAAAAAAACTAAAAAAAACCTATTACAATATTAAGGCCTTAAAGCCTCATATGAAGTAAAGTTTCAAAAACTGCCCATTGACTGGGCCATCAAAAACACCTTCCTCCTCCAAATTGTGCAAAATGAAAGTATTGTTCATTTGAACTTGAGAAATGACAAATGGTCCTATCCATAAGGCATCAAATTTACCATGGTTGCCCTTCTTTTCCTTCGACGCATCCCATTTGAGAACCCAGTCACCAACCTGAAAATTGTCCCTTTTTGCCTTTCTATCAAAGGTTTCTTTGATCTTCTTCTGATGAATTCTTGACTTCTCAACCAGTTGTTCTTTGATCTGTTGTAATTCAACCAAGTTACTCATTCTCCTCGCTATGTCATTCTCTTCATCCTGTTCTTGTAAGAATTTGGCCACATGGAGAATCAACTGGATAGGAAAAACAACATCAGTGCCATAAACCAACTTAAATGGAGAATTTCCTATGGACTTCTTGTTGGTAACTCTGTCAGCCCACAGTGCAAACTTCAACTTGGAATCCCAGTTCTTTTTGTTGTCCTCCAACAGTTTTTTTATTATCCTTACAAGACTTTTGTTAGATGATTCTGCCAGGCCATTGCCTTGAGGATAATATGAGGTAGAATGCACCAATTGAATGCCCATGGATTCACACATGTCCACCAATTCTTCTGCCCTGAAAGCTGTTGCATTATCAGTGACTAGTTTGGTTGGGCAACCAAATCTAGTGAAAATATTCTCATTCAAGAACTTTATGATAACCTAATGATTCGCATTTTTAGTGGGTATCGCCTCAATTCATTTGGTGAAATAATCAGTGGCTACCAAGATCCATTTGTGATGGCCACTGGAGTGTGGATTGATCTCACCTATGAAGTCCAAGCCCCACAACTGGAAGGGACCATTGACGTGTATTGGCTTTAAGGGCAGAGATTTTAGCTGTTGTGTTCCTACAAACCTCTGACATTTGTCACAAGACTTCACAAAAGAAAACACATCAGAGAACAAAGAAAGCCAATAATACCCAACCCTCAAGATCTTGTGGGCCGTGGTTTTCCAATAGTGATGCCCTCCGCAGATGCTAGAATGGAACTGGTGCGTGACTTCCTTATATTGTCCTTTGTTTAGACATCTCAAGAGGATCCCTGATGGGTCTTTCCAATAGAGTAGGTTTTCATTAATGCAGAATTTGGTTGATTTGAGCTTAATGGTCCGGGCTTGACCTGGGCTTTGCCCTGGAGGGACTTCTAGCTTTTGCAAAAAATGAACTACGCTGGAATACCATTCACAAGTGGCTAGATTTTCAGACAAAGATTGATTCTGCTCTTGCTCTTCTGCTGCTTCCTCTGTCCGCTCACCACCTGAATTTGAACCTATGCAATTGATGTCTAGAACACTGCAATTTTCCTCAGCCATAAGCTCAGCTAAGCCCTAGCCTTTGACAAGCTTGGTAGGCTTCACCTTTATGTTGAATTCTATGAATTTTGCAATCCATTTAGCTCTCTTTCCATCAATATCTGGCTGAGTTAGGACATCTTTTACTGAGGCTGAAGGTACATACGCAGTCACTTTGGAATGCAGAATATAAATTCTGAATGCCTTTAGAGATTTTATGAGAGCATAAGTTTGTTTTTCAATCAGGTCATACCTCAGTTCAACATCCCTTAGAGTTTTGCTGAAAAAGGCCACAGGGTGCTCTACACCTTCATCATTTTTCTGCAATAGAACTGCTGCCAGTGTGTCATAAGAGGCAAAAGAGAAGATATAAAATTCCCTGTTATAATCTGGGCTGATTAAAGTGGGAGCTTCCATGATAGCTTGTTTGATGGCTTCAAAAGAGCTTCTTGCACCATCTGTCCATTTTATTTCTGATCCTTTCTTCAGCATGGAAGTGATGTGCTTCACTAGCTCTGCGAAGTTTGGAATAAACCTCCTAACAAAGTTAATCTTACCCAGGAAAGATTGAATGTCCCTTTTTGACCTTGGGATGGACAATGTCTGAATGGTTTGAACTCTTGCTGGATCGATCTTCACACCTTCAGCAGAAACAATATGTCCCAGTAGTTTGCCTTCTTCTAAAGAAAACTGTGATTTCTTTGGGTTTATAAAAATTCCAAACTATCTGCACTTTAGAAAAACCTTTTTTAAACGCTGCAAATGGTCCTTGTGACTGCTGGAAAAGACTGTTATGTCATCATGGTAAATAAGAACAAACTTGTCGTTCTCTCCCACAAAGGCTATGTCCATGGCCCTCTGAAAAGTAGCCCCAACATTCATCAATCCAAAAGGCATCTTAGAGTACATGAAAGTGCCCCAAGGAGTAGTGAAGGCAGTCTTTCCCTGATTCTTTGGATGTACAACAATTTGATTGTAACCTGAAAATCCATCTAGGAAAGACATGACTCTAGCCCCTGAAACTTTTTGCAGCAAGTGTTCCATCTTAGGTAGGGGGTAGTTGTCTTTTTGCGAGCATTTGTTCAGATTCCTGAAGTCAACACAAAGCCTAATTTCTCCATTCTTCTTTCTTACTACCACAAGGTTAGCTATCCACTTTGAATACCTTAGGGGAACTATAATCTTGGCATCCAACAACTTCTTGATTTCCTTTTCAATCAAAGGCAATAAAAGAGGGCTGATAGGTCTTAATTTCTGCTTAAAAGGGATGGTGTTCTTCTCTAGCGGAATCTTATGTTGAATGATGTTGGTATCATAGGTCTTAAGATCATTGTATTCCCAAGCAAAAATATCAGCAAATTGTTTCATCAGGGTGCAATACTCAGAACTTTGGGCAGAAGATAGGTGAGTGGACAAATTTATGTACTTTGGATATGCTGGGCTCCCTACATTATGTTTATGAACAGCAGAATCATTTTCTTTTTTGGCAGGCTTATAAGGTACATCATTATGATCAAACAACTTCTCTAGGGGCACCAATCCTTTGGGTATATGGTTACTAGGCAGCTGAACAATGTTGTCCTGACCAATCTCATCCTTTAGCTTGGAATGGTTGCATTCTTCAACGGTTTCGTTTTCTCGGTCGATGTGCATTTCAAAAACTTCATCAACGACTTGTAAAAGCCTATTAATTTCATCATCTTCTTCAAAAACTTTCCAGTATTTGACATTGTCAGGCAGAGATGGTCTATATTTCACCTGAACTTCATAAGTCAATTTATGAGACAAAAGAGGAATAAACGTGCTAGCAGACACAACAAGGGAATCAACAAGTTGGTTCTTCATTCTAGGGATGTAAGAAATGTTGAAACTGTTAAAAGAATCTTTGAGCTTCCATACCTCATCTTTGTATGCTTTCAGCCTTGGATGCTTTGCTTGGAAAGTTTTGTTGACCTACTGAATGATAAGGTTTGCATCTCCAAACACCTTCAGACCTTTGATGCCCATTTCTTTAGCAGCGTTTAAGCCCAATATCAAGGCTTCGTACTCTGCTATGTTATTTGTGACCTGAAAAGTTAATTTGAAAGATAAATGGATGCATTCTTGTGTGGGGGACACAAGGACTACACCTGCGCCTGCGGCTTCCTTAGAGCAAGCTCCACATGTCCCAAATTCGTGGGCCTTCTTCCTCTGTGGTCTGGCAAACATGTTTCTTCAGCGGCGTGGAGGCCAACTGTGATTCTTCAATCTGAAGAATGCAGGCTCCAAAATCAGTCCCGACAGCATAGATGGGATGATTAGTGGGATTCCTTTCATCACTGATGATATAAGCCAACTGAGCTTCTCTGTATAATCTCCTATTCTCACCTCCAAAAACTGGGGCAGTAGCATAGGACAGATCATTTTGCAATGTTCCACCTAATCTCTTGATCCAACCTCTGGAAAACAACATGCCAAACTTGGGGGGTACATCTGCCACAACAATATCCATCATCATGCTCTTCATGGGCAGCTAAGACAAGGTGATGGCTAGGTCTTTGATTAATTCCAAAGATTTCACTTTTCTAGAGTCAAAAGAAAACAGTTCATGATAAGACTTGGTAATGTCAAGACCCAACTCATCCATGACAACCTTGGGCATAAGATTATGGCTGGCTTCTGTGTCCAGAAGGTAATTGTGAAGGGTTTTGTCATGAATAGTCAAAGAAACATAGAATGATGGGGAGCTGTCATCACAATTTTCAATCATTGGGCTGAGAACAACGGTTGGTTTATCGTCTTGCATATTTACATAGTCAGTGGAGGCTTGGATGGCTTTAGGCTCAAGGGCCTCGAGGATAGATCTCTTGAAGGACTCATTTTTCACTAGTTCAGTCAGAGGTATAGGTATGCTTAGCTTCTGAATTTCTGATTGAAAACTGAAAGGAGAAGGAGACTTGTCAAGGCCTCTTACCTCGTGAGCTGGAGCATTGAGGATGATGGGATCAACTACCGGTCATTTCTGCTTTTTAGCTTGCTGTATTGCAGGGACAACAACTCTTTGAACAAGAGTTTCCTTGACATTATTCATCTTCGACCTCAAATCATATCTGTGTCGATCTTCAGTTTGCAGAACAACTTCACCATCCCATTCTTGGCTGATCTGGTCATTGAATAATGACTTTTCATAGGCAGCTGAGGTAAAAAAGGAGGCACTGCCTTTATCTTCAAGACAATGGATCTCATCATCTTCTTCAAACTGCTCTTCTTCCATGACTACATTTTGGAAAGGGGCATTTACCCTTTGGTCTTCATTGGCATCTTTGCTTCTTTGCAAAATCTGCAACTGCTCATTAGCTCTTCTATATGGATTTGGATTTCTAGGAGCAAAGGTATTAGGAACTCTTCCTTTCCCAGGGTGCTGCTCAACCTTTAATTTGGAGATTTCAGAGGCTAATGACTCTATCATCTTAGTCATTTTATCTATCTTGGGATCTGAAGATGATGAAGACTCACCCCTTTGTCTCCTTCTATCAACATTTCCCTTGAGCTTCTCTGCAGCCATGATGTTTGATTCTACTTCCAAAGCTACGTCCTACATATTAACCAAGGTAGCACATCATCTCTCCCTCAACAATAGACAGAAGTCAGAATCAAAGGCACTGGCATAGGTGAGTTTAGCAGAGGTAGTGGTGGGTTTTACTTCAGTTGGTATCTTGTTGTACATGCGGTTAAACCTCTTATTAAAATCAGACAACAACTCACCATTTTCCCTCTTTAAGTTCCCAAACTCGGTGTGGTAGTAGAGTAGATCCTTCTTATCCCCCCAATGCTTTAGAAATGCATCATCTAAAGTCTCAATATCTTCTATAGACCTTGGGGTCAGTTCTTTGAACCATTTTCTAACCTCTCCATTCAGACTTTGGACAAAGACTCTCATCCATACATCGTCTTCACTAATGTCCAGGTTATCAACATAGCTATAGAATGATTCAAGATGTTCCTCAGCTGTAACACCTTCAGTCCCAGTGAACTTAGGGCTATATTTTTGATATTCTCCAGTAGGCATGGCATTCAAAGGAGTGGGCAGTACTAGAGGTCCATACCTAGCAGCTATGATTCTTTCCATTTTGGTAGGTGCTTGTGGCCCTGCCATAACTGTGGTGGCTATGAGGGGACTGGAAGTCTGAATGACAGGGGGTTCAGGAGTGACTGATAAGACTAAAGGAGTATGAGGGATAGGAGGAGAGGTTTCCTTTGGGCTTGCAACGAAAGGAGAACCTAAAGAATAAGGAGCTCTATAGATCACTGAGATTTTTTCTTCACTGTTAGGATTAGATGCTACACTCTCAACATGTATTTGTTCTATTACAGGCCTTTCTTGAAGAGATATAGAATATTGTTTAGAACTACCTGAACCTGATGCTCCTTTCTGCAATGCCTTTCTTTCTTTGATGATTTTTTCAGGGTCAGATATTGGGTCAGCTTGTGGCTTCCGAGGATTTCTCTGAGTATGCCTCACAAACTGAGCCAGAACTATGAAGTGGAGTCGCCAAAAGGTTCGTCCTCCAGTAGAGTCGCCAGATAGATGATTACAACTGAAAAAGTGCCCAGACTTTGTCTATCATCAAAGCTGGATCTGTGTCGTCTCCTAAGGAAGCTGAGCTTCAGTCTCCTCTCCCCAGAAACAGTGCCAATTATGTTATCACTCCAGGAAGCTCTCCTAGGTTGTAGCTCGGAGATGCCTAGAAACATATATCTTCAATATTGTTCTCGGAACTATTGGAATGGATGATGGTTTGGATCAAGTCAGATGACCGTTTCAACTCTATTTCACTCAAAACATGCATGAACACCCTCAGCTAGACAAGGCTTTCAACCACTAATGCTCAATAGATTATAGATTCAATGGATAAATGGAGAATACTGACTGTACCAACAGATGCATACATAAACACATATGAATGGCTAGCTACAGAAAGCAAATGAGGCTTACAAATCTAATTTATCAATGTAGAGATAAGATGACAGTTATCTGGCATTCGACACAAAAGAAAACATGAATAACACATTCAAGTGCAAGCTTAGAATAGAAGAGAAAATGGGAATTGAATATGTAACAACAAAAGAAGCTTATATTGCTGGAATGAAAATGAGAAGCTAGAGTAGCAGAGTATCCATAGTATCCAAAAGTTGAACCCTTCATCCTTCTAACTTTCAACCATTTATAGGCTTTTTACAATGCTTCCGAGCTCTCAAAGGCTCGAGTTGTCTTAATCTATCCCCTCTGTCTTTTTAACTGTTTGATGCCATGACTAGACACGCATGAGCTCGGAGGTTTCTTTTTCTAATAGTAGTAACCAATTTCTGGTAATTTTTCCTTGCTGTCAGGTAGCTCGCTCGTGCCAGCGATGCTCCATGATCATTGTTGTTGGTTCGGCTGTGTTGCACTGTTGCTTTTCCCCTTCCGGCCATCTGTCTCCCGACCTCTATTCAGTAATGGAATGGGTCTTCGGGCCTTTGAAATCCTTTCAAATACTAACAATGACTGTTTTCTGTTTTATACAGAAAAACGATGCAACACTGTGAAATCCCGCCAAGCTCTGTTTATTTCAGACTTCAAAAGTCCTTAAACACTGTCTATTCCTCTATCGGGTCCGTCCTTATCGCTATCGCAAGTTGCAAATGGCCTGTTCCCTTTGTTTTTTAGAAATACATCAAAACATTGGAAATACATTAAAAATGGCTCATGACGGACTTCAAATATTATATATTTTCCTTCCCGAACCCTTTCGGGTCTGGGTCTTATTGCATATCGCACTCCGGTCCTGCTCCAAGGTTACCCTTTGTATTTTAAAAATACGTTAAAACTGTGAAAATGCATTGAAAATGGCTTTTTTACGGATCTCAAATCTTATGAAATAATATTTAGAATACGTCGGGTCTGGTTCATCGGGTCGCACATATACATGTGTATAGGCCCCACTCCATGGTGTTGCTCCGATGCGATTAATCACAATCGCATATCGCGATAACCCGGGCCGTTTGGTGAGCGCTCTGTTGTGTTGCCGATTGCGATTTGGACCGTTGATCAACCAGATCTGATGGCTGTTGTGCATTCATTCCTCAAGCCTCCGCTGCTCTGTTTTTCACTGTTTTTACATGTTTTTGGCCTCCCGATAGTGTTTCTCCGCCATTCTAAGGGCCCTTCTCATGCGTTTGTTTTGATCTTTGGCATGATTTTTAAGAGATTTTTAAAGGCTTAGAGAGCATATTTGGATCCATTTGGATCAGGACCTGGTGCAATTATAGATGCGAGAATGATATTTTTGAAGTTCGGCTTATGGCCAAAGCGAAGCAAGGGGAGACATGGCCATCGAAGCTAAAATAGGGGACATTTCCGCTAAAAATAGCAGAACTGCACCTCAGGGGCTAATAGGTCCAACTCCTTATCAAATAAACTTACAAGTAACTTGCAAAGCCAAATGGCCTCACAACTTCTTGCACTAGTTGCCATATACTCTGCCTCTGTTGAGCTAAGTGCCACGAAAGTGTGCTTCTTGCTGAACTAGGACACTGTCATTGATCCTAAACTGTAACAATACCTTGAGGTGCTCTTTCTATCTACTGCACTGTTTGCCCAATTTGAGTCTAAAATATACCCCTGCAACTTCACCTCACTATCTCCAAGATATCTCAAACCATACTCCACCATGCCCTCAACTTCTTAAGTAGATATTTTGATGCTACATAATGCTCATATCTCAACTCCACCATAAATTGACTCAAAGTGTTCACTGCAAAACATATATCTAGTCTAGCATTGACCAAATATATCAAAGAACATATTAGCTACATGTACAATGTGGTATTCACCAACTCTGAATCTAAAACTGTCACTTGCTTCAAATTGGTGATCATGGGTGTGGTCGTAGCTTTGCAGTACTCCATGTAAAATATCTTCAGGACTTCAACTATATACTTACCTTGCCCAAAGAATATCTCCCCTGGTTTCTGCCAAACATGCAAATTCAAGAAGTAATGCATCATGCCAATGTCCATCTCAAACTCAACTGCCATATCTGCTTTGCATCCTGTAATGAGCTTCTCAACACTTGTAAGAAACAAGCTATCTACATACAACACCAAAACAAGCAAATCAGTCCCAAAAAATATGAAGTATAAGTTTGGATTTGCTTCACTTTTGATGAAGCCCATACTAAATATCCATCGATCCCTGTATAAAATCCTCTTGTTTCTTGCTTGAGTCCATATAAGGCCTTCTTAAGCCCGCAAACATGGGACTCTTTTCCCATGTACCTAAAAGCCTTGAGGTTTCCTCTATGTCACTTCTTCCTCAATGATCCCATTAAGGAAAGTCGTATTCAAATCCATTTGATGTATTCTCCATGCCATGACTGAGACAATAGACATAACAACTCTAATGGAAGTGTACTTGACAATTGGAGTAAAATTCTCCTCATAGTTCCCTCCCTCTTTCTGGGAGAACCCTCTCACAACAAATCTCATTTGGACTTCTCAACGCTGCCATTTGTAGCATGCTTGATCTTGTAGAGCCACATAGAACTCATAATTGATTTCCCTTTTGGTCTTGACATTATTTCCCAAACTCCATGATGGAGGTGTACTCTTCTACCATGGCATCCCGTCATACTCGCTGGTTTGTTTCCTCTTGAAAATTGGAGGACTTGAAATCAATGATGCTACTCATCAATGCCATATAGTTGGGAAACATCTTTGGAGGCATGCTCTCTCTGAATGTGCTCTTGGGAGCCTGAACATACTCATGAGTGTTATATTTGTGTAGCTATGGTTAGTCTTCATAATGTATCGATTGTACATTGTAATAGTTACAAAAGGAAAATATGAAGCATGTTCGTCATGCTTGCAAGAAAAATATTTATTTTGTATTAAAAAAGGAAATTTAATAAAGCTCATCAAAGAGTGGGAAAAGGAAAATTTTTGAATTTAAGTCAAAGTGACGGTCTTACTCTAAATACACACCCTTTGCATGGACGAACAAGTAGAAATAAAGCCTATTCGCTCTCCAAAAAGACACCTAAGATCACATACATCTCTAAGGTTATGCAAAGGTCTAAGGCTAATACAAAGGTTTCCGAGGCACTGGTTTTTCTAAGGAATAAAGTGAAGTTTCGAGGATCATCTCCTACGGCTATGGGACACGAAATTTTGTGAAACAATGCAAGCTCCGAGGCTAAGACAGGGGTACAGTGTGAGCTCTGAGGCTGAGATAGAGGCACAGTACGAGCTCTAATGCTAAGACATAGGTACAGTGCGAACTCTAAGGCTGAGACAAAGGCATAATTGTTGGATGGTTGTGGCTCTCTTAGAAACCTTGTTGCAGAGAACCTTGTATATAGAACTATGAAAGGGTTGGTTTGGTCTTTGGTGGTTGGTCGGGTTAGTTGACTTTGATGTATCTCTTGTTGCATTGATTCTCTAAGGAAAAGGTTGGCTGGGTTTTCCCCATGGTGGGTTTTCCCAAGGTAAGAGGCTTTGTGTTCTTGTGTGGTTGTCTCTATATGATCTTGTTGTACTAAAATGTTATCTGGTTGATGTCTTTCTATGTAATTATTGAATGATGAAATGTAATAAGAATGTGAAAAGATAAAAAATAATTGTTAGTATGAAAGACTATCTAAAAATCAACACTGAGCAACCCTTAATGTTTGTGTGAAGCATTGAAGCCTCCTGATAGAAATGGAAGGGGTTAATGCCTCCTCCTCCTCCCCTGAAGGTTGACTTCTTGAACTGGAAAATTCTTGTGTCTTGGGTGACCCTAGCTCAACCTTCAAAGCTTCCTACTCGTCATATTCTCACACTAGAATGGGCTCATGTGACTTCCTAGATGCGAAGTCTTCTTTGAACTTTACATCCCTGCTTACTACTATTTTCCTCTGTGCTAGAATAAAGATTCTATGGGCCTTTGAAATCTCACTATAAGCCACAAATAAACCCTTCATGTTGGAGGGATCCAACTTGGTCCTTTTCTCTACAGGCATGTGAATGTAAATCAAACAACCAAAGATGCAAAAATGACTCACGTTTCACTTCACACTAGTGAATGCCTCCTCTGGTATCTTGTCCTTCAAGATCCTGTGCAAGCACCTATTTAGAATGTAGATTGTTTGGTTGCATTCCTCTGCCCAAAGAGCACGAGCAAGTCTTGGTCATGGATCATGGCCCTCACAGTGTCTATGATGGATCAATTATTTCGCTCTACAACCCTATTCTGTTGTGGGTTGTACAAAAATGTCAACGCCCTCTTGGTTCAGGCCTACTTGCATCCTTGAAATTGTTGAAGTTATACTCACCCCCATTATCTACTCTCAAAACCTTGATCTTCTTTCCTATCTGGTTCTCAACAAGATCTTTTAACTCTTCAAAACCTACTAAAGATTTAATCCTTCGTCTTTAAGAAATAAATCCATGTTATGTCAGAGAAATCATCAATAAAGGAAACATAGTACATACCTACCAAAAATGATATAGGTGCATAAACATTCGAATGAATTAGGTCTAGAATCTTTGTAGACATGTACTCCCTACTTGGGAAACAACCTTGGGATGCTTGCCAAGCGTGCAGCCTTTGCATACGCCTTGTCGCTCAATGTTGGAAGTCGTGTGACTATCTCGCTTAGAATAGGCAACACTATCATATACATGAGCCCCATCATTTTGTGTCATAACTCACATAGGCTATTGTTGCTATGAACTAGGTCTCAAATAGGATCAACCTGTAACCTAAATAGATTGCCTTCTCTAATCCCAATCACTTGTGCTACTACTAGGCTAGATTCTTGCTTCTTGATAAAGACTAGTCTTTTCTTGAATTCTACTACAAAGCCCTTATCTTCCATAACCAAAATTGAAAACAATTTTTTCTTTAGACCTGTAACAAATAACACATCATTAAAGTCTAATGAGTTGCCTGATTTGCGCTGGAAGGAGGTAGTACCAACTCCTGCAACTTACTACTTGGCATCATCACCAAGCACAACTTGTAGTCTTGAGTCCTATTATGTTAGATAGGAAAACAATTGTCAAATTGATGTCATATGACGAGATGCCCCACTATCCAAATACCACGCATTACTCGAAATTGTGTCGGTATAAAGGCAAGATACCAGTGAGAATTCTTCTTCAAACTTGGCAATAAAATCATTCATTTGAGTTTTTGCTAAGGCTACTAGCTTCTATTGTTGCTTCCTTTCCCCTTCTTTCTTGTTAAATGTTGTAACGTATAATGTCCAAACTTATGACAAATAAAGCATTTAGTTTTATTCAAGTCTTTCTTTCCTAATAGTGAGATTGACTCCTCATTCTTTCCCTTACCCTTATTGGAACATTTTCCTTTGCCCTTTTTCATCTAACTAAATACGTTCAGGGTCATGTCACCACCCTTCTTATTGGCCTTTGACGCCATCCAAGTCTCCTCCTAGATACAATCATCCCACATTCTTTCAAATTTGAGAAGTTTCTCGTGAGCACAAATACCTTGGACAAATGGTTCCCATGAAACTAGGAATCCATTCAATGCCATGTTCACCAACTCGCCATCTTCCACCTTCTCTTTGAATGTTGTAAGTTGATCACAAATCTGTGTGATCTTTATTAGGTAACTGGGAACACTGTTAGATCTAGTCATCTCTATGGATTTGAGTTTGTTTCGTAAAATCATCATCTTGTTAATGTTGTCACTTTGGTAGAGGCTTAGTAGTGCATCAAACATCCCCTTAACAATGTTCTTCTTGAATATATGAAGGATCAAGTGATCTTTAATGGCATCCATGATTATCCACTTGGCTTTTACCTCCTCCTTGTTGTGGTTGCTAATTGTTGTGGATCTGTTGGTGGTGTCACTATATCTTTCACTATGCCCCATAGATCATTCTCTTCGTACAAGAGAGTAACCCTGAGCTTCCAAGATAGAAAATTAGAGGCACCATCTAATTTGTCCTCGAACCTGAGGCTCATTGATGCTATCTCTTATCTGCACACAAATTGCTACTCTTTGGTCTTTTAATCAAAATAGCTTTGATACCATGCAAATATTCCAAACCTAGGTGACTATTGTCCTATGCTTCATTAAATAAATAAGATTTTGAAATTACTTAACGACAAATAAAAATATGAGCATGTGTCAATCACACAAAGGGTTTGAAAATACAACTGAAGTATAAAAAATTATTTTGACATATAGGTAAGTACTCCTTCAACTTAGCTTTCTATTTCATCGAAAAACTTACAAGGAAATATTCACAAGCTGCCCAAGAGAAACCATATCCAAGGATACCAAAAAATGTTCTAACTGAGCTTGTACAACCTGCTGAAAAATGCAAAAAACTATCGTGTGATGTACAGGTCAGTTTGTATGGTCCGTTTGTACAATTGTATGGACATTTATGGACACCTATCCGTATCACTGTATGGACTTCCATATGATTGCATCAAACTATACAAATTATTGTCCTGTACTGTGTGTTGCGAGAGAATACCTTTTGCCCTATGTCTTGCTCATTTGTTAAAGTGTGTGTAACCAACCTCTATATTGCCCTATCTTTATAGTTTAGTGGAGAATCTATCTTAAGATTATTTCTAGCTAAAAATAAGATTTTTAGTTTTCAAATAAAGTGAATTACAAAACAGAATTACTTTTCAAAATTAGAATTACTTTTCAAAAATATTTCCAATCACTTTTTGCATATTCACAATGAACATGTGCAAAAGCTCCTATCTAAGGTATAATTCACAACATTGTATCCATTCCACTCAAGTTGGTGTTAATGGTGCTCAGATTTACAAAAGCCTTTGTGCTGTATTTTTTGGATAGTTGCTTCTGGTTTAGGAATTTAACATAACACTTGGGCCCTTTTCATAGACCTCCCTTAGAATTTCATTAAGAATAGGTAGAATAAGCACATTCTACAAGGGTTTAAAATTTGATGATCTTGGTGTGGCTTTCTATAATTATCCCTGAAGTTTGAACATATAATGTTGCTAAATGCAGAAGGAGAGTAATTAAACTTTGTGTCTCTCAAATGATTGTGCCCCTTTCGTCTATATATCAAGGACTTTTTAATTTCATAATGCTCATTTGTTTTCTCCATCCACATATAAAGGCATGAGGAGGGCACTGTGGATCTTCTCTAATAGCTTCTAGTTTCCCAATTAGTTTAACAAACATGGTAGCAAGAGCATGGAACAAATGACCATACATGTTCACAATAATATCTTATTATTGAGTATTGATTGGGGTAGAGCGAAAACCCTATGGCGATCATGGAGGTAGCGCACAGCGGCTAGGGTAGCTGCAGACCTGCATTGGCAGGCGGACTGCAGGAGCGGAAGCTCACCCTTTACGGCTACGCTGCATACAACAGACAAAAAAGACTGACGGCAGCGGCAATGGACCCCCGCCAGGGGGCTGGAGGGGACCCTCCAAAGAATGAGACGCAGAACGCAAATCAGAAAGATGCAGGAAGGGATCAGAGAACAAATGAACAGGAGACTGAGGATATGCCAGAAGGGCAGAGAGATCAAGCTATGCCAGAAGATCAGAGAGTGAGATCATCCACATGCAAGCCTGTAGCAAAGAACACACCCAAAGTGGAGTTCCCCAGCCACAGAATCAATGCAAGGATCCAATATATGAGGGATCATGCCCTCATAGGTAAGTTTATAGGCATCTGGCCAAATGAGAAAGCTTTGAGGACTTGGATCAACAATAAATGGCACCCAAAAGGACATATATCCCTCCATTTGGGTCCAAAAGGTTTCTTCACAGCAGTCTTTAACTGCTTGGAGGACAGAAACAGAGTTTTCGAGAATGGACCATATTTTTTCAACTCAGCGGGTCTATTTCTCAAAGAATGGGTAGAACGCTTCAACCCAGACAAGGAGGATCTGAGCTGCGCGCCCGTCTGGATTAGGCTGTATTCTCTACCATGGGAATACTGGGAGGAAGAATCGCTTCAAGAGATTGGGAAAGCCCTGGGGGATTTTGTCAAGGTATCAGAAGAAACCAAAATGAAGAAGTATACCTCCTATGCCCGGATCTGCGTATATATGGACTTAAAAGAACCCCTGCCTGACAAGATAAGTCTCTCTCATGAGGATGTAGAATGGCTACAGCTAATAGACTATGAACATGTGCCCTTCAGGTGTCGTAAATGCCATGCATTAGGGCACCTGTTCCGAGATTGCCCACTAAATAAGACAAACAATGAACAGGATCAGGACAAGCAATCTACTGATGGTTTCATCAAAGTCGCCAACCGTAGAAGAGGGAATAAGAAATCGACACTCCAGAATAAGCAGGCCTTGAAGGATTCTTCAAAACCTTCAACTAGCAACAGCTTTGCGGTTCTAGCAGAGGAAGAACAACAAATGCACGACCCCCTGTCAGCCAAGCATATCCAGATTCGGGAAACGTCTGAGGAAACTAAAGAAAAATCCAAGGGAAAAAGTCAGGATCATGAAGGAAATCTTCAGACCACTAAAGAGAAGTTCTGGAGTCAACCAGATATGGAGATAGATTTAACTGAATCAGGCTCAGACAAAGCACAGAAAGATGCGGAAAGACATCAAGAAACCCAGAATATGGATGAAGACACAGAAACATTTGATATAGGTGAACTGGATATTATTGGTCTGGAGACTGCATGTAAAACCAAAAATTTCGACAAAATAACTGAAATGCAACTGCACAAACTTGAGGAGGTACTGCACAAAGCCCAGAAGAAATATTCGCTTGGTGTTCAAACGGGTAGCCAATGGGATGGAAAGTTTATTGCAAAGGACATCAAGAAGCGAGGACGGAAATCTGCGCTGGAAAGAACGATAAAAGTCGGAGAAGTCATGGTAGACTCAGGGAGATATGCCCAGCTATCAAGGTATTTTAACATCAACCCTAAATCTTCCCAATGAAATTGATATCTTGGAACATTAGAGGGCTTAACGGCCAGAAGAAGGGTAGATTATTAAAAAACATGATAATGGCAGAAAAACCAGCAATTCTTTTTCTGCAAGAAACCAAATGTAAGAATATAGTTCTAGAAAAGGTAGCAGCCAAGGCGTGGCCTGCAGGGCAGGTCTCGGCGGTGGAAGCTCAAGGCGCCTCTGGAGGCTTGGCAATCCTTTGGGACTCTAGAACAATACAGCTAGACAATATACACGCCAACAGAAACTTCATCCAAGCCAAGTTTCATTTAAATGGCACAAACATTAATGGGCACATTACAAATGTCTATTTTCCGCAAGAAATACAACAAAAAGCCAATATACTGGAGGCATTAACGCAACTGAATGCAACCAGAACACATCCGCTATGGATCTCAGGTGGGGATTACAACATGATAGCGACCCTGGATGAAAAGAAAGGAGGACGCAGCGGAATCAACAGAGATGGCAACCTCCTCAAAGAGTTCATACAAAATAATTGGATGATTGACATTCCAACTGATAACGGTATTTACACCTGGAGCAATAAGAGAACGGAACTGACGCAAGTGTCCTCGCGCCTGGATCGTTTCCTGGTTTCTGATAATGCAGTACATTTGGGGGGAGACTTCACTGCTTCAATCCTTCCTTATTCAGGATCAGACCACTGGCCCATAGTCTTAAACTGGAATAGACCAGGCGTTAATCTAAAAAGACCATTCAGATTCGAATCCTTCTGGCTATCACATCCGGAATTCCATGATTTTATAAGGACTACCTGGACACAATTCAGAGACACAGAAGGCTCAAGAATGGCCCAATTCCAAAAGAAGCTGAAGTATCTCAAAGGAGAAATAAAGCGTTGGAATAAATCCACCTTTGGTGACATTTTTAAATCAAAAGAAATTCTCATCCAAAAAATGAAGGACACTCAACAAAAAATCATTTCTCAAGGCCGATCCGAGGAGTTGACACAACAGGAGCAGGAAATAGAAAAGCAAATTCTGGACAGAGATATGCAGGAAGAAATATTGTGGAGGCAGAAGTCCCGGGTAAGATGGCTCAGGGAAGGCGAAAAGAACACAAAATTCTTTCACAGAACAACAGTACAAAGGCGTATGATCAACCAAATTTCCTTTGTAAATAATGAGCAAGGATGCAAAATCGAAGATCATGAAGCTATTGAAAAGGAGTTCGTAGATTACTTCAAAAGGATGAGTCAAGAACCAGACACAAATAGATCTGCTGCCATTGACAATATTACAGGGCACATCCCCAGAATCATCACTGAAGACCAGAATGCGTTGCTTCTCAAACCGATCAGTCTTCAAGAGGTTGAATTGGCTGTCAACCAACTTAAGGCAGGGAAAGCGCCAGGCCCTGATGGGTTTACGTCAAATTTCTTCCAACATTTCTGGGAATTAATAAAATGGGAAGTCTGGCAGGTGGTGGAGGAATCTAGATCCCTCAGATGGATGTATCCAGCAATGAATGCTACATTTCTGACTTTGATCCCTAAATCCACAGAATCAAATACTCCAGATAAGTATCGTCCCATTGCTTTATGTAACATTATTTATAAAATTGTTTCAAAGGTCATTGCTTTACGATTGAAACCCTTGCTGCCCCTTATCATCTCTCCTGAACAATCCGGGTATGTAGAGGGACGCCAAATTACTGATGGGATCATCCTTACCCACGAAATAATCCACTCTCTCAAGATTTTAAAAAAGCCTGGGATGCTTCTCAAAATTGATCTATCCAAAGCATTCGATAGCATAAGCTGGACCTATTTGCAAAAAACTCTCCTCGCCTTTGGTTTCGCTCCCCCATGGGTCAGATGGGTTAGCAGTCTCATCTCATCTTCTTTTTTCTCCATTCTCATCAATGGAATCCCCTCTCCTACCTTTCGTCCCTCTCGTGGCATCAGACAGGGAGATCCCTTGTCACCTTTCCTATTTGTCATCCTAGCTGAAGGTCTGGGCAGAAGTATTAAAGCTGCCATCCTTTCGCACAAGCTTAAAGGAATTGCTGTTCATAACCTACCGGCAATTTCTCATCAACAATTTGTTGATGACAATATGTTATTCGGCCACCCATCTGTTCAAGAAGCCCGCACTTTCAAATCAATCCTTGATTCCTTCTCAAAAGCTTCCGGAGCCTGCATTAATAATGTGAAATCCCAGATATTTTTTTTTAACACCCCAATATATACCCAAAGAGCCATTACGCGCATTCTAGGATTCTCAAAAGAGTCTCTTCCTTCATCCTACCTAGGTGCACCTCTTACTGCGTCTGCCCTCAAGCATTCTTCATGGTCTCTCCTGCTAGAGAAATTGGAAGCAAGGTTGCTACTTTGGACTTACAGATCCCTGAATATGGCCAGCAGAGTGGTTCTAATAAAGGCTGTCTTGCAATCTATGCCGCTATATCTATTTTCCATCTTAGCAGCGCCAAAATGGGTTCTAAGGACAATCAAAAATTTGCAGAGGAATTTTTTATGGGGAAGTTCTGGCCTAAACAGAAAATGGGCCCTCATTAGATGGGACAAAGCCTGTCTTCCCAGATTGGCAGGAGGCATAGGGCTCAGGGATCCCGAACAAAGTAATAAGACAATGGGGGCGAAAGTATGGTGGAGGTGGCTCTCAGAATTCAACAACTTGTGGACACGTCTTTGGACTGCAAAATACACAAGGAATCTCCCCCTAGAAGAAAGGATCAGAATGTCGGAAACCAGTAAGGGATCATTGATATGGAACTCGGCTATCCAGCACAGAGATCTAATTCAAAAACATAGCTTTTGGGAGATAAAAGATGGTCAAACTGCCAGGTTCTGGGAAGATTCCTGGCAGCAATTACCCAAACTCTTAGACAGTCTGCAAGCCATCCCAGAAAGGGAGATAACTCCTCAAGAAAAAATAAGTAAATTTTGGAAAGATCCAAACAATCAAGAGCAGAGAGAGTGGAAACAAACAAGCTTGATCTTACCTCACAGCTCAAATGATAACCAACTAGCTCTCCACTCAGAACTAAAAAAACGCAGGATATTAAAGCAAGCAGGGAAAGATACTTTAAGGTGGGGGTATGAGGAGAGGGGTACCTTCACTACAAAGGAAGCATACAGAATCATAATCAGGGACAGGATGGACAAGGACCAAATATGGAGCAAAATTTGGAAACCCCCTATCTGGCCGAAAGTTTCCACCTTCTTGTGGCTTCTATCTTACAATAGAATCCTAACCTGGGATAACCTCAGGAAAAGAGGCTTTCTAGGTCCCTCTATTTGTCTCAATTGCAACAAGGAAGAAGAATCTGTGCTCCACTTAATGCAGACATGCCATCTGAGCCAAAAAATATGGGAGAAGGTGGCTTTCCGCTGTCAGAAGGAAGGGCGAATTCGAGGGGATATAAGAGAAACAATCCGCCAATGGCCTCAAGCACCTTACCAATGCACAATCCTTAATATCCTATGGCAAATTATCCCAGGATTCCTCATGTGGAATATCTGGAAGGAACGTAACAGGAGGATCTTCAAGAAACAATCAATGACTCTAGAGCAGGTCTGGGAAGGATTTCATAATAACATCAGCGAAACTCTCTCAACAAAAGCATGGTCTAAAGAGGATCTTCCGAAGCAACCTCAGGAATGGGCAATCTGGAATAATTGGCAAATAAAGATACAAGATAAGATTCTGGCCAATCCCAACCCAGGGCAACATCGAACCAACACAGCAAAATGGACATCACCACCTGTCAATACATTTCAATTGAACTTCGATGGTGCATCGAAGGGTAATCCGGGCCAGACAGGTTATGGAGGTGTTATAAGAGACCATCGAGGTAATCCTCTTGTAACTTTCTTAGGTACCATTGGCTGGAATACAAATAATGCAGCGGAGCTGGAAGGACTTTGGAAAGGCCTCATTCTGGCGCAGCAGGGCAAGGTTTTTCCCTTGATAGTAGAAGGGGATTCACAGATTCTTATAAACATGGCTCTAAAGCTACAACAGGGATCCTCAGTTCACAAGATTAGTAGAAGTTGGAGATTAGCATCCAGATTGAATCAGGTTCAGCATTGGTTGCAAGAGAACAGAGCAGTCTCTTTCAAGCATACAAAAAGGGAAGGGAACAAGCCTGCGGACTTCCTAGCTAATTTAGGTGTGAATAATGATAAAGATTTCTCAGCTGGACCTCTTCATGAAACAATCTCGAAGGACCATCTTCCCAATCTCCAGGCACTACTAGATGAAGATAGGCAGCCACAGGTTGTTTCACACCCGGATGCGGGTGACACTTGGATTCATCCGAACACATGTAATGGGGGGCAGCTGTGGTCTTAAGATCGTCTGGCCGGACGGTCTATTAACTTGCCCCTGCCAAGCATTAACGCAGTTTGCGGTGGAGAGGATGGCTCTGCAGAAGAGGGATGGCCTCACGCGAGGCGAATTGATTGTCCTGTACGCAGTTCTATGGAGTTTTGGCTCCATTGCCGCCAGATCGTTCAGTTCCACGTCCTATAAAATGAAGCGTATGAATCAGTTCAGTGATTTGAGGCATTGTTATGTTCAGTTGTCTGGGTGTAAGATTGAGCCGAATGCTGGCGGAAGGGGTAGGGGCCATAGCCTAACCTCTGTTCCATTCGCGTGTTCTGGGCACTCTGTTCCGACTGCGTGTTCTGGGCATCCGCTGGAGGAAGGCTCAGTTAGGCACCAAAATTGGGTAATTGTTATTAAGGAGAACCGGTTAGATAATTACATTCCTGATTTTTCACTGTTTTTTGCTAGCAAAGTGTGCTCTCCAGGGATAATGGCGCCACGACAAAGGGGAGTCCCGAGGCGTGGAGGGGTTTGGGGAATTCGCGGCAGGCAAGAGGCCCAGGCAATTCAGCCAGTGGCCATGTTGGAGCCTCAGTCCTCTCCCTCTGAAGAGTCCGACCAGTTGGACAGTCAAGTCCACACTTCTCGTTGCACCTTTCGCTGCCGGAGAAATCAGACCCGTCACTCATTGCTTATCACAGTCATTGCAACGGAGGAGGAGGACGACTCGTCCAGTCAGGAAGAGCCTGACAGGGAGCCGGAGCAATTGAACCCTGCTCGGGCACCAGTAATGGGGGAAAATATTGATAATGAAATTGCTGTTGATGTCACTCTGATGGAGCCTCCTCCGGGATTGAGATCGCCTCAGCAACCAACTCAAGGTTTGTCTCAGCATCCGGCTCATGGCTCGCATCAGAATCCCGCTTACTCCAACAATCAGCTCACCAACAGTCCGGAGCCGAATGAGGAAACTTACAAGCCGGGAATTGAACAAGGTGAGCCTCCAAGGGCTTAGTTCATGTTTCCTCTGATGCTTAATGAAAATGTTTTGGAATTTTGAGGGGACTCATTCTGGTTTAGAAGGGTCCAGCCGTCGGTTTCATAGTAGGGAGCCCTCAAGAAATCTCAGCACTCCCAGTATTCTGAAGAATATGGACTTCCCACCACAGTTTGGTACGTTAGTTTCTGCAGCAAGCCACACTGGAAAGGCAAACTTCTCAAATCAAATGCTGCTCTTTTGCATGGTCTTTTATGTAAGCCAGAAGTCCATCAGATATAGCTTTGTTATGCTCTCTGTTACTTTCTCCATATATGTAATCCAGGTTGCCTTGAGCACCTGTAGTCTTCTCTGATAGAGGATGCTCCTCTGCATCTTCAGAGGCCTTGGCCTCTTTGTAAATAATTTTCTTTTTCTTAATACAATAGATCAGCCTTTATCCAGAAAAAAAAAAAAAATATCTTATTATTGAGTGAAAAATTATGACCCGTTTTAATAATGAATTCCTATGTACAATTGCATGCATAATTCTTAAATGTGGACTTCAATACAGTGTGAGGGTATGTTGGGATATCTGGCTATCTATCTGAATTCATTTCTTTGCAGTGCTTACTAGAAACCTCTGTAATTAACACCTAAATATTAATTTATCCACTATAATGAGTGAGGAAATTTGTACTTATAATGAAAACTTGATGTGTTGTAGTTGATTTACCAACATATGGAGTAGATACATATTAGCCACCGATTACTTAATTCCTAACTATTTATAAATCCTTTCAAGTTGAATTTGGTTGACAAATCATGTGGCAAAAAGTTCTTTGGTTTGTCTTGGCTAATCGTCTGCAACTATGGTAAATATCAGAAAATGTTTTCTCCTTTTTAATAAACCAATATCAAAATCTGTAAAGTCTTTTGAGCTTGGAAATGTTCAATATGAAATTGTTAACGATGTTGGTTATTCCACCAATAGTAGGGGGTCTCCCTGGTGTGAAGTCCCAATTAGATCTCACACCATTTGGGATATGAGCCCCATTCAATTTGTGGGTCTGGTAACCATCATGTGTGTGTTACTCTTGGCTTTCACATGTAGAGAAATGAATTTGAGACCAAGTGTAAAATGCGAAAAGAATAAGGATGAGATCAACTCTCCATTGATGGTTTGCATAACACAATACAAGAAAGCAACAACAAAATAATGAGTAAGAGTATGCCTTAAGAGAGAATTAGATAGCCGAGACTAAATAAGACATGCATAAGAAGGAAAGTGTTAGAAACCAATTACAAATTAGTTCACAATTAATTAATAACATTTGCATAGAATAACAGAGTAGAGATCCTAAGCAAACATACAACTTGCATGTAACAAATTAGTTCATTAATATGTAACCAATATGTAAACACACATGCATAAATAACAAAAACATTGGATAGCCATTGCAAATGATATTAAGATGCATGGGAATCAATGCAATAAGTGAAAGCTTCTCATTAATATTGTTGATAAATCCAAGCACATGTATTGCAAGCTCCTAATAGTGGAATGAGAGGAGTTCATATCATCTCTACAACACAAACCTAGCCTCACAATCACTCATCCCATAATCAACCAAGAGTAGGAGCATTCAAAGCCTCAAATGCTATAATTGCTAAAATATTATAATGCCAAAAGCCTCTTATGTATGAGGCATGAGGGTCTTTTCTACAAGTGGGTGGGTGATTGTTCACCTCTCCCATGGCTTTTCACATTCCCTCATTACCTATTCGACACACATAACTCATTGCATTCCAAGTGACCCTTGGATGGCCTTTTATTTCTAAATATTGGCATAAAAATTACAATATAGTAAAGGAAATGAAATAGGCCTCGAGGCATGAGCATGTAAATCATTACAACCAACAACCCTCCTATTCGCTTTGCCTTCCAAATGGTACTCGGTCCGCCTTGCTGAGGATTCGTGACATTCATGATCATATGTGAGATAACTACCATTTGTGAGCTTGAGCCATATACACAATGCCTTTGCTATATCCCTGCAATTAAAAGATCTTATTAGCTTACTCATTTAAAACCAAGCTTCATTTAATAATATATGAGTTTCATCTAATTGTTTCTGCACAAATAGCTAAACCCTAACCAATGAAATTATGTAAAAGAAAACAAAAAAAGATAATGGTTGTTGATACAAGTTGAGGCACAATCTCTAGTAAGTGTCTTACAATCCTTTATGGTTTTCAAGGAATACTAGACTTCTAAAACCTTTACATTTTCTCCTTTCATCTTCCTATGACTATGGTATTTAAAATTAATGACATTTTTATGCTAAAAACAGTGACTAGAAAGCAAGAATAATTCTAATGTGACAACTGAAATAAAATAAATTTGGTGCCATAAGATGTATAAATTCATATGTTGTAGCAACCCTCAAGTGGATCCATAACTGCATGCATGCAACCAACCATTAAAGCACGACATAAAATGTTCCAACATAATAAAATATGAAATGCTCCAACATAACAAACTATAAAGAAAACATTAGCAAACATTCTCTTGATTTCATGAATGATGTCATTGTTGCTTGGTGTTGTTTAGGTCACAAATAATTTTTTTGTTTCTTCAAATTTGCAACTGAAATTTTATTGTAGTTGAGTTATGGAAGCAAGAATGCAAATCCTTTAGCAAAATGCTTTCTCTTTAAACCCTCAATTCTGTAATGGCACACTTCTTTGCTTGAATCTTGAAAGTCTTGCCTCAAGACCATTACGCTTTAAATCTCTTTTTGCTCTTTTGCTTCCACTGGTGGCATAAAACATGTATGAGAGCTTAAGACAATTATTGGAATGGAAACCCCTGCCATATGCACAAGGTCTTCGAATTCTCCTGCATAATTATCAAAAGAACTTATTAATTTTCAATTTAAAACCAAATTCATCTTAGTAATGTATGAGTTTGCATTTAAATGTCCTATATTGTCCATGCACAAATAGATAAACCCTAGTCATTGGAATCATGAAAAGAAAGATAAGCAAGGGTGATAATCATTGTGACCAGCAACAATTTTCAGTTAGTTCTTCACTATCCTGCAGCAATTTAAAAAAAGAAAAAAGAAAAAAATTAAATTTCTTAAACCTTCACATTTTCCTTAACACATTCCTATGATCATGATCTTTAGGATTAATGGCTTTTCACTCTTAAATTAACCATTAAAACACAACAATATTTGAAATAAAATAACTGAAACACAATAGGTTCAGTGCCATGAATTTATGTAATGGGGTAGTCTTCCAACCGGCTCCATCTAACTTCATTCCTAGAATTAACTCTATCTTGAAACTACATGTCTTTGGCTTCAATCTTGCTGCCAGTTGGGTAAGAATCCCATGCTGACAAAATGAGTTCTCATATTTCCTATTCAATAAAGCTTTGGAACCCTTCTCATTAAAAGAATCCACCTTTGTTATGTTTTCTAGGGCTGTGAAGAATTAGGTCATATGATGTGCGGGCTATAAGTTGTCTATCCATGTTCCACTTTTGTGTGAAAAATTTCAAGCAGAAAAGGCGAGTATTTCTCATTAAAAGCCATTCAAATTCCTCAACAAACCATAGCTTCTTCAATCTTTCAGCTCTGATACCGAGTCCTTTGGAAATTCTAACCCTACTATCACTTCTCTTGATAATTCACTCCTGCATATCGAAAGTTGATGAATCATTCAACAATAGGGAATATAGCCTCTGTAAACCGTTACTATGCGATAGTCAGCTGGGAATGGGTTTAGGTTTAGGTATAGGCACTAGAAGAGATCCAAAAAAATGTTCATTATTCTATCATCGCCCTGCAATATTCATTTCAGTAACGTTCCCTGGTCAGATTATTAATTATTATATGCCTTTTTTTATTCAGAATTGGGTGGTGTAGCCATTCAAAGCTCTTTTATCATAGTTTCGGTCATTCCTTCATGGCAGCTTATGCGTTAATAAAGGCTTAATATATATATCCTTACAATGCAGGTGTGATATCTTCCAACGCAGGTACCATTTGCATTATCATTACAACCCAACTGCTATTTTATTTTTCAATGTGTTGCTTTTATTTTCAACACATTATTTAATTGATTATTCAACATTGCATCCTTTTGAATGGTTTTAGTGCAATACATCCTTTAATGTATTGCAATGGCGCTTTGTTGTCATATATTCTCAACGCACTATTTGCGCAACATATCCAACACATTGTTTGTATGCTTGTATATCACTGCAATGCAATGTATGTCATTCCTCCACACAGCTTAATATGCTCCCTCAACACATTTTATTATATATTCTCCCACAACGCCTTGTATACATTATTTATAATACACTTTGTTATCATTTCAACGCATTGGCATGATATTGCTTTCATATTATCTATTGCATAGTTGATATATAATTCTTATGGCAACGTTTATAATAATCTCCTCCGCTCTTGTTTTAATATAATGCTTATTGTTGTGTTTAACATAATCCTTTACATCAATAAAATGTATCCTTGGCATCATTTGAAACATCCTTTCATTGTATTGCATTTCTTGGGAGAGATGTTTCCAACATATTCACAATGGGCCCAAACCCTAAAATTATCACCTCCAACATTGTCCTAATCATATTTTGGAATTGTTTATATCCATTCAAAACCATTGATACATTCTCATTTTCCAATGGGTAGATCCCTAGACAAAAGTTGAATGTGTTAGGCTTTGAAACATTGCCTTTGAGTGACAAATCATTAAAATTGAATTAACCAATAAAACTCAGAATCCTCATATTTTATTAAAGATATTGAATTAATATTTTTCTCATTCCAATCCAAAATTGCTTTTACTCCATAACGAAGAATTAAAATCTAAATTGTTCTCTTAATTCTAAACTATGTTTCATTGAATGTCAGAGAACAAAGGAATGAAAAATGATAAGTAAGATGACATCCCTTGAGAAGTGAGGTTAGATTGCATTTGGCACTTTGTACTTCCTTTCAAAAGCTCATTTTGCATGATATCAAAATTAATTGAAAGGGAAATGACATAGAACTTTATAAATTAGTTCATGAATTCCTTTGAAAGCTTTAAAGGAAATAACAATAGAATTAATAGTTCCTTCAAGTCTTTCTACTTCCCTTTAGATTGAGTATAGATTGGAGCAAATTTATCATAAAAGTTAAAGCCTAGGGTTGGCTTTTTTTTTGGTAGTGCCCAATTTTATTATAAAAACCTCAATGGTACTAATATCTTCAAAGGATCCACCAAGTCCAAAAGGCAGATGACTTCAAACATCTTTGATGGGAAGATCTTTACGTCTACTAAAGCCACCATCCTACCATCAAGATCTCTTTCCACATCAAACTTATGCAACCATGCCTATAAAAAATAACCGAGGAAATTCCACGAGTCTAGAGACATATTACCTTGCTTATTTACAAAGATCAACTTGAACAATTGTATGTACAAATGCAGAATTAACACTTTCAACAAAGGGCATATCATGCAAGTCCCAAGGTGACATGGGTCAGTTGTAATGTGAGAACTAAACATGTCTAGAGAGGGATGATAATTGGATGAAAAGGGAATTCAATGCAAAATGCACATTTTGAAGATGCATAAAGGATCTTTTGCTTGAAGCCAATTCAACTTTCAATCATATGGACTAATTTAATGATGAAACATGGCATTGATATGGAATGCAATCACCAAACATGAAGTTGCAGTTAATATGACTGAAAAAAACAAAAAAACAAAAACAAAAACAAAAAAAAACAAAAAAAAAAAAAAAACAAAACAAAACAAAACAAAACAAAAAAAAACAAAACAAAAAAAAAACAAAACAAAAAAAAACAAAACAAAACAAAACAAAACAAAACAAAACAAAAAAAAAAAAAAAAACAAAAAAAAAAACAAAACAAAACAAAACAAAACAAAACAAAACAAAAAAAAACAAAAACAAAAACAAAAACAAACATGAAATGCTCATGAAGATTCAAGCTAAAAAATGCAAATTAGAGAATAAAAACCAAAGTAAAGAACAACCAGTAACAAAATACCCCTGCCTATCATTTGCAATGCATACCATGGAGACATAAGACTTGAATGTGCATGAATAAAACAACCAAAACACAAACCCTAATGCATCCAATAGAATGAGAACCAATATGAAGAAAGGTGAGCATGTGCAATATGGGTCATGAAAGCATGAGAAAGAATAAGGTTTGATTGCAGCGAGGTCATTGAAAAATATAATCAATTTAAGACATAGACATAACCATCAAAACCTTGACACACGGAAGGGGACCCAAAATTTAGTGTTAGGCTAAAATTTTGGGTGTTGTTGTAGCAACTACAACAAAAACCTAGATCCTGCTCACATTTATCCATTTTATGTTTTGCAAGTTTAAAGGCAAATCAACAAAACATATACACAAATATGTTGCATGTCTCGATTATATGGCACATCAAGTCTGTGTTAACTCATTGTCATGATTCCATTACTAATTCTGGGCATACCATCCAGATTGCTACATACAATTTTTGCGAGATATGTTTATCACAATAAAATGACTCCTTTTTTGTATTTGATGTATGAATAGAAAATAATTTTCTTTCATAAAATGAGATTTATTCTTGCTTTTCTTTCTTTTTTAACAAATGGAGGATTTATATTAAGCAATATTCCATGGCCAAGCCTTGTAGTGGGTTGTATTATGCCTTTTTCAATAGGGGTACCCTAAAATTTTTGGACCACAATGTGTGTAATCTATGGCCCTATAAGGCCATGTGGAATGAAGTGTAAAATTTTATCCCAGTGCCCCCTAGGTGGACAACCATGACTAGTCCTTTTAGTTCTTCATGTTGCTTGGTTTTATGGCTTCATTAACTACCCCCTAGTCGGTAGTAACTCTCTACCTTGATGGACATGCTTATGCCCAGGGTAGGTATGCAAACATCATGAAGATGTATCTATTTGGACACATGGCTTGAAGGAGCACTTATTTTATTAGCTCTATAAAGGTGATTACATTATGTAATAATCGAAACATCGATATTATTATTGTACTAGTGCATCTATCTTTATTCCCCACATGGACCATTTCTCTTATGTATGCACATTTGTTTGGCCATGGCCGCTATTCTTCATAGCAGTCTCACAATTCATGATGAATTTGCGCTCCCCAAGTCAACACCCCATATTCTCCAAGGAAAAGAGGAGGTCCATTGCACCCTCCAATGAATGCCAAATCATCTCCAAGTCAAAGCACTCAAAATGTTCTTCTCAAAGTGCCATTTTTAGCATTATTTATCTTCAAAGGGAGTTGTTTTTTCTTGGGATAGTCGTGAGGAGTAAAAGAGGTAATGTGGTACATCTTATGAGCAAAGTAAGGGCCACCTCAAGTAAATATTATTCATGTGGTCTAAGATCAAGGTAAAAGCAAGCAAAGTCAAGCCTTAAATCACAAAATCAAGCAAAGCTTGGACCAAGTGAAGGAGTTTTCAACCTTTTCCTAGCCACTGGAGGTCATAAAGTGTGTCCTAAGCAAACATTGAGCAAAGAAAGCAAGTCATTGGGTCTCCTAATTTTCCTCCGTCTCAATTCAAGTAATCTTTCAAGGGAATGTTGTCGACTCAACCCAAATCATCCCTCCTTTTTTGTTTGACAACACTTTGCTTTTGGGTGGTTTTGTGACCCATTTTTGGACTTCGAAAGTCATCTCCATGCTTCATGGAAGTGCCTTGAATTGTGGTATGGTTTTTTGTAATGACTTGGTTATATCCAATCCTTTTGTGGATGAAAATTCAAACTTTCTTTAATGTTTCTTAAAGATTTTCTAAGGAGAATAAAGGGGAAAGATGTTGAGAGCTTGATCTATAAATAGAAAGCTCACTTTCCTCCCAAAGCTCACTTTCCTCCCAAATCATTGTGAATTATTGAGATCATTTAGCCACAATATAATTGTTTTTATGAAGCTTTGGTGTTTCTCTTTCTTGGATATTCCACATATTATTCAAAAACAATTTCATGATTAATTCAAGACTTTTACAAGGTTAGCAAGATCGATCCATTTGAAGGACAACTTCGTCAGTTGGAAGCGGATGTGTAGGGAAAATCTCTCACCTCTTTTGTTGGTGTGAAGTAAGGATTAAAACTCCCTATTAGGATATACCCTGAGTTTCATCAAAAGGTCTTTGATTTTATTTCATTCCATTATTGATTTTATGGTTGAAGGCTTTCCCCTTGGAAGGATCCATTTTAGTAGGGCTTTGATTCATAAATTGTCTTGATTGGATAATGAGGTACTCTAACTTCTAGGATTCTAATTCTTTGCCCTAATCCACAAGCATTGAATAACCAACTTAAGAGTAGCATTCATCTTGACCCCAATAGCCTTAGTGGAGATAAAGCATTTAAATCCTAATCCATCAAACAACTATTTTTTTATAAAATTCTTATTTCCATTTATTAATTTATATTTTGAAAAACCAATCAATATATATATATATATAAGAAGTAAACCATGGAAAAATTTTCATTTATTGTTGTAACACATCCAACCCCTTAGTGCCTAATTAAGGTTGTGGGGTATTGAGGCCTAACCTCCAAGGTTACTTTATGGAGATGGGGTTATCAAAATTCCTCTTACTTTAACCTCCTCAAAACAAATTTCTAGGATTACCATTGTCTACTAGTCATCAAGAACTTTTCAATGATATGAATTTCATCCAAATTTGAATTTCGGACACAAAGTGATTCGCCATTACAAAAAATTGTCTTCCAAGAGCCATGTCATAGACACGTGGTAGTCCCTTTGCCCACATGTCATTGACATATAATTCCACATCACTGGGAGGTGCTGGCTGTTGAGAAATCTAGGGGGCAAGAAGTGTAGGTGATTTCTCTTTGATAACTGCTTGTGATGTATTTCTACTTTACTTGATTAACTTCTTCTTTACTTTACTAATATTAGTGTTCTCTATCGTCAAACAACTACCAAATTATAAAGAATAATGAGACAATAAGACATAAGATACAGGCGATCAACCGGGACCAAAACCTCTCCAACTGAGAGGAAAACCCACTAGAGTCCTTCTCTTCTTATAGAGCTTTAATTGACAAATTCCAAGACTTATGAACCTTGACCAAGATCCTCCAAGGCCAAGTCATCCTTCCTTCTTGATGAGCTTTCCTTACACATCTTCCAGCAACAAACTTCGACCTTCCAACAACCTCTCTAGCAACTTTGACCCCAACAACAATTTCTGCAACTTCAACCTAGCAACTCCAACAACTTCGACCCCAACAACAATTTCTGCAACTTCAACCTAGCAACTTCAGCAACTTCAACCTAGCAACTTTAGCAACTTCAACCTAGCATCTTCAAAAAATTCGACCTTGATGTGGCTTCAACATTTCTACCTAGCAACTTCACAACTTTGATCTAGAGGCAGCTTTGCGGCTTCGACCTTGCAGCTTCGCAACTTCGACCTTGCAGCTTCAGAATTTCGACCTTGTAGCTTTATAGCTTTGACCTTGCAACTTCATAGCTTCGACGCAACTTCAAAATTTCCTCTAGCCCAAAAATTTTAGAAACCCTAACGAAAGAGAGAGGGAGAGAGGTCTAAAAATTTCGATCTTGATCTTCTTCTTCTTCATCATCCTTTTCCAACTTCTATGTTGAGGAGATCGAACTAATTGAGTGAGTGTACAAATGAGGTCGAATTCCTTCTTATTTATAGGTTTGTGAGGGGTATGAATTGCTATCTTGAGGCCGACTTGTCCCTTCATGTAGGCCGACTTGATCTTTGTACCATGACAAGGTCTTGGAGGGTCTTTTGACTCAATAATTTTTTCTTTACAATATGTAACATGTTGTTGACAGTGCTGGGCCTGCCAACATGTCAAGGGGATCTCCCCAGTAAGAAGTCCCAATTAGACCTCAGACCATTTGGTGTAGGAGTCCCGGCAGTGGGTCGTACGGTAATGCCTTGACCGCGATTTCGCACAGAGGCAAGTAAGATAACTCTGTTAGTAGCAAGGGTGTGACAACTGCAGTGAGTCAAGGAAGGTGCATGAAAGGCTCTAACACACGGGGGTTGAGATGAGTGCGCCCCTTGGCAACTTGTAGTAGTAATTGGAAAGGAAGGGAACACACAAGCGAACATGCATCACAAGATGGAAAACAAGTTAGTTGGAAATCCAAAGTGATGGTTAAACCAACAACACATCTGCAACAAGATTCGTACAATTGCATACAAAATAGTTCATACAAAACTACGCAAGTTAAACAACATACATTGCTACAACAACCGGAATAGTCCAACTACAATAACAACATATGCATGAAAACGTGTTGGCTCTATTTTATTAAGAAGTGTAAGTTCCAGTCATACAATACATCCATGTACACCCGCTAGTTCCAATAGTGGAACGTTACAACCACATCCGCCTACTCCTCCAAAGAGATGTACTAGCTCTGTGCAGTGGAGAAGCCAAGGCTCGTTACAATATTGTCCAAGCTTTCTCTAAGATAGTCCTATCGAAGCTTGGCTAACCAAAAGCCTTTACAATGAGTTATGAGGTTCTATTTATAGCAAAGGGTGGGGTGACCCTTGACATTCCCCTTTGTGACAGTTCATCTACCCTCATGACTCTTCATCTACTCTATGACTGTTACATCCAACTATTGACACTTGAACTTCCACTTGACATGACATTACATTACAATGCACATGTGCTCATGGGAGACAAAATGGCTTGAGAAAGCCATGCAAGACATCATTGACACTCGGTCCGTTGAGGTGAGACCAACTCTTTGACATGCTTGTGATGGTGAAGGTGGTGAGCTGATGCCAAGCTTGGTTGTCCGTGATGGTGTGCATGCACCCCATGGTGACATCTTGCCGAAGCGAACTCTTGCCTTCATTGCATCTGGTGCATTGGTATGGCTCCTTCATCCAACTCGTCCGCTAACATGTGCATGGTATTCTTGGGTGCAGCTGAACCGACAACACATTGATGCATAATGTCTGTGCTGATCTTCAAGTGTGTGATGGTGGTCATGTGCATCAACTTGCCAAAGTACATGTTCAGCTCCAGTTGGACTTGCTTATTGTCTTCGCCTTAGTGAGTGTGCTGAATGGGTTGGATCGCATGCGTGCACATAATGACATGCATACTGTTGAATCCCTTGCATGCGACCAACAACACTACTCACCATGTTTGCTCTGTGCCAGCTGCTGGGATGGATCTTTAACTTGTACGGGTGCAGTTTCATCTGTGAATGTATGTTGCGCCCCCTGTTGTTCCTGTTCCTGCTACACTCATTCGCTTGTCTGTGCAGCTTCATGTTCTTCCTTGAGTTGCTGCTTCAGCACATGCAACTCCTTTGTTCCATTCTCTGTCTTTGTGCGATCTTCATGACGCGTCATCACCTCATAGCCTGAGTCTCCAAAGTTGCTTTCATCATCACTCGATCTGCTTGAGCTTGCAACCTTGTTTTTCCTTTGCGTTTTCAACAACCTTCCTCTTGCATTTGTTGCATTCAGTATGCTGCCTTCAGTTATTGTTCATGATGTTGCTGGTTGTGATGTTGCTGCTGTCATATCTTGATGTCCTTGTCTACGAAAAACTTGATGTCTCTGTGGGTACGCAAGTTCATAGACACTTGATCGACTGCATCCCCAAGTGTGCTCTGAATGGTGTCTTCATCTCTGCTCTCCTGGAAACCATTGTACCTATACTATTGAAAGGCATATGAACACCTGCAATACCTGGAGACATGGCAACACTCATGGTAAGCAATCTTTCAGTCGAAAATGAAAATGAACTTGAGAACTGAATTGCAACATACCTGTGTGATTGATCATGAAGGTTGCGCAATTTCAGCCGGGAGGTTAGGAGACTGACTGCCAATACTGCGCAAGGCATAGTTTGGGTTGTTGGGAGACTGACTGATTGCTGGAACTGCACAATGCACAGTCCAGTCTGGCTGTTGACTGCTGGAATTGCGCAATCTCAGCTGGCAATGGTTGTAAGCTTAGTGATTGCATTGCACAATTTTTTGGGCTAGCAGTCACTGTCCCTCAGAAATGCGCAAAACAGTCCCAGAGGACAGTGCCTAGGCAGAAATTCCATTTCTAGAGAAGAAGACAGAGCCTTCCTTCCCTGGATTGCGCAATTCTATCTTAGTGAAGCCAGAGTTCGGGCTGAGGTTGCCAGACTCGCAGATGGGCAACTAAACACAAATGTGAGTGTGAATGCATGGTGATACTAAGCATAAGTGAATGATCATGCATGCAAATGGTGAATGATAGATTCAAAAAACGGAACAACATGCATGTGGGTGAGGCGAGTTGCCGAATCGGTGATCGTACGTGAAAAATAGTTTCATGCATGCGACAGCAGTGAGATAGCAACGAAAACTGAAACAATGCTAGTACAAGCTAATATGTATCAAAATGACAACATGCGCTCACTGAAATCAAGTAGACAACGTTCATATGAAGCGAAATACAAAAAACGCCAAAAATGCAACACAAGTCATTAAAAGCGGGCTTACCCCAAAACATCTGAGTTGAGTGTGTCGACAACTCCTAGATGTGATGTGGGATGTCAAAGTTGCAAGGTCGATGTGAGGAATGAGCTCTGCGGTGTCCGGTTGATGAGTTTTGATAACATCAAGGTTGTGACACGCATGCCACAAATATAGGGAAAGCGACACTTGGTGGGAAGTTTCTGAAATGATCCTTGCATATAACCTCCAACTGCTAAAAATAGATACTTGAAACAAGGGATGCCTTTGCATGCTGCCTTGGGAGAAGTAGTCCATGCATGCAAGTTTGTTTTGCTTGGTCTCGGATGGAACGAGTCAACTCAGCGACACATGCAAGAGGCTTCTCAACCACTGGGAGAAAATGTGCATTTCTGGCTGGGAGCTGGGATGGTTGCCTAGGAGATTTGAGCAATTTATGGGTAGAGCAGTTGACTACTACCCAGATTTGTGAAAATTCTGGGCTGAGTAGCCCTGCTGGGGAAAATTGCGCAATTTTCACTGTGAGTGTTGATTGCCAGAATTGCGTAATTCTGGAGCCCAACAGGCTACCAGTCAAGATTGCGCAATTTCTGGAGGGAAGGCTGGTTGCCCTCCAGAATTGCGCAATTTCTTGGGGGAGCTTCTTAGCCTGCAACTGGACCAAGTTCGGGTGATCAACCTGTGAGGGGAATGCATCGAGCTGTGATCAACAGGCTGCCTTTGTGCAAGGAAAACATTGAAGCTTGTGTACTTGATGAAGCAAGACAAGGTGTTGTGAAAAGTTGGTAGGGAGGCTCCAAAACGAAGCTAAGGAAAAATTTTGGAGGGTGGCTGTAGCCGCTACAACACATGCCCAAATGTGTCTTCAATACATGACAATGGCTCAATTGACTTTATGACAAACCTAGAAGCACTCAATGAGTGCTTGACCTAAACATACATTTCCCTTGAGCATGAAATCTATGCCTCAAGAACGCAAATAACAATTTTTTTTTATCTTTTCATTAAATAAATAAAATCACGATTACATATGCCATTATGAAGACCGAACCTAGTTACATATTTCAACAGTGGCCCTCATCCACATCATTTCACCATGTCAACTGCTACCTAGCATGCCACATCAAGATCCTTACCAAGCTTGACAATATTTGGAGGAAAGTCTAATAATAATCCCAAGCTCCCAATACCCGACACCCAATACTCTGAAAATCAATATCCAACATCCCAATACATGACAATCATTGATAATTAACAAAGATGTTGCAATCTATCAGTATCAAGGAATTGTGGAATGTCACACACATCATGTTCGCCTGATACCTCAACAACTAACCTCTTGACATTCAATAAACCACAGGACCAATATCTCACCACAATTTTTCTTGCTTGTTAGTAAACACTCTAGTTCTTGGGTTATCGAACCCCCTAGCCCACCAATAAAACATCGAACTCCACTCGCAACCCCTTTCCTTAAGTCGATCGACAAACATTAGTCAACAAGTATAATTCCATTAACTGAAAATCTTGTCAGGCTCTGTTAGTATTGAGGATTTGTTTCATGTAATGATCAAATGTTGCTTTACACCCAATAGTTTGACATCCCGCTATCCAATATCCATGTCATCTATGCCTTGGCTACCACCTCAATGCCACTCTACACTTTGATCCATGCCATCCTACCACATTAGTGCGTCACCAACATGCCACATCATTAAGGACTTTCATAGTGCCACATCATCATGACATATCACCACACCATGTCAATACCGCATCAACATGCCACATATTATTTTATAAGGTGTCATTAGTATTGAGAATAAACCTTGATAGTTGGGTCTTGACCTCTCGATACTCGAACTTCGAAAGCTTGATATCTGGACACTTGATACCCAACAGTATGGTCCATAGTTTTGTCAACTACCCAATAGCCCATTTCAACTAGGCTCCTAGACACGAATCTTATCAGACCATGTGACCAAAGGTTGAAGCCAAGGAATCCAATCCCCCAAATTCCAACACTTCCACCAAATAATTCCCAAATGAAAAGGTATCAATCCTCGAATTTTTGATACTTTTGACGCTAGGGTCCCGATAGCCCAACAATTGAAGGCATGATAACCCCCTTTCAAGCTAGGATCCTAGTCATGGCTCCTATCAGACCATGTGACCAAGCATTGAGGCTGAAGACTTCCAACCCCAAATTTTGAAGACTCCCAAAAGGCTTCGTAGGCTTGTTTCACAAGTTTGAAACTAACTCCATCAAGGAAATGACTTGCTTAGAAAACCTTTGAAACTTAAAAATCTTCAACAACCTCTAAAGGCATCCAAAACACTACCTTCCACCAAGTAACTTCGCCAAGAAGGACAAAGAGATGGCCAAAACCAAATCTACAACTTATCCTAGTTGAATAAGCTTATTATCATTCCTTTAGGATTGCAACCTTGACTTCCCACTTTAGAACACTTACAAATAGGAAGATCAATATCCTAGCTTATCTCCAGAGCAAAAAAGTGCTACAAAGATCCAGCCAACATATAAATTCCACTTACACAACATTACTCACAAGAAACATTTAATTTAATGAAATTACTTCTACGTACACATGTCAAATGTGAGGGGAAAAATGATAACTAGTAATCCACCATAATCAAGCATTGTTCTAGCTCTGCATTACAACCATAATCAATGAAACATCATATCACTTTCAACTTATCACTATAGTGTTACATAGTAGTCCAACATAGCTATGAATCATGAAACACTAAATAGAAAATCATTTCATTACACTTATTTGAGACACTTAAATTTGTTGGAAACAAAAAGAAGAGTGTTGGGTTCCTATAATACTAGTGATTACCCCATTACTATTGTAGTTATACCCCTTATTAATATTGTTGTGCCCTTATTGCCCCCATATTGTTATTACTGTGGCCCATAGAATCCCTCTATTGTTATTTTTGTGGCTTTATATTATTAATGTTAGGTCGGCTAGATTATATTGTGACTCCTTAGACTCCTATATATAGAAAGGAGGTTTTGTCATTTGAATCATCCAAGAATTGTTCATTTATGTAATGTAAAGGAGGTTGCCCCCTTGAAGAGGCTGAATTCTAAGGTGTTGATCTATCTTTTCTATCTTTTCTTGAGCTGGTTTCATAACATTTGGTATCAGAGCTTTGGATTCTAGGGTTTCGCTATTCCAAACAGGTCATCGTGGCATTTTCGCTATAACTTTTTTTTTGTGACGTTTCAAAAGTCGCAAAAAAAACCCATTTGAGAAGAAATCGCGCTGAACCTTGGGTCCGAATTTCAGAGCTTTTAGCGCGATATTTGCGGAGATATGATCTAAGGAAGTTGGTCTTTTTGCAGACTCTTAAATTACATTCAAAACAGGTGACCTGGGGAAAATCGTCATAACTTTCTCTCTGGGGATCGGATTGAAATTCCATAAGA
The DNA here is from genome assembly GCA_031772625.1 of Pinus tabuliformis. Lineage (NCBI taxonomy): Eukaryota > Viridiplantae > Streptophyta > Pinopsida > Pinales > Pinaceae > Pinus > Pinus tabuliformis. The sequence continues at coordinate 425,984,220 of CM062813.1, forward strand.
AGGTACAGAAATAGGACGGACTGTAGTTTCTTGTATGCATGTTTCAGATCCAAAGGTCGAAACAGTGACTCGTGGCACGTCGTACAAGTTCGCTCTACTGAACTAGTCTATAAGCAAGTCACTGTGGGAGATTTCACATAACTCTTCCTTGGAGAATCCAATTTGGGTCAGACTTGTGACATTGGAAAGAGGAAATAGAGGGCTACTACAACTCACAAATTCAGAACTAGATGATTGGAAAGTACAGAGATACATCAGAGGCAATATCGAGCTCCTACAAAGTGAAAAAAGGTGTGTAGATTTTCTTAAATTTTTGCTTAAGCTTGGTTTGAAAATGTTAGGGTCCCACCCTAACCCCCTTATTTATGTCATGGGATCACATCATAGTCAAGAGTCAATAAAGCCCATATTAATATTTGTAAGTGGTTAACCCGCGATTAATGACGGGACCACAGTTAGTTGCAAATGGGCCGTAGTATTAGATAGATGGTATTAATAAAACCCACGGTATTGGCCCGTGGTATTACATGTATGAGTCATATATAAAGGATAGAGACTCCCTGCGAGGAGCATTGTGTCTTATTTTGTAGTCGAGCTCTGCTCTATTGGAGGTTGCCCCCTCGAAGAGGCAAGTGAACATTACTCTCTGAATAATAAAATCATTGCTATTCTGTGTTATGGGTATCTTTTCTTCGCATATTCTGTATTTGGGTATCATTTTGCAGGTTAAGAGCATAACAAGTGGTATCAGAGCACTTTCCAGGGCCGATGGGATCTCCAATTCTTAGCAAAAAAAAAATTCGGCTAGAGACGTGTTCCGGCGTCTTTAAACCACGGGATCTATCGTTAAGCGCATAAACCTGCGAATTTGGGGAGGCATGCACGCAGGAAATACAAGAGGTGGTCACGTCTGTTGGACTCCCTTGTAACCCCTGTGGGTACCCCTTCGAGTAGTAGCGCATTGGACAGAACCGCGCACGGACTGTCTTCCACGTACCCTCTGGGTATATCGGAAGCCCCCTAGGCTCCCTTGAAACCTCGCCATAGATAAACCGTCGGCCGTCTTGTGGCTACAGTACACCGAGAATAGCACTCGGAGAGATTACTCGCCCGTACGATAGGGAAGTCGGGTTGTACGGCTAAGGGTACGATCGATCCTCCTCAGTTAGAGCCCTGAAACATTGAGTCGAGTACTACTGCCAGACCCTTATGTATATTGCGATCTGTAGCACCTGACACTCCTCACGACCATAGTTTCCTTTTCTGTCGGGGGATCACACATCATCTATTTCCGATCCACGGGTGCAAAGAGGTGCAGCAGCAGTAGACATCAGATCCATCAGATCCGCCGCAGCAGTTGTTCCGCCATTCAGATCTCTCAGACCCACCATATCGGAGTTGTTGTGAAGGGTTCCTATACCGGGGTATACTTTTCACAGGACTTTTGACAGCATTGACATTTTGAGGATTTGGCAACTGCAGTATTGATCAATAAGGAGTAAAACTCCGTTAGGAGTTTTCAAAAAAAAAAAAGAAAAAAAAAAGAAAGAGTCTGAGATCTCCCGGGGCGCTTATTGGTGATCTAGCCCATCAGAATCAGGACGACGAGCTGAGCAAGGTGGTACCATTCAAATTATTAGTCAAATATTTTCGGTGGTCCCAATTTTTCATCAGGTTGGTGTATGGTACAGACTAGAGCTCAAGCGATGGCAAATGAAAGGATGGACAAACTGGAAGAATCCGTGCAATCCCTCCAAAAGGAGTTTCGAGGACTAAGTCTCCAGATACAGCAATGTCTTCCGAAGGACAAGGAGCAAGCCCACGAGGAGGAGTATAATAGAAATGAATACAATGAGGGTGAGTCTAGCCACTCTCCTCACGTCTGGCACACCCATCCACCACCCAGTCAACGACCTCCCAAGTTGGATATGCATAAATTTGACGGTTCTCACCCGTCCACATGGCTAGCACAAATGGAGCAGTATTTCAAATTGAATCATATCCCAGAGGATGCGACTAAGCTTATGTTGGGGAGCATGTACTTGGACAATGAATGTTGGCAATGGTGGGAATGGCATCAGCGTTGCAATGGACCTTTTAAGACTTGGACCCAATTTACCAAAGCTCTTCGAGATCGCTTTGACCAGGAAGACTCTTTTTTGGGTCGTCTCACTAAGCTCCGACAGACTGGTACAGTGGCTGAATATATTACCGCTTTTGAAGCCTTATCCTTCCGCACTAGGGGTCTCACAGATGAGTTCTACACGGAATGTTTTATCAGTGGTCTTAAAGAAGCCATCAAAGCTCAAGTTCTACTTCACCACCCTCCCACGTGGACGGAGGCGTGCCAGGTAGCTCGTAAGGTGGAACGTGCATTAGCAGCCCAATACAGTCGCCCAAATTTCCCAGCTAAAGGTCGTCCCCCATAGGCTCACAACACGACTCAAACACTTAAGGTCCAAAAGGTGTCACCTGCGGAAATGGCCGAAAGAAGGAAGCAAGGACTATGTTACTACTGTGATGAAAAATACTCCCCAGGTCATAAATGCAAGGAGCCCAAATTTTTTCAAATAGATGCCACTGACTACAGCTCAACAGAGGAAGATCCACCACTTGAGGAACAGGAGGCGCTAGAAGAAGACAACACAAAGGAGAATGTCTCTGACGAACCAGTTATTTCGCTGCATGCGTTGGCAGGGATTTCTTCCCCTCAAACTCTCAAAATCTGGGGTTTTCTTAAACATCGCCCAGTAGTAGTCTTGATTGATAGTGGAAGTACCCATAATTTCATCCATCAAAAAATCGCAGAAGCAGCGCATTGTTTTGTACGAGCAGTTTCTAACTTCCAAGTCCAAATTGCGGATGGGGGCACAATGAAATGTGAAGGCCGCTGTGAAAATGTCAAACTTCAAATGGGGGATTATCAGTTGAAAACCCACATGTTTGCCATACACATGGGGGGTTGCGACATTGTCCTCGGCGCTGAATGGCTCCGCACTCTTGGGCCAATCACAATGGATTTCCAGGAGTTATATATGAGTTTTAAGCAGAACAACTCCACACATACTCTCCGTGGACTCCAGGCGGGAGCCCCCTCTATCATCAGCTCGCATAGGATGGAAAAATTGTTAAAAAAGGGCCATCATGGAGTGGTAGCTCAGTTTAATGCCATCCAAGTAGTCGAAACCATGTCTCTACCAATTCATCCTGAGATGCAACAGATTTTAAATAACCATCGGACGGTCTTTGACAAGCCTCATGAGCTTCCACCCTCGTGAGGGGAACATGATCATAGCATCACCTTGGTTCCAGGGGCCCAACCCCCAAATGTGCGGCCATATAAATATCCGTTCACCCAAAAGAATGAAATAGAAAAAATCATCAAGGAACTGTTGGAAGCAGGTGTCATTCGTCCCAGCATTAGTCCTTATTCATCCCCAGTGGTCATGGTGCTCAAGAAAGATGGGGACTGGCGGATGTGTCCCGACTTCAGGGCCCTCAATAAGTTGACAGTCAAAGATAAATTTCCCATCCCGGTGGTTGACGATTTGCTGGACGAACTCAATGGGGCTCAATTCTTCACTAAGTTGGATCTTCGCTCAGGCTACCACCAAATTTGCATGAAGGAAGTCGACATTCCCAAGACGGCTTTCAGAACTCATGAAGGCCATTATGAGTTCCTGGTCATGCCATTTGGTCTCTGTAATGCCCCCTCTACTTTTCAGAGCCTTATGAATCACATTCTCAAACCATATCTCCGAAAATTTGTCCTTGTCTTCTTCGATGACATCCTCATCTATAGTGGCACTTGGGCTGCACATCTTCAGCATGTAGATCTACTCTTGCAACTGCTTCGCAAGCATAAATTATTTGTCAAGATGTCCAAGTGTTCGTTTGGCATGGAAGAAGTTGATTATTTGGGCCACATTGTGGGGCGTGAAGGTGTCAAGGTGGACCCCAGAAAGATCCAGGCAATGCAAGAATGGCCTCAACTTAAGACCTTGAAGAGCTTGAGAGGATTTTTGGGTCTCACAGGCTATTACCGTAAATTTGTCCGCAACTATGGCCGCATAGCGAAGCCCCTCACTCAACTCCTAAAGAAAAATTCCTTCTTCTGGAACGAGGAAGCACAACAGGCATTTACCGCTCTCAAAAACGCCATGTGTTCCACTCCAGTCTTAGCACTACCTGACTTCACTAAATCCTTTGTCATTGAATGTGATGCTTCGGGTACATGTATTGGGGCGGTCTTAATGCAGGAAGGGCGACCATTGGCCTTCACAAGCCAACAACTCAACGGGAGGAATCTGGGCCAATCTACCTACGAGAAGGAAATGATGGCCATCTTACATGCAGTAGAGACCTGGCGACCTTACTTATTGGGGCGACGTTTCCAAATCCGCACAGATCATCACAGTCTTAAATATTTTTTGGAGCAACGCCTATCCTCCCCACAACAAAATAAATGGTTAGCCAAAATGCTGGGATATGATTATGAGATCATTTACAAGAAAGGGAAAGACAATAGTGTAGCAGATGCATTATCTCGCCAATTTGAGGAGGAAAGTACTCTGCTCGCAATTTCCCTCCCCATTCCAAACTGGATTGAAGAGGCTCGCAGGGAATGGTTTTCACACCCCGGGCTCTCCCACCTCATTTCTCAATTGCAGATGGATCCTAATTCCAGCAAGGGCTACTCGTGGCAGAATGATATTCTTCGCTACAAGGACAGAGTCGTAATATCACCAACATCCACCCTCAAAAGTCGCATTTTGGCAGAATTGCACTCATCTCCCATTGCAGGACATTCGAGCTTTCAGAAGACGTATGCTCGCACCAGAAGATCATTTTTTTGGACATGCATGAAAAAGGACATCCTTACTTTCGTAGCAGAATGTGATGTCTGTCAACATCACAAAGGGGAAACTGTCAACACACCAGGCACATTACAACCATTGCCCATTCCAGCATCAATTTGGACGGAGGTTTCTATGGATTTCATTACAGGTCTTCCAAAGTCAGGGAACAAGTCAGTCATCATGGTGGTTGTGGACCGACTGTCGAAGTATGCTCATTTCTGCGCCCTACCCCACCCGTTTACACCAACTTTGGTTGCTCAATCTTTCATGGATCAGATCTTCAAATTGCATGGCATGCCCACTTCTATTGTGTCCGACCGCGACTCGATCTTCACCAGTAATTTTTGGCAGGAACTCTTCAGACTACAAGGCACTCAACTCAAACTCAGTACTTCATATCATCCGCAAACAGATGGTCAAACCGAAGCTGTCAATAAATGTCTAGAAACCTACCTTAGGTGTTTCACTTCAGAAAAGCAACACCTTTGGGTGCAGTGGTTACCTCTGGTTGAATGGTGGTATAACACCAACTATCATGCCACCACCAAAATGACTCCCTATGAAGCAGTATATGGTCAACTTCCGCCTACCCCTACTTCTTATCTCAAGGGGTGCTCCAAAGTACAAGCAGTGGATCAACTCCTATAACACCGTGCAACCATGCTCGCCCATCTTAGAGAGAATCTTCATCAAGCTCAGAACCGCATGAAGCAACAGGCCGACCAACATCGCTCAGAGGGCCAATTTCAAGAAGGGGATCAGGTCTTTTTGAGGCTGCAACCATATAAGCAAACATCACTCAAAGACAAGGGTTGTCAAAAGCTCTCTCCAAAATTCTACGGACCATACCAAGTACTTCAGCGTATTGGAGAAGTGGCTTACAAGTTGGCTTTGCCACCTATGGCAAAAATCCATCTAGTTTTCCATGTATCGTGCCTCAAGAAAATGATTGGGAACAATTGCCGTGTTCAAACCAGTCTACCTGAATTGGACGATGAAGGGTCAATCTGGCTTCAACCCGAACAGGTTCTAGACACATGAGACAAACACCTGCGCGGCCGCGTGATTAAGGAAGTCCTCGTCAAATGGAAAGACACCTCTCCGGAAGATGCAACTTGGGAACCAGCCACTATTCTTCAGCAGTTTCCGCAGCTTCAGCCTTGAGGACAAGGCTAGTCTTAAGGGGGAGGGCATGTTAGGGTCCCACCCTAGCCCCCTTATTTATGTCATGGGATCACGTCATAGTCAAGAGTCAATAAAGCCCATATTAATATTTGTAAGTGGTTAACCCGTGATTAATGACGGGACCACAGTTAGTTGCAAATGGGTCGTAGTATTAGATAGATGGTATTTATAAAACCCACGGTATTGGCCCGTGGTATTACATGTATGAGTCATATATAAAGGATAGAGACTCCCTGCGAGGAGCATTGTGTCTTATTTTATAGTCGATCTCTGCTCTATTGGAGGTTGCCCCCTCGAAGAGGCAAGTGAACATTACTCTCTGAATAATAAAATCATTGCTATTCTGTGTTATGGGTATCTTTTCTTCGCATATTCTGTATTTGGGTATCATTTTGCAGGTTAAGAGCATAACAGAAAATTTATTTTGAAGGAATTCAAAGGGCATAGTAGAGCATTATTATCGGTAACTGATGCCCCGAGGAAAGAAAATGCAAACACCTAGTAAGGAACCTGAAAGCTCTAACATGACTCATGAAGAAGAGGAAGAAATGCAACATGATATATCAAAATTACAAGACCAAGTGCAACAACTGTCCCTTGCACAAAAAGGAACAGAATCTAAGATGGATGGTTTAAAGAAAGATGTAGAAGCTAAGATGGATGGTTTAAAGAAAAGTGTAGAAGCTAAGATGGATTGTTTAAAGAAAGGCATAGAAGCTAAGATGATTGACGTGAAAGCTAAGATGGATGATTTGAAGATAGATCTGAAGACAGACATGGACGAATTGAAGATAAATATAAATAAGTTGCTACAAGAAATGGTCCCTAAGGTTGAAAGGGTACTAAAGGAAACTCATTGTGAGAACAAAAGAAATGTTAATCATGATTCCATAGACGCTAATGTTGGATCGAAGACTCACCATATTCCAAAAATCGATATGAGGAAGTTTGATAGCAAGGATCCTGCCACATGGATATTACAGATGGAGCAATTCTTTGATCTCAATAATGTGCAAAACACACAAAAAGTACATATGACAACTTTATATTTGGAACCAAATCAGTTTGTATGGTATCAATGGCTTTGCTCTCGTAAACAATTTATCACTTGGGCAATTTTTACGGAAGAATTGATAGCACATTATGAGGATACAAAAAGCAACACTTTTTTTAGCCAATTGATAAGTCTCAAACAAAAGGGTTCAATAATGGAGCACATTGAGGAGTTCCAAAAATTGAACATAAGGGTAAAAGATATTCCAGAGGAGCATAGGATTGATGTGTTCATAGGGTCTTTAAAGGATAATATCCAACATGATGTTCGCCTTTGGGAACCTGATTCATTAGAGAAGGCATTCAGGTTAGCAAGAAAAATGGAAAGCAAAATTATGGCAACCAGGAAGCATACCACTCACAACTATAAAGACGGAAGTGTTGTTGCCCCTAGTCTTCCACAACCTATAAGGTTGACACCACAACAATTGGAAGAAAAAAGAGCAAAAGGGCTTTGTTACAGTTGTGATAGCAAATACACTAAAGGTCATAAGTGTGCTGAGAAGAAATTATTCTACATAGATTGTGAAGAGGAAGAAGAAAAGGAGCAAGAAAGGTCAAAAGAAGAGGATATACTCCAGGAACAAAGCCTAGATGAAGAACAAATAAATCCGACCATATCTTGTAATGCATTGGTGGGAATTACCACTCCTCAAACCATCAAGATAGAAGGACAAATCAAGAAGAAAAAGGTAATAGTGTTGATTGATTCAGGAAGCACCCACAATTTTATTCATTGTAAGGTAGCAAAAGAATTGAATTGCTTCCTATATCCAGCACCAGAGTGTCAAGTGATGATTGCAAATGGAGGAACAATAAATTGCTCTGGAAAGTGCCATAATATCAAGCTATCCATGGGAGAATATGTATTGACTAGCCCAATGCTTTCCATTCCAATGGGAGGTGCTGATGTTGTACTAGGAGTCCAATGGCTACAATCCTTGGGTACAATAGCTTTTAATTTTCAAGAACTTTTCATCAAATTTTCTACGGAAGGAAAGGAAGTTGAATTAAGGGGTATTGCAGGGAAACCAGGAAAGATAATCAGCTCTAATGGTATGACAAAGCTTCTAAAAAAGGAGCAAAGAGGTGTAATTGCACAATTATGTTCGCTAGATGTTTCCACATCGGAATCATCTATTTCTCCAGATCTCCAAAAAGTCCTGGACAATCATTCCAAGGTATTTGAGACTCCCAAAGGTCTCCCACCTATGCGTGATCATGATCATGCTATTCATCTGATTCCAGGAAGTGTTCCTCCAAACATCAGGCCGTACAGATATCCCTATGTCCAAAAGAGTGAAATTGAACGTATGGTTGCAGAAATGCTAGAGGCTGGTATAATTCAACCGAGTCAAAGTTCTTTCTCTGCTCCAGTAGTATTGGTGCACAAGAAGGATGGATCATGGCGCATGTGTCCGGATTATAGGGAGCTCAACAAGCTCACTATTAAAGATAAGTTCCCCATTCCTGTCATTGATGAATTACTGGATGAATTGCATGGATCAATTTACTTCACCAAGTTGGATCTTCGTTCAGGATATCATCAAATCAGAATGAAGACTGAAGACATTCCGAAAACAACATTTAGAACTCATGAGGGTCATTATGAATTTTTGGTCATGCCTTTTGGCCTTACCAATGCACCTTCAACATTTCAAGGTTTGATGAATTCAATTTTCAAACCATTCCTTAGAAAATTTGTGTTAGTATTTTTTGATGATATACTAATCTACAACAAGTCTTGGAAGGATCATGTTGAACATGTTGACAAGGTGCTACAACTATTGGAGGAGAAACAATTATATGCAAAAAGATCCAAATGTTTCTTTGGAGTCCAGGAGGTGGAATATTTGGGTCATATTGTATCTCATGAAGGAGTTAAGGTAGACCCTAGCAAAATTAAAGCCATTAAGGAATGGAAAATCCCCACATCCATAAAGCATCTGCGAGGATTTCTTGGTTGACAGGGTATTATCGCAAGTTTGTTAAGAATTATGGGAGAATAGCAGCACCTCTAACAACATTATTGAAGAAAGATGCATTTTCATGGACTCCGGAAGCAACAAAGGCCTTTGAACATCTTAAAGAGGCAATGTGCCAAGCACCGGTCTTAGCTACACCGGACTTCACAAAAACCTTTATTGTGGAATGTGATGCTTCAGGAAATGGAATTGGTGCTGTTCTAATGCAAGATGAAAGACCCATTGCTTTTGAAAGTCGTCCAATCAAGGGAAAGTTTTTAAGCAAAGCTATTTATGAGAAGGAAATGTTGGCAATACTCCATGCACTTAAGAAATGGCGACCCTACCTAATGGGAAGACACTTCAAGGTAAAAACGGATCATGATAGCCTTAAATACTTTTTAGAACAAAGATTATCCTCTGAAGAGCAACAAAAGTGGGTCACAAAGATGTTGGGTTATGACTTTGAAATCATCTACAAAAAAGGGAAGCAAAATGTGGTGGCAGATGCACTCTCAAGAAAGGATGAGGATGTGGAAGCATTGTTGTGCGCCATTTCTATTATCCAACCAGATTGGATAAACGAAGCAAGGGAGGAATGGAAGAATGACGAAGAAGTGTGGGCACTTATTCGAAAGTTACAACAAGATTCCAGTACGTCTGATACATTTAGCTGGAAAAATGATTCGTTATGGTACAAAGATCGCTTATACCTCTGTAAGAATTCCCAGCTAAAACAAAAGATTCTTATGGAATTGCACACTTCTCCCTTAGGAGGGCACTCAGGATTTTTAAAAACTTACCACAGGGTTAAGAAGGAATTTTTTTGGGATGGCCTTAAATCAGATATTCAAAAGTTTGTGGCGGAATGTTTGGTTTGCCAACAAAATAAAGTTGAAACAATTAAGACACCGGGTCTATTACAACCTTTATCCATTCCAAGCCAACGTTGGGAGGAGGTTTCAATGGATTTTATCACAGGTTTACCCAAGTCTGAGGGAAAGAGTGTCATCATGGTGGTAGTTGACAGACTTACCAAGTATGCACACTTTTGTGCATTATCACATCCATTTAAAGCCAGTACAGTTTCTACTGCATTTATGGAAACAATTCAAAAGCTACATGGAAACCCAAAGATTATTGTAAGTGACAGAGATCCCATTTTCACTGGAAATTTTTGGACAGAATTATTTTCTTGTCTTGGTACTCAGTTAGCTCATAGCTCATCTTATCATCCTCAATCTGATGGGCAAACTGAGATAGTAAACAAATGTTTGGAAGGATATCTTCGTTGCTTTGTATCTGATAAACAGACACAATGGGTCAAATGGTTGCCTCTGGCTGAATGGTGGTATAACACTTCCTTCCATACAGCAACAAAAATGACCCCATTTATGGCACTTTATGGGTATCAACCACCATCCATCACATCATATTTAAGAGAAAATTCTAAGGTTCAGGCAGTGGAACATCACATCGAACATCAACAACAAGTCCTCCAACTCTTAAAGGATAACCTCGTGTTGGCACAAAATAGAATGAAACAACAGGCAGATCAACATCGCAGTGAAAGAAGTTTTGATGTAGGTGATTGGGTATTCCTACGGCTACAACCATATAAGCAAATGTCCCTCAAGCAAGCTAAGAAGGATAATAAATTATCACCAAAGTATTATGGTCCGTACAAGGTGTTGCAAAAGATTGGTACTATGGCATACAAATTGGAGCTTCCTGCAGCTTCTCGATTGCACCCAATTTTCCATGTTTCATGTTTAAAGAAGGTTATAGGCGACAAGCTCCCAGTTCAAACAATATTTCCAGAACTTGACGAGGAAGGAAAAATTATATTGGAACCGGAAGCAGTCACAGAAACAAGAACTCGACAGCTACGAAATCATTCAATTTTAGAGTATCTTATCAAGTGGAAGAACTTATCCACTGAAGATTCCACATGGGAGGATGAGAATTTTATGCAGAAGTATCCAGAACTACTTAAGTGTTGAGGACAACACATTTTCGAAGGAGAGGGGCATGTTGGGTCCCTATAATACTAGTGATTACCCCATTAGTATTGTAGTTATACCCCTTATTAATATTGTTGTGCCCCTATTGCCCCCATATTGTTATTACTGTGGCCCATAGAATCCCTCTATTGTTATTTTTGTGGCTTTATATTATTATTGTTAGGTCGGTTGGATTATATTGTGACTCCTTAGACTCCTATATATAGAAAGGAGGTTTTTTCATTTGAATCATCCAAGAATTGTTCATTTATGTAATGTAAAGGAGGTTGCCTCCTCGAAGAGGCTGAATTCTAAGGCGTTGATCTATCTTTTCTATATTTTCTTGAGCTGGTTTCATAACAAAGAGCCACTATCCACACAATCATAGACACAACTACACCACATGTTCTTTACAACTAGACACTCCTGAGCTAGATCTGATGCTTTAGGGAAAACTTCCCTTAGGGATCCACAAGATTCAAAATAGGGTAAAGGACATGAAGGTCACTATCCTTCATATCCAAGATTCAAGATTATACTCCTTAGTTGTTGAGCGAGGGCCTATTAACACAACAAAGTATGGCCTTCAAAGGCCTAAAAATCACAAAAGGGAGCCCTTCATTGATCTAGTAGTCCCTTAGTTCTTCTCCTTTCCTTAATGTTAGTTAAAGAAACTATTCAAAATTTCCTCCAGGCCTCTATTTCTAAGGTTGAAGGCTTCTTCACTAGCTCTTTGTCCAACTTAGTTAAGATTACACTTCCACACAAGATGGTTGTGACTCATAAGGCTTTAAATTTCCTTATGTTTTGATTCACTCTTTCAACATCACATGCATACTAGTTTATGCTCGTGAAATTCACAAGTTTATTGGCACACAACCTCTAGTTCTCACACACTTCTCTTCAACCATTTCTACTAGCCACTCCATTTTTTCATTGTTCTCATATTTTGTTAGCTTACCCCCCCACAAGTACTACCCCTAACATGCGAGTCTAGGGTCCCTCCTCAAGTTGCAGGGTCAACCATAAGCCTCCATAATGGTACATGGCCCGTACTTTGGAGCAGTTGGGTACCACCTTCCCCATTCTTCCCATAATTGTTGTTAGTTTGGGTAGTTCATTTGCTACATCAAAGGTTTGTTCAATTAATTAAGGTGGATAGGAAACTTCCCATATCTGACTTACAACTTTTCCTCTTAGTCAAGCTTCCCTCCCAAGCATTGGGATCTATGTTGGCTACCCTCTTCTCTAGTTTTAGCAATATATATTAAATAAAAAAGAATATTTACATCAAATAGAGTTTGGAAAATATCCATGTCAATATATGTCCTAATTACATTTTACAAAATATAGGGACTAAAGAGAGATGTTACAATTGTATAGAAGAAATTCCATGGATCATATATTTGATCTAGACAAATATCTTTGGATTTGTGTCATATTGATGATTTAGAGGCCTAAGGAAAACAACCCTTTTGTTTTGTGCTTTTAAAATTTATCTAATATCATTTTGAGGATTTTGAAGGGATCTTTACAATTATGAAAATGATTTATAACAATATCTCCTTGGAGGTTGGTGAGGCTCATTACATAGGATTTTGTAAGAGAGGTTGTTTCTAACTTCTTAAAGCCCTTCTTACATTTCTCAAATTTTTTTATTACTTTTTATCAATATTCAAAAGTGCTTATAACAACCATAAGTGTTGCAAAAAGTTTTATCTTGATAGAGCATTTTTCATTTTTTACCCTAAGGGGATTGTACCCCCTCTTTATGCATGTTGGGATCGGGTTGTTGTAACTTGTAAATTACTTGTATTTTTATCATAATTGGCTATATTTGCACTCACATTTTAGTACTCAAGATAAAGCACCCAATCATTCTTCATCCTCTTGTGTTGCTACACTTTTGGGTCACTTCAAGGACACCAAATCTGGTATCTCTACATTTTGAGTTATTTTGCAGATCTAAAAGTGTATGGAAACAAGAAGATTGTCCAAATCAGGTTAAAAATCAAATGGAAACCAATGATAAGTCATCCGACTTGGTATTTGTACCCTTCCCTCACTCTCAAGCATCAACGGTAACTATTTATTGGGTATTTTGAGTGAATTTGTTTGTTGGTTTGTATTTCATGTAGTTATAAATCATATATCAAACTTATCATTTGTTTCAACTAATTCCTAGCTCTCATCATACTTAGTGTTTCTAGGCACTAGTTTTTCCAGCTTGTCGATGAAGTGTGTGGAGATTGGAATACCCCCCATGGCATTGTGGGAGTTGACATAATGTGAGAGGAGATTGTATTAAGGTGACAATGGGTACATCAATTGTGTGCTTACCACTTAGCACCTTGGTTGGACTTTGTTGAGGTTGCTAATCTAGGTGGTAATAGGTTACATCAAAAGAGGAAAACTGATTGTTTTCCAAAATTCCAAGGCATTTACAACTATTTTAGAATTGTCTAGAACAACTAGGATTTTTATAGATTCATAAAGGGATTGAATTGTATACCTCTGGTTAAAAAAAGTAAAAAAATATTCTACACACTTTGGAAAACATGTAATTCAACATGGGGAAGTGTTTGCACTGGCCTTGAAAGTATTTTCTCGATTCGTTGCAACTGTAATCATGTTCAACTTAGAAAGCTAGGAGTGAGGTTTTGTGAGTTCCCAAATGCATAATCAACTAAGAGGGATGAATTCCAGGACACCAGTGAACCTCCAAATAAGATTGAACCCGAGTGATGACACATGATGTTGGTTTTGACCTCCACTTGATGAAGAAATTGTTGTTGTTGAATCATGATATCCATAGTAGCCATATCCTAAGCATTTAGATTTTTTATTCACATGTGAAGATGCCTCATAGTGTTTTGTAAATATTTAATTTGTTCTTCGAGGGACTTAAGTAACCCATACATCTCCAAGATTTCACTAAAATCCATAGATTAGAAGAAAAAGCCACTTAAATATATAGAAAATTTCTTGAACATTATGGAGAAGATACACCAGATGAAAGGGTGCTCTTGTAAGATAAAGCAGAGGCAAGATGGTCTCAACGGCTTCAAATTTCTCATAGCATATGACATCATATCTGAATTTTAGTTTCCACCTTCTCGACCCTCATTGCATAATGATAGCCTTGCAGCATTGCCAAATCCTTCACCTCACACAATATCCCACCACAAACCTAGAGCTTAAATGCATGTCATAAAAAGGGTGTCAACTTGTGTCTGAATCATATGGATTCGCCCACTTGTAATGGAATTAATTTCACCCAATTTGATGTGAAAGCCATTATGGGATTCATTGTTTTTATAGTTGGGTGTTTATTAATACATCACTCTCATTCATTTTTACAGCCCCATTAGCAAAGAAGAATACTTGGGAATTTCTCTTATAGAGCACATGGAAGAAGTCCACAACATGGATAAAATGTAGACCATCTCATATTCTACTAAAAATTGCACTAAGTTTGGAATCTTGAGGAGAGGAACCCATAATAAGGTACATGATTGTGTTTTCTGAATCATCAATTATGATTAGTTTTTGAATTCTTATGGAGTTGGCTAAGTTGACCCCTTAAAGAAGAACATATTCTCCGACTTGATTATTAGCTGCCAATCCAAGATTCTAAGCACACAAGAACATTGTTATTCCTCCAAGGCTAGTGAGAACCTCTCTTGCACTGCCACCCCAAAAATCATTCCTATTTTGAGCGATACGTAAATCACTTTAAAAATAATTCATAATAAAACTATAATTTCATTTTATGTCTAAATCATTCTTTAAACTCAGTTCAAATTCTTTTTCATAGGAAATATATCTCAAAGAAAACCTTTGGGTAGTTCCTCTCATTTCAAAGGATGATATTCAAGGTAAACCCTAGATTTTTAAGTGTAGAAGTCTAGGTCAACGAACTAATAAAAAGAGCCATTTTTTACGTTCCTTTGTTGTTCTTGAGACAAAATTTCGTCACTGTAATGAAAAAAGGAGGTTTCACTAAATGTGGAACATGGTACAATCATATTATGGACATTTTTTCAAATTTGTCGTAATTTTGATGCTTGTTATTAGTCAATATACCAATGAAAGGATGATCTTCTAGTCTCGCATAATCGATGGCAACAATGGTCGTTCAATCGTTGAAAGCGTACATCCTTTGATGAAACCGGTCATCGTAATACCAACGAAAGTAGGAGTCAGTTTATCGCCAAAAGCGTACATCCTTCAACGAAACCAGTCGTCATAAGACCAATGGAAGTATGAGTCAATTTATCACTTAAAGGATACATCCTTCAAGAAAATGGGTCTGTGTAACACCAACTGAAGGAGGAATCGGTATATCGAAAGCCCCATGGATAGAGCTTTGTCAGGCTACCAACAACCCATGCATATCAATTCAAACGGAGACGTCCTATAAAAATTGGAACGATACGGAGAAGATTAACATGGCCCCTGCGCAAAGATGACACACACAAAAACCAACAAAACTATTAACATCAGTAGACTGATGACCAAGGACATCTTCCGACAAACTTTTTATATCGGTCATGCTTCTCCTATGACGACTTAATGTTCCCTATCATCGTAAGAACGACTCTTGTATGAGTCAGTCGTTGTCAGAAGATTAATGAGGCATGGTATTTAAAAAAAAACTATGCAAAAATATCTCTGACTTGCAACATCACAAGATTGCATGCCATGACTGGGCCATTGTGTTTTTGTTTTGAGACTTTTTCCTTAGCCTGCAGCCAAACGTTGCAAAACCACAGGATTGTTCACCACAATTTTCCAACACCATTTTTTTTTCCAACATAAAGCATCTTCTTATTAACCTTTCATTCTTACACAAACTCATGAAATTTAACTTAAATCAATTGAGTTGTTTATTCCTCAAACAACTTATCAACTTCTGTAGTTTTCTTGTCAGTATTTATTCATGAACCCAAATATTGACACAATACACAACCGTACGATGCTCAAAGTATCCTTCTTGCTATCTTATGGTGAAATCTTCACTTTGGTTTTCACTCTACAAATGACAATCTTCCTTTATGACTAATGGGATTCTTGCTTGAATTGCACCTTCAGGGTTAACATCAAGTAGTTTAATGTGGCTCTACGTTCTGTCCATTGGTTTCTTTGTCTGAAAGAGAGTATTGACCATACATTATGTAGCATATTAATGATAACATGTGAAATGAATGTTGAGATACTTGTTTTATCTAGGATAATGAACCTTGTACATTGATGTATCCATAAAAAACAGCAAGTTTCAGTTATCCTACACAATGAATTGGTTATGCAAGACAATTTAATAAAGTAATAGCAAATAATAGAAACAAACGCATGCAACATACATAATTTGCGTAAATCAATTGGATAAAAATCAAATTGTATATTTTCATTACAAAAATTATTTTATATAATGGTAATATGAACAATGTAACGTTAATATCAACAATGATCTATCCACTACTCTATGTGAATCCCTACAATAGCAACCCAATTGCAATTAGAGAAGGTTTATAACTAATAATACATTCCAATTGAAAACAACATATTTCACTTAATACTACTTCATATCATACAATATAGTGATTCAGTGGCTCTGCCCACCCAATTTTAATCATCAATTCCCCAATTGTATTGTTCATGCCTTCCCCCATCCAAAGAAGAATGGTTCCTTGAAAACAGTGGATGCCAAATGCAATTATATGACATTAGATGCCTCCTCCACATCATCTTCTCACCTCAAGGTAGGGGTTGTTATCATTGGGCCATGTGGCATGTCTTATTGTGAGTGGCTCATCACATATGACCAAGCCCTTACTTGGTTTGGTTTGAAAGACAAGACCTTATCTTCTAGTTGTATGGTTGATGTGATCATAACTTGATGGCGAAGAGATACAGAAAGAAGATACAAAGCTCTATTATGATGGTTGAACTTTCCTATAAAAGTGTGAGCTAATTTTTCCACCCACATTAATATCGTGCACTTCAACATCAAACATGTCCTACTTCAAGTTGTGCATTGTTTCCTAGAATTATTCTTTATTGATTTACTCTTAATATTATAAAAACTTGGCACAAGCATCACACTTACTAATTTCATCAAGCATTTCACTAAAATTTGCTTCCATAATTAGACAATCCTTCAAATGAACTTTTTTATGCACAACACCTCCTAGATATATATTTAGTCAATCTTCTACTCCTTTTTTTATCTAAATCGAAAAGGATATACCTTGCAACATTTGTTATACATCCCTTCATATAACATGTAATGGGACTCTCTTATAATGTTGTGACTAGTTGAGTGGCAAGCACTATCAACATAAACATCCATTTGTGATAGATATGACAACTACATGTATTATAAAGTAAAAAAAGCATACAAGCTCGCATCTTCATTCATTAAAGAAAGGTAAGATAATTTTCCTTCCAATGTTGATATATCTGAGTAAGCCTTTGCATCTTTCTCCTTCTAAAACCAAGCAAAGACTTGCATTCATGTACTTTCAAGATTTCTAACACTTACTAAAATCAAAGTGCTCTCCACCATGTGTGCTTGGTCTTTTCAATTTATATCAACTTTGAAGTTAAAACCAATGTTTATTAAATTGCATTAGGATGACTTTTATAATCCAAAAAATATATATCTAACACAAAAGACATTCACAAAAAAAAGCTCATTTTGAATGATTTTAATTATCAACCAAATTCACCACAAACACTAATTGCAGCCATAAGCAATAATGAGAAAGGACTACTTATAAACAATATTCTCACATACAGATGTGGGCAAATACCTCAAACATTATATAAGGTGAAGTTCTAATGACGTAACAAAATGTATTTAAGACCTTCTTACATTACATAGAACATGATATTGTTGTCATTTAACCATCTCACAATGGTTATTCTTAGATGTTATATATGTTTGAGTGGTTGCATGTGTTTCAGATTCAAACCTTTAAGCATGGATGAGAAGTGAAATTTTTTTACCTTACAACAAGTGTGGGTGATTTGGAAACAACCTCACAAATTGTAAGTGATTGTCTTCAAACAAATTGCCATTTCGATGCAACAACCTCATTCCAATTCAGTATATCAAACCCCTAAGCAACCTCAGCAGATGACAAAATCCAATCAAGAAGGGAACACAACAGAACAAAGAGAGCAGGGCCATCGACTCCCCATATCCCCACAATTATGCACTGTATTCTGCATCAAATTAGACAATTTGTGCAACTTAAAAACATGGCAACACATGCAAATGATGGTTGAGTGGAATGAGCTCTATGCTTATTGTTAATCTCTCAGTGCAATGGACAAGGAAAACCCATCTAAAACTCCACATGATCCTACATGTTGATTAAGACTTGCTCATAGGAAAAACACTCAACGTTTAAGTGTTTAGGGTTTTGTGAAAGATATGTCGTCCAAACCAAACCAAGAAAACAATAAAAAATATTAAGAGAATTCCACAAGGATAAAGACCAAACATTATGCCATGATAAAGATTATGGCACACGTTGTGACCAATGATAATGTTACATATTAAAAGAACTTCACAAGCATAATGCCTTCATTGAAAAGTCACTAGAGAAAGGACCAAAAACATACAACAAAAGGCAAGACAAATTAGCATATATTCTTAAAAGGTGAGGTTTGTTCTATGTTTTTGTCTTTTTCGTCAAAGGTCAACGATACAATTATTGCCAAGATCGCTATTGTGTCTAATGGTAGGGGAGCTTAGTTTTGTGTCCTGGAGTCGTTATCTAGTTGTTCAAGGATAGTATCCTCCTCATGTTCAAATTTAGAGTCTACATGTCATGATTCAACCATTAAATATTTTTTAGGGTTGCAAACATGCCCCCCTAAACTAGGACTAAAAGCATTTATGAGAGAGGGTTGGCATTGAGGGATTAGGTTTTGGACAAGCTTGTAGCTAGGATTTTTAAGTTGAGACATTATGTACTTTCCCTTTTCCTTAGCCCTCATATCATATACATAACCCCTTTTATTAGAGCTAACTACCTTTCTATTGATAGCTTCAACATTACTCTTTGTTCTTTGAGCTATAGTAATAATTTTGTCTGATGAATTGGGTTGAATCATTCTTACCCTAGATTGGATTGTTAATGTTGAATTTAATATATAAATCTTTTGCAATTAATTTTTAAAGTGTTTGAATTTTGGCTCAGTTCTATATGCATTCTTAAAGTTTCGTATCCTTTTTTAAAATAAATAAGTTGAGCATCATAATGATAATCCTAATTATAATATGCTTTTTGAGATAGTATATATTGTAACATTATCAATGATAAGCCCAAAAGTTACATTGTAATTTCTAATCATCTTGATTTTGACAAGATGTAATAAATATTTAATATATGAATATACAACAACAATAATGGTTTTTTTTTAATTGAGTTATCTCAGGTGGTTGGGAGGAATATTGTTATCCTCCCCACCTAGGCTCAATTCCCATAAGTGACATGATGAGCTCACATAGAGTAAATCATTGTAATAGTTTGGAGCCTAACTATTAAATAACTTTGAACCTTGAAAAATATCTTACCCTTACTTAAATATTAAATAGAAAAATAATTTATTATATGGAAAAATTTGAAAACAATAATTTATTAAAATTTAAATTAAAAAATTATAATTTAATATCACTATTTCATTATTTCTATTAGTTTCTTTAACCTACGTTGAATGTGGTATTGTGCTTTCATTTGGATGACACTAAAAGTTTACTGGCAACATTTCCTTCACATGTAACAATATTGATTTGTTTGGAAATGTTATTTGATAATCATTACCTAAATGCAATCTTGAAATGGCACTCAACAAGAACAATAGTTGCAACTTAGCATAGTCCCTGCCTACAACTACTTAATTGATTAAGGCCATGCTTCTTTCAGCGAGGCCTGCATTTTGCTCGCATCTAAGTCTTCACACGACTTCCTCTGCACACGCTTCTTCCGCAGACACTTCCTCCGCACAACCACCTTCAAATAACCACATGCTTCCTCTACATAGCCACCTTTGTACAAGCTTCTTTCACACAACCACCCCGCACACACCATTTCCCCTTATCAAAACTAGGGCTCAGTTCTCCACATGAGTATTTGAGCATCTACATTGTATTGCACACCTTTTCTTTCTTGGAGAGTGTTCTAGATTTATTATAACTATTTGTGATTTATTTCACATATGATACATCTATTAATTGTTTTGCTTTTGTTTCAAATTTCATGGTATTCATCATCAAAACTAGTGGCCATATTGTTAGCAAGCCTTGGCAAAGTAGCGTTGGTTGTGGTGTTATGTTTGGTATTGTTATGTCTGGAAAAGCTACACTCAACAAGGTGATTTATCATAATTATTAGGGCTTCCAAACTGCATTTTCCAGATTTCTTTGACTTGGTATGTCTTAATCATTATGAGAAATACTGTGTACAGATGGAAATCTAAATCTAAAAGAAAGATTTGTTACTTTCCGCACTCCACATAGTCCTCACCTCCGCAGTCTACATAGACCCTGCCTCCGCACTCTGGCACAATATTAAAGTAGAGATGTGTGGGATGACGATGATGAAGGCGACAACAAAAGGAGCCCTCATGAATGGTGGGAGAGTAGAGGCAAGATCTCTGCCCAAAATTTGGAGAAGAATTGTTAGTCGCAAGATCTTTAGATGATGAAGTTGCGGTCATATACTTTGGTGATCTTCTTGTGGATTCTAAGTTCGTTTTTTGACCATTGAGATCAACAAAAAGTTTGAGTTGGGCTTTGCAGGATTTTCTTTCAGAGTAATTGTTGCATGGTATACAACATGTGGTTTTCTACTACCCTCACTGCTCTGCTGGTAAGCTTTCGATGAGTAAGCCCCTCGTATTTTGTCTCTCCACACCAACTTTGACACATGATAATGTATTTTATGATAAATAATTTCTCTTATATTTTTCCATTTAATGTTTAAAGATTTCGTTCCTACTATAGTATCTATTTAATGTCTTAGAGTTGTTCTTTATGGTGTTAGCATCACAATTGCTTTCAGCGATTGTTACCTTAAATACAAGATCATAGGAAACTACTGAATGACTTTTGGACAATTATGAGAAAAACTGACAAAGGAGGTATGGAAAATTCTCTTTGGACTCGAAGTTGCAAACCAATTTCTTAGGAAATTGAGCAAATTCCAAACATATTTTAAATAACATTAGATTCAAAGCAAATGGATCGGTCTCTTCAGAGATAGGCCAAATTTCTTTATAAAATATTGATTTCACTTGTGCATGTAAAAATTATGAATAATTGAATAGTATGAAGTGGGTGTGTCTCACATAGTGAGGAGATATGGTCACAAGGTTAGTATTGTCAGCAGAGGCATCTATTTTCTTGTGGGTACAACTCTCAACACTGGTGCTACCAGCTTAGCCATGCTCATTATTGGGCGCATAATGCTTGGAGTGGGAATTGACTTCACAGATCAGGTAGGTATGCTTGTATGGGTTTTGCGCTTAATGATTTCGAAAGAGTTTTTTGATGACAGATTAAAGGATTCACAGATTACTAAAGCTTTGGAATTTTGGCTTTAATAACTACTTCGTTGAATTTCAGTGATTTGAGTTACAAAGTTTTTTGTTTAGATATATATGGATTGGGTTTACAGAGATTTTTGTTTGAATTTGTGACAAGGTTTTTCACAGAGGGATTAATTAATGTTCCAATTGGCCACAATACTCAGGATCTTCACAATAAATATCGTTGATTATGGGACCTAGCACATAAAATTTTCAGGATGACTTCTCTCTGGGTTTAGGAACAGGTCCTGCACTTTGGATGATCGTTGGAGGAATGTTCCTTCCTGACACCCCCAATAGTCTGATAGAGTGCGATCATCTAGACAAAGGTTTGGTTATCCTGCAGAATATCAAGGGCACCAAGAATGTAGAAGCAGAGCATGAGGATATGGTTGACGTAGCTGCACTTGCTAAAGCCATCAGGCATCAATTTAGGAGTATTTTAGAGAGGAGCAATCAACCACAAGTGATGGAAATCTGTATGCCCATGTTTCAGATATTGACTGGAATCAATTAAATGTTGTTCTATGCCCTTGTGGTTTTCGTCAGTTTGGGATTTCATTCAAATGCTTCCCTCTACTCATTTGTCATGACTAGAATTGTTCTTGTAGCTTTAACCCTTGTATCGATTACTCCGATTATGGCTATGGATGGGCTCTTATTCTTGCTGAATCATTCCAAATTTAGCCACCATTGAGCTAGGACTCCAACCATACCAAAATTTAACCACAATTGAATTGCTCTCACCGCAATATTCATAGCAAAGGTGTCAAGGCATATCCTTGATGGCTAATGCCAGTCCGATTGGCTCAGCTACGTCCCACCCTGAAAAACAGAGCATATATACTAGGCGTAACACTGAATAAACTCATCCTAATATATATGTATGATATGGTGCACTCTTGAATCACTTCATCCACCATTCTCCTTATGATCTCGTCCACGTAAGTATGATTTCGTCCACGTAAGTAGCTATGCTGAGGGAAGAAAGCGGTGGGACATCACTTCAACCCTAAGACAATTCATTTTCCTAGGTGAGGGTGGGTAGAGCGACTTTCATTGAAACATATGTAAAGGCATATTATTAGGAATTGTCCCAAAAGTTGTAAAGAGAGGCCGATAGCATTGTTAAATTAGAATTGTTGAATTGGAAAAATTATATTTTGGTTTGAAATAATAATTGTTGTACTATATTTAGGTTTTTCGCATTTATATATATTATGTGGTATGGTCATCATTTGGAAATCATTTACTTACGTTTTATCTTTTCGGCATTATTTAATAGTAAACCAAAAAATGTAGTTCATTACCCAAAAACAAAAAACCAAGTTAAATATTTTTAATAGTGAACCAAAAAAAATTAACCCATAACCCAATTTTTAAAATCTAAATTAAATACTTTTGGAAGAATTTTTTTTTTAAATCCAAACTAAATACTTTTGGAAGATCTTTGCCATAAATCAAAAAGTGTTTTTTAATGGAGTAGGGATAGTTAGGATTTGAATGAAAGTAATAAACATTCTTTTTTGAATTTGTTTTTCTAAATATTAATTTATTTATTTTTTGTAAGTATGGTGATGAAACAGATTTAAAATTGCTATTTAAGAATAATTAAATTTGATTTATTTTTTAAATTTACAAGTTTATATTTAAAATATTTAAAACAAGAAAATAATATAATTTTAAAAGTTATAGTTTAATTGTTATATGTTTTGGAAGTTTTTGTTTTTCATATTTTCTCAGCAAATTTGTTTAAAATTCATGAGGAATTTGTTGGAATTATAAGATTAATCTATAAACTCTGCACAATTCTAATATCTCAATTTTTCAAAGTACATAATCCATTGAAGTATTTAAAAATAGATTTTATGTTGGCATTATGACACAGGTTTGGCTCGATGACATAAGTGTTGTCCTTGATGGCAACTCACTCAAATCGCAGATCACAGTTTAGGCTCTCAGAATGGTAGAAAATGAGACACCCGCAGGTTCCATTTCACAAAGCCGCAGACATATGCAGGTGCACCGATCAAAAGGTGCATACATATACGCAGGTGTACCAATCAAAAGGTGCGTACGTCCAGTACACACACTTTCATGTAGAGAAAAGCGCGCACACGTGGGAAATCTTATGGTTGGTCCATGGTATTTAGTCCGACTTTTTGAACCTATGGTTTTGGTCCATGGTTTTGCATCTAAAGTATTGAACCCAGGTATTGGGTCCCTAGTATTGGATCTCTATGGTTTTGGACCATGGTTTGAGTAAGGCCTAGACTATAAAAAGGAAAGGAGATCATTTGGCTTGGAGCACTGATGTGTTGAATATCTTAAGAAGAGCAAGATCTGAAATACTGGTGATCGGTTGGTGAGTTATAGCTGGACCTGAATCAAGGAGGAACCTAAGCATTACAAGATGGTTAAGATCTACTGATGGGTCGAGATCTCTTTGGTGCATGATCAGATCTGTAAATATGATAATCTTGGTCTGATTAAGAAAAGGGATAAATTATCTACACCCGCAGGTCCGGCACAGTGCAGGCGCGTATACCCACAGGTTCGACACAGCGGAGGCGCAGATATACGCGGTTTTGACACAACGCAAGCGTGTATTCCGCAGGTTCGACACAGCATAGGCGCGGATACCCGCAGGTTAGACACAGCAGAGGCACAGATACTCACAGGTTAGGCACAACAGAGGTGCGGATACCCGCAGGTTCGACACAGCGGAGGCGCGGATTCCCGCAGGTTAAGCAAGTGAATACTACTTATACACGTAGGTTCGCTTTGACATATCTACGTATGTACGCAGGTTTCTATGGGTGAAGTAGCGTACCTTTCTTGAAATATGTTTTAGTTGCTTCTGTTTATTACTGCAGTGTTTTGGGTTCTGAATTGGTGTCAGGTTACTAGTACTGCGTTCTGAGAAGTTATTGGTTGATTCAATATTTGTACAAGGAAGTTGGTTGATTGCAGATCTACTTGATGTTTGATTGATGTTCATGGATCCAGTCTGAAAATTTATGAAAAGTGGTCCCTGGAAGAAAAGAGAAGGCTTTTGTAGGTCAGCACCTACATACTAGTACCTCGGCTAATACAAGAGCTAAGGGGGTTGTAGCTCCCTTTCAGGAGAGTCTGGAGAACGAGAGAAGGTTGTAGCCTTCTGCAGGTTGAAGCCTACGTGCTGGTATAAGACTGCACCAGTGCAGAATCATTGTAAAAAGAAGTTTCTAATTGAAAGAAGATAGAGACATATTGCAGCAGGTGGTTTTCACCCACATTGGGTTTCCACCTTATATCGTGTGTTCTTTTGTGTGACTGTCTGCTCTACTTTTCTGTTCTTGCTTACTGTTATATGGTTCTGACACATAGATTAATGATCAACATTTGAAGAATAAATTAAATTATAAGTCTGGAAGGTATACGCAAGTTTCATTAGTCAGATCTTCAAATCTTTGTATAAATTGAAAAAGAATTTGATAATACTGATTCACCCCCCCCCTCTCAGTATTATTTTCAACAATTGGAATTAGAGCAGGTCCTTCGGGAGAAGATTGATCGCTTGAAGGAAGATCTATCATCATGAGCAACTACGAAAAGGAAGCATCAATCAGGCCACCAATTTTCAATGGGAGCAACTTTGTCTATTGGAAGGTAAGAATCACTGCCTATCTTCAATCTCTTGGTACAGAAGTTTGGGATATTGTGGAAACATGATACACATTTCCTTCAGCAACTCCTACAGATACGGCTGGTAAAAGGCAATATGAAACAAATGAAAAGGCTGTCAATACCCTATTAGGGAGTCTATCTCAATCAGAATTCATCAAGGTTATGCAGCTCAAAACCGCAAAAGAAATATGGGACAAGATCGTTCTGAGCTATGAAGGAGATGATCAGGTAAAACGAGCAAAACTTCAAACTCTCAGAATTCAGTATGAAAATCTCATAATGTACAATGATGAAAGCGTGGCTATTTCCTTCGCATAGATGAGATTTTTAATTGTATGAAAAGCTTGGGTGAAGAAATAAAAGAAGTTGTTTTGGTTGAAAAAGTTCTAAGATATTTGTCTCCTAAGTTTGATTCAAAAGTTTCTGCCATAGAAGAAAAGCAGAATCTACAGAGCCTTACCATGTCACAGCTGCACGAAATCCTAACTGCTTACGAAATGATAAAGGTGAACCATCAAACAGGAGAGAAGCTGCATTCAAAGCCTTAGGAAAAGGAGATTACAATGACTTGGGACATATGTCGAAAGTAGAGGAAGAGTCAAATTTTGTCAAGAACCTTCAACGGGGTTCTGGAAGATTCAGAGGTAAGCTCCCTTTCAAATGTTTTGCTTGTGGAAGAGTCGGTCACTATGCTGCCAAGTGTCCTCATAAAGATAAGCTTGACAAAGGTAAGGAACCAGTTAGATGGAACAGAAAACAGAATGTAAGAAAAATTATTACACACATGAAGACAGTGATGGTCTTTCAAATAGCGATGAAGATGAACAAGGTAATGATTATAGACTTTTGATGGCTTTTGAAGATGATGATTTCTTGGATGCTATAGATGAAGAAAGTCTTTATGAAGAAATTTCTAAACTCAAAATTTGCTTAGAAGAGAAAAATATGATTATAGATACTCTAACTTCCCAACTTGCTGAAATGGAGAAACACAATGAAAAGTTAGAATGTGAAATTGTGGGGCTTAGAAAGGACATTGAGAAAACGAAAGCTCTTAATCTTAGATTTGCTAAAGGATCTGAAACTTTAGATGAGATTATCAAAGTGTAGTGTTCTCCTCTAATCAAGACAGGTCTTGGGTATACCAAAGAAACATCTCAAGCACAGAAGCCATCTACTTCCAAAAGTTATCTTGAAGCTGCAAGGAGAAGTGAACAGGTTAACAATCCTCAACAAAAGCATAATGTTGATCACCACGTAAGTCAGGGACAATTTACCTCAAGAATGAACAAAGACTACCAGGTAAATTGGGGGCAATCTACTTCAAGGATGAACAGAAGCTACAACCAACCACAGGTAAATCATTCTCAATTTGCCTCAAGAATGGATAGAAACTACAATCATTTGGTTGGTAGATTTGATAATCGCAGGAGCTTCTTCAATGGCCAATGTTTCTCTTGTCATAACTTTGGTCACAAAGCAGCTCAATGTGTTGCCTACAAGACAATCATGACTAGAGAAGCTCAAAAACAAAGGAGTATGACTGGGACCATGAACAGGACCTACAATAACTTTGCTGCTCTTGAGAATGAAGTAGAATGTTCTATTTGTAACAATTTCGGTCATGAAGATTCTGAATGCAGGAGCAGGTTTCGGCAAACAACTCAGAAGGAGCAAGTTTCTTTGGTTCCCAAAACATGGAAAAAGAAAGAATTTCAACCAGAAAGATGTGGGATAGCCTTATATGTAGAAGGACAGAAAATTAGTGGTACATCAATAGTGGATGCTCAAAACATATGACAGGTGATAAAGATAAACTTCAGTCATATAGTGCCTTAGAAAAGGAAAAGAAAGTCTCATTTGGAAATGACACCCCTGCACTCATAAAAGGTAAAGGTTCTATTCTTTTGAAAGAAAAGGTCAAGGCTGGAAATGTTATGTATGTTGATGGCTTGAAGCATAATTTATTAAGTGTCAGTCAAATGTGTGATCAAGGAAATGAAGTAATATTTCGATCAAATGGATGCATTGTTCGTGAGCTTGATACAGGAGAAACAGTGATCAAAGGCATAAGAGCTCCAAATAATTTATATATACTCAAAGGAGGACAACAACAATGCTATCTAAGCAAGAATGATGAACACTAGCTATGGCATAGAAGATTGGGGCATCTAAGCTTCTCACAGATAAGGAAAGCATGCAAATATTAGGCAGTTCGTGATCTACCTGACATCGGAATTCCAGACAATACAATATGCAAATCATGTCAATTTTGTAAGCAAACCCGAACTAATTTCCCTGAGAAGGAAGGATCAGCTAGCAGGCCACTTGAACTTGTCCATACTGATGTATGTGGTCCATCTAGGAAAAGATCACCTCGAGGAGAAGAATATTTTATATTATTCATTGACGACTTTTCCAAGATGTGTTGGATAGGACTTATGAAGCATAAAGATGAAGCTTTCGAAAAATTCAAATCATTCAAAGCCTTGGTGGAGAGCGAATCAGATCGCAGAATCAAATGCCTCAGGTCTGATCGAGGAGGAGAATTTACCTCGAATGAATTTTCGATTTTTGTGAAGAACATGGAATAAGAAGGGAATTCTCTACTGCTAGGACTCCTCAGAAAAATGGAGTAGTGGAAAGGATGAACAGAACGACTCAACAAATGGCTCGTGCTATGCTTGACAATTCTGGAACTCCGGCAACCTTTTGGGGTGAAGCCGCATTTGCTGCAGTTACTATTCTCAACAAGACAAATGTCCGGGTAAATAGCACTCAGACTCCTCATGAACTTTGGTATGGTAAGACTCCCACGGTAAAATACTTCAAAATTTTTGGAAGCAAATGCTACATCAAGGAGACTGATGAAAATATTGGCAAGTTTGAACCTAGAGCAGATGAAGGCATTCTCCTTGGTTACTCTCCCCACAGCAAAACATACAAGTGTTACAATAAAAGACTTGGAAAAATTGTTGAAAGTATTGATGTAGTGGTTGATGAAGAAGGAAACACTCCTAGGCAGGTAAAATCTGAAGATTTCGAAGATGATGAGGACTATCCATCAACATCAAATCAGATTCATGATGAAGAAGAAACCCATGAGGCACCAGAAGAATAGATAAGGATAGAAGAAAAGACTCCATCTAGGTACGTTCAGAAGAATCATCCAGAATCTCAAATTTTGGGGCAAAAAGAGGCAGGTGTACAAACAAGAAGAACCATTTCAGAAGCTTCAAGCTATCTAGCATTGCTCTCCTCCACTGAACCACAAAATGTAAGAGAGGCATGCAAAGATGAATGCTGGGTAAAAGCCATGGAGGAAGAACTTGAGCAGATAAAAAAGAATAACACTTGGGAGTTGGTTCCTAGACCAAAAGATAAGAATGTCATAGGAACAAAATGGATATTCAAAAATAAGCTGAATGAAAATGGAGATGTGATTAGAAACAAGGCCAGACTTGTTTGCAAAGGGTATGCTCAACAGGAAGGCATAGACTTTGAAGAAACTTTTGCACCAGTTGCCAGACTAGAGGCCATAAGGATGTTCCTTGCCCTTTCTAGCTTTCAGAAGTTCAAAGTATTTCAAATGGACGTGAAGTCTGCTTTCCTGAATGGAGACTTGGATGAAGAAGTATATATTGAACAACCAGATGGGTTTATTCTTGGAAATGATCCAAAACTTGTGTGCAGACTCAAAAAGGATCTTTATGGCCTTAAACAGGCTCCAAGGGCGTGGTATTATCAGTTGGATAAGTACCTCCATCAGCAAGGTTTTATAAAAGGATCAACTAATAGCAATCTATATATCAAAATTGACAATGATAAGTTGCTAATACTTGTTGTGTATGTTGATGATATCAATTTTGGTAGCAATGAAGAAGACATGAGTCAAAATTTTGCCTTGGTGATGCAGAAAGATTTTGAAATGTCCATGCTTGGTGAGCTCACATATTTTCTTGGTTTACAAGTCCAACAAAACAAAGACGACATTTTTCTATCACAAACCAAGTATCTCAAGCAGATCTTGAAGAAATATGGGATGGAGGATTTGAAACCAGTATGTACCCCTATGGTGACAGGATGCAGCCTTAGCGCAAATGATGAATCGGAAGCAGTACATCAACCAACCTATAGATCCATGATTGGTAGTTTTCTCTATCTAACAAGTACTCGACCAGACATTATGCATGCAGTGGGAATAGCTGGAAGGTTTCAGGCAAATCCAAAGGAAACTCATCTTCAGGCAGTCAAGAGAATTTTCAAGTATCTTCAAGGAACTCAAAACTATGGCTTATGGTATCCTAGAGGTACATATATCACACTTCATTCATATACAGATGCAGATTGGGCAGGAAGTGTGGATGACAGAAAAAGAACTAGTGGTGGTGCATTCTTCATGGGTCCTAGATTAGTATCTTGGTTCAGCAAGAAACAAAGTTCTATTGCATTATCTACAGCTGAAGCAGAATATGTAGCTGCTGCATCTTGCTGCATTCAACTCCTTTGGATGATGCAAACAATGCATGATATGCAAATCACTTGTACTCCACCTATCTCCATTTTCTGTGATAATACAAGTGCAATCAGTATTTCAAAGAATCCTGTCATGCATTCAAAGACTAAGTACATACCGATCAAGTATCATTTTCTCCGAGAACAAGTGCTTGAACAAAAGGTCAAATTGGAGTATGTTCTCTCTAAGGAACAAGTTGTTGATATTCTCACCAAACCACTACCCATGGAGACCTTTGAATACCTCAGACAAAAGCTAGGGGTAGTTGATGCATCATCTTGCTGTTGAATCTTGTCTGGTTCAAAGATTGTTGGTTGTACGCGAGTTTCATATGGGATATATGCGTACATACGCTGGTTTATGTGGGTACAGTCGTGTATATGTTGACTTGAAGAAAAGCAAGGATGAGAAGAGTCTGATATGGGTCTGTCAGAGACCATCTGGCACAGGTTCAGGGGGAGCATATATTCTTCTAATAATGCATTGTTGGCATTATCGTAGAAGATCTTGGTTCAATTCTTCAGTTGTTTTGATTTCAGGAGGAGCAAGTGCAGAAGGAGAACATGGATACTGATCTGAATAATGATTGACAGATGCTGCTGATGTTAGTCAGAGTCTTGCTGTAGATATTTTGTCTCTATATTTCTTTTGTCAAGGTCATGTAACGGCCTATCTTGGTTGCCCCACTATGCCTGGGATGGATAATGTAATGTGCTTATTATATCATGTATCCCCACTTGGTTGGGAGTCGTATGTATGAGTCTTTGGTGATAGGAAGGTCAGTTATGATGTATAAAGTCAGATTTCTTTTGTAGAACATCTTCTTGCAGATCTTGCCTATATGTCAGGGGGAGCTTGGACAGCACAACAGAGCAGAGATTTCAGCATGTACTCAGGGGGAGCATAACCCTTTTCCCTTGATGTCAAAGGGGGAGAAAAGACTTTGAGTGACTTTGGGTTGCCATCAAGTCCAAAGGGGGAGATTGTTGGCATTATGACATAGGTTTGGCACAAGTTTGGCTCGATGACATAAGTGTTGTCCTTGATGGCAACTCACTCAAATAGCAGATCACAGTTCAGGCTCTCAGAATGGTAGAAAATGAGACACCCGCAAGTTCCTTTTCACAAAGCCGCGGATGTACGTAGGTGCACTGATCAAAAGGTGCGTACATATATGCAGGTGTACCAATCAAAAGGTGCGTACGTCCAGTACACGCACTTTCATGCAGAGAAAAGCGCGCACACGTGGGAAATCTTATGGTTGGTCCATGGTATTTAGCCCGACTTTTTGAACCTATGGTTTTGGTCCGTGATTTTGCATCTAAAGTATTGAACCCAGGTATTGGGTCCCTAGTGTTGGATCTCTATGGTTTTGGACCATGGTTTGAGTAAGGCCTAGACTATAAAAAGGAAAGGAGATCATTTGGCTTGGAGCACTGATGTGTTGAATATCTTAAGAAGAGCAAGATCTGAAATACTGGTGATTGGTTGGTGAGTTATAGCTGGACCTGAATCAAGGAGGAACCTGAGCATTACAAGATGGTTAAGATCTACTAATGGGTCGAGATCTCTTTGGCGCATGATCAGATCTGTAAATCTGATAATCTGGGTCTGATTAAGAAAAGGGATAAATTATCTATACCCGCAGGTCCGGCACAGTGCAGGCGCATATACCCGCAGGTTCGACACAACAGAGGCGTGGATACCCGCAGGTTAGACACAGCAGAGGCGCGGATACTCGTAGGTTAGACACAGCAGAGGCGCGGATACTCGTAGGTTAGACACAGCAGAGGCACGGATACTCGCAGGTTCGACACAACAGAGGCACGGACACCCGCAGGTTAAGCAAGTGAATACTGCATATATACGCAGGTTCGCTTTGACATATATGCGTATGTACGCAGGTTTCTATGGGTGAAGTAGCGTACCTTTCTTGAAATATGTTTTAGTTGCTTCTGTTTATTACTGTAGTGTTCTGGGTTCTAAATTGGTGTCAGGTTACTAGTACTGTGTTCTGAGAAGTTATTGGTTGATTCAGTATTTGTACAAGGAATTTGGTTGATTGTGGATCTACTTGATGTTTGATTGATGTTCATGGATCGATTTTGAAAATTTATGAAACGTGGCCCCTGGAAGAAAAGAGAAGTCTTCTGTAGGTCAGCACCTACGTACTAGTACCTCAGCTAGTACAAGAGCTAAGGGGGTTGTAGCTCCCTTCCAGGAGAGTATGGAGAACGAGAGAAGGTTGTAGCCTTCTGTAGGTTGAAGCCTGTGTGCTGGTATAAGACTGCACCAGTACAGAATCATTGTAAAAAGAAGTTTCTAATTGAAAGAAGATAGAGACATATTGCAGCAGGTGGTTTTCACCCACATTGGGTTTCCACCTTATATCTTGTGTTCTTTTTTGTGACTGTCTGCTCTACTTTTATGTTCCTGCTTACTGTTATATGGTTCTGACACATAGACTAATGATCAACATCTGAAGAATAAATTAAATTATAAGTCTGGAAGGTATACACAAGTTTCATTAGTGAGATCTGCAAATCTTTGTATAAATTGAAAAAGAATGTGATAATACGGATTCACCCCCCCCCCCCCCCCTCTCAGTATTATTTTCAACATTTTAAATAACAAAATAACTAATTTAACCAAAAATCATTTGCTGGATTCCAACCAAAATATTCATAACATAGTATAGTTAGACATCCATTTTAAACATTATTTCCATAAACAAGTTAAGAATAAATTGATTTTTTTTTTTAGATTGGTTAGTTTCTTTTGGCCATAGTTTACCTATAAGACTTTTTGGAGAGTTTTTTGACACATTTTCAGGTCAATATTGCCCAAAATCAAGTAGTGAGTCGCTGAAATCACAAGTTTGAGTTGTGAACTCTTGAAAATCGAGTGCCCTTTCAACTTATTGAATTCATATATGCAATAAAAAACTTAGTTTAAACCACAAAATTGAAGATTTGACCCAAAAAAAATTGCTACCAAAAACTCTAAAGCAAGTAATAGTCAAACAATATAGAATTAACTACTTCATATGTCCTTATTTAATTAATAATTCTCTACCATCTTAATAGTTCTACTAGTTTACACTATAAATTATCATATGTAAGTTGGTTGGTGTTCATTAGAGCTTGGTGAGCTTCTCCAGCTAACAAAATCATTGAAAAGTTAAAAAAACAAAACAAAACAAAAAATATGAAAAGTTTTACAAAAGCCCAAATCTAAGGCACCTGAAATAGGCATCTGAAATAGAGATACAACTGCTTTTATGGATTGAAGAATAAGAGGTCAAGAGAGGACATTCTATCCAAAGTAAGGATAACAATAAAATAATGTCTTTTGCCTCTTAAATTTGATAAACAAATACTATATAGAGAGAGAAACTTGTTATCCTTGTTTTCCTCAAATTATCCTCTGATTATTGGTAATCTTGCCTTCCACCATGGAAGTATTATGCCTTAATGACCATATTGAATAATTGTGAATCCTTTCATTTTCCTAAAAACTTTTGCACTCCGTTATGTTTTTGTTCCTCCACAGTTGTTCACCTATTTATTAACTATGTAAGAGTTATTGAATAATTATGAATCCTTTCATTTTCCTAAAAACTTTTGCACTATGTTATGTTTTTGTTCTTCCATGATTGTTCACCTATTTATTATCTATGTAAGAGTTACTCAAAGCAACACTCCAAAATATCATCTCTTTCGTCCAATTCCCTCAACATGCATTTTCTTCTTAGGTTAATAGATGGTGGTACATTTGTTGTCCATCATAAATCTGGGTTACCATAAAATTATGTTGTTGTCCATCCTCCTTGTGCTTAAATGTCATTTGTTATTTTTTTTCTTTTTTTCTATGGTTCGATATTCCTCATGTACGTGCAAATAATCTCAATAAAACTTTATTATTTCAGTTATTATTGAAGATGTATGCTTGAAATTGTATGACCAGATTTAGGTGAAATGACCATTTTTAAATTGTGTATATATAAAATATTTCAATTTAGGTCATAAAAAAATATTTCACCATACACATTAAAAGAGTACATTTTATTGATATATTGTTTATAATAAAAATTTATTATGTAAATTTTCCATGTATATATATATATATATATATATATAGATATATATATATATATATATATATATATATATATATATATATATATATATATGGAAATAATCTTGAATACACAACCAGTGAATTTCTTTCCTTTTTTTTGGTATAATTTAAAGAGTGATAATGTTCAACCCAAACTATTTTATAATTATACTTTCCATTCAAAACTTACAACATATTATACGCATCTTATGGAAATGCAATTGAAGGATTAGACATTGTGTTGTCTATAAAAAGAGCATAAAGAGGGCCTTTTCCATGAAAATCTTGTCCAGCTTTAATAGCCTTGTACAGGCTAGGATGGGCTTCATCGATCAATTCAAGGGTGACAACAATCAACACATCAGAATGTGGCATAAAAAACATGATGATTGGCATTCGACTTAGGTTTGTATTGGGCACTACCCAGTCGTCAGCACTCTTTTATTTCCCATTGCTTATTATCTGCCATTAGATAATTCTTCTACAATTTTACATAACACTATGAGAAGGTTTAACCAATGTAACTATTCTAAGAACAGTTTACGAAGTTTAGTAGTTAGTTGGTATTAGGAGCAGAATTAACATTTATTATTTTATTTTTTTATTATCAAATTTCCCTTTGTATTTCCCATTGCTTACTATCTGCCATTAGATCATTCTTCTACCATTTTACAAACACTATGTGAAGGTTTAACCGATGTAACTATTCTGAGAACATTTTACGAAGTTTAGTAGTTAGTTGGTTCTAAGAACAATTTACGAAGTTTAGTAGTTAGTTGGTACTAGGAGCAGAATTCATATTTTTTCTTTCTTTTTATGGGATTTTCCTTTGTATCTATTTAACTGACAGTTGTGTGGGTTTTTACTTTGTATCTGTTTAGCTGACTATTGTGGTTGGTTTCTTTCAAAATCGACATTTGTGTTCAGCCACTAAATGGCCCAATTGTTTACTGTTTTATTTTCCCAAAATAAAACTAACTCAATCTTCAGCGTTCCTGCCGAATTGTATACAAGTTAATATTCTAAATTGCAACCTTACTTAAAAAATTCAAAGTGAAATCCCTTATTGATAATTTCGTTGCATGTCAATATGACTATAATAACATTTAGAGAGGGTATTCATGAGACTACCTACCCCATTTGCATGGAGCCACCTGCTGCCCCTTTTACTCAACAACTATCACTGAGGAAAAATAGTAATCAAGCTAAATGAGGCCATGGTGTTAGGCTCTAAAATATGCAATCATATAAGTGAATTATGAGATGTGAAACAATTTTAGTGAATTCAAATATAAAATAGAAGTAAAATATGCTCAGAAGAGCATATTGCATGAATAGCATTAAAAAAGAAAGGAGAGTATATGGAATGAATTGCATAAAAAGAAAGGGAGAGTATATGGAATGAATTGCATTAAAAAAAAAGGAGGCTTGCACATACACTCAATTTCTCTGTTAGAGAAAGAATGAATGAATTTTGCTTCGAATCAACAAATTCTACAACATCTATACACGCTAACTACTAATTTCTACTTTTCTTGTATGACGACATGTAACTTAGGTTCGACTTTCAATCCCTCTAATAAGAAGACATCGATAAGTAGCCTGGAGTTGTGAGGCTAGCTAAGTAATCTTGGAAAGGATCACTGCTAGAGGGGGGTTGTATTTGGTCTAACTGTGGGAATGGGTTTTTTAGAATATCGAATCCAAAGGTGAACAATGATTGGTTCAAACCAACATTCTCCTATTGTTGTTGTTGTTGCAACATCAATTCTTCCAACCTACAACTTCTCTGCACTTCTTTTTTATCAGATTTAAGATCATGCAACAATTGCATGGAACAACTTGAATCGGTGAGCAGAATAGGAGGAATTAAATATGCTGAATCATAATTTTTCTTGTGATTAGGCAAAGAGTTGAAAAATGGGACAAGCTCTAGAAGGTCCATTGGAGCATTACTAGCATTTGAAATGTTCAAATTCTGCTCAAAACTGCTCAAAAATGGTGTTTGAGTTGTAGCTCATGGAAGTAATGGTAGTTCTTGAATCATGGTTAGAGATCGTTCTGCAATTTGGAGGGCGGGCAGATTTCATTGAATCTTGTGAAGTTCTTTCTAAATGCTCAATGTTCAAGTTCATTATAGTATTCCCAATGGGCAGTATTCCTGGCACCTTTTCATCAATTTCTTCCGAGGATCACTCTTGCTCCTTAGCTAACTTCTCCGCACTGCTCTTCTTGTTGTATCTTCGACAAAGTACCCAATCATCCAACTGCAACAAGAAGCAATTTCATTATCCGAAATATGGATAACCCAAAAGAGAAAATAAAGGATTTTGAGCTAAATTTACATCAATAAAACCCATCACAAGCCCTCATTTTTAAATTGGATTGAGGAACAAAAATAATATTTGATATTTATAGTTTTCCTTATTGAAAGCCTTTGGATTAAATTAGAAAACCCTTGATTTCTATAATATAGAAAAAAACCCCTTATTTCCCAAATTGATTTTTCCCAGATACATTCATCCTCTAGAGTCTACCTGGTCTGGGCCCTGTCATGACTAGGCCATAATGTCATCCAACCTGACAGGTGTTTTAAACCAAACAACACCTACAATGTTTATTGACACATAAGAATATACATAGAAGAAAATCCACAGGAACAGTCACATACCCTTAAGTTGCCCTTCTTCTTTGCAGATCTATTGACATCAGCAAGGCGGTATTCATGCATAATCCAATTAGCCTTGTTTCCTTTAGGTGCTTTTCTGACATAGAAAACCAGAGCCTTCTTGATGCCAACACGCCTGTTTCTGCCCTTAGCAGTGATGGGTTTATCTACACTTGTGGATTTCTAGTACCTTGAGCCAACAACCTTGTTGGGGCAAGAACCATTTGGATACTTCCTGTCCCTAGGAGTGAAAAAACACCACTCATTTTCTCCAAATAGTGCATTTTCTACAAGAATTGGAAATGTGTATCAGACCAGAACAAATAACAATTTCTAATAACTGAAAGAAAATAAGAATGAAAAACAAGCATTTCCCATTGCAGGAATATGACATGGGCATAAATATGAAAGAACACTATAATTGAATTTAGTTTAAAACAGAGGAACACTCATGTCCATATAACAGTCCATACACATATAAAAATGACACGATTCATTTTGAGATTGAAGGTTTCCATATCAACCAAAGTGACATATCCAAGTAATAGTTCTAAGACATGGAAGGACATTCATTTGTATATTTGGGCAATTAAAGAATTCATTTTTGAGATATATAAAAAAACTCTTACACTTCTTATGTAATGCCCTTCTTACACTAGCGAAACCCCAAATTTAACAGTTTAGCCTTTACAGACATTGTAACATAAAAAAGGCTTGTTCAGCAAGAAACAAACTCAACCAAAGTTGTCTGTTTAAAAAGGGAACAACATCAAGATCATAGTTCAAATAACCTCAATGACAAACTTTAATCCACATGGAAAGCAATGAAGTTGGAGTGAAAAATCCTATTGCTCTGCAATTGGTAGTGGATTGAAACGAAAAGTTCCATCTACCCAAGTAAATGAATTGTCACAAAGAATGAAGAAAAAATTCTATTTC
Source organism: Pinus tabuliformis (assembly GCA_031772625.1). Classification (NCBI taxonomy): domain Eukaryota; kingdom Viridiplantae; phylum Streptophyta; class Pinopsida; order Pinales; family Pinaceae; genus Pinus; species Pinus tabuliformis. Next base: position 426,021,797 of record CM062813.1, read on the forward strand.
AAAAAAGTGGTATAAAATCAACCAAATTTGATACCCTGAATATTTTATAGACCGCTACCGATTCCTCAACTTTTGGAGGATCAAGCCAATATCTAGGTCGATCTTTCAAGACATTGTAAGAGTTAAAGATGAGACTTTTCCCTTCCAAAGTAGGGCATGACCTTCCAACCTTTCAAAACCTAACGTTTTAGGACTGTAAGACTAAGGTGTACCTTTTAAAACAGTAAACGAAGACCCTGCCCCTTAGGACTTTCAAACTTGGTTAAAACCAGTAACTCCAAGGCCTAGCTTGAGCTCACTAGCCACATCCAAACCTCAAAGGAAGTGCCATCAGTCAAACTAACGGCTTCGTCGCCTCTTTCACTATGGTGGCGGTGGCTCTAATTTATCAGAACCGGTAAAAGTAATTGGCGTCACCAACTAGAGCGTGCAAAAATAGTAGGTATGTCGCACCGCAGGATATAACGTGTTAGCAAATGCATTGACTTTACATTTTTTGTTTGACTAAAAAAATAAATTTATAGGTATAATGTTAACTTTAAAACTAAAAAATAATTTATTTTTTAAGATTATTTTAAATCTAATTTCTTAAATTGTGATTGGCATTCATTAAGGATGGTACTGAGTAATCATTGTACCCTTATACCAGGGCGTGAGTTCGTACCATCCATTGCAACATTCATTAAGGATGGTACGATTATTTTAAGGGTACAGAGTTATGTTTTGCATTTCATAATTAATTTCATTATGAATTAATATCAGGGCTTTAGGTGTACATTAAGGGTTAAGGTGCAAAGCTTCGTTTTTATTTTGCATTTACAATTAATTTTGCATGTAATTATGAGTGATATCGTATTTAATGTTACTATGAATTGATATTATATTATTCATATTTGTGAAAATAATTAAAATATTTTAATCTTTTAAAATTTAAATTTATAATTTCATAAATTCTGAAATCAATAATCAAAATTTTGACAAACATTTAAAACAATCTACTCACATTAATGATATAGTTCTCATAAAATTTCAAGAGAATCTTTTTGCAGTCGAACTTTGGAAGTTTCCGTAATTTTTTTTATCGATCTCAAAATATCGTGAGGAAATATCGTACTCATCCCAAAGTTATTTCTTACGCATATTATACATTGTATATCATATAAAATAGGTATAAAGTTCTTATGTTACAAATTATTGATTACAAATTGGTGTGTAATATGAATGGTTAAAATCATCTTGAAAGGTAATTAAACTTTTTAACAATTTTATATAGGTAAAAATAAACAAAATTTTATATAATTTATTTATTGGTTAAATATTTGAATTAAATTAGGTTAAATTTATTTTATAATATATCTATCTATCTATCTATATATACATATATATAGAGAGAGAGATTTTATAACAAATTTGTTTTTTTAGAATTTTGAATAAATTCAAAATTAAAATAAATTAAAATTATATTTCTATTGTTTTAAATTTTGAATTTGTATTTATATTGTTTTTTTATTATTTTAAATATATGCTCATAACCTAATAAAGCCTTTGAGTAGAGGGACTGGGGGGTTGAAAAATGAAGGGAGTAGTGCGCACGACTAGAAGGCCTAGCAGAGGGTTAGGGTAAAACCCTAGATTTTACTGCAGCATCGTCCGTTCTTACTGCAGGCGCTCGGACGATTCACTGTTCCGTTTCTCTGTAGCTATCTCCATCTGCCAACAGTTCCCTGTTTCTAGCATGGGCAATGTTATGGAGATTGAGGAGCTCAATTACTCCAAGGACCCGTTTCCCAACCAAGTTATCTTTGGAAACCCTAACCCTAAACTCTCGGTTACAATTTCACCACTTCTCTCTGTTTCAGCACCGTCTTGCTCTGCCCCGATGGTTACCTTCCCTGGACATTGTGCTTCATTGCTTGTTTTTGGGTCCCTATCAATTGACTCTCCTTCACTCGATTTCCCTCCTTTATCCCCAGGTACTCTGCACGTCCTCACTGCAATCACACCACCATCACCCTCTTTCGAGCTGCACCCTCCAGTCAACCACTTTCACCCGTCTAGCTCGACACCATTTCGGGCACAGCCTGAGGAAACCCCTGCATCTTGTGACCAAAACCCTCCCATTTCAGCAAACTCCTTGTCGATATACTTTGAAACGCCCGCGATTAAGGTCAAATCAGCAGCTCAACTGCTTCAGGAAGGGGCTACCTCACCAGATCTGCTTCTGGACCACCCATCAGCGCCACGAACTGGGAAACGGAAAACTAAGTGCGTGAAGGCCACTGCAAAGGACATCACCATCAGCTTTGGCGAAGGTATTGCTATGGGGGAAGCTGTTAATATGGCAAGTACTGTGTTGGTAGGACATGTCCGAGGTAGGGCATACTCAGCGGATAGATTAACCCTCTGGGTGCGAGAAATTTGGGGGAGCATGCTCAAAGATTTGCCAGAGGTGCAGGTACTACCTAGGGGCTGGTTCACTCTTCATTTCACCAAAGAAAACTACACAGACCTGGTTCTTGCTAGGTATTGGCATATTGAGATGGCACCAGTCCTCCTCAAAAGATGGAGCCCCCTATTCGACCTGGAGCGGGAGCAGATTGGAGCAGGACCCCTCTGGGTTCGCTTGCCTGGACTCCCACTGCATTATTGGTGCGAGGAGGTATTTGTTAGAATTGGAAATGCTCTCGGCACATACCTGGACCACGACAAGACTTTTGTTCAGACCAAGAATCGAACCCTAGCTCGCATTCTGGTCCACCTGGATACGCGTGAGGGTTTGGAAGAAAAAATCACCCTTCAATGGAGGAATTACACTTGGGTGCAGATTGTAGACTACGAGGGAGTCCCGTTCCATTGCAGAAGATGCCACAAAGTGGGGCACATCTACAAGGATTGCCCACTAATCAACAAACCGACAGTTTCCCCGAGTGCTCCGAATACCTCAATGGGGCCAGTTGCAACTCCTCCAGATCGCACTCCTGTATCAGCACCCCAGGCCTCTGACCACAATAGCACTCCGATGGCAGTAGCAGGAGCTCGCAAAATGCCATCGTCTCCGTTGACGAGAGCTCGAGCAGCTGCCGAGGCCGCAAAAAAATCGGGTATTCCTCTGTCCTCTCACCCTTTCTCAAATTCTTGCAGTTCTTTTCTTGATACATCATCTACCATCAACACATCTGCAATTCACTGTTCTCTTGCATTGACACCTCCCACCATCGCCACCACTGCTCCTTCTATTCCCCCCTTGCCTACCAACACATCCCCTCCATCCACAGATGGGATGAACCCACCACACAAATACAATTTGCACTCCCGTTCACATCTTGATGGACATCCGCCTCTCCTCTCGGGATTGGGTCTTTCCCTCCCTGGTTCTGTCATTCAATCATCCCGGGGGAGGAAATCTTATCTTTCAAAAGCTATTCAAAGGGTTGGGGCAGAGGTTGCCACAGGCAAACAATCTACTTTGGAAGGGGTTCTTAGAGCGCTGATCACCCCGGGCAGGGTTCCCCCATGAAGTGCCTCTCATTTAATTGCAGAGGTATGGCTAGTGCCTCCAAAAAACTAGCCCTGCGTCGGTTATTTGAAGTCGAACCAATTGATATAATCATGCTGCAAGAAACCCTGGGAGAGGCCAAACTCATTTCCAGATCACTAGCCTCCCTAAAACCTGGTTGGAAATTCTACTCCCTTGATGCTATGGGTCGATTGGGGGGTTTAGCCATAGGGCATAATCCTCGCACCATCAAAGTGTTAGCATCCTGGGGAGGATCAGGGTTTATAGGGTTGGACATCTTCTCGGCGGAGCTTGGCCTGAATCTTCGGGTCATTAACATATATGGTCCGTGTCAACAGAGGGAGAACTTTTGGCAGCATCTGCTCAATCTCTCGATCACATCCCCTGACCACATAATTCTCGGGGGTGATCTCAACTTCTCCATCGGATTTGGGGAATCTTGGGGATCCCAAGCACAAGTGGACACATTATCAAGATTCATGACGAACCTTTTGGAACAACATAACTTTGCTGATGTCCCCATGAATAAGCCACTCCCGACTTGGAGAAACAGAAGGGTGGGGGAAGCAGCTCTTGCCAGGAGGTTAGATCATTTTTTGATTAAGGTTCCCCTCCTACATCAGCTACACCAGTACAGACAATGGGTAGGTTTTGGGGGTATCTCGGATCACTCTCCCATATATTTAGAGATCCTTGGCCCCCAACCTAAACCCAAACCTCCTTTCAAATTTAATCATGTTTGGCTACAGGACCCTGGATACATCAATCTGGTCTCGGATTTTTGGAAGGCCAACCCTATTGCGAGACATAAATCATCTGCAGAGGGGTTCTGTCACAACCTGACCCAGCTCAAGCACCTCTCCATCACCTGGGCAAAAGAGAAAAATCAGAGGGAGGATCTCACCTTATCTCATATTGAGTCTGAACTGAGTGCTCTATCAGATGACTGCAATCTGGGTTTTTCATCTGCTAGTGAAAAATCTCACCTGATAGAGCTAGAGAAACAGAAGGCAAGGATCTTGCAGGAGAGAGAGGAAACCTGGCGACTCAAGAGCAGGGCCATCTGGTTACAATCTGGAGATGATAATACAATTTTTTTTCAGAATTATGCCAAAGGAAGAAAAGTTTCTAACACCATTTGGAACCTACCCCTACCTGATGGGGGAGTGGCAGACACGTTTAATAAACTCTCTCACCTTGGTACCTCTCACTTTCAGCAACTTTTCAAATCCCCTCCTGGGTCTAATCTAGCAGACATCATCAATGTTGCTGGCAATTTCCCTCATTTTGTAAACGAAGATGAGGCAGAAGAGCTAAACTCTCCTCTTACTCCTGGCGAGCTTGAAGGGACTTTGAAATGGTTCAAAAAAGACAAAAGTCCTGGACCGGATGGATGGTCGATTGAATTTTATCTCGCTTTTTATGAACTCTTGGGGGATGATCTGTTAAAAGTTGTGGAAGAATGCAGAACCTCTGGCACCTTATACAATGTTGTCAATACTACATTCATTGCCCTCATCCCTAAATCTGACTCCCCTTCATCCTTCAATGATTTTAGGCCCATCTCCCTTTGCAACTGTCTGTACAAGATCATTGCTAAAATTATTGCAAACCGTATCAGACCCATCCTCTCTCGCCATATATCACCTGAACAGTTTTCCTTCCTTGAGCATCGACAAATTCATGAAGCCATAGGTATGGCCCAGGAGGCCATTCACTCGATCCGGTCCAAAAATTTAAAGGGAATCATCCTAAAGATCGACCTGGCGAAAGCCTTTGATCGAGTTAGTTGGCTCTACATCAAGATGCTCCTCATTCACCTTGGCTTCCCCCACGCTTTCATCACCTGGATCATGTCATGCATCACCACTCCAACTTTCAGTGTCCTCATCAATGGATCTGCCTCTCACTTTTTTCATGCCGAGCGAGGCCTCAAACAGGGCTACCCCCTCTCCCCCTTACTCTTTCTCATAGTCATGGAAGGACTCAACAGACTTCTAGCACAAGCTAAAAGAGATGGCAGACTCTGTGGTCTCAAAATAAATGATTTCTGTTATCTGACACATCTCCTTTTTGTGGATGACGTTCTTATATTCCTTGATGGAAGCATTAGAGACTCAGCCTCTTTCTCAAATGTTCTTTCCCTTTTCTCAAAGGCTACTGGCATGCAGGAAAATCATGGGAAATCCACCATTACATTAGCCCTCACTTCCATCCATGAGTCACGATTTTCTCAGCACCACTTTCCATATTGTATCCTCCCACTTGACCGTGGTTTTAAATATCTGGGATTCTGGATCAAACCCCTCAGCCAAAAAATAGTAGATTGGGTCTGGCTAGTTATCAAGTTGGAAAAAAAGCTCACAAATTGGTGCCATAGACTCTTATCCAGAGCAGGCAGACTTGTGCTCATTAAATCTGTACTGGAGGCCACACCTGTTTTCTGGATGGCATTGGCATGGATCCCTAGGAATATCCTTGCCCGTTTACAACAGATATGTAGCAGATACCTTTGGAATGGTCAACAGGATAAGAAGATATTTGCTTGGGTTAGTTGGTCCAAGATTGCTCTGCCCAAAAAATGGGGAGGTTGGGGACTAAAAGACCTAGCCCTATTTGCACAAGCTCTGGCTGCAAAAATGGGCTGGACTTTATTGTCTGGGCAGAATCTTTGGACCTCTGTCTCTTATTATAAGTATATTTGGCCTCTCCCAATCATGGATTGGGTTCGCATGCCTAGCTGGCCAAGGACAGGAATATCATCAGTTTGGAAGGCTCTACTACACTCCCTTCCCATCATCCGAAACAATCTGGTCTGGAGAATTAATGATGGAACAAAAGCCCGCATAGGCCTGGATCCCTGGACTGGGGGGGAGGAAGATTCCAACTATCGAGAGAACTGATCCAGCTCCTCAATTTGCAAGATATAAGGGTCTTTGCACAAATAGTTGATCAAATGAACACTACCATTTTCGCACAGGGTTGGAAATCTGCCCAACAGCTCAACATTCCTCCTCAATGGCACCAAGAGTGGCAAGACTATACAAATGCCCTGAGTGAATCTCACATCAGGATTAAGGAAGGACCCAATGAGCTTGTTTGGTGTCTAGCAGAGAACGGAGTATATACCCCAAAGGCTGGCTACCTCGGTCTCATATCGCACAAACAACCTGAGCAGGCTCTTGAATGGTGGAAGAGCATCTGGAAGCTTGGTTCTCCCCCGAGAACAAAACTTTTCTTTTGGTGTGTTCTCAGTAATAAGGTCCCCACAAGGGAATCCCTATCACATCGTGCCTTCCAAGGCCCTCACTGGTGTGTCTTATGTAAACAATCATCTGAATCAACAGAACATTTATTTCTTCATTGTGAAATACTAAACAATCTCTGGCAGATTGTCTCCTCCTCGATCCAACTGTCTAGTAAATGGGAGGGTGAAAACATTCGTCGTGCCTGGGAAAATTGGAGTAATTTGCATCAAGGAACAAAGCAGTTATGCCTCCCTCTCCTCATATGTTGGCACATCTGGCTGGCTAGGAACTGGATTATTTTTGAAGACACTGCAGCTAGATGGCCGCATATCTCGGCCCAGATCATATCCGCATTCCACGAACTACCTGAGCCCATCAGACCTCGGCCTAGGAGATCGCATGCCCCTACCCCCATAGACAAAAATACTCCCTGGGCTTTCTTTGACGGTGCTGCACAGAACCAAGGTTGTGGAGGTGGATTTATTTTATACCTTACTGAACAACACTACTTTAAGGTTAAGATGGGGCTTGGAAATGGGACAAATAATTATGCTGAACTTATCACTCTTCGCCACTTGCTGCACTTCTCACTTGGTCATGATTGCATGGATCTAAACATTTATGGAGACTCAAAAATCATTGTAAATTGGTTCAATAATATTACTGTTTGCCATGCACACACTCTCAGTAATATTTTGGATGAAGTGAACATGTTCAAAGCTCAGTTTAATTCTATTTCTTGTCAACACATTTACAGGGAACATAACAGTAGCGTTGACGGGCTTTCCAAGGAGGCCACGATACTCCCCTGAGGTCAGTGGATGATACAGGAACAAAGGGGTACAAATGAGTACCGATACTATCACAGGCCCTATATTGATCAGACATATCACAGGGCAGGGAGCCCCTAATTTTTGTGTAAATTTTTTGAACATGCACAGACTATACATATGTATATATTTGCAATAGTTTTTCTTTTGTTTATAACAGACCTTTACAGAAGGGACATCACCCTGCGTGGTGAATGTTTATATTGTAGATAACAGACATGGTTTTAAATTATCAGACTCTCAATGAACACCCTGCGTGGTGTGAAGCAAGAAATCTGCACCATTTTTGACAAAACAGAACTCCATTTTTTACTATGGCTCACAGAGATGGCAAACGGCCAATGAAGCATATGCTGAAAGGCATCTACTACATGTAATTTTTCAAACATAATGAAAGATTACGATTTTTCCAGTGGAAAAAAAAAAAAATTGAGTAGAGAGACTAATTTTACAACCTAGTGTGAAGGCGATGTGTAAGTATGTTTAATTATGTCCATTCATCTTAAAATAAAAATAAAATATTCTCTAAATCAAAAAGTAATGTCGGCTATAATAAAAAAAAAATTATGTCGTGCAAATTTAATTAGTTGTCCATATGACCTAATATAATTTCATGTAAAGTAATTAGAAGTTATATATATATATATATATATATATATATATATATATATATATATATATATATATGAGCAAGTTTAAATCTAATACTTTTCAAAAATATTTTAACACCTGATATCAACTTCATATATATGTACATAGAAAATAAAATGTTAAAAGAAAATATTTTAATGTTGCATAGAATAAAATATCTAATATGTGTTATGAATAAAATATTTTAATATGAATTAATATTGATGTATATTTAAAAACATATTAATAACAAAAAAAATAGTTTAATGTGTGTTGATAAAATAGCTCAATGCACATGTTATGTGATCTCTATAACATTCAAAAATAAAATTTAAACAATAAAAAATTACACATTGTTTTATGTGATCTCTATAACATTCAAAATACAATTTAAACAATGAAAAATTGCACATTATTTTGTTGCAATCTAAAATAAGTTTGCACCTAAAAGTACACATTATTTTTTTGCAATCTAAAATAAGTTTGCACTTGAAAAAATTTGATCCATCTAGGTTCATGTTAGATCCGTGGTTAAATAGATCTATGCTGATATAAAAACTCCTTTTCTCTTTCATTAAACCAAACACTCTAGAATGTATGAACCATGATTCCTCCTTATAGTATAATAAAAAAAATCACTTAAACTAAATATATGTCATACATAATTTGATTAGCTTAATAACTAAGTTTGAAAAAAATAATTAAAATCTATATAATGTTATTTCACTTTTAACCTCCAGTTGGCCACAGATATTGTAATAGGAGGCAATGTGTGGTAGGACACTAGAAGATCCTCCATCTAGACAAAGGACGTCTTCCCAACTTTATTGGGAAAACAAAATTGTATTTGCCCAACCCTTGTGGAGGTATACCATGTACTTGCATTACTATCCTCCATTTATCATGACAACATGTACCAAAATGCATTTGCCCAGCCCTTTTGGAGGTATAACATGTACTTGCATTATTATACTTCATTTACCGTGACAACATGCACCTATTGGGATGGAGTTTTGTGATTTATAAAGTTTAAGTTTAAATTCTCAAACACTTTCAATTTTATTTTATTATTAAATTATAAAATCAATTGAGTAGTTTTAAAACTAGATATAACATTTTTCAAATTTAAAATATATATATATATATATATGTGGAAAATATAACTCTTTATTATTAGAAAAAAAAAAAAAATATATATATATATATATATATATATAATATTTTACATTTTGAAATAAAAAACTATTTACCCATTAAACTAAAATAAGTTTTATAATATATTAAAAATCTATTATTTTAACATTACCATAATATATTAAAACTATAATATTTTGAGATAAAAAATGGAGCCAATTTGTATGAATCTCAATCTTCATACCATCATCTCATTCTTGGTACACGTAGATACTAACCATCCTTACAAAAATTAATCCGTAAATTAATACGTGATTTATTGATGTATTATCCATATCTTTTACTCAGTTAAATTAGGTTCCGCATTTGTACTTATCTTTTACTTGGTTAAATTATGTTCCAAGTTTGTACTTATTTGCCTAACCAAATCCATCCGTGTTTTAATGAAATTGTACTTCACCATCCAGGTTACATTTAATGAGTTGTAATTTCTGGCAGGTAACAACTTCAAGGGACAATTCCTTGGAGCAACTTGAATAATTGAATTCTGGTAGGTGATCGGTCAAACTAGTTCTTTGGGCCGGGTTTCATTTAGATTTAACCTCTGCAAACATAATATCTTTGTAATAAAGCCTAACATACAAAGCTTAATTCAAAAAGTTATAAGTTTATTTAGATTTAAATTCAAAATAATTTTTTGGCTTTTAATGTAATATATAATAGTTTTATACTACTTTTTTTAGAAAATAAATTATCATATTACTTGTATAATAATCACATATTCTCTTCATTTATGTTATATTCAAAAAAATATTAAATAGTTAGTTTTAGAACACATTTTTTTTGTTTGGTTTAGGTACAATTGTGTTTTTATTGTTTTATACTTTAATTTAACTATATTTAAACTAAGTTTTTGTAGCCCTTTTCAAATGTAGGACCTAGTTTTTCAAATTTTATTAATTAAACTAAGCAGCAGGAAACGCTAACTATGCGGCCTTGTTTTCACTAGGTGTAGAGACAGATTGAGATGCATATCCATATTAGTTAGTTCTGGAACCTGTAGTTTTGTTTCCAATCGTAGATCGACCTATGGAACTTGTTTATTGTGTGGAAGCACATGTGAAATAACCAGGGTTGAATTTAGTGCCTGCTTCGATATATCATAATAATTCAATTAACAATAGCTTTAGAGCATTTTCACTCAATGCTAACTGGTGATCTACACTTACGACTGTGGTTATTAAAAAAGGACGAACTCGTTTCTAACTCATGCGATTAAGTAATGATAATATAATTAATTTAAGTCATTTCAAAGATTGTGTGGAGGTCAGCATTTGTGCGAAGGTTTCATTGTTTTTGAGATCAACAATTTCAAAGATTGTGCGAAGGTTTCATTGTTTCCGAGATCAACAATTTCATTCACTTTTGTGCGGAACTTTCCCCACAAAGGAAGCTCTGTACAAGGTAATGGTAGCCTTCTAGAAGTGGAAATTTGGACAAGATTATGATGTTTTTTTTAGTAATGTTACTTCATTAATGCCTTAAAAATAGTCAATAGTCATTTTCTTGAAGTTGTTAAAAATAATGGGTATAGCAGACCTCAAAGTCTCAAGGTTTTTCACAAAGCCTGCAAAGCGCCTAGAGTTAAACCCGCTCGTGTTGATCCTATCTCTAAGGTTCATCTCCCATATATCCAAGGAACCACGGATAGGATTGCCCATATTCTTAAGAAGATTAATGTCTCTTCTTCATTCAAACCTCTCAATACCATTAAAAATTCTCTTAGATCTGTTAAGGACCCTATTGACCCTAAGGACACGAAAGGGGTCTACCTTGTTCCCTGCTCCTGTGGTATCCCCTACATTGGAGAAATAGGTAGGTCTATTAAATAGAGAATTAATGAACATGTTGCTGACATTAGACACAATCGCTCCCACACATCAGCCCTTGTCGAGCATGCAGAGAAATCGAAACACCACATCTGCATTAAAGAATCCAAATTCATTGCTAGGGTTGATCATTTCCACCACAAGAAACTTAGGGAAGTGATTGAAATTGAAAGGCATGCCAGTAACCTTAATAGGGATGATGGTTGGAAATTAAGTAAAAGTTGGATTCCAGCTCTCTCTTCATAACTCTTCTTCCCTTTTTTTCTCCTTTCTCTTTCCAATTCTTCCTTATCCCCTATTATCCTTATTAATTTTCTTTAACTTCATATGTCTAATATGATTAGTATCTTTTAGAGCATCCATTTTTTTTTATTTTTTTTTAATTATTAATACAACTAAAATACATTTTGCGCTTAATAATACAACTTAACTATTAATATTTTTATAGTAAACCTTTAGAGTTATCACCGTTTTCCTCCTACACTACTATCCTCCTATTTAAAAGAAACAAACTATCCTCTAATAAATAACAATCATATTAAATGGATAATTTTTATTTATTTTTTAACAAGATCAGATAGTGGATATATTACCAAAAGTTGTGATGGAGCAAGCTCATATTACAATCAACTGTAGCATAAGTGGAAACTAAGCCGTGAGAATATGCTGGGAACACAATCCCTTCTCCTATGCTTATATTCAAAAATTCATAGATTTCTGTAGCTATTCTTGAATATTGTCTAACATATTGTCCTACTAGTAAAGCAAATTTACATAACATTGATTCTCTAGTATTTTTTCATGGTTTTTATACTGACTACTCCTGAGAGGGTTGATTCTTCTTGTCTTGAACTCCATTTGGTTTGCTTCCTTCTTTTTCCCCTTGGGTCGCTTGTTGTTCATTCTATTGTTGTGTTGTTCCTTCTGCTTGCTATTCCTTCTATTGGTTGTTCCTTCTATTGTTGTGTTGTTTCTTCTGCTTTCTGTTCCTTCTGTTGGCTGCGGCTGTTCCTTCTGCTTGTTGTTCCTTATGTTGTTGTGTTGCTCCTTTTGTTTGTTGTTGCTTCTATTGTTGTGTCATTCCTTCTGCTTGTTGTTCCTTCTGTTGGCTGCGGTTGTTCCTTCTGTTGTTGTGATGTTCCTTCTGCTTGTTGTTCCTTTTGTTGTTGTGTTGTTCCTTCTCTTGTTGTGTTGTTCCTTCTACTTGTTGTTCCTTCTATTGGCTGCGGCTGCTTATTATTCCTTCTTCTTGCTGATCTGAGTGTTGAGGCCAATGAATGCAGATCTGCCTGTTGTAGCTTGGTTAAGGCAAAGGATGAAGTGAGCAAGGTCCTCCATTGAGACTAACATTTCCTTGAGGCAGCAGACAACCTTTATTTGCCAGAGAGTATGCTTGCTTGTTTAAATCCCGCAGAATGTGGTAAGAGTCAACTCTGTCAAAATCTTTCAAAGTGTTTAGGATTCGCTGCAAAGTTTTGTTTAATTCAGGATTACAAAATGATCTTTGGAGTTTAAAAGTTTAATCAGAAGCTCTAAGTCTCCGGAAATTTGAATTATTTTATAACCTAGCTCCTTCGCAATCTGACAACTTTTAAGAGATTTTAACTCTCTGCTTGATTGTTTGAGCTAGTCCCTAAGCCCCAACTGAAGCTGGTTTCACTCAATCTATCCGGGGAAAGAATCAAACCCCCTGCACTTGTAGTTCATGGGTTCCCCTTGGACGCTCGATCAAAGAAGATTGTGTCTTTTGAGGTCCCCTGACACCACATGTGAAAGTCACCTTCAATGAGTTGCAAGCGCCAAGAAGGAGCATTCAACGTTTGCTGACTAAATCGTTCCTCTCTCCTGTCAAGTAGGATCCTAGCCACGCAGAAGCTTCTGAAGGTAAAGAGGAGGCGAGAGCTGATTTACCTACAATTTCAAGCAAGAGGGCTTTCACTTTGGCTGCCACTACCACTGAATTTGGAAGCCTGTTATTGAAAACGTAGTTGTTTCTAGCCAACCACACTTTCCACCAAAGGCATTTTGTAATAGCTTGCCAGATGTTGTTCTAGACTGTGTTTTTAGCTTTTTTTCTCTGGATTTTGGTTTGTCCAGGAGATGTAAAGAGAAACGATAGATGTCTGGGGGGGGAGCACTAAGACCGTGAAGGACCAAATTCCAGATTTCTTGTGTGAAATCGCAATCAACTAGTAAATGATCATAGGTTTTAGCAGCAGAGTTACATAAGCAACTTCTAAAGGGGTCATGGAACCCTCTTTTGTTCACATTTTCACCTATTACTGCCTTTCTATGCATGAGTAACCTGAAGAAATTCACCTTTGGTAGGCTAAAGGGGGACCAAACTGATTTCCAGAGCTTCAATGTCAGTGAAGGGGCATGAGTAGATTGTAAAGAGGAGAAACCTTGAGTTGTTGTGTAAATTCTTGTTCTTCCCCACCCCCATTTGTCCTTGGATGAGTGGTGGATAGGCGCGAGGCCAAAGAGAGCTATATACAACAAGTTTTTTTGAGCGTGAAGAGGTTTTGGGACCCCTGGAAAAGTCCATCCTGCCCAATTCCCTTTGCTATCCCAAAAAAAAATGTCTACAAGCTGGAGGAGACCTTTGTTCACTAGCCAGATCTTTAACTCGTTGTAGGAATTTAGGGAGGCCAAAGGGGCATTCCCTTGAATGGCATCCTCCCACAGTAAGGTTCTCAGAGAATTGCTCGAGATTCTGTATAAATGTTGTTGTAAGTGATCGATGCATCTTCTGCTTAAATTACAAATTGTTGTTCCTGTTGGAGTAAATGTTGTTGTAAGGTTTCTCAAGGAGCCTCCCTTTAGGTATTTCATCTAGAGGATCTTGCTGACAGGATGTTTTTTTCTACATACAGTTGCCATATGATTTTTCCACCAAGAGCCAAATTTTCCACGCCCGGATCCCGAATCTGTAACCCACCTTCCTAGAGTGGTCTTTTAAGGATATCCCATCTTACCATATGTAACTTGCTTTGGTTGCCCTTACCCCCGTTCCATAGAAATTCCCGAAGGAGCTCAGAGATCTGTTCTGTGATAGACTTGGGCGCTAGTAGGAGGGAAGACTGGAAGATGGGGAAGGCGGAGAGGACTTCCTTTATCAAAACCAACTTTCCAACCTTTGTTAGACATTGACCTCCCCAATATGTTATTTTTTCTTTTATCTTGCTAATTACTTCGATCCAGAGGGAGGGAGGGCTTGGTCCCAAGGTTAAGGGAATGCCTAGGTATTTGATCTTTTCCCATTTTTCATACCCAGGGAATCCCAATAAGCAAGCGATTCGAAGGATAGTTGGATTATCTACATTCCAACCATAGACAACACTTTTTCTTTTGTTGATCAAGGCTCCTGTAATTAAGTAGAAGTGTTGAAGAATTTCATTGAAAGCCCTTGCTATCTTAATCGAGGCCCCTCCCAAGAGGAGAGAGTCATCCGCAAAGAGGGCATGATTTATAGGATCCACACCTCTTGTTGCCTTAATGAGTGGGATAGAGCCTACTTCCCTTTCAACTGTTAGCTTTTTGCCTAGGGATTCTGCCAACAGGATATAAAGAAAGGGTGACAATGGGCACCCTTAGCGGAGCCCTCTTGTAGATTGGAATAAGTCAGTAGGTCTGCCATTGACCAGGGGCGCTATCCAAGGTCTATATGTGCAGGCTTTAATCAAGTTGACAAACTCAGCACTAAAACCAAAATAGAGAAGGATTTTATAGAGGAATGAGAGTTTAACCCGGTCAAAAGCATTTGACATATCCAACTTGATGAACATGCCTTTTTCCTTTCGAATGTAGCTAGAGTGGAGGGCTTCTTGCACTTGGATCACATTGTCTATGAGATGCCTTCCTTTGATAAAACCGCCCTAAAGAGGGGAGATCAGATTCCCTAGCAAAGGCTTGAGTCTATTGGCTAAGAGTTTGGTGAGAATCTTATATGAGGCGTTGTAGAGTGAGATAGGCCGGAACCTCTCGAAAGTATCTGGGTTAACTTCTTTCGGGATTAAAGCAAGGAAGGTGGAGTTGGTGCACCCTCCCACTTTGGCTTTCTTTTGGAAGGCTTTTATCATACGGAGGAGATCGAGTTTTATTACATTCCAACAAGCTCTATAAAAATGGATGGTGAATTCATCTGGCCCAGGGGATTTATCCGACTCCATTGACCATATGACTTCGACTATCTCTTTTTTAGTAAAAGGCTTCAATAACCCAACGTTTAAATCTGCAGTGACAAGTGAAGGGATTTTTGACAAAAATTCAGCAGCCAGATCATCATTAGAAGAACCATCCTCCTGAAACAGTTGCTGAAAATGAGATGTGGTGGCCTGTTTTAAAAGAGGTTGTCCTTTGATGACTTCCCCCTCCCTGGTGGATATTTCCGAGATGTGATTCCGAGAGAGACGAGCTCTGCATTGTCTGTGAAAGAATGATGTGTTTCTATCTCCAACTTGCAGCCAGAGGCTGCGAGACTTGAGGCACCAATACTCCTCTTCTTGGTGAAAGGAGAGAAAAGAGTTGAACTGTCATTCTATTCGATGAGCAGCTAAGCTTTGGTGGTTTCAGTTTCTTCCATGCCTAGCTAAATCTCGGCTAAAGCCTGCACTGTCTTTTGTCTTTTTCTCGTTGGAGTAGAGAGGGGTTTTTTTTTTTACCCAGGTTTTTAAGGCATACTTAGTGTACTTAAGTTTCTGCTCCAACACAAAGTTGGGGAATCCTTCAACTGGTTGCGACCAAGCTTGAGCCACTATGTCCATAAAGCCCTCTCTCGCTACCCAAAGAGGACTGAA
This sequence comes from Pinus tabuliformis, assembly GCA_031772625.1. Lineage (NCBI taxonomy): Eukaryota > Viridiplantae > Streptophyta > Pinopsida > Pinales > Pinaceae > Pinus > Pinus tabuliformis. Next base: position 426,037,844 of record CM062813.1, read on the forward strand.
TCTAAAGGGAATAGGGCCTAAGTCTTCCTCTTTTTCTAGCAGCAGCGAGATGGGGTTATGGTCAGATGTTATCTTGGGCAGAATTTTTGAAGAGATTAAATGCTTCCCCTCCATCAAAGAACTTTGAACTAGAAACCAGTCTAGATGAGCAACAATGTTGGCATTACCAACTCTATTGTTGGTCCATGTATAACGACCTTTCTTAGGTTTGAGGTCAAGGAGGTCCCAAGCAAGAATCAGAGACACCACGAAGACATGGAAGGGATATTTACCCCAAAATCCACCTTTTTTCTCTTTCGGATATAAAGTGATGTTAAGATCCCCCGCCAGTATGATGTTAGAGGGAGTGTAGATTTCTAGGAAGTCTGAGAGAGAATTCCAGCAGTCCTTCTTTTCTAGGAAATTAATAGGGACATAAAGATTGAAGAGAGCCAAAGAAATCTTACTTGGAAGATGTTGAAGTTCTGTGTATATCCAGTGTTGGGTTGCGAAGGAGCTTTTCAGCTGAAACATATCCTCTGACCATAAGGTTGCAAGACCCCCTGAAGTACCTCGGGCACTGACCGCTTTTCCTGAGTTCTTATTCCACTTGATTCGACTTAAGGATAGAAGAGCATCCTCTTCTATGTTTGTCTCTTGGAGCAGGAGGATATCTGAGGTATCCAATCTTGATAGAACTTTTACTGCTTCAGCTTTCAATGGGTTCCCCAAACCCCTGCAATTCCAAGAGACAATTTGCATTATTTACCAGGGAAGGAAGGAGTAGGCCCTCCCTTTGTGGGTCGAGCCCTTGTGTTTCTGCCTAATGACATTTCGATTGTGGACTGACTGCCCTGCATCTTTAATCTCTCCGCCTCTTCTTCTCTGATCTCCTTACGAGACTTCCTTCCTACCTTTTTGGTGGATCGCTCAAAAGAGTCTTCTTCAGAAGAGCCAAGGTTGTCTATCAGCTTTTTATTTTTTATCATATCTGCATAAGAGAGTGGGGATATGGCGCCTATTGGGGAGCCATAGGTTTCCTGCGGGGTTGCGTCTACACAAGGGATTTCTGAGGTGGCTACTCCAGTTTGTTCCTGAGATCCTGAGTTTATTTATACATGTGATATATATTCAATATACTGTTGCACCTCTCCCTCTTCGAGTTCTGGTTGGTTTTGATCTTCTGGAGGGTTTAGAACAACAAAAGGATTTGTTGAAGTGGTGGCATTTGCTGTGGCTTGAACTTCAGGTAGCCTCTTCCCAGAAAAGAGTCCTTTGGTCTCTGCATTCCCTGCTTTCCCTTTCGCTCTGTTGGTCTGCTTGGATATGCCTAATTTTCGGGCTTGTGTCCACTGTTCGCCCTTCTCTTTTTCAGATTCTTCCTAAATTTTATTCTTGCAGTTTCGAGCGAAATGGCCATAGTCATGACAGTGTCGCACTTAAAGGGGAGCTGTTCATAATCAAGTTCTTGTATGTGAGACCAGCCATATATGGTTAGCTTGATTGCCTCGGGCAACCCTGTCTCCAAGTTGACTTCAACACATATTCTGGCACACGAATATTGTTCTCTCCTTTCAGCCCTATCAATGTATTTTCTTAGTTTGTTCTCAATGGTTTCCATAGATTCTGGATTCCAGTAATGAAGAGGGAGGTGGGGTAACCTTACCCAGACAGAAACGGATAAAGGAATATCCTGGGTAGGATCAAAGTCTGGTGTCCATTTATTCAGATAGAGCCCTTGGGGGCCCATGAAATATGGACCGTTTTGGAAAATAAGGTCTCAACCTTTTGCTGAATCGAAGACAAAAATGTAATAGCCTCTGCCTACCATATGATTTCGAATTCCTTCAAAGACAAGAGGCCTCCAGTTTCGTTGGACCCATCCATCAATAGCTTTGGGAGAGGCACAGAGGCCCTAAATTGACCAATGAGCCCGCGTTCTGCTAGGTTCAACGTAGTCTGGCACGGGCGTTCCACTGGCAGTTCAACGAAGGGGATGGATTCGGCTTTCTTTACAAACTTCTGCTGATTCGGGTTTGCTTTCCTCTTGCCGCAGGAGGCTACCAGACATTTGAAGGCATCGATCTTAGGAGGGAGGGGAGGACGGGGGCCCCCTCCGGCGTCCATGTAGGAAAAACTTGAATTTTTACGAGTTGGACCGTTTTAGGGTTTACCACCCAGCTCTTGCTATATCAATAGCCATCTGCCACCATTAAAATGGATAATATTAATAAATATCCTTATTAAGGAAATTGATAATATTAATAAATTATCATTAAAATATAGTGAAATAAACTATTTTAATTTAATAATATTTATAAATTATTATTAAAATATAATGAAATAAAATGTTTTAATTATTCCTAACAATTAGTTTTCAACCGAATATATTTTATTTAATAAGTCAACCCCTAACAAATAATATTATATATACTAATTATTTTTATATAATATTATTATATAAATTGATATCATTAAATTATTATTTTATAATATCGAAATTAAATAATTAATTATCACATAACAACTAGTTTCTAACTAAATATTGAATAATTAAACAGATAACTCCTTACCACTTTTTCTTAAATAATATTTTACCTTCCTCAGTAACGAATTTACCAACGACTAATTTTCAATGACTAACTCTAGGCAATGATGCATCCATGCTATTTATTCCTTCAGATCGATTGATTTCTCACCTTGTCCTGAGGATGAACCACATTAGTTGGTTCGAAACATCGACCAAATCCTAACGATGTGATTAATCCGAAAGACTCATATCTACATTATGGATCACAAAAGTCTTAGATCTAACAAGTTATAAACAATGTAAACTATCAAACGTGAACTGTACCAAGCACCCGTTTTTTTGAGGTAGCAAAAAATCATCTGATTTTGAAAAGTGTTGATTCTAAATACACATTTTTTTAGCATATTTTTGACAATTTAAATTTTATTATGTATCAAGTACAAACATTATTTTTAAAATGTTAGTGATTTTCATGCTGATTTTGAAAAGTGTTGATGCAGCATCAACCCCTTTTTTTAGAAGACTTATTTTTGACACTTTAACTTTTCTAATATATTAAGTGTGGATAATTATGTTTGTAGTCATCATCATCTTCTTCTTTGTCTTCCCTGAGATATTTATTTGTAAGTGTTTTTTAGGTTTGTGTTTTTTGTTTTTGTTTTCATTATTTTTGTAGTTAGATCTTTGTTTTTTTGCAAAGTATATTTTAAAGTTACGATTTTATATATATTAATCTATTGTTAATTAATATTTCAAATCACATCAAATAATTTTCACTAAAAAAACAATAATTATTAATATTTGACATAAAAATACACATTTTGAATATGAGTTGTCTCTAGTGAGACTTTTGGGAAGTTTTTCTGGTGGGTTTTTCTGGTCAAATCTCTCTAAAATCTGGCAGGAGTTTAATGAAATCACAAACTTGATGGGTAACCCTTGCACAATCGAAGTGCCCTAGGGGTTTTTTAGGGTGCTAATCCATATATATAGTCAAAAAATCAGTTTAAATAACACAAATCAAGATTTCACGTCAAAATTCTCCGTTGGGTTCCGACGCTAGAAAGTCCAAAAAGTTGCACTAAAGATAACTCCTTGTGAATATGGATATAACAAAAAAAATGTACATTTTGAGACTTTTTTGCTAAAAATGACATGTCATGTAAACAATTTTTGTGGGAAAATTTTAACAAAAAATGTTTTAAAAATAGCAATTTCTATGAATTTATGTCAAAAATAATAATAATCACCTTTTTTTTTAAGAAAATAATGATTCACTTAAAAATTAAAGTAAAAATCACATAATAAAAATATTAAACATATAACAACAATAATTGAATACTTATTCTTCTCATAAAATCTCAAAGTCAAAACATTACAAGTATAACTATTGAATAGTTCCAAAAAATGAGCTTGATTTGCAAGGATAACTTAAATTTAATCAATAATATCATATAATCTATGCTCATCATCTTCTAGAGTTTCATTATTGTCTTCTTCCATAACATTTTGTGCTTCAGTTTTGTCATTTTCCTCTTCGGATGGAACATTGACGTCTGCAAATTTTCTAATGGATCTTTGATGTCTGCAAATCTCTTTCGCCCATGCCCAGACTCGCGATCCAGGGGCCCATCGTGTCTAGGGTTGATTCTGGGAATCAGCCTTGGGCGCCTAGTGCTACGGGCTTGGGTGGAGATGGACGAGGTGCCCCTGCCCAAACCTGAGGCCCAGGGGTATTAAGCGCCCACGACCGAATCCCGGAATCGACCTTAGGTGCCCAGGGCCCCAGGGTCGTGGGTCTGGATGGGGGGGTGGGGGCATGGGTCGTGGGCCTGGGAATCGCCCCTTAGCACCCAGGGTCGATTCTCGAAATCGACCCTAGGCCATTCCCGAAATTGACCTTGGCCTTGGGCGCCCAGGGGTAATTCTCGTAATTAACCTTGGGTGATTCCCAGAATCAACCCTAGGCAATTCTAGGAATTGACCTTGGGAGATTCCTGAAATTGACCTTGGGTGATTCCCATAATCAAGCCTGGGCAATTCTTGGAATCGACCCTAGGCGATTCTTGGAATCGGCCCTGGGTGATTCATGGAATCGGCTCTGGTGATTCCCAGAATCAGCCTTGGGGGATTCTCAGAATTGGCCTTGGGGGATTCCTAGAATCAGCCCTAGGTGATTCCCGAAATCGGCCCTAGGTGATTCCCGGAATCGACCCTTTCCCTGGGCCCAAAATTGACCTTGAGCACTTTCTAGAATTGACTTTGTGCAATTCGTATAATCAAGCTTGGGTGATTCCCATAATCAACCCTTGGTGATTCTTGGAATTGACCTTGGCCTTAGGCACCCAAGGGAAATTCCCGTAATAGACCTTGGGCGACACCCGTAATTGACCCTGACCGATTCCCAGAATCGACTGTGGGCGATTCCTAGAATTCATATCCTCAACGATACCGTAAATCAACCTTAGGCTATACCCTAGACGATTCCCAATACCCAAAATCGATCTTGGGTGATTCCCAGAATCGACCTTAGGCGATACCCAGAATTGACTTTAAGTGATAACTAGAATTGACCCTGGGTGATTCCCGGAATCGACCTTAGGCGATTCCCATAATCGAGCCCATGTGATTCCTTGGATCGATACCTTGGGTGATACCCATAATCGATACCCTAGGTGATACCTAGAATTGATCTTGAACGATACCCTAGGTGATTCTCATAATCACCCTTAGGAAATACCCAAAATACACCCTCGACAATTCCCAGGATTGACCTTAGCCCTAGGCAATTCCTAGAATCGATCATGGGAGATTCCTAGAATCGACCCTGGAAGATTCCTGGAATCGACCCTGGGAGGTTCCTAGAATCGACCCTAGGCGATTCTCTGAATTAACCTTGGCCCTAGCCGATTTCAGAAATCGCGATTCCTGGAATCAACCTTGGGAGATTCCCGGAATCGACCTTGGGCAATTCCTAGAATCGACCGTTGTCGATTACTTGGAATCAACCTTGGTCAATTCCCTGGAATCAACCCTGGCTGATTCCCTGGAATCAACACTGGTTGATTCCCTAGAATCAACCCTGGTGATTCCCATAATCGACCCTGGACGATTCTCGGAATCTACCCTCACCAATTCCCTAGACTTGGGCAATACCCTGGGTACCCAGGGGCGATTTCTAGAACCGACCCTAGGTGATTCCCAAAATCAACCTTGGGTGATTCCACGAATCAACCCTACGTGATTATTGGAATCGACCCTTTGTAATTCTTGAAATAGACCCTGAGCAATTTCAGGAATCCACCTTGGCCTTAGGCTCAGAATCAACCCTAGGTGCTTCCCGGAATCGATACCCTTGGTAATACCCAAAATCGACCCTGGGTGATACCGTGGCGATTCCAGGAATCAACCTTAGGCAATCATTAAGGAATTTTGAGGTCTAAAATGGGTCTCCTAAGGAAATTATAAAATAATAGTGGAAATAATAAAATAAGATTGGATTATATTATCAAATTTTAGAGGGAAAAAATAAAATATAATTTTTTCAAATCATATTTTCAACTTATCTCCCTATGGGTTTACTCAAGTTTCGAGCAACAACACTTGTTGGATGCAGAATTTGATTCCTCATCCAAGGAGTACCCATTTTGCATATTTTTTATGGGTCCTTCTACACGAAAAATGAGAAATACATGAAAAATGTGATTGCAATAACGTTTTTTCATGTATTTATCATTTTTTGTGTAGCGGGGTCATCAAAAGTATGAAACATGGGTACTCCTTGGATGAGGAATTAAATTTTGCATCCAATGAGTACTCCCACTCTAAATTTGAGTAAAAACTTAGGGAGATAAGTTGAAAATACGAGTTGAAAAAGTAGTTTTATTATTTTTAATCTCTTTACTTTTTTACTCCAAAAATGGTGAATCATCCCCCATGGTTGACATCATCATCTTGAATCTATTGGTTCTTATAAAGTTTATTTTGGTTGTACATTTTTATTAGGAGGCCCAAAGGGTAATTCCTCGAATCGACCCTGGGTGATTCCCGGAATCGACCCTAAGCGATACCCAAAATCGACTTTAAGATATTCCCAAAATTGACCCTTGGCGATTCCCACAATCAACCCTGGGCGATACCTAGAATCAACCCTTGGCAATTCTCAAAATCGACCCTATGCAATTCCCAGAATCTATACCTTGGGTATACCCAGAATCAACCCTGGGTGATTCCTGGAATCAACCCTAGGCGATACCTTGGTCGCCTAGGGGAAATTCCTGGAATCAACCCTAGGAAATACCCTAGGCGATTCCCATAATGACCCCTCACTGATTCCTAGAATTAACCCTAGCCTTAGGCGCCCAAGGGTGATTCCCAGAATCGGTGTGGGGTGTAGAGGGCCCCCAGGATGCAAGCCTGGGAGGGTTGCCTTACTCGCCCCCATCTAGGCCCATGACCCAGGGTTCTTGGGCACCTAAGGTCGATTCTAGGAATCGACCGTCTGTGCCCCAAACCCCTGTATCACAAGCCTAGGCAAGGGCGCCTCGCCCTTCCCCGACTAGGCCCACGGCCCAGGGGCCCTAGGCGCTTCGAGGTGATTCCCGAAATTGACCCTTCGCGCCCAGGGCCAATTCTAAGAATTGACCCTAAGAGCCTAGGGGCCCGGGATGCTAAGGGTTGATTCTCGAAATCAATCCTCAGTGCCTAGGGTTGGGGGCTTAGGTGGGGGCAGGCGAGGCGCCACCACCCAGACCTGTGGCCCAACGACCTTCGTCGCCAAGGGCCCCTGGGTCGTGGTCCTTGGTGGAGGTGGGCGAGACGCTCCCAACCATAATGTGACTTAGGGCATTCAGGGCCAATTTCCAAAATCATCCCTGGGTGCCAAGGGCCCCTAGGCTATGGGCTTAGGTGAGGCGCTCCCACCTAAGGGCCCTAGGAGCCTAAGTTTGATTCTGGGAATTGACCATGGGTGCTGAGGGCCCTTGGGGTGCGTTCCTAGGTAGGGGCGGGCGAGGTACCCCCACCCAGTCCCACGCCCCAGGGGCCTGGGGTGCTTAGGGCCAATTCCCGAAATTGACCCTGGGCCACGAGCCTGGGTGGCGGCGCATGTGGTCGAGTCACACCCTCCCAGACCCACAACTTAGGGTCAATTACGGGTCGGTTCCTTAAGCGCCCAAGGGTGATTCCCAGAATCGACACTAGGCGCCCAAGGCCCCTAGGTTGCGGGCCTGGGCGCGAGTGGGCCCCTGGGCTTTGGGCCTCAATGCAATCGGGTGAGGCACCTTCTCCCAAGCCCGCAACCCAAGTTTGATTCCAGGAATAACCTTTAAGAGCCTAGGGCCCTTGGGCCTTAGGCCTAGGCGAGGGAGGGCGATGCGCCCCCACTGAGGCCCGCAAGCCATGGGTCTGGGGCACCCAAGACTGACTCCCAGAATCGACAATGGGCGCCCATGGCCCCTGAGTGGGGCCGGACGAGGAGCCCCACTCAAGCATGCGGCCTAGGGGCCCTGGGCCGATTTTGGGACTTGCCCAGGGTTAATTTCGAGAATCACCCAGGGTCGATTCCGGGAATCGCCCCTCAGCACCCAAGGCCAGGGTTGATTCTAGGAATCATCGAGGGTTGATTCTCAGAATCACCCCTGAGTGGCCAAGGTATTTCCCAGGGTCAATTCTTAGAATAGCCCAAGGTATCACCCAGGGTATCGATTCTGGGAATTTTCCAAGGTCAATTTTGGTAATCGCCAAGGGTCGATTCCAGGAATCGCCTAGGGTCGACTCTGAGAATCGCCTAGGGTCGACTCTGAGAATCGCCCAAGGTCGACTCTGGGAATCACCCTGGGTCGATTACGAGAATCGTCTAGGGTCGATTCCGGGAATCGCCTAGGGTCGATTCTGGAAATCGCCAAGGGTTGATTACGGGTATCGCCTAGGGTTGATTCTGAGAATTGTTCAAGGTGAATTCTGGGAATCGCCTAGGGTAATTTTCAGGTATCGCCCAGGGTCGATTCTGGGAATCGTCACGGGTATCACCCAGGATCAATTCTAGGTATCGCCCAGGGTATCAATTCCGGGAATTGCATATGGTCAATTCTGGGAATCACCTAGGGTATATCTAAGGGTCGATTCTTGGAATCACCCTTGGGAACTTAGGGCTAGTCGATTCTGGGAATTGCCCAGGGTCAATTCAGGGAATCGCCAAGAGTTTATTCTGGGAAGCACCCAAGGTATCGATCAAGGTTGATTCCGGGCCTAGGGCCAGGATCGATTCTGAGAATCGCCTAGGGTCAATTCCGGGAATCGCCCTTGGGCAGCCATGGTATCGCCCAAGGTCGATTCCGAGAATCACCCAGGGTATTACACAAGGTTGATTCTGGTATCACCTGGTGTATCGATTATAGGTATCGCTTAGGGTATCGATTCTGGGAATCACCTAGGGTTGATTCGAGGAATCGCCTAGGGTCGATTATGGGTATCTCCCAAGGTCAATTTTGGGTATCACCCAGGGTTGATTTGGGGAATTGCCCAGGGTCAATTCCGGGAATCACCTAGCTTCTACTCTGGGTATTGCCCGAGGTCGGTTCCAAGAATCTCCCCTAAGCGCCTAGGGTTGATTCCAGGAATCACCCAAGGTATCACCCAGGGTTGATTTTGGGTATTCCCCAAGGTATCGATTTCGGGAATTACCTAGGGTCGATTCTGGGAATTGCCTAGGGTCGATTTTGGGTATCAATACTTTAGATGATACTGAGAATTGCCCCTAGGTGTTGAGAGCCGGGGTGAATTCTTGGAATTTCCCAGGCTTGATTCTAGGAATCGCCCAAGGTAGATTCTAGGAATCAGCCATGGGCGATACTGTGAATTGACCCTAGGTGATACCCCGGGATCAACCCTGGGTGATTGTGATTCCAGAAATCAACCCTAAGCGATTCCCGACATTGTCCCTATGTGATTCCCAAAATCGACCTTCTGCGATTCCCATAATCAACCTTGGGCGATTCTCGAAATTGACCCTAGGTGATTCCTGGAATTGATACCCTAGGTATACCTAGAATCAAACTTGGGTGATACCTTAGGTGATTCCTGGAAACAACCCTATGTGATATTCCTACTTAGCATTTTTCTAAGTGAAATATCATTTTTGATCAATTTTGTTATATTGCTCGATTTCACTTAGGAAATGTGGGTTTAGAGTTCCCACACACGATTTTTGGCTTAGATAAAACCCAAACATTAGAGCTGGAGAAAATATTACGGCCTTAGTGGAGCGTGGGGGCCACCTCATTGGAATTTTGGCCCAGATGAGGAATACACTCTCATTGGAGCGGATTTGGTGTGGGGAATTCGAGTTGGGCCCACAAGGACATTTTGGAGGCTTCTTGACAAAAATAGGAAGATACACTCAATTTCTCATTCATTAATCATTTTGCAAAATTGTCTTTTGACAAGAGCATGCTTGATCTGAAGCCAATTCTACAAGTGTTGTTTAGCACACAAGTGTCTCCAAACGGAGATATCAACCCTTACTTCGATGGACTTCAAATGTCATCCCAAGGAGGGAGTTCTACCCTTAACATTTTGTACCAGTAGCAGGGAGTCTGAATTCAATGAGGAGGTTCAACTACAACAGCGCAGGGATTGCGCAGTTTATGGTGGAGGCACTCTGGGAGGTTGAGTGAGGCGTGGTTGAGGTTGAAACTTGGGGAGAAGGTCGGGGGAGTATTTTGGTGAGGTTTGTAGCTATTTTGGAGGCCATTTGCAGCAGGATTTACAGGTGGGTCAAATCACCTATCAGTTGAGCCATTGAGGGAAAGTAGGGCCAAATTTTTGAGGTCAACCATTGGTCAAATCCTTCGTGGGTTATTCTGGGTATTTGGTGGTGATGCCGGGATTAATTTCCTAGAATTTTCTGAGCACTAGAGAGGGACATAAAAACAATTATATTCATCTAACAGCATATTTCTGGGCATCTTTAGTGTAGATCTAGAGAAACACAACAACATATTGGAGAGGGGTGACTTATCTATCATTTGGGGCTTTTCTAGCTTGCCTTGAGCAAGCCCAGGTGCATTCCTTCCAGCACCATATTGTACACCCTTTATTTATTAATAAAAGAGCCTAGCAGCGTAGTTTTTGGTGCAGTTCATGGTCTGATTGTGTGTTCACTGTTTTACGACTTTTTGTCTATGTTTACTTTGTATATTTACTATAAATTTTCCCTAGGAATATTATAGTGGTATCAAAGCTCATAGACTTGGCACAACCTATGGGAGCAGTGCAGTCTATGACACTGGAGGATAGGAAAAATGTGACATACCGAAGGAAAAGGTATAGGAGCAGAGAGAGGCAGTTGTAGATTACCCCTAACCTTGTGACAACCAAACTAGAGGTTGTAGAAACAAACATGGGGGACAATGAGGGAGACAAAAGGAGCGAGGAAAAGGATTTTTCCCATATTTTGTTGAAGGTAGTGCAGGACTTGTCCAGGAATATTGAAGGAATGGGCTAGTGGAATGGAAATGGAAATAAGGGTAAGGGAATCTAAGGGGATTTCCAATTTGGGGAAGGATCTGGCACTTCGTAGCATCACGCATCCCTTAATCCCAACATGCCACTTATTCCAAACACACCCCCTAGGTCTACCATTCCCACGTTCCTAACATCTAGAGCTAGTGGGAAACCAGAGTAGGAGGATATGCCTTATGGGGACTATTTCTTGGAGTATCAGTCCTATGGACTTGATTTTGGGAAGGCCATCACTTTCAAGGATTTCTGTCAATTGAAGGGAAACAATAGGCCCAAGGGACAAAGTGGAGGAGGCTACATGCATGGGACAGACTTGCAATGCACTGTGGGGAGGCTACTTCTCCCAACTTTCGATGGCTCTTCCAAGAGCTCAGCCCAAGTGTGGGTCAAAAAGCTGGAAGTCTATTTCTAGCTGAATTAGATGATGGAGGGAGAGGTAATCAAGATTTCCACATTGCATCTGGAGGGGGAAGCTCATGACTGGCGGTTGCATGGGCTGACCACGTTAGGGCATACAAGAGTGACTGCTTATGATGATTTCACAAGGAGGGTATTGGAGTGGTTTGAGAAGAAAGATCTCGAGGAGTGCTTTCAGGAGCTGACAAGGCTCAAGCAGACCGGGAGTGATGAAGCTTAAATTTTGGTGTTTCTGAGGTTGTCTGTGATGGTGTCGAATTTGTCACAAACTAGGAGGATCTACATGTTTCTAGAGGGGCTTGCAGAGCCATTACGTGGGTTAGTAAAGTCCAATAGGACCACTACATTACAAGACACCGTAGGGAGAGCCCGAGACTTACAGGATGAACTACCTAGGGCTCGAGCACCACTACTCCCCAGACAGGGTTTCCAATATAGGGGAATATACACCAGGGCTCCACCACTGAGGGCCAATCAAGGGCATGGACAACTAGACGATGAAACTCGGAGAGACATCCGTAGGAGGAAATTTTGTTTCACCTATCAGGATTCGTGGGCACCAGGTCATAGATGTGCAGCGGGCAAGTCCCATTACATCGAGGTTTTATTTGACAACAATGTAGAGGATGAGACATACTTTGAGTTGTGTGGAGATGAAAGTGAAACACCTCAGGAGGGAGGACCACCGCCACCACCACCAATAGCAGGGGGAGTTTCCTTTGCACCTTCTGGAGGGGTCCTTGCATCACTATGCGGGCTTGAGGATCAGAGGCATGGTTTAGGGGCAACGCGTATTAGTTTTGGTGGATAGTGGGGCTACCCACAATTTCATTGATGCCCAGTTGGTTCAGAGGAGGGGCATCACAACTGAGGAGTTTGGGGGATTCTCAGTTCTTGTACATGGGGATAGGACCATGCAGTGCACACACTACGTTCTAGCCTTGACAATGACCATGGGGACCTACTCCATGATAGATCACTTCTTTGTGGTGGATGTGTCAGACACCAATGTGGTGTTGGGAGTCCAATGGCTCTACTCACTTGGTAGAGTCACGACCGATTGTGTAGAAATTTTGAATAATATGACACTTATTCACAGAGATTATCCTGATTATACACTATTGCGGAATACATGCATAATACATAACCTCCTCTACGTTGATCATCAATTTTGCGCAATTAAAAACAATGAAACATCAATCACATGCGCACATTAACACAGTATGTAACCCGGGGAAATCATACAGCTGAAAACCCCACACTATTTGTATATTATAATGATTGAGAACATGTAACAATACATAGTACAATACTCATCACAAGTACTCAGTACTATCTCCACTTGTTACACACAAACTAGCTCAGATCTGATGCCTCAAATCTCCTCCATTGTTTGCCTGCCTCCACTGCGCAATCCTGCATGAGAATAATGATGAATGGCTGAAGCAAACTCATCTTTTTCTTGGTTGAACCATGCAATCCTCATTGGCATTACTCAATCCATGCATGTGCAAAATCTCATGCACAACTAGAGTCACAACTGATAGCAATCTCAACGTCTAACACCTGTCTCCACTGAACTGTCCATGCACTGAGTTAACTGATGTATTCTTTAGTTGCTTTATGAGTTAATAATTAGTGAATTAATTAATAATTAATTCACATCACTCATCACTAGTGTATTCTGCAGTTAGACTAAATACAACTAGTTTAACCAAGTCAAACTGAACGCAACTCCATCAACTCCTCAATCAACTCCACCAAACTCAATCACTTGAGTTCTAACTGAAGTCCATCATGCAATAACTCAATTGACCCATAAGAAAAGCGTATTTCCTTCTGGCAGCTGCATGTGCCACATCTCTAGCTCAAACTGAAGTGCTCCAAGAGGATAAGATAATGTTTATAGTCCAAATATTATTATGAGCTAATAATATTTGACTGTTCTATTTTTAGCCTGGCAGTCAAAAAATAGAAACTGCCAATATGTCTAAAAATAGAAGTCCATCTATTTTTACCAACATGACCAATCATCCACAAATAGCATCCTGCAACTCATAGACCATGATCCATATGTCTAAAAATAGACTTTGCGCCAAAAATAGCCTGCAGGCCCACTTAGTGAAGGCGACTTCTTTTCACTAAGCTCCATCATCTTGTTGCGATTTCAACACTCCCTCTCAACAAGATATGGATTATCTGCAACCCCTATCCTACAACTTTGGAATGTTCTGCATGCAACACATTTGCCCGGTCCACTTGCTCCAACAACACTTGGAACAAAAAGACTCCCAACTGACCACTCTGTTGGGTTAGGAACATACTCTGATGCTGAAGCTCTACCTGCTGCTGACAAGTGCTCCCTCTCTGACATCTGCACTACTACAACATCTCCATGCATCTCACACCATTGCACACTTCTCTGTTCCACCTAGCACTGTGCAAAACACTTGTGCCTCTCGCATTGCTGCAGCCTGCTAGCTATGCGCTGTCCTGGGATTCCCTGCACTATCACTCTCTCTGCCACTCCATCCGCATCTGTCTCTACCTAATCAGTCAGTTCCTTCTACTCCACATCGGGGATCCCGTAGCAAGGTCTCATCCAAGAGGTTGGGTACCTCAAGGATCCTGCCCCTCCTCCTTGGGACAATCAATCCACATCACCCCACCTCCTACCTGGAGGTATGGCTGCATGCGATCCCTCAGCCCACCTGGCTCGAAGTTTCCCCCTACTGGAGGTCTCTACATGAGTAGATGTCTCTACTCGATCTCCTCTCAGCTTCCCTTGTTGTGGCTGCTCCACAACCTCCTGAAGCTGCTGCACCAATCGTGGCTCCTCCACAATCATCTGAGACTTCTTCTGGCTCTGCATGTTGAGAGGTAATATACGCTCCCTCTCAACCACCAAGTCTCCATCAGTTTCCTTGCTGCTCAAGGCTTTGCATGCATCTTGAACCTAAAGAGCATGCAGGTTCTTGACCCGTGAACCAATCTTCTTCACCTGTCTAGTGATGATGTGTCTAAGGAAAACCTTTCCCTTACTGAAGACTACATCATAGCCTCTGTCTTCCAGCATCGCGATCGACACCAAGTTTCTCTTCAGTCCTAGTACATACTAGACATTGGTCAAGGTAAGACGAGCTCCATGCTCCCTCTGAAAAATAACCGTGCCTACACCTGAGACACTATACTTCTCATCATTACCCATCGCTATGAGTATCTGGAGATCTTTCTCCTCCAAAGTACTGAACAAACTTTTGTCACCGGTCATGTGGAAAGAAGCTCCACTGTCAAGAAACCAACCACTTCCCACCATGGATGAAACCATGCATGCGAAGAGTGTGAAATCCAACTCAAACTGTGAAGCAAGTGCCTCACCTTCAGATCCTTCCCCAGATCCCTTCTTGGATTTCCTCCATGGACAATTTGAAGCATAATGGCCCACCTCATGACAATGAAAGCATCGCACTTTTGATTTTTCAACCTTCTTCCCATCATTGGAAGAACTGGATTTGGAAAGAGAACCCTTCTCCTTCCCCTTCTTTGCTTTGGCAGCCAAAGCGCAATTTTCTTCATCAGATGCCTTTGATGAAGATCCGTCCCTGGTATTTCGCCTGATCTCCTCTTGCACAAGATCTTACCAAAGTCTCTCCCATCCTAGCAATTTCTCCTGACCATTGATAGAGTCCTGATAGGAATGCCAACTCTTCAGAAGACCAAGGAGAGCCAAGCTCACCAAGTCCTCATCATCGACAGTCACCCCCACACTTCCCAGCTCATCCCAGCATTGGGTGAACTTCGTGAGATGCCTAGGCATACTGTCTCCATTCTCACACTTAATGTTTCTGAGTTTATCCTTGAGCGCCAACTTCCTTTGGTCACTCTTGCTTTGGAATAGATCTGTCAACGTTTTCCACATCAAGTATGGAGAAGTCTTTCCATGCAGGCTGGATATAATGTGATCCTTCACGCCCTCCAACAGAATCCTTCGACACTTTGCTATCTTCTTTTGCCAAACCACAGCTTCAGTAACATCAGTAGGTTTTGGGACCTCAGCCTCTATGAAATCCTTCAACCCATTATCATCTAACACCGCCTCCATCCTGTCTTTCCATGCAATATAGTTCGAGCTGCCTTCAAGAGCATACTCCAATCGCAATCCGTTGAAAGACATTTCAACTTTGACACCAAGAAAACACTGCTGCAAATTCGAATTCCACCAGCTCCAAAACTCAACTGCCTCTGATCTAAAATTCGTGAGAACAAAGTATTTCTCGTACAGAGATTGACTGTATGGGCTTTTACCGGATATCTCACCTTCCAAAGGAAGGATGAATCCAGAGGCTACCTGGCCCGATTACAGACTCTGCCTGAAGAAATAAAATGTAAACACTTTCTGAATAATAGATCTGATGATCAATAGCTCTGATACCATGTAGAAATTTTGAATAATATGACACTTATTCACAGAGATTATCCTGATTATACACTATTGCGGAATACATGCATAATACATAACCTCCTCTACGTTGATCATCAATTTTGCGCAATTAAAAACAATGAAACATCAATCGCATGCGCACATTAACACAGTATGTAACCCAGGGAAAGAATCAGCTAAAAACCCCACACTATATGTATATTATAATGATTGAGAACATGTAACAATACATAGTACAATACTCATCACAAGTACTCAGTACTATCTCCACCTATTACACAGAAACTAGCTCAGATCTAATGCCTTAAATCTCCTCCACTGTTTGCCTACCTCCACTGCGCAATCCTGCATGAGAATAATGATGAATGGCTGAAGAAAACTCGTATTTTTCTTGGCTGAACCACGCAATCCTCATTGGCATTACTCAATCCATGCATGTGCAAAATCTCATGCACAACTATAGTCACAACTGATAGCAATCTCAACCTCTAACAGCTGTCTCCACTGAACTGTCCATGCACTGAGTTAACTGATGTATTCTTTAGTTGCTTTATGAGTTAATAATTAGTGAATTAATCAATAATTAATTCACATCACTCATCACTAGTGTATTCTGCAGTTAGACTAAATACAACTAGTTTAACCAAATCTAACTGAACAGAACTCCATCAACTCCTCAATCAACTCCACCAAACTCAATCACTTGAGTTCTAACTGAAGTCCATCATGCAATAACTCAACCGACCCATAAGAAAAGCGTATTTCCTTCTGGCAGCTGCATGTGCCACATCTCTAGCTCAAACTGAAGTGCTTCAAGAGGATAAGATAATGTTTATAGTCCAAATATTATTATGAGCTAATAATATTCGACTGTTCTATTTTTACCCTGGCAATCTAAAAATAGAAACTGCCCATATGTCTAAAAATAGAAGTCCATCTATTTTTACCAACATGACCAATCATCCACAAATAGCATCCTGCAACTCATAGACCATGATCCATATGTCTAAAAATAGACATAGTCTAAAATAGACTTTGCGCCAAAAATAGCCTGTGGGCCCACTTAGTGAAGGCGACTTCTTTTCACTAAGCTCCATCATCTTGTTGCATTTTCAACAGATTGGAGGAAGTTGGAGATAGAGTTTGTAGGGTCGGATGGCAAGCCAGTGTTGCTATGGGGAATGCACTCATACCCACCATAAATTGTTTCAGCCCACAGGATGGAGGCTGATTTGAGACACAGGGACATTGAGTGGGCTGTAGAGTTGAGGATCTCAGAGGTTGGGGGAAAGACCAAGCCACCACATCTGAAGATACAAGGCATTTTGTATCGGTACCTAGTAGTGTTTGGAGACATACCACCGAGTCAACCACCTGACGGGGGTTTGAGCATACAATTGAGTTGGAGCCGGGAGTACAAGTCGTGATCACCACTCCTTACGTACATCCCAAGGCATATTGAGATGAGATAGAGAGGGATATCCATGAGTTGTTGGCACTTGGGCACATTAGGCCTAGTTCTAGCCCTTTTGCTTCATCGGTTGTCCTGGTGAAGAAGAAGGATGGGTCCTTGCACATGTGCATAGATTACCAGGCCCTCAACAAAAAGACACTGAAGAACCGCTACCCCATCCCACATATAGATGAGTTGATGGATGAGTTGAGGGGGGGTAAGTTCTTTTCGAAGATTGATTTGCCGCTGGGGTGCCATTAGATCTATGTGAGGGACTAGGATGTCCCAAAGAAAACATTTTGGTGCCATTTTGGGCACTTCAAGTTCTTGGTTATGGCCTTCGGGCTGACCTATGCACCAACTACCTTCCAATCATGCATGAAACATACTTTTGTGGGAAGCTAAGGAAGTTTGTGCTAGTGTTCTTCGATGACATATTGATTTATAGTCAGACCTGGGAGGAGCACTTGCAACACATTGAGACAATGTTGCGAATTCTAGAGGAGCAACAGGTTTATGCTAAATTGTCCAAGTGTGAGTTTGGGTTGATTGAGATGCTCTATCTAGGGCATATCATTAGGGTGGATGGTGTGAGAGTCCATGAGGAGAAGATCTGAGCTATCCGGGATTGGCCAGAGCCCTAGAATGTGACAGAGCTGAGGGGATTCATGGGCATATGCACTTATTACAGGAAGTTTGTGAAGGGCTTCTCCCAGCTAGCAACACCCCTCACTGACTTGACGAAGAAAGGGGCATTTGAGTGGACCACTACAGCACAGGAGGCTTTTGAGCGCCTCAAACAGGTCATGAGTAGTTGTCTGGTATTGGCACTCCCTAACTTCACCCAGCCCTTTGCACTGGAGTGCGATGCATCTAGAGTGGGTGTGGGGGTTGTATTGACGTAGGAAGGTCACCCCATAGCTTTTGAGAGTCAGAAACTACTACCCCATGAGCTATTGTACTCCATATATGACAAGGAGATGTTGGCCATCATGCATGCGCTAGCTAAGTTCAGATAGTATTTAGTGGGGAACAAGTTCAAAGTCAAGACATGCCACAACAGCCTGAGGTTCTTCTTGGAGCAGAAACAGTTGCAGGAAAGGCAACAAAAGTGGGTGAGCAAGCTCCAAGCATATGACTTTGACATTGAGTATGTCAAAGGGAAACATAACATGGTGGTTGATGCGTTGTCTAGGAGGCCAGCCACTCTCTCATTAATGAGTGTTTCCCAGATTAGAGGGCACAACTACTAATGGAGTACTCCAAGGATTGATTCGTTTGTGAGTTCCTTGATGGGATGGTGGAAGATGACCTATATAGGGTAATGAACTAGGTGATCTACTTCCGAGACTGGATTTATTTGGTCCCTAGCTCCTATTTGAGGGAGAAGATCCTACAAGCTACCCATGACTCACCATTAATAGGGCACCAAGGGTTCACGAAGACATACAGGGCCATTAGAGAGCGTTTTGCATGGAGGGGCCTCAAGGATGATGTTCTGAGGCATATCAGAGAGTGTGACACATACCAGCGGAACAAGGGTGAGCAGTCACACCCTGCAGGCCTATTGCAGCGACTTCCCATCCTTATTAAGGGGAAACAGGAGAGCATATCGATGGACTTCATTACCGGGTTGGCCACAGTACAGGGTAAGGACAACATTTACGTGGTGGTGGATCGCTTAATGAAATTTTCCCATTTCTTCACCATTTCAACCCTGTACTCGACCTCACAGGTGGCCGAATTGTTCTTCAGGGAGGTGTTTCGACTACATGGTCTCCCAAATACCATTGTTAGTGACCGTGACAGCCGGTTCATGGGTGGATTTTGCCAGGATCTATTTCAGTTGGTGGGCCTTGAGCTCGCTCCAAGTACTAGCTATCACCCTCAGATGAACGGGTAGATGGAGATAGTTAACAAGTGGTTGGAGGGCTACTTGCACAACTCTGTGACAGATCAACATCGAGTATGGATACGATGGTTGCACTTGGGTGAATATTGCTACAACACTACATACCATATGTCCATAGGTATGTCTCCATTTTGAGATTTTTATGGTTATGATGCATTGTCTTTTGTTGACGTTATGTTTGGAGGCAGCAAGGCCCCAACGACGAAGGATTGGATATAGGAGAGCCAAGACATTTTGTGGGCTCTTAAAGACAACATGCAAGTGGCCCAAAACTAGCAGAAGCCTTATACAGATAGGGGCAGAGTTGAGAGGCAGTTCGAAGTAGGGGACTTGGTCTTCTTGAGGCTTCAACCGTATCGACAGTCATTGCTCAAGCAGAAGGGGGTCGAGAAGCTCAAACCCTGCTTCTATGGACCATATCATGTCACTCGAAGGGTTGGGGAGGTAGCATATGAGCTGGAGCTACCCCGGGGAGTCAGGTGCACAACATCTTTCATGTGTCTTTCCTGAAAAAGGTGTTGGGGCAGCAGGTTACAACAGCTACAGAACTACCCCCTATGGATGATGAGGGGCATTTAGTGTTGGAACCAGAGGCCATTTTGGATACCCAAGAGAGGCACTTGAGAAACCAGGTCATCAAGGAGTTTTTTATCAGATGGAGGAATCTACCAGATGAGGATGCCACCTGGGAGGGGGAGCAAATACTTCAGCATCCTTCATTGCAGTTGCTTGAGGACAAGCAATGTTTTGGTAGGGAGGACTGTGATATTCCTACTTAGCATTTTGCTAAGTGCAATATCAATTTTGATCATTGTTGATATATTGCTCGATTGCACTTAGGAAATGTGGGTTTAGAGGTCCCACACATGATTTTTGGCTTAGAGCACACCCAAACATTAGAGTTGGAGGAAATATTGCGGCCTTAGTGGAGTGTGGGGGCCACCTCATGGGAATTTCGGCCCACATGAGGAATACGCTCTCATTGGAGCAGATTTGGTGTGGGGAATTCGAGCTCGGAATTCATTCATGATTTTTCTAGATTGTCATTTATCAAGAGCACGCTTGAGCTAAAGCCAAGTATGCAAGTGTTGTTTAGCACACGAGTGTCTCCGAGTGGAGATCTCAACCCTTGCTTCAGTGGACTTCGAGTGCCAGCCCAAGGAGGGAGTTATACCCTTATTAGTTTGTAACAATAGCAAGGAGTTTGAATTTAGGGAGGAAGTTCAACTATAACAACGTTGGGATTATGCAGTTCATTGTGGAGGCACTCTGGGAGGTTGAGGAGTGAGGTGTGGTTGAGGCTGAAACGTGGGGAGAAAGCCGGGGGAGTATCTTGGCAAGGTTTGCAGCTATTTTGGAGGCCATTTGTAGTAGGATTTATAGGTGGGTCAAATGATCCAACAGTTGAACCATTGAGGGAAAATAGGGCCGAATTTCCAAGTTCAACCATTGGCCAAATTCTTCGTTGGTTATTCTAGGTATTTGGTGGAGAGGTCGGCTTTAATTTCCTAGAATTTTATGAGCACTAGAGAGGGACATAACAACAGTTCTATTCAGCCAGCAACGTATTTCTGGGCATCTTCAGCACAGAGCTAGAGTAGCACAACAACAAATTAGGGAGGGTGAGTTATCTATAATTTGGGTCTTTGTGAGCTTGCCTTGAGAAAGCCCAAGTGCATCCCTTCCAGCACCATTTTGTACACCCTTTATTTATTAATAAAAGAGCCCAACAACATAGTTTTTGGTGCAGTTCATGGTCTGATTGTGTGTTCATTGTTTTATGGCTTTTTGTCTATGTTTGCTTTGTATATTTACTATAATTTTTCCCTGGGAATATTACACCCTAGGCGACACCCTTGGCGCCTAGGGGTGATTCTGGGAATCGCCCAGGGTCGATCCGGGAATCGCCCAGGGTCGATTCCGGGAATCATCCTTGGGCGATTCTGGGAATTGTCCCTGGAAGGGCGATTCCCGACATCAACCCTCGACAATTCCCATAATCAACCCTGGCCTTGAGCACCCAAGGGAGATTCCTAGTATCGTCTCAGAGCACCAAGGGAGACTAGGCCGCATGCTTGGGCGGGGGCACCTCGCCCGCCACTGCAACTTAGGGGCCCTAGGCGCCTAGGGACCTTGGGTTGCGAGCCTTAGCTGGGGTGCCTTGCCCCCCCACCTAGGCCCGTGACCCAAGGTCCCTAAGCGCATAGGGGAAATTCCAAGAATTGGCACAGGGCACGTAGGGACCCTAGGCTACGGGAATTTCCGTGTGTGAGCGCCCATGGTCGATTCCCAGAATTGGCCCTAGGCACCCAAGGCCCTAGGGTCGCTGGCATGGGCGAGGGTGCTTCGCTCGCCCGCCTCCTGCTCAGGCCCGTGACCCATAGCGCCCATGGTTGATTCCGGGAATCGGCCTTGGGCTTGGGTTGTTGGCCTGGGCTGGGGCACCTCATTTGCCCCTGTGCAATCCTGCGGCCTAAGGCCCTAGGCGACCAAGGCCGTTGGTCCATGGGCCTCGGCGCGGGCGCCTCGCCGGCTTGTGCCGAGGCTCGTAGCCCAGGGGGCCTAGGCACGCAAGATTGATTCCGGGAATTGGACCTGGGTGCCCAAGGCCCCTGAGTAGGGGCGCCTCGCCCAACCCCGTCCAGAGCAGCGACCCACAGGCCATGGGCACTAAGGGTCGATTCCCATAATCGACCTTGAACGCCAAGGGTCCCTGGGTCACGTGCCTGGGGGGGGTGCCTCGTCCACCCACGCCCCTACCTAGGCCTATGGCCCAGGGGCTCTGGGCACCCAGGGCCCCTAGGCCACGAGCCTGGGTGGGAGCTCCTTGCCCACCCTTGCACAAGCCCACAACCCAGGGGAATATGACTCTCTTATTCAAGTGTTCATTTTTGATTTTTTTTTAGTCATATAATTTCCTCTTAAATTTCATGTTTGAAATATGTTGAAAACTTAAGTTTTTTTAATTCCATGGTTGAAAATTTGTCAAAATTTTAAGGTTTTTCTGAGTTATGATAGTTTATCTTTAATGCTAGGGTTAAAAACAATTAGAATTTTAGGGTTTTTTAGAGTCGTGATATTTTATCTTTAATGACATGGATGAAAATTGTTGGAATTTTAAGGTTTTTTTTCAGGGCCCATTATTTTATCTTTAACACCATTTCTAAAAATTGTTGAAATTGTACCCCGAAAAAAAATGTTATTCTAACATCAACACTTTTCGTTTTCAGTGTGTGTTTTTCATCATTTTTGCACAAAATAATTGGTTTTTACTACCATTTTTAAAAATGTTGAAAATTTACCCTTGAAAAGAAAATGCCGTTCCAAAATACACACTTTCGTTTTTAGACTATTTTTTATATATTTTGAGGTTTTTTTACTAGATTTCTCATTTTGAGTTGACAATTCTCGTTTAAAAGTTTACCGTGTTTATATTAATTAATATTTATAATGTTTACATAAATTAATGAAATCACATTTCACGTGATATTAATTTTTTCCCCCTCCCAGACAATGAGTCTGCATTGAAAGAAACTCATAAATAAATTACACACCCATATTCCCATCACTGAAGGTGAGGTTTCGATGTGTCATTGTTTTATGTGCTACTTCGTCGTTTGTTAATATCCGGACACAACCGCCAATATGACTCCTTCACATGTTATATGTGGTTAATTTTTTAAACTTCATGATTATATTGTCGACCCATATGATATATTAATTATCCCGCCATTACATGGTTCAACAATATAGCATATGGTTGTAATTATAATAACCCATGTTGTTATAATATGACCGTATCATATACCATATATATTTGTAATGTTTATTTTTTTATTTTTATATAGGACTATTTATGCCAATTTAATATGGCTTTAATTTATAATAGTTGCTTTAACCTCCGATGTTTTTTTAGAGAAAAAAACTTCATAGATTATATCAAGTCAATATAAAAAACCATGATAGGATACAAATACAAAAAAGAGAAGCTTGTGAAGCCACGAGTCAAAACCATCACTTGACGGAAACATGAAGAGCAGATGTGCATAAAAGCACCTAGAACAGAAGACACATAGTTATATCAGAAAAGGACTGAGAGAAGAACAGGATGAACCATATACAAAACATCCAGAACCGGGCTCAGATTCAAAGCAATAAGGCACAAGAAAGCATATGCTGATAGAAGCTTGTTGAAACATATCCATCATATATACCGAGGACAAAAAACGCCAAAGCCATAAGACGGGCCCCAGCTATTTGGGCAGCTTCTTTGGGATTGAGTCAAAGATTGCGAAAATGTTATGCAGGATGGACTTATAGGGGATCTTTGAGTCTCTGAAAACTTTGTGATTTCTCCATTTCCATGCACACCATAACATAATGATGATGAGAACACGCCTAGGCTCCCTTTGCCTGCTCCACCATTCGAAAGCTGCATGGATAGAAACAAAAACAACATGAGGAAAACCAAAAGAGATGGCCAGGTCATACCAGATTTGCTGAGAGGATTTGCATTGGAAGAACATGTGAAGATTAGACTCCTCATCTGCTTCACACATCGAACACCTGCTTGGGCCATGCCAGCTTCTTTTCCTCAAGTTGTCCCATGTCAGGTTCTTATTGTTAAACACTAACCATGAGAAAAGAATCATCTTAAGAGGGCAACCCGATTTCCAGAGGACCGTCGGAAATTTTGAGCTTGTAGGCGAAACCTTTGAAGAAATAATATCAGAATAAATATCTTTTACTTGTGCTGTCATATGATCATTGGACAAGGACCATGCTAGGTGGTCATTTGGCCCTCCACGGCGAATCCCGCTTGCCACTAGAGCATCTTTGACATTGTTCCAAGATGAACTCAATTCGACTGGCAAGCCGATATCAGAGGCATCCTTCCATAAGGGTGTATGGCCGCTCCAGTCAGAAATGAGCTTGTCCCATGTAAAATAACCAATTCTGTGAAAAGAAAAAATGAGATTGTCTGGAATGGAAATGCTTCCCCGACAGCATGCAATAGGATCCAAACCAATTATGATATTGTTTCCAGAAAAAATCCTCCACTTTAGATTCTTCAAGAAATATTTCTCGACCTTCCTAAGACTGAGCCATATGGCAGATCCTTGTTTAATTCCAATTGCTCTTGTTCTGAACCAATATTCCAGACTTTTGCCTTTCATATACTTTTGTTTTACTATAACACTCCATGGCCCATCCCCAAAAATCCCTCTCCAGAGCGATTTACATAATAGGGCCTTCCCAAAAGCCCTCAGATCCATTGAACCCCATCCCCCGAGATGCTTAGGCAATGAAATAATGTCCATTTTGGAGAGATGGAATTTACTCTGTTCAGATTTTCCGCCCCAAATAAAATTTGCCGTGATCTTGGTCATCTTTTGAATAATGCTTGCTGGAAGGACAAATAAATGAGCCCAAAAGACCGCCAACTGTAATAAAACAGATTGAGAAAGGATGACTCTGCCTGCCAAGGATAGACATCTATGCTCCCATGCCGATATCTTTTTATAGAATCTTTCTATCAGCCATTGCCAGTCATTCCTTGAGTAAGCTTTAGCTTTGAGATGAAAACCTAAATATTTGAGGCCTTCCTTGATCGATCTTGACTCTATCCCAAAAAGCTGAGAAATCCAATTCACCATTTCCATATTGGTATCATTGTGATAGAGTAAAGATTTCGCTTTGTTAATAAAAAGCCCAGAGGCTTTTTGGAATCTTTCGAGAATATCTTTTAAACATGTCCATGATGTTCTGCATAACAT
This sequence comes from Pinus tabuliformis, assembly GCA_031772625.1. Classification (NCBI taxonomy): domain Eukaryota; kingdom Viridiplantae; phylum Streptophyta; class Pinopsida; order Pinales; family Pinaceae; genus Pinus; species Pinus tabuliformis. The sequence goes on from CM062813.1 coordinate 426,062,876, forward strand.
TGCAAATAAGAGGATATCATCAACAAAGAGGTTGTGCGAAATGAAGTTGTGCCTGCAAATCTTAATAGGTCTGCAATTGTTTTCGGCGACCGCTTTATTGATGTGGATGCTTAGGGAGTTCATGGCCAGAATGAATAAAAGAGGCGAAAGGGGGCATCCCTGACGCAAGCCTCTCTCTGCTTGAAAAAATGAGAGGGAATACCATTGATAATAACCGCATAGTTAACATTCACTACGCAAGCCATGATCCATCGGATGGAGTTGGATCTCAGACCAATCTTTGCCAAAAGACTTTCAATAAACCCCCAATCTAAGCAGTCGTAAGCTTTTTGCAAGTCAATTTTCATGATGGCCGCTTCTGTATTATGAGAAGACATAGAGAACAGGCACTCCTGAGTATTAGCCACAGCATCCAGAATATTGCGGCCCTTCAGAAAAGCGTGTTGGTTCCTAGATAAAAAGGAGGCCAGTGTTCCTTTAATTCTTTCAGCAATAACCTTTGTGATGATTTTGAAAGAGATATTGCATAAGGATATCGGTCTAAAATCATGAAAAGATTCTGGCACACCCTTTTTTGGGATTAGGGCAATCAATGTGGAAGTAGTGATATGGTGTATGTTACCAGACATCCTAGACGCTTCCACCATCCTTAGAAGATCCTGTTTAATGAGGTCGAAAAAGTGGATGAAGAATTCAATTGTCCAGCCATCCGGGCCAGGGCTCTTATCTTTCTTGAAGGACTTCATAATTCCGAGTAGCTCATCTTCTGTGATTGGCTGGAACAAGGCCTCATTCTTCTCATCATCAAACATCTGAGGAACCAAATCAATACCCCATAGAATGTCCCGAAAGGCGATATCATTCCTTCTGCTGTATTGTTTCTTGAAATGACTGACAGCCTCCTTTGTGATGTCATCTTGAGATACAACGAAACCTCCATTTCCATCCCTTATCTTCCATATGGAGTTTATGTCACGTCTGGCATTAGCATAGTTATGAAAAAACTTAGTGTTTTTGTCGCCTTCCTGGAGCCATAAAGCCCTGCTTTTAAGCCTCCAAAAGGATTCCTCTTGCTTCAGCAATTTAAATTTTTTCCTTTCAAGCTCTCTTATGTTGCATTTCATGCTGAAAGAGCACGAGTTTGCATCTGATAATTTCAAAAGGCTATCCAATTCCTGTTGGACTGTCTGAAGTTCCTGCCTATCTTTCTCCCTTTTTTGAATTTGCCATTTCTTCACTAGCTTTCTCATTGCTGCCATCTTATCTCTGAATGTTAAAAACGGGGGGAGCTTAGCCTTTGCTGTTAGCTCTTTCCATGCATTGGAAATGTATTCATTAAATGCTGGGTCCTGTAAAAGAATTCTGTTAAACTTGAAGGGATATCCCCTTCTGGAACCCTTTTCCGGCCATGATAAGAGAATAGGTCTATGATCCGATACAAGTACATTCCCCACTGCTGAAAAAGGCATACCCATCTTATCTATAATGCTGATATGAACTAGGAACCGATCAATCCTTTTAGCAATATAGGCCTTATCAGTTCTGCCATTAACCCATGTCGGCTTCATTTCCGGAGGAACGATATCCACCAAATTTTTATTTAGTAGCTCAAGCTTTATGATATCAACAAGCGGGTCCTTTTTCTTCCCGTATCCCCAACATTCTTCCCGAGCTCAATGTTACATTTAAATCGCCTTTATAAGAATTTGTCCACCCAATAATGTTTGGTTGTTGATTTTTTTGTTTTCATTTTAAATGCAACATCAAAGAATTTGATTAGATTGACGAATTTGACAACGACACCGGGGAAATTGAAAAAGCCACCGAGATCGCTGCCTTCCGGTAAAAAACACCGAAAATACTGCCTATATTGTTGTTCATAATGCCTCATCAAAGCTCGTTCAGCGAATAAAAAATAAGAAATAAGATTTCCACAAAATTATATAATTAAATTATTTTTTAATTTAGGAAAAAATAAAAATATTAAACATTTTCTCCGAACTTTGTTTAAAATTGTAAAAAACTTGGGGAAAATATTCAAAGTCATTGCAGGGCAACGCGAGTGAAATGTTATAGTCCTTGCAAGTAGGGACTAATAATGGCTATTGCATCATTATGAGGTTTAAAAGTTACCCATTAATTATTATCTTTGATTTTGTGTTGGAAAACAACTCTCATATGTTTGGGTTTTGGAATATATAAAATAAGTTAAAGTGAAACCATCTCATGGAATTTAGAGTAAGGAAGTACATTGGAATATATCTACTATGACTATCAAGCATAGATGCTTGTATAAGTTGATTTGGATATTGTATACACTCATGGGCTTAGTTTTGTGGTTGTGACAATGATCTTATGATACCATATTTCTAGTTATTTGTTATTTATTATAATGTGAATGTTAACATTTAATAATATTGTGGTTGGGATAATTATCTTGATACCATATTTTTAGTTATTTATTAATTATTATAATATGAATTTTAACATTTAATGATATTTTAAAAATAGATTGGGTAAATTATTAAGGAAAATAATATTAAAAATATAAAGAGGACAATACCATATTTCTAGTTATTTTTTATTTATTATAATGTGAATGGTAACATTTAATTATATTTTAAAAATAGGATGGGTGTAACAACCCTTGCTTGATTTTACATGTAAATAAAATAAGACATGTTACAGGTCATTTTGTCACATCCAATCAAATGGCCTTGGAACCAGATCAATCAACATTCATTGACACTTTGCATTCATCCTCTGCATAGCCAAGAGCATCCTCTCTCCAAAATTTCCAAGAATTTTGGTTTAAACAACTCAAAACCCTAATTTTTGTCCCTGTCACACTTAGCCTTCATGCAAATTGCGCTATTGCAAGTTGTACACATATAAATTGCATTGACCAACACATGTTGTTTTTACCGCAAGTGCGATGGCCTCTAGAATTTGGTAAAAATAAAAAATAATTTCAAATCTTCTCTTTCTACAAGCTTTCCGAGTGGTTTTAATTATTATTGTTGGATTAGATCCCGAACTCCTACTCTTGAGGTATTTTCTCTTATCCCTAGAACTTATCCTCCCTATAATGTGGATCTAAGTCCTAGAATGGTAATCCAAAACCACCTCTTTTGCCCTATAAATTCACTATCTCCCATAGAGTCTTGGTTGGCTTTTGGAGACTCTTAGTTATGCCCTCATATTATTGCTTTGTGCGTAGGGATCCATTATCCATCCATGAACTTGAGTTGTGATTGAAGACTTTCTTTATGGAAAAGGAAGGACAACATAGTTGGCAGACATCTACAAGGTCAAGATCTGCAAGGGTTATATCTTCTCCTACATTCCTTAATACAAAAAGTGCTTTGTTTTCCTATACTTATGTCTCATTTAATGCATATGTAGAACAACACCAAGGTCATGGGACATGTATTTCAAGTTGGGGGGTAAACATTACAGTGGGCACCACTTGTGGTCTATTAATGGCTATGGAAATTGGCAAAGACACTGACAAAGGCAAAGAGGAAATAATTGACATTTAATTATAAGAAATTAGGAAAATAGGAGAAAAGGTAGATAAAGAGACACAAATATGCATGTAAGGGAAATTAGAGGAAAATTAGGAAAATGAAAGGAAAAAGGAAAGAAAGAGACTAGAGATCAATGATAAAAAGACACCTGAGAATCAGTTGACAACTTTTGGCTCAAATTTGGATCAGTCTCATCAAAGAAGAGAGGATAAGTGAAGGACCAAGCAAGCAAAGGAAAGCAAGGAAGCGCAAGAGGAAGTTTAGACAATGACAAGTAAGGATAGACAATAGTTGTGGTTTGCAAGTAACCGTGTGCATGTGTGATTTAGCATGCCTGGATTTGAATGCATGGTGTAACAGCCCTGGTGAAAATTCCATGTAATAAAAGTTAAAAACAATAACCACGGTTGATGGGACACTTATTCCAAGCTGAATGTTGGCCAAGACATCCTAGGGGATTTTCATTTGATTGTTTATGACAACGGAAATTGGCAAAGGCAATGGCTAAGGAATTAAAAGGAAAAAAGGCATATTGACACATTTATTTATGAAAATAATGGAAATAAGGAGAAAGAGGAGGTGAAAGGTCACATGTTGCATGTGAAGATGAAAATGAAGGAAAATAATGGAAATGAAGAAAATAGAGGCCTCATCCATAAAAAGGCTTCTAAGGATCAGTTGGTAACCTTTTTTCAGTTCACTATTAGAGCTCTCTCTCTCACACTCTTGGACACTTAGAGTTTTCTTGGAGCACTCTTGTAGGGTGTGGAATACTTGGATTCTTGGAGCAAGAAGGAAAAGGAAAAGCAAGAAAGCGCAAGGAGGCATCGAGATCAGCAACTACATCAGATTTGCTTGCAGGTACCAAGTTGCATGTATGTTTCTTTCACTAGTTTTGGCATGCATGGCACATGCATGTGGTTTCTTGGTTGTGATTTGTCATTGGCATGGAGGATTGCCTAGCCTTGCCATTTCCTGGATAGCCATGGTGATTGTGGGTTTATTTTCATTGTTTTTTTTTGTTGGTTCTCATGTTTCATTAGCTTAGGTTGATTTATTAGTTCCTGTAAGCCCTAGTTGGACAAACGCTTTAGAAGCCCTGTAACAACTTGGGTTGAGTTACTAGTCCTGGAAGCCTTGGTTGGACAAATGCTCTGGAAGCCCTTGGTGGGTTAAGTTACTAGTCTTGGAAACCTTGGTTGGACAAACACTCTGGAAGCTTGGCGATAACTGTGAGTTGAGTTACTAGTCTTGGAAGCCTTGGTTGGAACAAATGCTCTGGAAGCACTAGAAGGCTTGGATGGAGACATATCTAATGATGGTTTTGTGATGTTCGACCATGAGGTGGAATCAATGTTTGATGAGTTGAGGTGGATGGCCTCTGGAAGCCCTAGATGAGTTTTGATTGATGTGTTCTATGAGATCCCACATTCATGCTTGGAACATGGCATGGGGGTGAATGGTTGAAGAGAGATTTGGCTCAGCCATTGTACGGTCGGGTGGAACGTGGAAGTCCCATCCCGAGTTTGGATTTTGCATCATTATTGAATGATTATTTCTCCTTGTATTTCTATGAGCATTTTGATGGATTATATGTGGCCTATATGATTGGACTTTCATGAGTATTTCTGCTGCTATTATGTTGGTTATGTATGTGTTTTATGGCAGCAACCATGTGTGGCTCTCATCATGTTTTTACTTATAATTGAATGATCAATGTATCTGTTACCTAATGGATGGAATGATAGTCGATGCATTGAGGCATCAATGATTCTTAGCGACTCTCAGCTAAGTATGAGACCCCTTTGCTCAGAACTGTGAATTGCACCTGTAGATTACACATTTGCGATATATTTGATGAAATCTCTATCATGGCTAGTGTTGAGCCCCAAACTTTCATCTTCCCTATACACCTTTTTAGCCTTTTTCCATTTACCTGGACCTCCTAAGCTGTCAAATCATTGCATATTAGTTTAAAAAGAACATATAAAGTGGTTTCCTAACTATGTTTTGTGTTTGCTGTTTGAATTAGATTTTTGCTCATTCAGCTGCGGAATCTTGTCACTTTCCACAGCCAGTTCAACTTTCTGCAACCTTTTTGTTAAAGTCTATGTTACAGGTATCTTCAGGCAAATCCAGCCACATGGGAAAGTTGCAAATGACGTGGACATGGACCGAGTCCTATTGGCTCAGTCGAATCCACCAAAGAAGGCCGTGTTCAAAGGTAGTCAAGCAGTGGTCAACCTAAGAGTCCCACGGTGACAGAACTCTATTTTTCACCACGTGAAGACTTGCGTGACCGTTCCTAGATTTCTGGGGACATATCAACACCTGTGGATTGCTCCATGAACCGAATCCAACAGCCACCCTCCATAGATTTAATCTTCACGGCAGCCATGACGCTAGATCCCTGGACGTGGTTGTTCACGTGTTTTTTATCAACGCAGATTTTAGGGAAGTAGTTATGTCATCCTCCGTTATAAATAAAGCGTTCTCATACGCATAGTAGCTAGCTTTTTGTAATGTAATTTTGACTGTCAACGAGCCCACTGTGTCGTGACTTTATTTCTGTGTTATGACTGCATTTTAATACATGAGAAGACTCTGTTTATAAGCTCAATCCATAGTTGATTGCTGATTGCCCGAGGTTGTATAGAGGGCCCTTGTACACACCGAGGTTTTGTTAATTGTTGTATAGTTTCATGCTTTATTTCTTTACGTTCCTTATGCCATAATCATTCACATGTATATATTGCATTGTTTATGGTATTAACGTTTTATTTTTGTCCATAATTTCTCATGCTTTTATATTGCTATTAACTGATCAGTGTCTTTGTTTCAGATTACAGTAGGCAGCCCAGGCATTTGCACATAGTTTTATAATGACTAATGACATGGAATTATTCTTGTCCTTCTGCTGATTTATTTTTCTTAGTCTTAGTTCCAGCACTGTTTTGTTTATTTCAGTTTTGCTCATTTACTTTTCTACAAGTTAGTTATTAAATTACTCATGTCATTTTCAGTTACCTCCGAAAACCATAGCGAGACTAATGGTGAGGGATTGAAGTATGAGTGTGTAGTTTGATATTAGTTTACTTTTCTACAAGTTAGTTATTAAATTACTCATGTCATTTTCAGTTACCTCCGAAAGCCATAGCGAGACTAATGGTGAGGGATTGAAGTATGAGTGTATAGTTTAATAATAGTTTTATTTTCTGCAAATTAGATATTAGATTGCTCAAGTTGTTTATGATTACCTCCGAAAGCCAGAGCGAGACGAGTGGTGAGGGGTCAGAATATGAGTTGATGTAATTTGATCTTAGCTTTACTTTGCTTGCAATTTTTGGATTTCTTTGAGTTCAGTTTCTTTTATATTTAGATAGCAGCAAGGATACTGGGTTTCATGGTCAATAGCTCATTGTTTGTTTAATTAGAATAGTGGCACATTTTCAGTCTCTTTTAGGAATTAATTTAATCATTGCATGTTTTAAAACCTTTTTGCAAGTTTGAAGTTTTGGAAATCATTTTAAAGGACATCATTGCCTTGAACATTTTTATCCATACTTGTCTTTTAGAATTGTCATCTCACATTAGGGAATCAACGAAGATAAACCCAAAAATAAACTAAAAATCAAAAACGACAAAAATTAAGAAATTGGCTATCTTGCATATATAGTGCGCCTCACTTTAGCAGTTTACGACTCCCGGATTGACAATTAATATAACAATTTAGGACACTCTAAATTGACCAAACATTTTGGCTTCGTTGCCGGGGAAGTGAAACTAGGTAGCCAATTTCTTAAAAAAAAAAAATAGGAAAATTTCAAGGAAGGTAAAAAATTGATAACTTCTAAAAGTATGATCTCCTCTTGCACCTAGTGTGATCTGGAGGATCAGAAAAGAGAGTTATTGGTTTAATAATTTCTTCAGTATGCTCTCTTCTTGCACCTAGTGTGACCTGGAAGATCAGAAAGAGAATTATTAGCCCGACTTGAAGAAAAATAAAAAATGACATGCATAGAGCAAGAGATTCTAGGGGAAGGTTTATAGCTAGGGCCAAGAGTTCGATTTTTACAACTCCATCTACTTCAAGGTATAGACAAGATACACCTCCATCATCTCCAACTCACACCCCTAGCCTTAGGATTCCTGGAATTCAAGGGGCAGCAGCTGAATTAGGAGACTCTCCCACACAATCCACCGAATCTGACTTAGGAAAAGAACCTTTCTTTACTTCTACAGGAAAAAAAATTGTAATTAAGGAAGTAGAATCACCTGAAGAAGAAGAGGGAGAAATTCCTCCTCGTTCTCCATTAGTAGAAGAACCAGAGGACTTTGAAATCTCTGAGGAAACTATCATGACAGAGGAAGTAGTCAACGGATTTGGAGGAGGAGGTAGAGGTAGAGGTAGAGGAGGAGGAAACAATGGAGGAGGTAGAGGTAACAATGGGGGAAATAGGGATGGAGATAACTCATTTGGATTTCCTATAGTTGATGAGGAATCTTGTACAACAATGAAAAACATCTCACCATCTGTCCTCCCAAACTTTTATGGGTTGTGAAGTGAGGATCCTGAAACATTTCTATTTGAGTTTGAGGTCATGTGCCGAACTTATGATTATATGGAAGACTCTCAAAAACTCAAATTGTTTCCTTCAACATTGAAGGGAGCTACTTTAAAATGGTTCATGGGACTAGTCACTCAATCTATTAGGACTTGGAATGATATGAAACAAAAATTTTTGGATAGATACCTGGACTATTGCATGCCCACCAATCATAAGGATGAGGTATTCAAAATGGTACAAAAAGAAGATGAAAACTTGGAGGATTTACTTGAAAGATTTCAATACAACCTGAAAAGAGCAAAAATGAGTAACTTAGATGAGGAGACCTTGAAAGCCCTTCTATTAAAAGCCATTAGAGATGAATGGATAGATATTTTAAACATGATGGCAAAGGGAGATATTTCTCAACTTCCACTTCATGATATAGCAGAACTATGTGTCCATCTCTCAGGGGGAAAATTTAAAACTGGAAAAGGGCCTAGAGATCCTTCTCTCATTAGAGCAAACAAATCTGCAACTGGATCAGTAAGTAGGGCTGAGATTGGCAATATGCTTGATAAGTTCAAAACTGATATTTTAGGGAGCCTTAGTGAGCAACTAGACACCCTTAAAATACAAAACAAGCAGAAAGCAGAAGCTGAAGCTTTGGCCATCTTTTGTCCAAAATGTAGGAAGAAACATGCTCTAAGGGAATGCCCCTTGGATGCAAAAGTTGTAGAAACATGCATGATTTGCTCAGAAAGCCATGATACCAAGGATTGTCCTTCAATTCCTGGGCTCAAAGCTGTCTTTCAAGAAGATCCAAATTCAATTGAGTCTCTTTGCTTTGTTTCAAGGAGACCGTGGCAGGGGCAACAAAATCAAGGGTTTAACAACCCCATGAACTTTCAACCCCCACCAAATTGGAATCCTTGGAAACAACCTTGGTCCCAACCTCAAAATCCATTTCAATCATGGGTACAAGGTATGCAAAATCCTTATGGGAGATTTGCTCAATTTTATCAATATCCTCCATCTTTTCAAAATCAACAAGCTCCACAACTTTCATTGCCATTTCCACAACAACAACAACCTTCTCAACAAAATCCAAATTCTCAACTCTTGCTTCCATTCCAACAAAAGACAAATCAACTACCTTCCCAGCCATTACCAAATCCCAATAATAAAAATCCTCAAAATGCTTACATGGTAGAAGGACAACAATTTCCTACCTATATGATTGTTCCTCTTAATGATGTACAACTCAGATCTGGTAGAGTTTTAGGAAAGCCTTATATAGATGCTCAAAAGCAAAGTATTTCTGAGGAAGATTCTCTTGAAGCCAATAAAGGTACTGAAGCATCTCTTCAAAACCCAAAGACTCAAAAAGAAAAAGAAAAAGTGTCAACCCCCACAACTCCTATAGTTGAGAACCCTGCATCTTCATCCACACCTCCTTTTCCTGAAAGATTACAAATTGACAAAGGAGTGGAAAAACAAATCTTGTTGCCTGACTATGATTTCCTAGATGAATTAAAGCATGTCTGTATCAGGATTCCCTTGCTACAAGCCATTAGAGAGATTCTTATTCTATCAAAAACAATAAAGGAGTTGAGTCTCAAAAGACCAGGAAGGAAACCAAGAGATACAAGAAGAATCCACCTGGTAGGAACAATTGCAGATATCATGATGGGAAAAATTACCCTGCAGAAGTATGTAGATCCCAGTAGTCCAATTGTCAAGACACATATCAATGGGGTAGAAATTCCAAATACTTTGATTGACTTAAGGGCTGCTGTCAACATTATGAGTAGACAGACTATGGAACAGCTAAAACTTCCTAATCTTCTTTTTACACCTACTCTACTGCAACTTGCAGATCGATCAATTATCAAACCAGATGGTGTATTAGAAGATATTTCGGTCTCCTTAGATTCTTGGGAATATCCAGTAGATTTCATGATTTTGACTCCCAAGAGTAATTTAGGAGGGCACCCACTCATCTTAGGAAGACCTTGGCTAGCCACAGCTGATGCTTTCATTAGTTGTAGATCTGGGGATATGTACATTTCTGATGGTAATTCGACAAAGAAATTCAATTTGTATCCTCCAGCAAAAGCAATTACAGAAGTAGGAGATAATGAATGGGTCAATGATGAGGACACCATACAGCCTGTCTTTACCATTTCTGAAATCAGTGAAGATAGTCAAATTCTGAACACATTAGAAAATTTTGAAACATCTTCAGAATATGACCACACACAATTTCAGTTAGATTCTGACATTAAGTATCTATCATCTAGACAAATGTCTCTTTACTCTATGGAAGAATTTGGTAGTTCCGCCATTGAGATTTTTCCAGGTAAAACATTGAATATCAACAAAAACTTGGAAAAATCACAACAGAGAGAGCTAACCAAAATCTTGCAAAAACATTCTATTGCATTTGCATGGGAGTATACTAATATGAAAGGTATTGACCCTAAGACTTGCATTCATCACATCCACATCGAGGAAAACAGTAGACCAATCAGACAACCTCAGAGAAGGATGAATCCAAACCTTAGGGAGATAGTGAAAGAAGATTCTCCTGTAGAGGATAAGTTTCCAGATGAATATTTATTTGCATTAACTACTAAGACTCCTTGGTATGCAGATATTGCTAACTATTTGGTTACAGGGAAACTACCTCCACATTTATTTCCTAGTGAAAGAAGAAAGATTATTCAGGAAAGTTCAAAATATTCATGGATTTCTAACGAATTGTTTAAAACAGGGCCAGATCTTGTGATCAAAAGATGTGTTAGGGAAGATGAAATGCCTGACATCCTCAAGGCATGTCATGATGAACCATGCGGCGGACACTTTGCTGACAAAAGGACGGCCTATAAAATCCTTTCTTTAGGATATCATTAGCCCTCCCTCTTCAAAGATACAAAAGAATATGTCAAAAGGTGTGACAGCTGCCAAAGAGTAGGGAAACCGACTCTTTCAAATGAAATGCCATTACAACCACAAGCACTCATCGAACCCTTTGAAAAATGGTCTTTAGATTTCATTGGACCTATTAATCCACCATCTAAACAAAAGAAGTATATATTGGTATGTACTGATTATGTCACTAAATGGGTAGAAGCCAAAGCATTACTTTCTGCTGCTGAAAATTCAGTTGTTAGTTTTCTTTATGAGGATATTTTTACTCGCTTTGGTGTCCCAAGAGAAATTGTGACAGATCAGGGAAGTCAATTCACATCCAACATGGTGGAAAAGCTGATGGAAGAATACAAAATCAAGCACAGAAAATCTACTCCTTACCATCCGCAAGCAAATGGCCAAGTGGAGTCTACAAACAAAGGTATTGAAAGCATCATCACCAAAACTGTTCATCTACACAAAAGAGATTGGGCAGAAAGGCTTCCTGAAGCCTTATGGGCCTACATAACTACATGGAGGAATACAATAGGACATTCTCCCTATGAACTTGTTTATGGGAAAGAAGTCCTGCTTCCCATTGAGTTTCAAGTCAAAACTTTCAAGATGGCAGTTCAGTTGGGGATGGATCTATCAGAAGCCCAAAAGCACAGAATGGAGCAGTTGAATGAGCTGGATGAAATCAGACAAGAAGCAATCCTAAGAATTGATCTAGTTCAGTATCAAAGAGCTAAGTGGCATGACAAATACATCAAAGAGAAAAAGTTTCAAGAGGGAGATTGGGCATTACTATTTGATTCCAAATTTAAAGACTTCAAAGGTAAATTTCAGACTCATTGGCTTGGGCCATATGAGATTGACAAAGTCTTTAGCAATAGAGCAGTAAGAATCAAGACCATTGATGAATTTCAAACTCCTCTTATTGTGAATGGCCACAGACTAAAGATCTATCGTAGGCCACTCTCAAAAGAGGAATTTGTCAAAATGTTTCAAGAGAATTCTACAATAAGGCTGGTGCAGAAGAATCCTTCTTCTCCACCAGCCTAGCCTTTGTTCCTTTCTGTTAAAAAAAAACAAATAAACAAACAAAAAAAAAAAAAAAAAAATTAATAATTTGTATAAGCCTGAAAACCAATCACTCATTGGCAGTCTTATACAGAAAATATAGAGTGAAAATCAGGAACACCTCACACCCTATATTTTCCAAAAAAAAAAACCCTTTCTTTCCCATTTTCACTTCACTTCACTTCATTTTCATTCCACTCCACTCCATTTCATCCATTTCATTTCATTTCATCAATAAAAGTCTCTTTCATGACCATTTTCATTCAGTTAGTTATTATCTATCCATCTTCATTCAGCCAAGTGGTTGCTGTGTCAGTTTCCGCAGCCAGAAGCAGTTTCCGCAGCCACCACTCTGTTTTTCAAATTGACAGTCAAGATGTTAGTTCAATAATCATGAAAGCAAATGCAGGTATGACCGAGGACATATTATGAAGACATGGAGCATCTAAAGGCATCAATAAGGAGCAGTTGATCAAGGGCTAATGGACAACAAATGGCAAAGATTCCAAGGTATGAGTAAAAATTTCTTTCAAATAGAAATCAAAGCACATTTTTGCATAGTTATTAAACCATAAGCTCCACTATATGCAATGATTTCCATGATAGCTCCATAACCATTCCATGACATTCCTCCACGAACCATGCATTTATTTTCCAAACAGTCTCATGATTAATTCTCGGGTTTAACTCGTATTTGACTGCACTTTCACACTCCACCTGTAATCATGGGACGTGACTGATTTAATTACAGCTCCTCTCCACGGCATAATTTCCGCAGCCATTTCATAAACGTGTTAACATCTCCTCCGCAGTCGTTTAGTTTAAAAATTCTGCCGGGTTCACTTCACTCCCCTGCCATTTTATTGAAGCCATAGCTACATTACCACCTCGTTCACATACGTCTCCACTCCATTTCGTGAACTCACCTCGGATGCCTGTCCTCTTTTTTCCGCTTACAGTCCCTGAACACTCCCGCTACCTGTTCTCTAGTTTCCATTTTCAGCCACTGTTTTCTTCTCTATAAACCTCGTAACCTAGCCATCTTACCTCTGCTAAACCCCTCACACGTAGACGAATTTCAAACAGAAGAAAGGATGGGTCAGTTATTGAGGGCATAACTGGAAGGGCCCAAGTTTTTAGAAGGATACCCTCAAGTGAAAGACTTACTGAAGAAGGAAAAATGGCTACGTTTCATTCAAAAATTTAAGGGCCACAATAAGGAGATTACAAAAGCTTTTGCAAGGTCTTTTAATGGCCAGGTGGTGGAAATTGGGGACCTTAAGTTAACAGTCACCGAGGCATCCATAGCAGCTGCTACATAATTGCCCCAAGAAGGTGAAAGTTGGTTCAAGAACAAGAGCTTGGACGAGCAGGCTTGGAGAGTCATATTACGCAACCCAGGTATGGACGTAACTATATTCACAAGAGGAATTCATGTTCATGCTTTAAAAGAGGAGTGGGCTAGCTTACTGTTAATCATTCAAAAGTTCATTACTTGTAAAGGCCATTTTGGGGCAATGTACATGTATCATACTCGGTTATTGATGAACTTTTTAGAAAACCAAACCCTCAATCTTCCTTAATTTTTATTGCTGAGCTTGAAAAAGATGTGCACAACAGCCCAAAAGAATATAGAAGACATAGAACCTCATTTGTATCATCATGGGCTTGTGAGAATTCTAATTGAGGACCAATTGAAGAAAAATAGGGATACCTGGGAACAGTTTTTAGTGAGAAACTACTTTCAAAAGCCACCCGAGGTGCCTGAGAGTAGTAAAGCAAGAAGGAGTAGGAGGAAGGAGACAAGTGCAAGAATTCAAGACCCTCCTATTAGTAAAACCAAAGAAGTTGATCAAAAAGAGAGGGAGGAAAGAACCAAGGATAGAAAAGAGATAAAATCGAAAGGGAAACGAAGCATAGAGGATGTCTACCAATCACCAGAACCTTCTTTAGAAGAAGACCATCAAGTATTGTCGGAAAGACTAGGGCATCTTCGAAAACAAGCGGCTACAGCCAAGAAGAAAGAAAAAGGAAAACAGAGTATGGAAGAAGAGAGTACTAGCCCACAACATTTAAGAAGAAGCAATAAGCTTAGAGGAAAGTGGAGGAAAGCACAAATAAAAGGACCCCACTTTACTGACTTGGGTGGGGAAACACCGGAGAAACCTCCAGCTGGCCGTAGCCCACCTCATCTTCAGCCAAATATTGAAACCAGTCCTCCAGATGTTGATATGATTCCTTCTTGGCCAGAGTTAGAAATCGGTCCTCCTCAACAGGACTTTGGGGTTAGCCCAAGGAAAACACCCGAAATAGACCCAAATAAGAAAAAGGTGTATGATTATCTAGAATCCTTAGAGAAGACAGTTGCAGGCTGAGCACGTCATCCACTCTGCCTCACACAGCACAAGAAGCACAAATCCAATCATTGAAACAAGAAGTGTTTGAATTGGAGGTCTTAAACAGACACATTAAACAAGAAAATGAAGAATTAAAGGAGAAAAACAGATTGGACAAGATCATTCATGACAACACTATGTTACATCTGGGACTGTGGTAGAAAAAGAGCAGGAAATTAAAGAAAAAGTGCAGGAAGTTGAGTAGGAAATTGATCAGTCTCAAATTCAAATGTTTAATGAGGAAGCCCAGGATGGTAGTAGTACCAAGGAAGAGGAGAAGAGGATTGGATGTACTGGCAGAAGCTTCAGAGCACATGGACTAAAGGGAGGATGATCAAAATTTTGGTTGCATGAGGACATGCAACACCTTCACAGTGGGGGTATGTTGAGCCCCAAACTTGCATCTTCCCTATACACCTTTCTAGCCTTTTTCCATTTACCTAGACCTCCTAAGCTGTCAAATCATTGCATATTAGTTTAAAAAGAGCATATAAAGTGGTTTCCTAACTATGTTTTGTGTCTGCTGTTTGAATTAGATTTTTGCTCATTCAGCTGCGGAATCTTGTCACTTTCCGCAGCCTTTTTGTTAAAGTCTATGTTACAGGTGTCTTCAGGAAAATCCAACCACATGGGCAAGTTGCAAATGACGTGGACATGGACCGAGTCCTATTGGCTCAGTCAAATCCACCAAAGAAGGTCGTGGTCAAAGGTAGTCAAGCGGTGGTCAACCTAAGAGTCCCACGGTGACAGAACTCTGTTTTTCACCACGTGAAGACTTGCGTGGCCGTTCCTATATTTCTGGGGACATATCAACACCTGTGGACTGCTCCATGAACCGAATCCAATAGCCACCCTCCATAGATTTAATCTTCACGGCAGCCATGACACTAGATCCCTGGACGTGGTTGTTCACGTGTCTTTTATCAGCGCAGATTTTAGGAAAGTAGTTATGTCATCCTCTGTTATAAATAAAGCGTTCTCATACGCATAGTAGCTAGCTTTTTGTAATGTAATTTTGACTGTTAACGAGCCCACTGTGCCGTGACTTTATTTCTGTGTTATGACTGCATTTTAATACATGAGAAAACTCTGTTTATAAGCTCAATTCTTGGTTGATTTCTTATTGCCCAAGGTTGTGCAGAGGGCCCCTGTACACACCGAGGTTTTGTTAATTGCTGTATAGTTTCATGCTTTATTTCTTTATGTTCCTTATGCCATAATCATTCACGTGTATATATTGCATTTTTTATGGTATTAACATTTTATTTTTGTCCATAATTTCTCATGCTTTTATATTGTTGTTAACTGATCAATGTCTTTGTTTCAGGTTACAGTAGGCAGCCTGGGCATTTGCACATAGTTTTATAATGACTAATGACATGGAATTATTCTTGTCCTTCTGCTGATTTATTTTTCTTAGTCTTAGTTCCAACACTGTTTTGTTTATTTCAGTTTTGCTCATTTACTTTTCTGCTAGTTATTAAATTACTCATGTCATTTTCAGTTACCTCTGAAAGCCATAGCGAGACTAATGGTGAGGGATTGAAGTATGAGTGTGTAGTTTGATATTAGTTTACTTTTCTGCAAGTTAGTTATTAAATTACTCATGTCATTTTCAGTTACCTCCGAAAGCCATAGCGAGACTAATGGTGAGGGATTGAACTATGAGTGTGTAGTTTAATATTAGTTTTATTTTCTACAAATTAGATATCAGAATGCTCAAGTTGTTTATGACTACCTCCGAAAGCCAAAGCGAGACGAATGGTGAGGGGCCAGAATATGAGTTGATGTAATTTGATCTTAGCTTTACTTTGCTTGCAATTTTTGGATTTCTTTGAGTTCAGTTTCTTTTATATTTAGACAGCAGTAAGGATACTGGGTTTCATGGTCAATAGCTCACTGTTTGTTTAATTAGAATAGTGGCACATTTTCATTCTCTTTTAGGAATTAATTTCATCATTGCATGTTTTAAAACCTTTTTGCAAGTTTGAAGTTTTGGAAATCATTTTAAAGGACATCATTGCCTTGAACATTTTTATCCATACTTGTCTTTTAGAATTGCCATCTCTCATTAGGGAATCAACGAAGATAAACCCAAAAACAAACTAAAAATCAAAAACGACAAAAATTAAGAAATCGATTATCTTGCATATATAGTGTGCCTCACTTCAGCAGTTTATGACTCCCGGATTGACAATTAATATAACAATTTAGGACACTCTAAATTGACCAAACAGCTAGTAGGGGTCCAGTCAAGGTCTTGAACAAGTATTTTCTTTAGTACTGCCATTTCCATGTTATCTTATTGATTTGAAGAGATGGATCAATTATGGGTAGTGACCTGGGCTCTAAGCCTTAAAAAATGTCTTAAATCACGGGGTCATCAGCACGACACTGAAAATTCTAGTCAGCAGTTGGTAGGCAGGCAGGCTTATCAGAGAGACTTTAGGTTGCTAGTCACTCCCTTTCCCAAATCATGAGAGCGACTATGACCCAAGAGACTTAAAACAACAGTGGGACTCAGGGACAGGTTGTCTGAGTGGCCAACTTGTCCTCTGGGGTTCTGTTGATGATGTTGGATGTCTGTATGGTGTATGGTGTGTTTCCATCGGTTCCACTTCCTTAATGTGACTTAGGAGGTCAAATCACATCAAAGTAGCCTCTCATCACATGTTTACCCCGACTGGCCGGTTGCTTGGGTAGATGTGGGAGGAGGGTGTTACAAAGTGGTATCAGAGCATGGTTCACCCCTCAAACTAGATGGGCTATGTGTTGGTCATGCATGCATGTCAATTGCATGTGTGTCTCTCACACTTGCATTCCATATGTTGTTACAATTGCATGATGTTGATCATTGTTGTGGTGATGTCATCATGTGGAACTTAGTGTGCTTTTGTGGGATGCATCGCTGTGAGTATATGACTAGTTATGTGTTGTTATATATTGCTTACATGTATCATTTGGTTGCTTGGTTACATTCTTGTAGGTTTGTCATAGGTATCATTCTTGTGTATTGGGTTACATGATGCTACATATGAGTGTTGTTCATTTATGCTTGATTATATGCGTTATGTGTGGGAATGGCCCGTACTCATGCTTGAGTGTTATCCGCATGTAGGCTGGTGTATTGTCTACATTGTGGTTGTGCATGGTCCACATACAATGGTATGATTTATGTCGTCATGCATAGGGTCATGGTATGTATGGTTATGTAATGCTTATGCATTTTCATGTTTGCATGTGGTCAAGAGTACTGTGATGTAGTGGATGTTGTCATGCATGAGGTTGTAGTGTGTGTTGTGTTAAGGTCATGTATTGATGATTGGACCCTAACTAGAATGACAGTTGCATGGTTATATGCTTATGTATTATTCTTATATATTGTTATGATTATGTTATACATGTATCATGCTGATATGTTGATCTTGCAGAAAGGTATCCTCCCCGAGCTATACTAAGGTATGTTGGTTTATTGCGATTTGGTTTAGCTGACATGATATACCTTGCAGGAAGAAAAATAAAATGGCTAGCAAGATGTTTGACTACAGAGACTCTTCCTATGAATCTGAAGAGAAGTATGGTGTTGGGAACTCTTCTGATTTGGTAGTGACACTGAGAATCTTAAAGGAAGAGATAAGGAGTTGTAAGGTAGATAATGAAAGAATCATACAGTCACAAGAAAAGTTGGAAGAAGTAAATGCAGTCATACTTTAGAGCTTGTCAGATTTACAACGACAGGGGTTGATTCAGATCAATCATGAGCAAGAGAACAAAACTAATGGGGCATATGGCAGTAGATCACATGGCGGTCACTGATCAAATAGAGATGACACAATCCGAGATGGCAGATTGTTGGACACTCTAGAGAGGAGAAGGGACAAACACATGTATGATTCTAGTTTTGATTTAGATAGGCATTATGATCGTCATCGGTATCATCCTTACAGGAGGAGTGATAGGGGATACTTGCCAAATGAATTTAAGAAAGCGAAGCCACCTACTTTTGATGGGGAAATGAATAAACCATAAGATGCAGAGGCATGGTTTCTTGGCATGAGGAAGTTCTTCAGGTTGCATGATTATTCAAAGAATATGAAAGCTAGAGTAGCTACCTTCAGTCTCAAAGGTAAAGCGAACATTTGGAGGGAATATGTGAAGAATTTCAAGTGTATTCATGACGAAGATTTGTCTTGGAGTGAATTTGAGTGGCTATTTAAGAAGAAGTACTTGTCAGAAAGGTACTTTGATGACAGGGCAAAATAATTTTATGAACTAAAGATGGGTTCCATGACAGATGACGAGTACACTAGTAAGTTTTTGGAGTTACTGAGATATGTGCCTTACCTCACAGAGGAGAAGGCCAAGATTCAGAGGTTCATTAGTGGGTTACCAGTTGCATTCAAAGACATGATTGAATTTGATGAGCCTAGATCATTGGAGGAGGCCATTCAGAGGCTAAAGCATTGTTATGAACAATCGAAGCGCGACATTGAAACTAAGCTAAGTAGGAGAGGTAATGTAAAGAAAAAATGAAAATGGGATAAAAAGTGACCGAGGCTACAGGGTGCAGATAACAAGGAGAATGTTGCACCACCTATGAGGTTCGATGCATCAGATAGAAGATATGGACATCGATCTGAAGAAAAGAATAAGGACGGAGGTTGGAAGCCTATAGAGTGTTGGACTTGTGGCAAAGATCATCACAGGAGAGATTATCTGCAGAATCGGGGTGGTATACCTCAATATACAATGCACAAGAGGCGCAGACTGTTGGGGACGTTGGTTAGAGTGTTCCACATATCTATGCAGCAGTGGACAAAAGGTAGGCAGAACACCGAACATCTATCATTGAGATGGAAGGTAAGATTTGTGATCAAGTTATTTCTATTTTGATTGACCCTGGATCTAATTATAGCTACGTTAGTCCTGACTTGGTGGATAAGTGTGGTTTGAATAAGGAGTTGCATGCAAAGTCTTGGTGAGTGTAGTTGGCTACAGGTACAAAGAAGCGATTGCATCATTGGGTAAGAGCCAGCACATTTGACTTAAATGGTGTGCCTACCACAACACGTTTGAATGTGTTACCGTTGGGATCATACAGTATGTTATTGGGCATGGATTGGTTATATGTACATAGAACCAAGGTAGACTGCTATGACAAAGCTATTGAGTGTGTTGATGACAATGGAGAACCAAGAGTCTTACAAGGTAAGAAGAAGGCCACATCAGATAGGATGGTGACGTCTATGCAAGCGAAGAATAGTCATAGGAAAGGATGCAAGCTATTTGTAGTGCACATTTCTAGTGATAAGGGTAAGGAGGTTGAGAATGCAGATGTGTTGAAAAAGTACTCGGTTTTACAACAGTTTAGGGATGTATTTCCTCAGGACATTACAGAGTTTCCACCTCACAGGGAGGTAGGATTTTATATTGAGTTGGTGCCAGGGGCGGCTCCAGCATCAAACCCACCTTATAGGATGAGCACACCTAAGTTGGTAGAATTGAAGCTACAACTAAAGGAAATGTTGGACAAAGGATACATTAGGACAAGTGTATCACCATGGGGTGCACCAATCTTGTTTGTGAGGAAGAAAGATGGTACTCTCAGATTATGCATTGATTAAAGGCAATTGAACAAAGTGAATATCAAGAACAAATACCCTTTGCCGAGGATTGATGACTTGTTCGATCAATTGAAGGGAGAAACAATGTTCTCAAAGATTGATTTGAGATCCGGATACCATTAGGTACACATCAAAGAGGAGGGAATTTACAAGACTGCATTCAGGACTAGGTATGGGCATTATGAGTTTGGTGTAGTTCCATTTGGCTTAACTAATGCTCCAGCTAGATTCATGTGCTTGATGAATAATGTATTGCATCCATATTTGGATAAGTTTGTTATTGTGTTCATTGATGATATACTAGTATTTTCTAAAAGTGAAAAAGAGCATGCTAAGCATCTAGCAACAGTGTTGAAATTGTTGAGAGAGCTTCAGTTGTATGCTAAGCTTAGCAAATGCAATTTATTTCAGACAGAGGTACATTACTTAGGGAATGTTGTCTCCAAGGAATGCATTGCAGTGGATCCAGAAAAGATAAGAGCCATCATGGAGTGGGTAGCTCCTAAGAATGTGGATGAGGTGAGATCCTTCATGGGTTTCGTGGGTTACTACAGAAGGTTCATCAGGAACTTCTCACAGATTGCTTATCCTATCACATCTTTGCAAAGAAAAGGTAAGAAGTTTGAATGGACAGAGGAATGTGAGGCTAGTTTTGAGCAGCTCAAGCAGTTGTTAACACATGCACCAGTGTTGAAGATTGCAGACCCGGATAAAGAGTTTGTTGTGTGCACAGATGCATGCAAGAGAGGACTTGGTGGAGTCCTTATGCAGGATGGACATGTAGTATGTTATGAGTCGCAGAAACTGAATGAGCACGAGAAGAACTATCCCATGCATGATCTTGAGTTGGCAACAATTATACATGCACTGAAGATGTGGAGACACTATCTTCTGGGTAGGAGGTTCACATTGATGAGTGATCACAGTGGGTTGAGGTATCTATTTGACCAACCAAATTTGAATGGTAGGCAAGCTTGGTGGTTGGCCATGATCAACGAGTTCGAATTTGAGATCAGATACATCAAAGGCAAGGAGAACATAGTGGAAGATGCTCTTAGCAGGTGGGTACAGGTGAATCACTTAGTAGCTATGAGCTCTTATGGGACAGATTTATAGGACATGATCTTACGGGCAGGACAATAGGATGTCAAATATATGGAGATTTTGCACAGGTTGCAACAAAGTACAGGTACAACTACAGGTGATGGTACATGTATAGGTACAGGTGCAGGGACAGGTAGTGGTACATGTGCACAAGACTTGGACTATTGTCTTATAGAAGATGGATTGGTCAGGTTCCGAGACAGGATATATGTGCCAAATGACAGTGACCTCAAGAAGGTGATCTTGAGGGAGTTTCATGTGAAACCATATTCAGGTCACCCAGGTTACCAGAAGACACTAACAACAGTGAAGATATCTTACTATTGGCCGAATCTGAAGAGGGATGTAGCAGAGTTTGTGGCTAGATGCTTTGATTGTCAATGAGTGAATGCAGAGTGTAAACATCCGGGTGGACTGCTACAATCGATTGCACTTCCGAAATGGAAATGGGAGGTCATTTTCATGGACTTCATCACAGAGTTGCCAAAGATAGTGAAACAGCATGATTCCATCATGGTCATTGTGGACAGGTTGAAAAAGGTTTCACACTTCATTCCAGTGAAGTCTACGTTCTCATCTAGTGATGTGGCACATGTATTCATCAGAGATGTGTTTAGATTACACAGTGTTCCAAAGAAGATTCTATCATACATGGATGTGAAGTTCACTTCCAATTTTTGGAAGGAGTTATTTGCAGGTTTGGGCACAGAGTTGGCCTTCAACATAACTTATCATCCACAGACAAATGGACAAACAAAGAGGGTCAACATGATATTATAGGACATGTTGAGGATGTATGTGATGCATCAGCAGCAGAAGTGGGAAGAGTATCTCCCCTTGGTAGAGTTCGCATACAACAAAAATTATCAGGAGTCATTGAGGATGAGTCTTTTTGAGGCATCGTATGGGCAGAGTTGCAACACTCCCATCAGTTGGAGTGATCCAGTTAACGTGGCATTGATTGGACCAGACATGTTGGTAGATATGGAATAGGAAATGCAGGTTATAAAGAGGAATCTAAATGCAACACGGGATAGGCAGAAGAGCTATGCAAATCAAAATAGGTTGTTCAAGGAATTCCAGGTAGGGGAACAAGTGTACTTGTGCATTAAATCGAAGAAGAGCTCCCTATGGATTAGATCATGTGCCAAGATGGAACCATGGTTTTGTGGACCCTTCAGTATCGTTGAGAGGCTTGGGCTAGTAGCCTATCGACTTGTACTGCCTCCGACAGTGAAATTCCACGATGTATTCCATGTATCTTTGCTTAAGAAGTATGTTAAGGATGCTAATCATGTGATTGATTGGTCTGTATTGCAAGTGGAACCAGATGGAGAATTCCAATCGGAGCCTTAGTGTATATTGCAGAAAAAGGTGCTCATGCTCTGAAACCGAGCAATCAAGCAAGTTAAAGTGCAATGGAAGCACTTTGGGCCCGATGAAGCTACATGGGAGATGGCAGATCAGATGCGGGTTATGTATCCTTCCTTGTTTGTCAGTTGAGGCAAAGCAACTTGACATGGTGGTTTGGTATTTGCTTATGGTGGTTTGGTATTTACTTTATGGTCGTTGATATATGCTTTATGATGGTTTCATATATGCTTTATGATGGTTTCATATATGCTATATGATATTTTGATATATTCTTAGACATGGTGTTTAGTATATTATTCAATATATGCTTTGGTATATGATTTGGCATATGTTTTGGTATCTATATTTTGATGATGTTGATATATGTCACCTGTGTATGGATGTAAATACCTTAACGAACTATGTTATAAAGCTCCACTATGTGGTATTGTGTTGTTTTATTCTGCTATCACGTGGTTATGTTATCATGATGTTGTGATGTTATATGAGTTGGCACTCAGCAGGATGATCATTGTAAATACCTTAATGAGTTGTGTTATAAATCTCCACTATGTGGTATGTTGTCATGTTGTCCTGATGTTTTTTCTCTTGAGAAGATCTTTCATTGTAAATACCACATTGAGATGTGTTATAAAGCTCCATGAGCAACATGTCTTCTTTCAGCAGGTTGTTGAGGCATATGTGTGATTGAACACCGAGGACGGTGTCCCCTAAGGGGAAGGGTTTTGTAACGACCCTGGTGAAAATTCCATGTAATAAAAGTTAAAAATAATAACCACAGCCGATGGGACACTTATTTCAAGTTGAATGTTGGTCAAGACATCCTAGGGGGTGTTCATTTGATTTTTTATGGTTAAGGAAATTGACAAAGGAAATGGATAAGGCATTAAAATGCAAAAAGACATATTGGCACATTTATTTATGAAAATAATGGAAGTTAGGAGAAAAAGGAGGTGAAAGGTCACAGGTTGCATGTGAGGAGGAAAATTAAGGAAAACAATGGAAAATGAAGAAAATAGAGACCTCATCCATAAAAAGGCTTCTAAAGATCAGTTGGTACATTTTTTCAATTCAGTGTTGGAGCTCTCTCTCATTATTCTCTCTCTCTCATACTCTTGGACACTCAGAGTTTTCTTGGAGCACTCTTGGATGGTGTGGCATACTTGGATTCTTGGAGAAAGAAAGGAAAGGAAAAGTAGGAAAGCACAAGAAGGCATCAGGATCAACAACTACATCAGATTTTCTTGCAGGTACCAAGTTGCATGTATGTTTCCTTCACTAGTTTTGGCATCCATGGCACATGCATGTGGTTTCTTGGTTGTGATTTGTCATTGGCATGGAGGATTGCCTAGATTGACAGTGGATTGCCTAGCCTTGCCATTTCTTGGATAGTCATGGTGATTGTCGGTTTTTTTCCATTCTTTGTTTTTTGTTGGTTCTCATGTTTCCTTAGCTTGGGTTGAGTTATTAGTTCCTAGAAGCCTTGGTTCGAAAAACATTGTGGAAGCCCTATAACAACTTGGGTTGAGTTATTAGTCCTGGAAGCCTTGGTTGGACACATGCTTTGGAAGCCCTTGGTGGGTTGAGTTACTAGTCCTTGAAGCCTTGGTTGGACAAACTCTCTGGAAGACCGACATCAACTGTGGGTTGAATTACTAGTCTTGGAAGCCTTGGTTGGAACAAATGCTCTAGAATGCTTGGATGGAGACCAATTTGATGATGGTTTTGTGATGTCCAACCGTGAGGTGGAATCACTATTTGATGGGTTGAGGTGGATGGCCTCTGGAATCCCTAGATGAGTTTTGATTGATGTGTTCTATGAAATCCCACATTCATGCTTGGAATATGGCACAGGGGTGAATGACTGAAGAGAGATTTGGCTCAACCATTTTATGGTCGGGTGGAATGTGGAAGTCCCATCCCAGGTTTGGATTTTACATCATTAATGAATGGTTATTTCTCATTGTATTTCTTTGAGAATTTTTATGGATGGTATATATGGCTGTACTTTCATGAGTATTTCTGCTGCTATTATCTTGGTTATGTATGTGTTTTATGACAACAACCATGTGTGGCTCTCATCATGTTTTTACTTATAATTGAATGATCAAAGTATCTGTGACCTAATGGATGGAGTGGCAGTTGATGCATTGAGGCATCAATGGTTCTTAGCAAATCTCATCTAAGTATGAGACCCCTTTGCTCAGAACTATGAATTACACCTGTTGATTACACATTTGAGATATGTTTGACGAAATGCCTGTCATGGCTAGTAGGGGTCCAATCAAGGTCTTGAACAAGTATGTGCTTTAGTACTGTCATTTCCGTGTTATCTCACTGATTTGAAGAGATGGATCAATTTTGGGTAGTGACTTGGGCTCTGAGCCTGAAAAAGTGGCTTAAACCCTGGGGTGGTTGGCACAACACTGATAATTCTGGTCCACAGTCGCTGGCAGGTAGGCCTGTGAGAGAGATTTTAAGTTGCTAGTCGTTCCCTTGCCCATAGCATGGGAGCGACTATGGCCCAAGAGATCCCAAGAGACTTAAAACAGTAGTGGGACCTAGGGACAGGCTGTTTGAGTGGCTAACTTGTCCTCTGAGGGTTCTGTTGATGATGTTGGATGTCGGTATGGTGTGTTTTCGTCGATTCCACTTTGTTAATGTGACTTAGGAGGTTGATTCATATCATAGTGGCCTTTCGTCATATGTTTACCCCGACTGATCTGTTTCTTGGGTATATGTGGGAGGAGGGTGTTACATATGGTACATGCATTTGTTTATTTGGTTCATTTGTTGTCATTGGCATGGGTTTTGTCTATTTTGACAGTGCTTTTAGCCATGCCTTGCCATTTTCTGGATAGTCATGGTGTGATGGTATTTGTTATTGGTTGAGCTTTGGACTATTGAATTTAGGATTTTGTGATCCATATCAAATTTTTGAGACATGTTTTTGGCGATAATCACATCAAAATTCATGTGTCGACGCGTTTTGAACCATCCAGTGTGGTTCATCACCAGGACAAGATGAAGAGGCAGATCATGGCATGACTATAAATAGAGCAATGTAGAGACTCAAGGTTCAATTAATGACTATAATAAATGGCTAGTTCATAAATAATATATATTTATTTTTATAATTTTAATAAAAACGACTAGTTTATAAATAATATTTTTTTATAATTTAATAAAAACGGCTAGTTTGTAAATAATAATCTTATATTATTAACAATAATCATAAGGAACAAACTAATCTAGAATAGGTTAAATATATATAAAAAGAAAACAAACTTTCAAAGTCAAACATCAAACAAAGAGCAAAGTCAAACATGACAGAAGGAATCAAGACCCTATAAATAATGGAGTCAAGACCATAAAAATATAACTTAAGAGAAACAATGTCATAAATAAAATAATGTAAATTAATAAAATTCAAACTCAAAATAATCAAAGAAAGATTCAAGAAACAAGGTTAAAAATAAGGGGCATCGGCCTTATAGAAGATACAAGGAATAAATAAAATAAACAAGGTTTAACCTAGAAAACAAGATAAGAGGGGCTAAGAAGATAAAAACTCAAACCATCAGAGAAACTTAAAAACAGAAACCATATAAACAAATAAGAAACATACATAGAAAAAAGGAAAATCTTAAAAAAAAAATATTAAATAATTAAGAAGACAAGACAGGGACCCAACTTCTGCTAATATTCCAACCATCGTCTCTATTCAAATTATTGGGTCTCCTTTCGATTTCTAAGGCCTCCCTAAATTTACGATGATGGAAATGACTAATCATGGCAATGACTTGGGCATCCTCAATGCAGATGTGATGCTTATATTTATCTGCATGTTCTGCCAACGTAGAGGAGCGGGTCCTACCATGCTTGATGTAAGCAATGTGCTCACGAATCCTTTGATTAATCGAGTGACTGGTCTCACCAATGTAGGGAGTCCCACAAGAGCAAGGGATAACATAAACACCTTTCATATTTTTAGGGTCCACTAGGTCTTTGACAGATCTTAGGGAACTCCAGATGGTATTTAGAGGCCTAAAGGTTGAAGGAACCTTATGCTTCCTTAAGATCTTGGCAATCCTGTCAGTGGTCCCCTAGATAAAAGGGAGATGAACTCCAGAAAATTGATCCTTTGGTTCTTTCTTAGCTCTAGGACCTTTTTCCGCTTTGAGGAAAGCCTTAGAGCATTGGTGTCTACTATACCCATTATTAAGAAAAACCTTAAGGAGGTGGGCTTTCTCATCATTAAGGTGCTTTTCATCAGAAACTCTTACAACTCTAGTTGCTAAAGTGTTAAGAACACCAAGCTTTTGAGCCAGGAAATGATGAGATTTAGCATGAAGATATTGCTCCGTGTGAGTTTTCTTCCGATAGACTTGATGCGAAAAAGAGCCATCATTATTCCTTGAAAGGAGGATGTCAAGGAAGGGCAGACTGCCATTACTTTCGAATTCCATGGTGAACTTTATGGAACTAGATTGATCGTTAAGATGAAGGAAGAAAAGGTCCATCTCTTCCTTACCATGGGACTAGATGACACAAGTGTCATCCACAAACCTTTTCCACAACTTAGGCAGAAAACACGAAGAGGATAAGGCTTTTGATTCAAAATCCTCCATGAATAGATTAGCTGCCACAAGGGAGAGGGGGGAACCCATGGCGACACCACAAGTTTTCTCATAGAATTCTCCATCAAAAGAGAAGGAAGTAGACGTGAGATAAATACCAACTAATCCAGTCGTATCAGGATTCGTAATACGCTTAATGGCTGCGATGGCCTCATTCATAAGAATATTAGTGTAGAGGGAGACCACATCGAAACTCACAAACTTGTCATCTGGATCAAGCTTAAAACTCTTTAACTCGTTGACAAATGCAGTAGAGTCCTTGAAAAAGGACTTTGTACGTCCAACAAGGGGCTTAAGATTCAAGGCTAAATATTTAGCAAGAAGATAGGTCAGCCCTCTTATATTGTTGACAATGGGTCTTAGATGAGGCCCTTCCTTATGAATCTTTGAGAGGCCATAGATTCTGGAGGTAAGAGGGCTACTCTCAATGAACTTATCACTGAATGAGCTAACCAAGTTACTAGATATTATAACAAGAGCCACACTTTTGGAAACCTTCTTCAGAGGATCCTTACTAGTTTTATGTAGCTCTCGCTATTATAAAGGTGGTCCAACATCTTCCTACGGTAACCTTCTTTATCAAGAATAACCACTGCACCACCTTTGTCAGCTTTGAGAACAACAACATACTTGTTATTGTTTAATGCCTTGAGCACATCAAACTCCAGTTTGGTGATGTTGTTCTTGGGGGGCCTAGCCTTCTTAAGGACAACAACACAATCCTATCTGATGACATCTTTAGTGACGTCAGGTAAGTCCCTAATACCATATTCAATGTCACAAATGATATCATCGACCGGGAACTTTCTAGGAGTCAGGGAAAAAATTAAACCTTTCTCCAAAAGACTAAAGACCCGAGGATCAAAAGAAAAGCTGGAGAGATTGACAACCCTATTACTAGAAGGGGAGAGAGATTCAGGCAAACCATTATTACTCGAACGAAAAGACCTATTATAGACTAATTTTATTATTTCTATCATTATTAATAATAATATTAATTAGAGAATCATCTTTAATGATGTTATCATTGTATATATTATTTCTATTATTGTCGGAAGATTTTGGATTTGGGTGAGGTGGTATTAAGAAAATTACCAAGGGTTGGGGTTGGAGATGGTTTTTTCGAGGAAGCCCTCAACAGGTGGGTGGAGAGAAGAAAATTCCTCAAGGTATGGTGAAGGAATTCTAAGGCATCCAAGCTTGGTTTTGTTTTCTTTTTATTATCTCGGGACCAGTTTAGGTGAGATCACGGTAGCTTGAGGATGGAGGTGGTTTAACCTCTGGATTCCCTATTTGGTTATGTCTTGGTGTATCCAATGAGATCCCACATTCATGCTTGGAATATGGAACGGGGGTGATTGGTTGAAAGAGAGATTTGATTTAGCCCAACCCATGGTCGAGTGGTACATGGAAGTCCCTAACTTGGTTGGATTCTATATATGTTATTATGAGGCTTTTCCCTAATGCGATTAATGAGTGCATGTACTTGTTGTTATGATGATTTTATGGCATATTTTTCATGGTCTCTATTATGGTTATATGCTAGTTATATGCATAGTTTTATGATGTCCTATAGCTATGGCTCTTGTTCATGATTCTATAAGTTATTAAATGGTTGATGAATGCATGGGCTAACAAATGTTGTTGCAATTGGCTTGAGAGGGCATTGAGCCTTTTTGGTGATTCTCAAATGAAGTTCAAAAGTTTATGATCAAATATTCATGACCTGTAACTTTCATGTTTAACATATGTTTAACGAAATGTCTATCGTGTACTAAGAATGTCTTGGTCAATATCTTGTTCAATTTTTGAATGGTTGGCATTATTATCATCTCAATCATGATTCTGGAAAGTTATAGGTAGTGGTATGGAGGCTAGCCTTAAAAGGTGGCACAGATCTCAGAACAACTAGCACAGAACTGAGGAAATTGGGTCATAACCATTGGCAGCCAGGCTTATGGGTGTGTTTATAGCCTCATAACCACATGCATGAGGTGTTATGGGTGCGATTAAGGAGTTAAGTCAATGAAAAAGAGTTCCAGCTTGGGGATTGACCACCTGGGGTGGTTTACGGGCCCCTGAGTGATCTATAGTCCTTGAGGGATGACATTAAGCTTTCAGTTTGTGGGCCCCACTTCCATAACTAGAACTTGGAGGTCGAGTCATGTCATAGTAGCAATCAACTCATGTTTACCCTGGAGAGCTTGTAAAACTGAGTAAATGTGAGGTGCGGGGATACAGATTGGTATCAGAGCTTCTAGGTTCAAACACTTGGATTGGATGGGCTAGATGCATATGGTTATACATGCATGTAAGTTGTCTATGTGTCTACTATGCATGCATTGTTGTGGTTATGGTCATGATATCCATGTATGAGTTGGTATGCTTGTGATATTATATCGTGCTAATTGGATTGATTTGTGTAGATGTGATAGCCTCCCCTGAGATACACTGAGGTATGATTTTGATTATGTCTTCTATTTGGTTTATCTAACATGGTATGTTTATAATAAATAGAAGATTAGAGATGAAGAGTATAATGGTGGACTACAGTTTGCAGGAATCCCCTTACATGCCCGATGTGAATTCCATGAAATGGGAAAAGTCAGTTGGGCAGCAAGGAGAATAGTATTCTCCTAATCTAGCAGATACACTGAGAAGTTTGAAGGCATAATTTGTGAGTTGCAAAGAAGGCAATGAGATATTGATTGAGGCACATGAAAGAATTGTAAAGGCTTGGGAAAAGCAAGATGAGGTTAATGCAGTGATTCTTCAGAGCCTTACAAATTTGAAGAAGAAGGGACAACTTGGGATCAGTTATGGAAAGGAAGAAATGAAAACTGGTGTAGATGGAAGCATGTCTCGGAAGGGGTAAAAGTTGGACAGAGATGATATAGTGAGAGGTGGTAGATCCTTGGATACACCTGATAGGAAGGCTAACACTAATGGACTTCATTCTAGATTTGGTTCTAAGAGACATCATCGCCATTACCGCCAGCATCATTATAAGAGAAGTGATAAGTAGTACTTGCCAGAAGAGTTCAAGAAAGCCAAGTCTCCCGATTTTGATGGTGAGTTGACTAAGTCAGAAGATGTAGAAGCATGGATGCATGTGATGTTTTTGAAAGACTCTTCAGGAATAAGTACTTGTCTGAGAAATATCATGATGGAAAGGTCAAGAGCTCAAGATGAGAAAACAAGATCCAAAGGTTCATTATAGACTTCCATTATCATTGAAAGATTGGATCGAGTTTGATGGGCCTCAGTCATTGAATGAAGTCAATGGAAAGTTGAAGCATTGTTATGTGCAGTCAAAATGTAAGCCTAAGTTCGAGCGTGACTAGAAGGGTGCAGGTGATCAGGAAAATGTGGCTCTGCATAAGAAGTTGATATAGCTGGGTGTTGGGTAGCGAAAGCCCCGCAGAAGGAGTATGGGGTGTAAGGCCCAGAATTTTGGGTAATATTAGGGTAAAAGACTATGCGGAAAGCGCGGAGTCTGAACTATAGTAGGTTGAGTCAAAGGGTAGTCTACCTAAAAATAATGTAAAGAAATAGTAATAGAGTTGGCCCGTGGTGGGATCGCGGGCCAAGGGAGAGTATAAATAGAGTGAGGATCTATGAGGGAAAGGCAGTTCAATTTTGGTTTTTAGTCCTAACATGTAAGGGGTGAATAGTCTGAGAACAGTGGTAAGTCCGAGTCAAGGGAGTAGGGTAGAAGGTAGAGGCTCTGCAGCTGTGTGCGTAGAGGCTTGGAAAGTCCGTAGCTGTGTGCGCGGACACCTGCAGCTGAGTGCGTAGGGTGGATCTAGATGTATTGTTGAAGATTGATAATAAAGATAAGTGTCTTCTGAATTTTGTGTTAATTGTGATTTTACTCTTTTATGATAAACGAACTATTATGATCTCAGCATTTGCTACTGTTGAATACATGTGAACTGGGTTAATCTTGATGCACGAAGTAACCAAAAGTAATAAATGTTTTCTTAAAGATCATTTTAACTAGATCAAACTAGTAATAAGTGATTCAATCTGTAATAAGCGCACTAAGGGTATTCCGATCTGTGCGGATCTGGCGCAGCACGAGGTTGCAAAACAGTGCGCGAGCCCCAAACCACATCCAAGACATCCCTAGGGTGCGGAAACTTGGTTCCAACACCCTCCGCTGCTACCACGGGTGAGACCTCAGTCCACACTTCGTGGGCTATTGCCGAAAGGGCCAGTAGCTGCGGCATTTGTTTGTCTAAATAATTCTTCCGAACCTAGGTCAAGCCCATATAAGCCAACAAATGGTTCCATTGTCGGGACCGAGATCTGCCTAAGGGGTGTCTAATGTGGGAACACTAGAATCCTACAAAGAAAGAGCTCGAAGATTGGTGGGATCTGAAGCTCCACGAGTTCGCGGTTCAGGAAAACAGGAACTCGCGGATATCAGAGGAACAGTGGTTGGATCGCTATATCCTCACAAACATACATGAGATCTTCTTCGTAACATTCCCGATAGAATTGTATGAGTGGATCGCAAAGTTAGCTGATAGCGTGGGAAGGTGCAGATTAGACCAACCGATAGTGTGGACCCCAGAACTGGTGTGTAGACTAGAAGCCACTGAAGACAAACTCATGCGCGTGGTCAATCACTAGGTAGATCAAATCATTGGGGTATTTATCACTAAATTCGCAATAGATACCACTGTAAGCTACAGTGAAGTGGAAAGGCAATTTCTCCAAGGACCGCGAGGTCGGTACATCAAGTCATTAAACACTTGGATTAAGATGTTGTTGTGCGAAAAATAGATTATGTGCATACATTAATGTCTGGGGTAACACAAAGTGGAAGAGGGTATCAAGGAATGGGAGGAGCAGGGAACAATCCTCTGATTTCTATCTCACGAGAAAGTGAGGAAGATCTCGTTAGGTCCGGTTGATTACAGAGCGCCTTCTGCTAATACCACCTCCATCTACGCCATCGCCCCCATCACCCACGTCGCGTTCGTCCACACCACCTCTTCCACCACCTCCTAGAACAGGGATGGCGGCTGCAGTCAAGTTACCGACCTTTCAAGGTATAGGGAATGAAGATCCAAGCCGGTTCTAGTTTGTGATAAACTCTATGTGGGACGCGCAAGGTATACCGGATGAAAACATCAAAAAGGCTAGGCTAGTCAGTGCACTCCAAGACCTTGCGTTGATATGGTACATAAAACACTCAACCGACCATCTGAATGAAGGACTAGCAGCTATACATGATGCGCTTAATAAGGAGTTTGGCCGACCAAAGTCTGAGAACCAATCGATCATTGGGTTCAAAGAAATAGCAATGCTGCCTGGTGAAACACCGTGGGATCTGGACCAAAGATTAAAGAGTACTATTCGCGAGGCTAATATGACGTTGACCGACAGACAACATTGCACGTGGTTTGTGGCATCGTTAACACCCCATCTGAGGACGGCTCTGTCACAACAGAAGATCTCAACCCAGGCTGAGGCACTAGAGACAACAATGAGGTTATACGCGACCCCGATACCAGACCCAGGGTTGGGAGTTCAACAACTCCACGCACAACTTCAGAACTTGAGTTTGGAAGTACAAAGCTTGAAGCAAGGAAGAATGCCTCGATCAGGGGTATAGCTGGAGGCACGATGTATTAAATGCAAAAGCCACGCACACGACAAAGACCATTGCCTGGTCTTCGCAAACTATCTGGCGGGGGGAGGCCCGATGCCATTAAAAGTGGAAGTCCAGATAGGACCAAATGCCACGCCTGCGCTCTGGTGCGCGATTTGCCAGGTGGGAGGGAAACATGCAATAGATAACTGCCATCTATTACAGAAGTATACCCAGACCTCACAGCAGTTATATTGCAATTTTTGTCGATCAGTAGGACATGATGAGCGAACGTGTCGAAGTTATGACTTAATGATGGAACGGACCCCAGCCTATCGAGTACAGGCTGAAACACGGGGAGGATTTCAAGGACGAGGTTGGGGAAGAGGATGGGGACCCGGCCGAGGTCACGGACAGATAACTTGTTATAATTGTGGTGAACAAGGACACTACGCTCGCGAGTGCACTAACCCAACTAGGATCTCATGTCCTTATTGCGAGCAGTTCAATCACGAATTGGTAGATTGTCCAACCTTGCTTGCCCAATTGAATGAGAAAGGGGTGCTTCAACCTCCACCAACCCAGAATGTCCAGATGATGTGTGCGGAACCCCGTGAAGAAGACACTAGTATAAAGCGACGCAATGATAGAAAGGAACAAAGGTGGGGAGCGAGGCAACCCGCCTATGGGGAACCATACTGTTGAACCAAAGCAGGGAAGGGCAGGGCCAAATGAAGATTAGCTGAGCTTTGCGAAAGCCGCTACCTCAAGTGGGAAGGACCAAACGGAAGCCAAAGTGGACCCCTACATGATCACCTCCTTTCTTGACGCATGCATGAAATTGCTGCGGAATCAGAAGGCTATCCAAGGGTTACAGGAATTGATTACCAGGAGCACCGAATTCAACGAACCCCAGGTGGTTCAGAGGATAGGACGACATGCTCTACGCACTGGATGAGAAATGAGAATGACGGCGCAGATAGGAGATTATGAAATGGATCAAGTCATCCTGGATTTAGGCTCGGATGCAAATATACTGCCTAAGCAAACTTGGGAGCGTATAGGCAAGCCTGTACTACAATGGTCCCCGATTCAACTACGAATGGCCAACCAGCAAAAAATCTTACCAATGGGCTGATTGCAAGGGGTGACGGTGGATATCGATGGTGTAACAACCCAGACCGATTTCGAAGTCATAGAGCTTATCGATGATAGCAATCCTTACCCTGCTTTGCTCGGGATTGATTGGGCCATTGACATGAAAGGAATCATCAACTTGAAAAGGCGCACGATGACTTTCGAAACGAAGTCACTTCGCGTAGTAGTTCCGTTAGACCCAGCGGAAGGGGAGCGCTACACAAAACCTGTCCACGACGAGGAAAATAATGATGAACTAGATTTCATTTATCAGATAACGGCACAGAACCCTGGTTAGATGCATTACAACGACGATAAAAGAACCTCATGGGAACGTGAGAGTATCTGCACTATCGATTCTGAGGAGGAGGCGGAGCGCTGGCAGAATCGATTGCAGGAAGTTACAACACTCAACTGTAATAGGGTGACTCAATCGGTACGATGTGAAGAAAGACGCCACCCGGAAGAGCAGGACGCGACCACTGAAGACCAGCTCACATGTGTAGTACAGGAACAACCCAGTGCATCAGCAGACAGGGTGCGCACACCGATAGAAGGATCAGGGAAGCTCAAATACAAGAGAAGGTTTCGACTCCGAATCGGAAGATATGCGTGGCAGTTAAGTTGGCATAAAACGATAGCACGAAGAATACGGGTGTATGGCGGATGACCGACACCTCAAACAGACCAGAGTGGACCACAGGATCATCAGGCTAGAGGGAACCTCCTCCCTACGGCCCAATCAGCCACTATAAGCATAGCTTCTCCCACCAGAGATGGCGTCCGCGACAAGGTTCAATAGTTGTGGGCTGCCATTCAGCGTGCAAAATGATGACTTGATGAGTTGGAACAAACTGAGGCCCGAATCCGTGACCATAGTATGAAGTTGGATAACGCCATCCAGAAACTTCAATTAGAAGTGGCCGCCCTAGATGACGAAAAGGAATTGCCCAAGGAAACCAACATGGTTGGCTTTCCTACCTTGATAAGGCTGCACCAGAAGCCACAGGGGCACGCACACCATAATTCCGTAATAGAAGCAGGAGGACATCTCGGGTGCTCGTGACCCGGGTCAATGGGGAATCGGAGGACCCGCGGGAAGGGTTCGCCCTTCTGACTATCCGTCGAAGGATCAGTCCCAGCACCCCAAGTAGTTGGAAGAGGGTGCGCGACTATAAAACAGGTTGTTGTACAGTGGCGCGATTCGACCACCGGCTCCCTGCAGAAACCGCATCTACGTCCTTGGGGATTCGCTGCTACAAAGGAAAGATGGAAAGTGACCGTTGAAGATACTGCTCATGGTATGATGGCGCATTTAAAGCACCTTGAAGCGAGCGGCAGGTCAGTAAGGCACAAGCATAACCACCCAAGTCGCATTTATGAGCTACCATGAAAACATGTCGCTAGTTTCCAAGTTCCATCAATATATAAACAAAGTAAAGGTCACACCACCACGTCGTACTGTCCAGCAAGAGAATCGGTCCATATTGCCTACATCATGAGCAACGAGGAAGTTGAAAACAGTTCATGGTTTCAGGCAGTGCCACAACATTACAAAGATGTCATCTTGAAAGCTCAAAGGCCTACCGCTGTTAGTCCATAGCCAGAGTCACCGCAGGAAGCAGAACATTCTAAATCCCCCCAGACGCCGAAGACCAAGAAGAAACCTCCACTTCCAGAATCAGTTCGACGGTTGCTGCGACACCTGCAGGTTGGCAAGTCCACAATGAAGGAAAAAGGTAAAACTGTTATCATCGATAGCGAGGAAGAAATAGAAGAGTCTCCCACGAGGGTCGAAGAGGACATCCCTGAGGAGGACCCTGTATAGCCAGTGCGACGACCCAAGTATATGCCTCCAAGCAAGGGGACGAACAAGGTACCCACAAACCTGGACGAATTCAACAATACAATCACTACCCCCTCTCTCCCGAAAGACGTCCCAGTGGAAAACTCAGTGGTTGGCCGTGTCGTGACGATGAAATTCGACGATTGTGACCTTGCAGATCGAACAAAATTTCCCCATCTAGCGACAGATGCCTTAATGGACCACAAGATAGAAGGCATGGTGACAACTCTATAGCCAAAGAAGTGGCTGCAAAAGGTGGACGAAGCTGGATTACTTTGTCTCCTGGCAATTCCGCACTTTCTCCAACCCCCTATTACTATGTTAGTCATCAAGCAGTTGCTCTGTCTAGTGCATGAAGATACACTATGGGTCGGTAAACCCGTCCGTATCACAACAGAACTTGTTCACTGGGTCTCGCATCTACCCTGCGCCGGACGGAACCCTCGAGAAATTACGGCCAAAAGTAACGATGTAGGAATGATAGAACGACTAAAGAAGACGTATAAGCTCACCAAGGGACTGCGAGGGTACGTCATTGACAGTATCTTCGACGACGCAGTCTGGGTGGCCACTCAGTTGCTGGCAGGAAAAGTAATGAGGAAATGTCGGAGCTCTGAGGTCTCTGTCGTAGTTATCGCACTGGCTGAAGAATGTGCCACTGGTGTACGATTCAATTGGTCACAGTTTCTTTGTGAAGAATTTCTGGCCAATTGTCGTGAAGTCCAGGAAGAAGGCAAGATGTTCTATTATGCGTGGCTGCTACTGTCTCTCATGCTGGTCACTACTGAGTTGCCTGAAGACAGCCAGTTTCCTGTTTTAACCCCGGAATGGCCGGAAGCCACGCAGTATGCGTCCCTCTGGGCGACCAAGGACGCAAGCAGAATTTGGGGGATTAAGATCTTTTGGATATTGATGGACGCGAATGTGCATCAGTGGATCAATGAGTTACCATGCTTAACAAATGAAGTTTATGAGAGTATGAAGCACATTGTGGAATTCAAAGCAGATATGCATCATGTCTACATCTGGTGCGGAAGGACCCAGCCCAGACATGGACCCCTCTCCAGTTCATTGTCACTAATGACATTGTTCACAAGATTGTTAAATCTTGGCCCGTGGCTTGGCGAGGCCTGCGGCAATGCAACGAGACGAGGCTGTTATTCAGAAACAAAAAGAGGCAGCCAAGCGTGTCGCACAACAAAAGAGGAATGAACAATATGCTGTAGAGGTTAAGGCAGTGCAAGAGGCAAAACTCGCAGCAACGGACAAACCAGTACCAGGCGCACAGACACCAACAAAGGAAAAAGGCACTTAGAAGGAAACCACTCAGCCGGCCACAACGGATATGCCGTCCACTACTACGGGTACCCCACTAAAGCGCTTATCCACACCAGAGCGACCGAAGGCATGAAAGAAAGAAAAAACATCTAAGACCGACAATGAAGTTACCACCCTAATGGAGGGCAATCTAAATGACATCGAAAACATCGTTTGCGAAGCTACTCGGGAGGCAGTCGATGAGGCTATGTCGGAGCAACACATTGTGTTGGGGGAGCTCCGAACACAGTTACGTGAACTGGGATTAATAATTGCGCAAGTAGGCCCTAGAGTTTCTACAGAAGCCTCTGGTATGACAGTTACAGAACCATTTCTCAGAGCCCAGGTTGCTCAGTCTACTTCGATTCCAGCAGGCGCGTTAGTTACCAACCAACCGGAAGACCGAGCAATACTAGAACGACTTACCGAATTGGGACTGAATGTGGCTGCACTCCCACGCGATAGTTTGCAACAACTCCATGACAACACCACAATCGAACTTCGCGCAAGGGCCGGCTGCGTCGACCAGATACTCCAAGAGTAGAAAATTAATATTGAACAGCTACGGCTCCAACGCGATGAAGCAGTCACACAAAAACAGCAGATGGAAAAGGTAGTAGTGGAAGCCTGTTTGAGTGCTCAGGCATTAGATATTACAGGGGACTTGCCTGTTGAAGCACAGATTCGTACGTTGGCTACGGAGTTCTGAAGGACAAAAGAGGAGGTCGCACGACTGCAGCTCGAACTCAGTGCGTAGATTGCTGAGTTGAAATTGCAGGTCCCACCACCAATGCCCCTAGAGGTCGTAGTACAACGCAAGAACATTATTGATATGGGGCACGCGATGCTTGCACGGTCACTCGAAGAATGTACCGAGTTGCTAACTCAGTCGATTGATATGCTCACTGTCCTTCAGGAAGATCCCACACTCCGCAGGTTGGAAGCAGAGGCCCGGGAACTTCAGCACGCCTACGATTAGCTCCGGGGAACCACGCAGACCGTTGCTATCTCGCAATGGTTGGCTAAGATGAGGGAGGTGCAAGACATGAAAATCCAAGCCGAAGCCGTGAGACAGAAGGAAGCAGTGGTGAAAGCTCATATCCAGCCATGGTTGGATGAGGCATTTGTAGTTTCAACCACCATAGAGCATAAGGTAGCACACATGAAGGCCGAATGTGCTAGGATGGAGACAGCCGAGACAGGGGCAGAAATATCGGCACCACAGGTGGAACGAATGCAACGCATGATGGAAGAATTTGCTGCTAGTACCAGCGACGCACTGAAGTTGTTGACCAACCTCCGCGCAAAGATGGACGCACCAGCTCAGTGACTCGGGACGAGTCACGATGATTGTGTTGGGGGACTGTTGGGTAGCAAAAGCCCCGCGGAATGAGTATGGGGTGTGAAGCCTAAAATTTTGGGTAATATTAGGGTAAAAGACTCCGCGGAAAGCGCGGAGCGCAAGCTATAGTAGGTTGAGTCAAAGGGTAGTCCGCCCGAAAATAATGTAAAGAAATAGTAATAGAGTCGGCCCACGGTGGGATTGCGGGCCAAGGGAAAGTATAAATAGAGCGAGGCTCTATGAGGGAAAGGCAGTTCAGTTTTGGTTTTTAGTCCTAACATGTAATGGGTGAATAGTCTGAGAGCAGTTGTAAGTCCGAGTCGAGGGAGTAGGGTAGAAGGTAGAGGCTCTGCAGCTGTGTGCGCAGAGGCCTGGAAAGTCCGTAGCTGTGTGCGCGGACCCCTACAACTAAGTGCGCAGGGTGGATCTGGATGTATTGTTGAAGATTGATAATAAAGATAAGTGTCTTCTGAATTCTGTGTTAATTGCGATTTTACTCTTTTATGATAAACGAACTGTTATGATCTCAGCATTTGCTACTATTGAATACATGTGAATTGGGTTAATCTTGATGCACGAAGTAACCAAAAGTAATAAATGTTTTCTTAAAGATCATTTTAACTAGATCAAACTAGTAATAAGTGATTCAATCTGTAATAAGCGCGCTAAGGGTATTCCGATCTGCGTGGATCTGGCGCAGCGCGAGGCTGCAGAACAACGCGCGAGCCCCAAACCACATCCAAGACATCCCCAGGGTGCAGAAACCTGGTTCCAACGCCCTCTCCTGCTACCTCGGGTGAGACCTCAGTCCATGCTTCGCGGGCTGTTACCAAAAGGGCTGGTAGCTGCGGGATTTGTTTAGCTAAATAATTCTTCTGAACCTGGGTCAAGCCCACATAAGCCAACACTGGGAGAGGATATGGGTCTCAGCCCATGGAACAACAGACTAAAGGAAATGGCAGGGAACCAATGTGGTGTTGAATCCGTGATGGAGATCATCACAGGAAGGATTTCCCTTCATATCAGAGTGGCTCAGCGAGATCATGACAGGCCTCAGATCTACAGTGCGTAGGAGGCGTAGATAGTTGGGGATGTAGGTCAAAGCATTTCCCATATCTATG
The DNA here is from genome assembly GCA_031772625.1 of Pinus tabuliformis. NCBI lineage: Eukaryota > Viridiplantae > Streptophyta > Pinopsida > Pinales > Pinaceae > Pinus > Pinus tabuliformis. Next base: position 426,102,452 of record CM062813.1, read on the forward strand.
CAACAATGGATAACATGTAAGCAGGTCACCAGGTATACATCATTGACATGGAAGTGGAACCAGGGAGAGAGTTCCAGGCAAACCCTCAATGTATATTGTAGTAGAAGGAGCTCATGCTCTCGGACCGAGAAATTAAGCAAGTTAAATTGCGTGGAAGCACTTTGGAGTCGAGGAAGCTACGTGGAAGATGGTTGATAAGATGTAGGCATAACGGATAGTTTCCAAGTATAGATGGATTTGTCAAGGGAATTGGAATCCCTTGAGAGATGATATGTGCAAGTGTTTAGTTGTAGGGCAACGTGTTGGCTACAACAAGGCAAGGTAATTGGTATATTGTTATATTTATTTATGCATGAACAATTGTGTGTTTATGGCAGTATGATGTAGGGAATTACATGGCAAAAGAAACTGCCATGAAATCTTGAAGAAGTCTCGGGTTTATCTTTCCTTTGGAAGCATTGGGAACCATGGGGGTTGAGTCATGGTGTTTGTTGAAAGTTTTGTGCTTTCGGGTTTGTGATTTGTTTGTGCTTGAATTGTGGTTTTGATTATATCTGGTGCATGACCATGCCACTTTGTCTATGGCGTTGTTTTGTGGTTTGAACTTCTGATTTTCTTCTTTTTTTCTCTTGTTTTTGTCTTTTATGTTTTGAGGGCCTTGGGAATTGGTTGGGGGAAAGAGGAAAGTTAATGGAGCTTAGAGATAGCTAAGTGAAACCAAACATGTAATGTAAGACTTGGATGAAGCTCAATGCATGAATAAAGGGAAGCTGAAGGCAAGAATGTGATAGTCGGTTGGGTTGGTTTGGTCCATTGGGATAAATGGTCAGTGCCATGACAATCATGAAAAAGGTAACCAGGAAAGATAAAATAAATGGATTTGAGGCATCAGATGCCTTGGCTAAGTTGGGAACTATTGTTCTCAATGTTGTGCATGTGTTGCATGGATAACATAAGTTCTCTTAACCTTGACCCTATGAACACTGGTAATTATGTTGTCATCATGATTATGTTGATGTTTATATGTATGTGTGTGTGCCATCATATGACAAGGTCTTCATGGATCATTCTTGTGAAAGAATTATTGATTTATGCAGGTGAATGGCATGAAAAGGTTCTTGGTTCTAGTGTCATGTGTATTATGTAGTTGTTGTAATATGACATATGTATATTTTGTGTTGTACAGCGTGTGTAGGTGTATGTGTTGTGTTGTAAACCATGTGAAGGTGTATGTGTTGTGTTGTACACTATGTATGTGTATGTGTTGTGAAAGGGGTTGGTTCTCGAGATCCCCATAGGCTATGGATTGGGACAGGACCTTTAGAGCTCTGTAACAACTTGGGTTCCCTCGAGGTTGTGGGTTGGAGCATTGTAACAACTTGGGTTCCCTGGAGGATGTGGTTTGAGATAGTGGTCCCTGTAGCCTTATAACAACTTGGATTTTGTGAGGTTGTGGGTTAGATCCTTGTAATGACTTGGGTTCCTTGGAGGTTGTGGGTTGAGATAGTAGTCCTTGGATCCTTAGATAACTTGGGAAGAGACCAATCTTGAGTTGTTGATATTGAGGGTAGAGGCAGTATAGTCTCTGGATGCCCTTGTTGTTGGTATTGAGGGAGGAGGTGGTATAGTCTCTAGATTCCCTTGTTGCTTTAGATGAAAAGAGAAGAGAAGGCACTGGGTGCTTGTTGGATTGGCAACTGATCCATTGTATGTACATGTTTAAAGAGAGGAGAAGGCATTGGGTGCTTGTCGGGTTGGCAACCAATCTAGTGTGTGCATGTGGTCAAAGGGAAGGGAAGGTATTGGTTGTTTGTCGGGTTTGGGAAATTGCTTCAGTGTATGAAGATGACAAAGAACAAAGGCAAAAGCAAAAAACAGTTTAAAGATAAGTATCAATATTTTATTTCAATTTTTAATTATGCACATAATCTATGATTATGATTTATGATGGTTGAGTTTTGAGCTAACCATATGTGATATGTTTATACATGATGATTTGATCAAAGAGATAATTTGACTTGCTATGGCAGGAAGTAAACAAAATTGCAAGTGTACCTTATTGATGAGCTACTAATGAGGTATGATTTGAATTTATTACAATTCTTTTTGAGTCTAATGGAAATTATGTGCTTGGTATAAGAAAGCATGGAAAATGCCCGGTTGGGTGGTTAGAACTGACTACAAGAGAATTAACAACAACAACAAAAAGAATTGGAACATGCAACAGTGTGTTGGTAAAGAATTCAGGAGCAGGGCCATTGTGGGACATTGGTACTTAGTAGTGTACGTTGATTTACATGAGCATGCTATGATTGGTATGATGGTTTTGAGGTAGGGATATGCCTTGCTTTTAGACCTTCTGATGCGAGGAAACCTTGCCAAGGGATGGATCACCCGAGAAGGGGATGTCAAGGAACTTAGAAGGTGAGTGACTACATAGAAGGGGGTCGCCGGATTGCCCAAGGGATTGGGAAGTAGAGAAGGGAAGGTCAGGGAAAAAATTTGTTTTAGTCATTAACATTTCCAGATGGAATCAAAAGCACATTGGGAGTGTGCCCTAGAACAATGAGCCGGTAACTAGAGCAAGCAGCGCAAAGATTCTAATGTTGGACATTGGATGCAAACTTTGATTTTGGCAGTGGATTCTGGACTTCCTAGGAAGGAGGTGAATTACAGTACTACTTTGAGGGTGGAGGTGTGGGCCTCTAGATTCCCTTGTCGTTGATGTGAGCATCATACCCTTTTCTTTGTTGGTTAAAGAAAATGTGCATATGTATATGTGTATATATTATTGTAAATACTGCATCGAGTTGTGTTTATAAAGCTCCATAAGCAGTATTTTTTGCTGGTCATAAGTGTCATAGAACACCGAGAATGGTGTTCCCCCAAGGGTGAGGGTTTGTAATAGCCCTTGCTTGATTTTCCATGTAAATAAAATAAGACCAAGGTCATGGGACACATATTCCAATCTGAATGGTGGGTAAACATTGCAATGGGCATCACTTTTGTTTTATTAATGGCTATGGAAATTGGAAAAGATAAAGAGGCAATAATTGACATTTAATTATGAGAAAGAAGGAAAATAGGAGAAAAGGGAGATGAAGAGACACAAATATGCATGCAAAGGAAATTAGAGGAAAATGAAGGAAAATGAAAGGAAAAAGGAAAGGAAGAGACTAGACATCAATGATAACAAGACACCTAAGAATCAATTGACAACTTTTGGCTCAACTTTGGATCAGTGTCATCAAAGAAGATAGGACAAACAAAGGAGCAAGTAAGCAAAGGAGTGCAAGAGGAAGTTTGGACATCAGCAGTAAGGACATAAAATAGTCGTGGATTGCAGTTAACAATGTGCATATGTAATTTAGCATGTCTGGATTCGAATGCATGATACATGCATTTGTTTATTTGGTTCATTTGTTGTCTTTGGCATGGGTTTTGCCTAGTTTGAAGGTGGTTTCAGCCTTGCCTTGCCATTTCTTGGATAGCCATGGTGTGATGGGATTCATTATTGGTTGAGCTTTGGATTGCTAGAAGATTTCAGATCTGGGTGAGGTGGTCTCAGGAAAATTCGCAAGGGTTGGGGGTGGAGACGGTTTTCTTGAGGAAGCCCTCGACAGGTGGGTGGAGATAGGAAAATTCCTCAAGGTAAGGCATCCAAGCTTGGTTTTTTTTGTGATCTCAGGACTGGTTTAGGTGAGATCACAATAGCTTGAGGATGGAGGTGTTTTAAATTTTGGATTCCCTGTTTTGTTGTGTCTTGGTTTATCCCATGAGATCCCACATTCATGCTTAGAATATAGCACGGGGGTGATTAGTTGAAAGAGAGACTTCTTTCAGCCCAATATATGGTTGGGTGGTACGTGGAAGTCCCTGACTTGGTTGGCTTCTATATATGTTATTATGAGCCATTTTCCTAATGTGATTAATGATGCATGTACTTGTTATTATGACGAGTTTATGATAGATTTGTCATGGTCTCTATTTTGGTTATATGCATAGTTCTATGATGTCCTCTAGCTATGGCCCTTGTTCATGATTCTATAAGTTATTAAATGGTTGATGAATGCATGGGCTAACAAGTGTTGTTGCAAATAGCTTGAGAGGGAATTGAGCCTTCTTGGTGATTCTTAGATGAAGTTTAGAAGTTTATGATTAGATATGCATTCATGACTTGTAGCTTTCATGTTTACCATATGTTTGACGAAATGTCTATCGTGTACTAGGAATGTCTAGGTCAAGATCTTGTTCAAGTTTTGAATGGTTGGCATTGTTATCATCTTAATCATGATTTTGGAAAGTTATAGGTAGTTCTAGGCAGTGGTGTGGAGGCTAGTCTGAAAAGGTGGCACAAATATCGGAACTGTTGGCACAGAACTGAGGAATTTGGGTCATAACCGCTATCATCCAGGCTTATGGGTGTGGTTATAGCCTCATAACCGCATGCATGAGGTGTTATGGGTGTAGTTAAGGAGTTAAGTCAATGAAAAAGAGTTCTAGCTCAGGGATTCACAACCTGGGGTGGTTCTCAAGCCCCTAAGTCATTTATAGTCCCTAAGGGATGGCAGTAAGCTTTCAGTTTGTGGGCCTCACTTCCATAACTAAAACTTGGAGATCGGGGCATGTCATAGTAAAACTCAACTCATGTTTACCCTTAAGAGCTTGTAAAAGTGGGTAAGTGTGGGGTGGGGGGTTACAATGGGGCAAATTATTAAGAAAAAGAATCAATTTCACTCCATGACATGGACTATTATAAACTTTCTTTTAGAAACAAGTGCACTATCACTCACGAATTTACATTTCCAACTTAGTGAACTTAACAAAGCCATTAGGTTCACTCTTTTCTTTGCAGCAATAACCTCATTAGTTGTGACATGAGCCTCCTTTTCATTGTAATATAGTTTTTGGAACATTAAAATTAATATAATTTATATATTTAAAATTTTTATTAGGGTGAGTGTTAAATTAAGTGTGATCCATTTTAAAGTTATTATCCATTGATTTCCACAATAACATGAAATGTGGTTTCATTTTGGAGTTATCCTCTTGAAAATTATGATCATATGTTTTGGATGATGTTTTTCGGTTTATTATCTTATATGAAAAAACATTTTATGGACATAGTCATGTAGAAACGGACCTTCCCCTCTTTCAAATTATGTGTTTTAATTTTTTCTTTTATGATCATTAGATTAAATGAAAAATCAAGAAGGATTATTTTTAAGTGTTTTATATATAATTTTTATTTTTTGTTTTGAATAAAAATTGGAAAAAAAATTGAATATGATGTGAGTTGAGGAAATGATTTCTCGTGATTTAATAAGGCGTAGACAAAACGATTTTTCTTTTTTCCTTTCTTTTCTTCTTCTTCTTCTTTCTTTCTTTTTTTTTTTTTTTTTTTTTTTTTTTAACCGAAACATTTTTTTGGTTAATTTTAATCAAAATATGATATATTTTTAAAAACTTCATCTTAAGTTGTCTAATCTATAGAATTCGAGTGCCCCAAAGATTTTCTAGGGTGTTGAATCCACAAATGCATTAAAAAATGTATTTTTAACAACAAAAAATCACAATCTTTCTTGAGATTGTATCACCGGATTCTAGTGAAAATGTCATTTAGCCTATAAGTTAGACTATGCGATTTAATAATCTTTGTTATCATATCTTTATAAAATTAAATTATTTTCTCACTTATTTAGATTTTTTTTCAAAATTTAAAATTCAATATAAAATAGAAATTTTATCTTTGACTTAAAATGTTTCTTGGATCTTAGTCATATGAATTTTTAGGCTTAGTTTTGTTATAAAACAAGGTACAAAACAACAATGAAAATAGTATAATGCCCAACTTTCAAATACATTAAACATCTAGTAATTTAAGGAGAAAAGATACCAAACCAAAGGGATAAATTTTAACTCTTTTAGGGAAACTTATAAACCAATGAATAGATATTAGAATACTCTTTTACAATATTAATGATAATAATATAATAGTAGTATGATACAAGTAAAATCAACTCTTTATGTTATTCAATGAGATGTCAAATTAATTAGCAATTATCCTTTTACTTATTTCAACTCAACAAGCCATATTTAGTTGTAAATAACAATGCATAGAGCACATATATAGTTAAAAGTAAAATATGGAATTTGCAGAAATTTTAGACAAGTGAAAACTTTGTTAACATGTCCAAGATAAACTACATGTACATATTGTAGCCTTCTCTAAAGGCTAGTACAAATCTTCTTAATTCTTGAAACCTTGGTAATGGAATTTAAAAGAAACTCTCGCAGCCAAGAAGATACAAGAAACAAGAATCACTCCAACACATCCTCTCCTCCTCTTCTTCTTCACAATTCCATCCTAAGGTTTTATAATGAAACATTGATATCTAATTTCCAAGGGATAATTCATAATCCTAGACCTCCATTATGATCCAAGATACTCCAAAAAGACCAAGAAAACCTAACAATGAGAGAGAGAGAGAGAGAGAGAGAGAGAGAGAGAGCATGTGAAGACTCTAGAGAGAGAGACTAGTATGCACCCTTCTCTAGGTCATATCACATCATAAGAATGAATACAAGTGGGTGAATGAACATATATATGAATACAAAGATTCTTACCTTCCTCTTTTTACATGAGAGGTGAGAGAGGCCAAGAATACAATGAGGGCCATAGCCCTTACAAGCAACCTACTATTAGCACTAAGGTCAACACAAGTGAGATGCTACACTATAAAGTAGATGTATCATGGTCTAAGGTGATGTCATGCACAATAATGGCTCCAAGGTGATGTGGCTATGCAAAGCAAGTTCACATCTATCCATCACAAGCCTCTATGGACTCTATTTATCCTCCTAAGCAATGTAATCCATTGAATCAACTACCTCTGTAAGAATATTATTGAAACCCCATGCATCGTCGGACCATATATAATCCTTTAAACAAGGATTGAAGTTTCCATATGCCAACTAGGCCTTCATGCCTTCCTCCAAGCTACACAATGTTCTTCATCCCATGTAGAGCATTCTCCAAGTAAGTGGATCCTTCATGGGGCCCTGATGAAGGGTGTCCATCAAACTATGAAGAGAACTCCAATACCATATGGAGCTAGTAATTATCTAAGGTCAAACATCCACTTAGCAAGCTATCTCAATTGTAGAAATCTGTCAAGGGTTATCTTTCATGTTTTAATCCATCTTGGACCATCCCAAGGTTGTACATACATCATGTACCCCAAATGTCATAAAGCATCCTAAGCATGGTGTAAACACTTCTAAATAACTCTGGAAATTAACATTGTTTCTTTATGAGGAAAGTGTTTACATGAACACCTATCAACTCCCTCTGCAACTCCACTAAATCTACTACCTGGAAATATGTACCCATTACAATTATCTCACAATAAATCATTATCATCTCCAAAGGACCTATCATTAATGTTATCATAACATCTTGGTCCTCCAATTAATAATGACCACTTGTGAATATGAAGAAACAACTCTCCTAAACAAAAGTAGCATGTCAAACTCCATCATCCTCTAAGCCAACATCATAGGCCAAAATCAATGGACACCACATCACAAACTATCTAAGGCGCCATATAAACAAGATCACATCACCCTACAAGATCAAGACAATTGTCTCATATCTATCAAAGTTACAAAGATGGAGATCCATACAAGTCAACACTTCAGTTTTGTTATACAAAGCTTGTGGTATAGGCAACAATCCATACAATGTCATCATCATGCCACAAACTTGAGAGTCACTCTCATGTACCTCAAATCCTCTAGCAACTAGACCAATTTGAACTAGGTCAACTCCCTCATCTTAAGAGAATCCTAAAGTAAGAGTAACATTATGATTAACCCTATCAAGAGTACCATCATGGGAAACTCACTTATTCCGAGAGAATCCATCATCCTTAGCAAGAGTACCATCATGGGCAACTCACTTATTCCAAGAGAATCCATGATCCCTAGCTTTGTACACTATAATGCTCCCATTAGTTGCAACTCCAAAATCTTCCTCAACATCATCCTCCTTCAAGGCATCACACCTCTCCTCCACTAAATAACTATAAGGCTCATGGATGAAGTCAATCTCATCATCACAACTCTCCTCCTCTATACAATTAGAAGTCTCACAATTTGAAGAAAATGGTGCAACATGACTAGCATATCTCTGAGGAGGTCCACTTGCCTTTATTTAAGATTTGGGTGCTCTTACATTCTCTTGAACCTCTAAATATAAAGAAATAACCTCCACATTCTTCTCAATAATTGGAGATTCCCAAGAACTAAAATATCTCATGTCCTCATCAACACAATATGTTGTTCAAGAATTTATAATCAGTGTTGAACTTAACTCTATGACATTTTGTCATGCGCGTGCCTCCTCAAAGCTAGAAGGCTTTTTAGCCTCCCACTAGAATGTACACATCCCACTAGATCAATAAGTAACTTATAAAGGCTACCTTCTCTCACCCATCTAAGCAAAGTCCCCATAGTGGCTAGACTACAATCATAAGAAATTGAAGGGAAGTTTTTCCTCAAACTAAGAACCATTATAACTTGATCCAACTCAACAACAATCACCTAAAGGCACCTGAAATGAAGTGGGACTAACCCCTCTCATAGGATAAGTGGCATCGTCACTAAGTTCCACAGTCATGCCTCCCTCTTGCTCATGAATCTTGTTAAATATAGACCTATCATATGTCATGTGTCTCAAAGCTCCATTATCCACATACAAACATACAATAGAGACAATCTAAGGACATCAACATGAATTCATGGAAAAGGCAATCTCAAATTGAGAGATCAACTCCTATACCCTTGTAATGGTCCTAGTCACAACTTGTTTTACACCATTTCCCTTCTTCTTTAGTGGGCATTGGCTTGCACAATGTTCCATCTCATGATGTTTGAAGCATGCCACCTTACTCAAGTCTTTATTCCATGAATATGGTCCCTCCTTCTTAAATCCTTACTCGTTATTCTTCTTCATTTTCCTCATGAGACCGATCACATCTACTTGCCCTTGTTGTTTTGAACAGGCATATAATTTGATTTCTTCTTGCATAAGATCAATCCCAAGATTGAGAAAATTTGGTATATTTTCTCAAGCAAAAACACTCTAAAGAAAAGATGTATGAAGGACTAGGTACTTTTAGGGTAGTGAACACTAACTACTGATCCCCCACCTTAGTTCCAATGGTTGCAAATTGGTCCTTAATCTCATTGATATTGGTCAAGTAGCTCATCATAATTTTTTCCTTCATTGCATTGATATTTTTTCCCCAGTCAGTTCATTGATATCGATCAAGTAGCTCATCATATTTTTATCTTTTAGTTCATTGATATTGGTCAAGTGACTCATCATAGTTTTTTGTCTTGCTTATGCGAGCATCTAAGAGTTGGTTTTGCAAAAGCATCTGTCAATAAGCACAACAATTTTGAAATAACTCAACCAAAGAATCAAACATCTTATTATTTGTTATCTTATCTTAAATGCATGAGATGAACCGATCCTTCATGAAATCGAGAATGATTTTCTTCATTTTTGATGAGTTGCCAAAGATGTTGGTCAATAGGCTTTGGAATATCCTTCTCAACATTCTCCCAAAGATCAACATCCTCCATAAGTATTTGAAGGTTGACCTTCCATGGGGATAAACCTAGAAGCTCCATCAAACCTATCACACTCTCCAAGACCAAGAGTCACCTTACATATCCTGAACAAGTCCCAAGTGCACAAAATAAGTGGCATTTGAAGTAGAAAAAAAACCCTTTCTAGGATACAAATGCTTCCACCATGGAACATTTTGTTTCTCACCCAATGACAATAACTAGGTCAAGCACATGTCCCTAGTAAAATCCAATCAAAATACAAAATTCCTCTTACTTAAGAATGATCTCAACCATAATAAGCTTTGATACCATGTGGGAGTTTCTTGGAATTTAAAATTTCAATGTGAAAGAAAATCATCTTCAACCTAGAAGGTTTCTTAGATATTAGCCCCATAAATTTTGAGCCTTTAGGTTGTTGTAAAACAAGGTATAAAACAACAATAGAAATAACATAATGTTTCACTTCCAAACAACCCAAAGTTCTAACAAATTAAGGGTAAAATATAACAAACCAAAGGAAAGTGAGAAGTTTGTGGGAAAATGTTTGGTTTGCCAACAAACCATGGTTAGAAGTTAAGGGTAAAAGATAACAAACCAAAGGAAGATAACAAACCATGGTTAGAATTTTGTGGGAGAATGTTTGGTTTGCCAACAAAATAAAGTTGAGACAATTAAGATCCCTTGTCTGTTACAACCTTTATCCATTCCAAGTCAGCATTGGGAGGAAGTCTCAATGGATTTTATCACAGTTTTACCCAAGTCTGAAGGAAAGAATGTCATCGTGGTGGCAGTTGATAGACTTGCCAAGTATGCACACTTTTGTGCATTATCTCATCCTTTTAAACCTAGTACGGTTGCTACTGGATTTATGGAAACAATTCAAAAGCTACATGGAAACCCAAAGATTATTGTAAGTCACAAAGATACCATTTTCATTGGAAACATCTGGACACAATTATTTTCTTGTCTTGGTACTCAATTAGCTCATAACAAGTCTTATCATCCTCAATCTGATGGGAAAACTGAGATAGTGAACAAATGTTTGGAAGTATATCCTCGTTGCTTTGTATCTGATAAACAAACACTAGGGGTCAAGTTATTACCTTCAGCAGAATGGTGGTATAACACTTCCTTCCATACCGCAACAAAAATGACCCCATTTATGGCATTTTATGGATATCATCCACCATCCATCACGTCGTCTTTAAGAGAAAATTTTAAGGTTCAAGCAGTGGAATATCACATCGAGCATAAAAAACAAGTTCTCCAACTCTTAAAGGATAACCTGACTCTGGCACAAAATCGAATGAAACAACAGGTATATCAACACCACAGTGAAATAAGTTTTGATGTAGGCGATTGGGTATTTTTATGGCTACAACCATACAAACAAATGCCCCTCAAGCAAGATAAGAAGGATAATAAATTTTCACTCAAGTACTATGGTCCTTACAAGGTGTTGCAAAAGATTGGTAATATGGCATACAAATTGGAGTTGCCCGCATCTTCCCGAGTACTCCCATTTTTCCATGTTTCATGCTTAAAGAAGGTTATAGGTGACAAGCTCCCAGTTCAAACAATATTGCTAGAACTTGACAAGGAAGGAAAAAACATATTGGAGCCTGAAGCAGTCACGAAATCAAGAACCCGATAGTTATGGAATTAATCAATTTCAGAGTATCTCATTAAGTGAAAGAACTTACCAGCTGAAGATTCCACATGGGAGGATGAGAATTTTATACAGAAACATCCAAAACTACTCCAACATTGAGAACACCACTTTTTTGAAGGAGAAGGGCATGTTAGGTCTCTATAATATTAGTGTAGCCCCCACATTGTTATTGTTGTGCCCCATGTAGCCCCCATATTGTTATTGTTGTGCTCCATAGAAGCCCACTATTATTATTTTTGAGCCCTTACATTATTATTGTTATGTAGGCCCTGATTATATTGTGACCCTTTAGCCTCTTATACATACCAAGGAGGTTTTTTCATTTGTATCATCCAAGAATTGTTCATTTATGTGATGTAAAGGATGTTCCCCCCTCAAAGAGGCTAATTTTCAAGGCATTGATCTATTTTTTCTATTGTTTTGTGATCTAGTTGCATAACAAAATCAAATATGGAAATTGCACAAGTTTTGGATAGCTAGAATCTTCATTAATATGCTTAAGATGAATTACATGTACATACCATACCCTTCTCTCAATGCTAATACAAATTGTCCCAACTCTCCTACATTAGCCAAGGAAAATCAACATAAGCCTAGCAACTAAGAAGGTCTAATAAGCATGAATTACTCCAACACATCCTCCAAGGTAAGACACCCTCTCATCCTCTTCTTTTTCATAATTCCACCCAAGGGTTTTATCATAAACTCTAATCTCCAATACCTAAGGAATAAACCTTAACCCTACACCTCTAAGATGATCCAAGATATTCCTAGAAGAAAAGAAACCTTAACAACTAAAGAAGGAGAAAGATCAAGCACATGTAAAGACTCTAGAAAGAGAGAGGCTAATGCACACTCTTCTATAGGTCACATCTCATTGCAAGAGTTAGTAAAAGTGAATGAGTGAACATATATATGAATGGAAAGACTCTTTCCTTCCTCTATTTATATGAGTGGTAAGTGGGGCCAACAATATAATGTGGGCCTTAGCTCTTACAGACAACCTACAACAAGCCCTTGTAGGCCAGCACAAATGAGACACTACACTCTAAAGTACATGTGTCATGCTCCAAGGTGATGTTGTGCATAATAATGACTCCAAGGTGGTTTAACTATGCAAGGCAAGTCCACATGTTTTCATCACAAACCTCCATGGAATCCATATCCTCCAAAGCATTGTACTCAATTGGATTAGCTACTTTTGTAAGAAAACTATTGAAGCTCCAACTATCTCTAAGCCATCTCTAATCTTTTGAACATGAATCCAAGTTACCAGATGCCAAGTAGGTCATGACACACTTCTCTAAGTTACACAATTCTCCTCATCCTTTTTAGAAAATTCTCCAAGCCAAAGGATCCTTCATGGGGCCCCAATGAAGGGTTTTTGCCAAACTGTGAACATAACTACAATACCTAAAGGAAGGACACTAAGTTGACTACCATCTAAGGTCAAGTATCCAATGAGAAAGCTATCTCAACTATGAAAATCCATCAAGACCTATCTTTCAGGTGCTAATCTATCTCAAACAATCCAAGGGATGAATATACACCATTAAGTTGTTTCAAAACGATATCATCATAACTTTTACATGTTAAAGTTCTCCCTAGTATTGATTAGTCAAGTTGATTGCCATTGGCATTTTTGTTCATGAAGCAACCTTTCTTAATAATTCATAGAAAAATATATTACTTTTACATGGACAATTAATTTGGTCCTACCATGAGAAGCAAGTAATCATTAAAGAGAAGGGTGGAAATGACCTCTCCTCTATACACCAAATGACAAATCATTAACACAAACACTTTTGTGTGGGTAAAATAATCCATTGCAATTTGAAAATATGTCAAATGACCCTCAAGGAAGGGGATGTAGATATGCATAGAAACAAACTATCATAAGATATATTACTCCATTAAGTTCCATTACACAAGCACTTTTCTGTGGACAAAAGTATCTTCCTTGATAAGCGAATACATAAAATGACTCTCAAAGAGGGAAAACACAAGATAATACAAGTTGCAATTAAAGGTATTTTCTTTTGTCAAGAATCAGTAACATGATGACCACTACATGGATGGTGAGAAAAATATATTATCATGAGAAGTGAGCATGTGAAAGGACCCTCGATGAAGGGAGTATGTGAAGAAACACATGGTGACAAGGGGCATTCCTTTATCAATAATCATTAAACACAAACACTTATTTTTGTAGGTGAAATAAAAGCCATTAAACATAAACACTTTTAGTAGTGGGTGACATAAGAGCCACTAAACATAGACACTTTTATGTGAATAGTAGGTGAAATAAGAGCCATTAAAGATAAACAATTTTATGTGAGTAAGACATGTGACATAAGAACATGTGAAATGACCCTCAAGGAAGAGAGTACATGAAGAAACCTAAAATAAAAAGGGGCATTTTTTTTGTCAAAAACAAGTAGATACAAATAATTTTATGTGGGTAAGTTAAAAACCATTGTCTCTAGACTTGAACTTGTGATTTTATTGGAGGAAACACATGTTCTTGACCCTTAGGCCCACTCAAGCTATACATTTACATTAATGAAATAAAAACCATTAATCTTAAACACTTCTATGTATATGATGAATGAAATCAAGTATCATAATGGAGTTAAAATTATAGCACTCCAAGGAAAAAGAAAATATAAAGAGAAAGAAGTTCTAAGAAAAATACAAAGAGGAATGAGTTCTAAGAGAAGGGTATATTTTTTTGTTAAGAAACAATTAACACACACTTTTATTAATATGTGAAACATGGTGTATGTTTTAATCGAGGATTAAAAGTTATGAAGTCTTTTTCTACTTTATGGACCTTTTTTTGGAATCTAGCCATGAAATTGTCGGTGAAATTATAATTTGGGATCACTAAAATCACATTTTTAAATATATAACTGAATTTAGCCTATTGTGTGTTGAATGGCAACATTTTTTTGATAATAATACCAATGATAATCTAATTTTAAATTCATGATGACAAGTGTATCAATTTGCCCTGTTTGTGAGACAAGGGACCTACTTCTATATAACGATTGGACTATTAAATTTTACAGACTTGTACATACTTTATCCTCTTTAGAGTTGAAATTGTGAACACTTATGAGGAAGCACATAATCTACTTAAATTGTAAAAAATTAATGAAAATGAAACATTTCAAATCTCTTTTGATTTTTATAAAGGGAAATAAACCCGTGATAATAATAAAAAATTGAATTCAAGTCTTTAAAATGATAGCATCATAGACTTAAAAAAGCCTTCAAAGCTTGATGCATCACATCTTCGAAACCTACTTTTTTGGTGTTATGGATGAAATAAGCTATTATGACACAAGAGTACATAAAAAAACTTTTGAAAAAAGACAAATGTATGGAAAAACAAGTTACAAAAGAAGACATTATGCTATGATGGACAACTAAACATAATAATAATTATCTAATTTTAAGGTCACAACAAAGCCACATACCAAATAGGTGTATGAGACCCCCTCGTTTGTGGGATAAAATACTTTCATTTATACAATTATTTTATTGTTAAAGTCTAACTATAGAGGAGTACATAATCTAACCCTAGATTTGAACTTTTGACCTCATAAAAGAAGCATAAATTCTTAACCATTAAATCCACTCAAACTATACAATTATATGAATGAAATAAAAGCCATTAATGATAAATACTTCCATGTATGTGATGGATAAGATAAAGTATCACAATGGAGTTTTAAATACAACAATTCAAAAAAATATATAAAGAGAAACAAGTTTTAAGAAAAATAAAAAGAGAAACCAATTCTAAGAGAAGGGTATATATTTTTGTCAAGAAACATTAAATACACTTTTATGAATACCAATACTTTGAATGAGGATAAAAAAATGATGAAGTCTTTTTCTTTTTTATGGAAATTTTTTTGGGTGACTAGTTATTGAAATCTAGCCATAAAATTGTTGGTGAAATTATAATTTTATACGACTAAAATCACATTTTAAAATATATAAATGAATTTAGCATTTCTCAATATAATATTGAATGACAATTTTTTTTTGATAATAATATTAATGATAATCTAATTTTAATTCACGAAATAAAATAAGGTTGCATATACTCTCTCCAAACAAAGACTTCAAGCAAGGCGATGTAAATTAGTCGATGCATATTATATTGTTTTTTGTGTTCACATGAATAAACACGTGATCAAACTCTATATATTAATTTTTGTCTAGCATTAGATGTTATGTAACCATCTCACAAAATAGAAAAAAAGATAGATCAACAACTTCAAAATCAGCCTCTTCGAGGGGGCAACCTCCTTTATTTACATTACACAAATGAACAATTCTTGGATGATACAAATGACAAAACCACCTTTATATATATAGGAGTCTAAGGGGTCATAATATAATCAAAACCGACATAACGATAATAATATGAGGGCACAACAATAACAATAGTGGGCTTTTATGGGGACAATAGGGGCACAACAATAACAATAAGGGCTACAACGACAATAGTAATAGGGGAATCAATGGTATTATAGGGACCTAACATGCCCCTCTCCTTCAAAAAAGTGTTGTCCTCAACGCTTGAGTAGTTCTGGATGTTTTTGTATAAAATTCTCATCCTCCCATGTGGAATCTTCAGCGGTAAGTTCTTCCACTTGATGAGATACTCTGAAATCAATCGATTTCGTAGCTGTCGAGTTCTTGTTTCTGTGACTGCTTCAGGTTCCAATATAATTTTTCCTTCCTCGTCAAGTTCTGGCAATATTGTTTGAACTGGGAGCTTGTCACCTATAACCTTCTTTAAGCATGAAACATGGAAAATTGGGTGCACTCGGGAAGCTGGAGGAAGCTCCAATTTGTATGCCATAGTACCAATCTTTTGCAACACCTTGTACGGACCATAACACTTTGGTGATAATTTATTATCCTTCTTAGCTTGCTTGAGGGACATTTGTTTATATGGTTGTAGTCGTAGAAATACCCAGTCACCTACATCAAAACTTCTTTCGTTGCGATGTTGATCTGCCTGTTGTTTCATTCTATTCTGCGCCAAAGTGAGGTTATCCTTTAAGAGCTGGAGAACTTCTTGTTGATGCTCGATGTGATCTTCCACTGCTTAAACCTTAAATTTTTTCTCTTAAATATGATGTGATGGACAGTGGATGATATCCATAAAGTGCCATAAATGGGGTCATTTTCGCTGCAATATGGAAGGAAGTGTTATACCACCATTTAGCCAGAGGTAACCATTTGACCCTTTGTGTCTATTTATCAGATACAAAGCAACGAAGATATCCTTCCAAACATTTGTTTACTATCTCAGTTTTCCCATCAGATTGAGGATGAAAATAATTCTGTCCCAAGACAAGAAAATAATTCTATCCAAAAATTTCCAGTGAAAATGGGATCTCTGTCACTTACAATAATCTTTGGGTTTCCATGTAGCTTTTGAATTGTTTCCATAAATGCATTAGAAACTGTATCGGCTTTAAATGGATGAGAGAATGCACAAAAGTGTGCATACTTGGTAAGGCTGTCAACTACCACGATGATGACACTCTTGCCTTTGGACCTGGGTAAACCTATGATAAAATCCATTGAAACCTCCTCCCAATGCTGGCTTGGAATGGCTAAAGGTTGTAATAGACTTGGGGTCTTAATTGTTTCAATTTTATTTTGTTGGCAAACCAAACATTCCGCCACAAACTTTTGAATGTCCAATTTAAGGCCATCCCAAAAAAAATTCCTTGTTAACCCTGTGGTAAGTTTTTAAAAATCTGAGTGCCCTCCTAAGGGAGAGGTGTGCAATTCCATAAGAATCTTTTGTTTGAGTTGGGAGTTCTTACATAGGTATAAGCAATCTTTGTACCATAATGAATCATTTTTCCAACTAAATGTATCAGATGTATTGGGATCTTGTTTTAACTTTTGAATGAGTGCCCACACTTCTTCGTTATTCTTCCATTCATCCCTTGCTTCGTTTATCCAATCTAGTTGGATAGTAGAAATGGTGCAAATTAATGCTTCCACATCCTCATTCTTTCTTGATAGTGCATCTGGAAAAATAGACGATTTCGATGTGAGAATCTCTAGCGAACATAATTGTGCAATTACGCCTCGTTGTTCTTTCTTTAGAAGCTTTGTCATTCCGTTAGATCTTATTATCTTTCCCAGTTTCCTTGCGATACCCCTTAATTCAATTTCCTTTCCTTCCGAAAAAAATATCTTCGTAAAAAGTTCTTGGAAATTAAAAGCTATTGTACCCAAGGATTGTAGCCATTGGACTTCTTGTACAACATCAACACCACCCATTGGAATGGAAAACATTGGGCTATTTAATACATATTCTCCCATGGATAGCTTGATATTATGGCACTTTCCAGAGCAATTTAGGGTTCCTCCACTTGCAACCATCATTTGGCACTCTCGTGCTAGATATATGAAGCAATTCAATTCCTTGGCTATCTTACAATGAATAAAATTATGGGTACTTCCCAAATCAATCAACACTATTACATTTTTCTTCTTGATATGTCCTTCTATCTTGATAGTTTGAGGAGTGGTAATTCCGGCCAATGCATTACAAGATATGGTCAGATTCATTTCTTCTTTCTCCAGGGTTTGTTCCTGGTGTATATCCTCTTCTTTTGACGTTTCTTTTTCATTTTCTTCCTCCTCTTCACAATCTATGTAAAATAATTTCTTCTCAACACACTTATGACCTTCAGTTTATTTTCTATCACAACTGTAACAAAGCCCTTTTGCTCTTTTTTCTTCCAATTGTTGTGGTGTCAACTTTGTAGGTTATGGAAGGTTAGGGGCAACAACACGTCCATCTTTATAGTTGTGAGTGGTAGACTTCCTTGTTGCCATAATTTTGCTTTCTATTTTTCTTGCCAAACTGAATGCATTCTCTAATAAATCAGGTTCCCAAAGGTGAACCTCATGTTGGATGTTATTCTTTAAAGTCCCTATGCACACATCAATCCTATGCTCCTCTGGAATATCTTTTACCACTATATTCAATTTTTGGAAGTCCTCAATGTGCTCCATCATTAAACCCTTTTGTTTGAGATTTATTAATTGGCTTAAAAAAGATGTTGCTTTCTGTATCCTCATAATGTGCTATCATTTCTTCTGTAAAAATTGCCCAAGTGACAATTTGTTTACGAGAGAAAAGCCATCAATACCATACAAATTGATTTGGTTCCAAATATAAAGTTGCAATGCGTACTTTTTGTGTGTTTTGCACATTATGGAGATCGAAATATTGCTCCTTCTGTAGTATCCATGTTACAGAATCCTTGCCATCAAAATTCCTCATATCGATCTTTGGAACATGGTGGGTCTTCAATCCAACGATAGAGTCTATGAAATCATGATTAACATTTCTTTTGTTCTCATCATGAGTTTCCTTTACTACCCTTTCGCCATTAGTAAGCATTTCTTGTAGCAACTTTGTCAAATCTGTTTTCAAATCTTCCATGTTTCTTTTAAGTTTTTCTTCTATGCCATCCATCTTAGCTTCCACGTCATTCATCTTAGCTTCCATGCCTTTTTTTAAACTATCCATCTTAGCTTTTGTTACTTTTTGTGAGAGTGAATTTTGTTGCACTTGATCTCGTAATTTTGATATATCATGTTGCATTTCTTCCTCTTCTTCATGAGTCATGCTAGAGCTTTAAGGTTTCTTACTAGGTGTTTCCATTTTCTTTCTTCGAGGCATCAATTAATGATAATAATGCTTCACTATGCCCTTTGAATTCCTTCAAACTATTTTTTCAACCAAATTTATGCAAAATTAAAAAAAAAAACTACACACATTTTTTCACTTTCTAGGAGCTCGATATTGAATATGTTGTATCTCTGTAATTTCGAATCTCCAAGGTCTGAAATTGCGTCCTACTGTATCCCTTTAAGTCCTTTTTCCAACCGTGCAAGTCTGATCAAGATTGGATTCTCCAAGGAAGAGTTACGCTAAATTTCCCACAATGACCTGATTATAGATTGGTTTAGTATAGAGAAATTGTACGAAGTGCCACGTGTCACTATTTCGACCTTAGGACCTGAAACCGATACACAAAAAATTACAGGTTTTCCTCTTTCTGTAACTTTCTACGAAATTTCAATTTGATGCTCGGAGAGAAAGTTATGACGATTTTCCCCAGGTCATCTGTTTGAGATATAATTCGAGAGCCTAAAAAAACCCTAACTTCCTTAGATTATATCTCCGAAATTATAGCGAGAAAAGATCTGAAATTCGGATTCGAGGTGCATTGCGATTTCGACTCAAACGGGTTTTAATTTTAGCTTTTGAAATGTCGTAAAAAAAAATTTATAGCGAAAATGCCACGATGACCTGTTTGGAGCAGGGAAACCCTATAATTCAAAGCTTTGATATCAAATGTTATGTAACTAGCTCACAAAATAGAAGAAAAGATAGATCAACGACTTCAAAATCAACCTCTTCGAGGGGGAAACCTCCTTTACATTACACAAATGAACAATTCTTGGATGATACAAATGACAAAACCTCATTTCTATATATAGGAGTCTAAGGGGTCACAATATAATCAAAGCCGACATAACAATAATAATATAAGGATACAACAATAATAATAATGGGCTTCTATGGGGTACAATAATAACAATATGAGGACAATAGTGGCACAACAATAACAATAAGAGTTACAATAACAATAATAATGGGAAATCACTAATATTATAGGGACCTAACATTAGATGTCTGTCTAGTTATTAGATCTTCTTTATAACATATGTACTAGTTATCAACATTTTTTTTTGAAGAAAAAAAATCTAATTTTAATGTCAGAATGAAAAAATTGCTTTGTTTGTAAAATAAAGAGCCACTTCTGCATAAAGATATGACTACTAAATTCTATGAAATAGTTCCTGAACCACTTCTACATAAAGATATGACTACTTATGTTTATAATATCGTACATACTTTTTCACATACCAAAATATAACCATGAAACACATAATCTACTTAAATTGTAAAATTTCTCTCATGAAGTATATAATCATAATCAACTTAAATTGTAAACATCTGAAATCTCGTTTGGTTTTCATAAAAGGGGAATAAACCCATAAAAATAATTAAAAGACTGGATTCAAAGTCGTTAAAATGATAGTATCGAGACTGAAAAAACCTTCAAAGACTCATGCATCACATTTTCAGAACCCACGAGCCCCCTGCTCGAAGAGGACGCCCACCCCCAACTTCCATTTCAAGCTTAATGCCTCCACAAGCTTCAGAACCCAGGACCCCCTTGCCAACTTTTGTTGTATTGTAGTGTGTTTTCGTTTACTGCAGGATTAGAGTTAAATTCCAGGGACGGAAGAAGCAGGGACAGAAGAAACAATGAGCAGAATGGGTGTGCTGAAGGGTGTTGTTACACGAGGCAATTGCAATTTCAATTTGCCGAGCAAGTTAAAACGCGAGAGTGTTGGGTTGATTATTCATAAATTCGCTCGTGAAAAACAAGTAGATAAAGTAGAACATCTCCTGCACAGGATGAAAACAGAAGGCCAGAGTTGCAGCGAAGATTTATTCATCGACATAATAAAGGCATACGGGAGAGCAGGAATATCTGAGCAAGCCCTGAAAACCATGTACATAATGCCGGATTTCGACTGCAAGGTCTCTGTGAGAGTTTACAACCATGTATTGGATGCTCTTCTTGCCCATAATCGCTTTCAGATGATCTCATCGGTCTACAATAACATGACGAAGGAGGGCATTCAGCCCAATGTCTATACCTACAACATTCTTCTCAAAGCTCTCTGCAAGAACAACAGGATGGATGCTGCCCTCAAGCTTCTTCAACAAATGTCGAAGCGAGGATGCCCACCAGATGCAGTCTCGTACACAACGCTGATTTCCCACCAAACCAATTCAATTCATGCATTGAAGTATTTGAACGAGATGGACCCTGATCTAATCTCGTATAATGTTATCTTCAATGCTCTCTGCAAACAAGGTATGTCAGAAATTGCTCTTAAGCTTCTTACTCGCATCTTGGCCTCTGGATTATTGCCTAATGTGGTTACTTATACAACTCTCATAAATGGGCTTTGCAATCAAGCTATGATTGACTTGGCCTTCACCCTCTTCAAACACTGTATATCCCACTGCAAACCAAATGTTGTGACATACACTGCCCTAATGAAAGGTCTCTGCAACGAAGGCAATGCAGATAAGGCCATTGAGGTCTGGAACCATATGATTCAACACAACTGCCCTCCCAATGTGGTTGCTTTCAATACTCTCATATTGGGTCTCTGCAACAATGGGAGATTAAATAGAGCTCGCGAGCTCTGGAATAAGATGGCAGAACATAAGTGCCGTCCAAATGAGAAAACTTACGTCATTCTACTCGATGGTTTCTGCAAACAAGGGAATTTGCAAGAAGCAACCATGATATGGAATGAGATGCTCGACAGTGGTTGCTCTCCAAATGTTGTGGCCTATACTTGTATGATTAATGGTCTCTGCAGGAGAGGTAAGCTAAACAGGGCTCGTGAGTTGGTGCATCAGATGCAGGGGAAAGGCTGCTCACCAAATACAATTACATACAATGCATTAATAAAAGGATTCTGTGACGAGGGTCAAATAGATAATGCTCTGGAGCTGCTGAATGACATGTTGGAGAAGGATTGTGTGCCGAGTACTGTCACCTACAACACCCTCTTGGATGGTCTCTACAGGAAAGGCAGAACAGATGAAGCCTGCAAGATTGCGGATGAAATGTCGAAGAAGGGTTGCAGTTCAAATGTAATTACTTACAACACAATTATTCATGGGCTTTGCAGTATTGGTCAGGTGCACGAGGCTGTCATGCAATTGGACAAGATGGCAGCAAAAGGTGTCAAACCAGATGTTGTAACTTATAACACTCTTATTGATGCATATTGTAAACAAGGCTCTGTAGACAAGGCAGTTGAGTTCATTGATGAAATGGTGAGCAAAAATTGCATCCCAGACATAATTATTTATACTACATTAATATATGGTCTTTGTCAGCAAGCAAACATCGCAGAAGCCACAGGGATTCTTGAAAGATTGGTGAATGAAGGTCTTACTCCAAATACTAGTATTTGGAATATATTAATGGCAAGTATTTCCAAGAAACTGAATACATACATGCCTCATGAACTGATCGATGGCATACTGTGCAAACTGTAGAGTGATGAACTAATGTAGCCTAGGAAATCATCTTTTAACTTCTGGAATCATGAAGAAACAGCGTTATCTGCTTCTCAATCTTGAACTGGACCTTGACTTGCTGCAGTGCGGTAACATACTTTTTTCCTTTAGTGTTTTTATTTCATTATAACTTCCTAGTTTCTTAGAATAAAAATTAAAAGATTGCTGTTGTTTCATCGGTTGCAGGATTTTGTCAGGTTCCATAAATCCCCACCTGCCACTCTTATTAAAGTTATTCCAAATGCAAGCGGTGTTTTATGCCATTCTATATACAGAAGGTATCATATTCTTTGTGCTTTTTTTGTGTGCGGTGCTTGTACCTGGATTCGTCTTCACATTCTCTGGTAGGAGAAACATAAATCACAAGGCAGAAGGTTGAAGCTTATGCGAGTGTGAAAACTTGGGGGATATGCTATGGCATTAGCCAAACCCGTACGTGATCCCATGCAAGTGCCCTGCTGAAGGCCTTTTCATATTACCAGCAAGAGCACACTATTGTCAACCATGGTACTATAGTATTTGTCCATAAAGCTCTTGTCTTGGTGTCCACTATGTCTATGGCTCATTAGTTTGCCTTCAAAGCTCCAAGACTGCCTATGGAATCCAAGTAAGTATGCAATATGTTCTGCCATGCCTATATGTTGAATGCTGCGTTAACAAAGAAAATAAGAGAGTTCCCAATTTCAAAGCCATCGTGCATGAACTTATGGTGTTTTGACACATTGTGTTTTCCATAAAGAGCCGCTATAGTGTGGCTCTGTGAACCATCCTGTGCAGAGGACATACGAGAGCATTTAAGAAATGTATATATATATTCCCTGTTGAATTTGTAGCTACGGTCGGACATACGAGAGCATTTAAGAAATGTATATATATATATTCCCTGTTGAATTTGTAGCTATGGTTGGTCTTCATATTGATATACTTGTTCTTCATGCTCACGAGAAAATCAAATTTTTGTATTTATCAAAAGATTTTTTTAATATTTGTTTTGGCACAAGTGTTCAAGTCAGCTCTCTCTCCTACAAGTTGCTCAGCTAATGTTGGTACCCATTTGACCCATGTAATCCCTATATATAGAAGTCACTCATCCTCCTCTCAAAGTACATTCGATCTGAGCATAAAAACATAGACTCTTCTGATCATACGGGGGTAGAAAAGGAGCAGAACGAAGATCATAAGGAACCAAATTCTTCTGTGGCACATCTCTTGAAGGACCGAGCTTATTTGTAATCCATCTTCGTGTTAAAAGGGCCGACACCTCTGTGATTCGTATCTGTGGCATAGCACCGAAAGTCTTAAGTAAATTTCTGCGCAAAGTGGCCGAAACAATTCTATGCAAGGAAGTCAAAGTATCTCTATGGGAAGGGGCCAAGACCCTGTGGATTATCTCAGTGAAAGGAGGTCAAAACTCTGTGAAAAAGAGCCAAGTTTCTGAGGTTGAATCTCTGTGAAAAGTGTTGCATCTCTTGTGGAAGAGGGAACCGAAATTCTCTGGTTTCTTAAGGTTGTCATCAGATTGGGAGGAGCTGACTTGGACACTTGGTGGATGCATTTTCTGGTTAGTTTGTCCATAGCTTTGACTTTGATATCTTTTGTTGGCTTGGTTCTCTAAGGAAGGATTTGTTGGGTTTTTACCCCAAGTGGGTTTTCCCAGGGTAATCATTGTGTTTATATTGTGCACTGCTATCTCTGCTTTTTTATTCTTGTATGATTGATCTTTTGAAGTATAATTGCTTGATGAAGAAGTTGTAATTGTTAAAAAGATTGTATATATATTCATTGCAAGTAATTATCAATGTTCAGAAATCAATACATTGTTCTAGAATTTTTAACATGGTATTGGAGCTTTGGTGAAGGAGGAAAGTTGAAGATCACATCTTATTGAATCCCCCTCTCTCTCTCAAGGAAGAAAACTCTTATCTCTATGTCCAAGATTTTTGAGAAAATGGTTCCCAGATGACAATGATGCTGCAGGGAAAGTGAGGTTTAGGAAGGGTGAAGTCAAGGCTCAAAGAATTTAATTTGAATCTCTGAAGGATCATTTGATTCCATTTGTTTCAGAATTAGCTACATCAAAGGAAGTTTATGATACTCTTGTTAATTTGTTCTCAATTAACAACATTGGTCAAAGTTCAAACGATGTCTTTGAGAAATCAACTTTGTGGTGCAAAAATGTCGATAGATGAACCTGTGGCCTCCTACTTCATGAGAATTGCTCACATAAGAGTTCAGCTACAAAGCATTGGTGAAGTCATTTCTGAATTTGAATTAATCACTACAGCAATCAATGGCCTACCATATTTATGGGATCATTTGCAGCTGGCATCTGTGCTAGAAAGTGTTAGAAAATGTAACTAGGTTCGGTCTTCAAAATGACATTTATTTGATAAAAGAAAATGATTTTTTAATTTGTCCTATTTGGACACTCGAGAGAAAAAGAAAATTTGATTTTTATAAATGATATTTTTTTTCCTCCAAGTTGCCAAGTCGGCCCTTTTGGAAGTCAGGTCAGCTCACCCTTGAAGAGGCACCTTTTTCACATATAAGAACAACTATAAATTGGCGTCCATGCTCCTCCATCTTTGGCAAGTAGCTTGTGAATCTTCTGAGGTGAACTTGTTGAACTATATTATAGCTTCGGTCAACATTTTTCATTGATTACACAAAAGGGAATTTAATTATTGGTCACCTCAAGTCGGCTCAATCAAGCCCTACAAATCGGCTCTTGGAAAGGTCATCAAGTCGGCCCATTAGGGCTAATTAACCCCTCACATGATGCCTATTAATAAGAGGTCGTTGGCATTCATTTGGTCTACAATCAAGCTCAAGAAATTCGGTCTGCAATAACACAATTTGGCCTTCCATTTCAGAGTATATTCACACTTGTGAGGAAGTCTACAAGGGTTCTTTTTGACTGCGGTTTGATCTCCTTCAAGGGCTTGTTGATACAGTGATTTAAGACCTCTACATCTGTCTTGTTAATGCTTTTGTGGCTGAGATATTGTAGAGAAGCTCACTCTTCCTTTGTGACAAATTTCTGAAATTGACCTAGAGTTTTTGGGGCTATATTGTGGGCAGTTCCTTGAAGATTACAATGGAAACTTCGGCCTCCCATTACAGTGACTTCAGATCTATATTTCGACCTCCTTGTGCAGGCCTTATGTGTTGAACAAAAGTGGAATTTATGAGCAGACCTTGATTGGGTATTGCATTGATGATTATCTTGGATTTGTTGGAACATTTTGATGTACTTTGATGGAAAAAATCTTTCTCTCATAAGGAAAGAATTTTTGGGTTTTCCCCTAGTGGGTTTTGCCCTGGCTGTGAGCCTAATCTTGGTGTCTCTTGTTTCTTGCTTATTGTCTATTGCTCATTGTATACTATGATCTCTATTTACTGTTCTTGTTGAAGAATTTTTGGTTGAAGTTTTTGATGTATAGCTACTTGTTGACTAAAGTATAAAGAAGAAATAATTTGTATCAATAAAAGTAGTTATCAGTTGTGAAAAACTATTCTATTTATTACATCACTAGAATTTCAACAGAACTATCATCTCTGTGGCAGACGAAATTCAGACCATCTCTATCATCTCTGTGGCAGATGAAATTCAGACCATCTCTATCATCTCTGTGGCAGATGAAATTCAGACCATCTCTATCATTTCTATGGAAAACGAAATTCAGACCATCTCTATCACCTCTGTGGAAAACAAAATTCAGACCAGCTGTGTGATCTCTGTGACAGACAAAATTTGGTCAAGGTCTGAGGAGGAGAATTCAGATCTGTGTGAAGCATTTTAGAGGCATATATTTATGGAGCAGAACGAGATATTAAAGAGACGAAATTCAGACCATCGCTATCATTTCTGGCAGACGAAGTTCAGACCATCTCTATCATCTCTGTGGCAGATGAAATTCAGACCATCTCTATCATTTCTATGGAAAACGAAATTCAGACCATATCTATCATCTCTGTGGAAAACAAAATTCAGACCATCTGTGTGATCTCTGTGACATACAAAATTCGGTCAAGGTCTGAGGAGGAGAATTCAGATCTGTGTGAAGCATTTTAGAGGCATATATTTATGGAGCAGAACAAGATATTAAAAAGACATTCTTCTGTTGATGATTTGTGCTTCCTGTGGCAAGAGCTCTGTGATTTTCAGATCTTCTGTGATGCAGCTCTGTGATGATTTTCGGACCCTCTATGGCACTACTCTGTCATGATTTTCGGGCCTCCTGTGGACAGATCTATGGATAGACTTATGAAGGCAAATATTGTCTAATAGAGGGCTGACTTGGCACTTGGAATACTGGTTGTATTGACTTGGATTTTCTCTGTCTCTATAAGAAAGGGATTTATGGGTTTTCCCCTTGGTGGGGTTTTGCCTTGGCCTGGAACCTAACTTCTTGTGTCTCTTGTCTCTTGTGCACTATGATCCTTGATGTATTGTATCTAATGATAATTGCTTGATAAAGAAGATTAACTAACTAAAGAAAAAAATCTGTAATGATGCTCACAAGTAATTATCATGTTATTGAATTCCCTTTTTCACTGGAATTACAACATGGTATCAGAGCTAAGGTAGTGGAAAAAGCAGCTTGAAGATCACCCTTGTTAGGTTATCTGAAGATACTCCTATATCAGTTCATTTATCAAAGAGAAGAAGGATAACAATAGATCTTATTCCTGAAAAACAAGTTCTGTTCAAACTATGAGATGAGAAGTCCACTGTAAGATCTCTGTTATGCGAAGTTCCTGAGGTAATGCAAAGGGATCTGAGGCTAATGCAAGGATGATAATGCAAGTTTCCGAGCTCTCCTTAGGAAGTTCTGAGTCAATCCGAATTTAACCCTCTATGTTTACTGTGATCCGAATCATGACAAGACTTGACAATTAATCTTCTCCTAGCATAACAGTATTGCGAAGTTCTGTAAAACCCTAGGTGTGAGATTTGTTGCATGGTGCGAGATGCCTCTCCTTCTGGAACGGTGATCCGAGTCACTCCTCTATGTTTACTGTGATCCAAATCATGACAAGACTTAACAAGTAATCTTCTCCTAGTATAACAGTAAAATCTGAAGTGTGAGCTTTGTTGCATGGTGCGAGATGCCTCTCCTTCTGGAATAGTGATCCGAGTCACTTACTCTATGACTACAATGCTAATTCTCTATGGTGGTATGGGTTCCTCTTTTTTTTTTTTGACATAACAAGTGATATGCATAATACAAGTTACACCAATGATGTGTGGTATCTCCTCCACAGTCTGATAGTGATTCAAGTTCCTTCTGAAGTATGTTACAAAGCAATGCAAGAAACTATAAGTTAACAATCCTAGGGTATGACAAGATTTGACGTTGATATGCTGAGGCAACACAAGTCTAAGTAATGTGAGTTATATGGCAGACCATGATATATGGCTTGCCTCATTGACAACAATTGATATGTATGACTCATTTCCATGACAATGCACGATAGTAACCTTGATGATATATGACATCTGTATGAAAGTACGAAAGCACAAATAAAGTCATCATTAAGGGCAACATCACAAGTTCTGAAATGGACTACTAATTCGGAACTATCCAAGGCAAGCTACAAAACTCATCCCAAGCAACGACACTATTATTTTTGTAGCATCGGACAAGTGTTCTAGTCTCAACTTTGGTCAAAGAGGCTAAGAAACACAAGAACTTCAGAGCCCAGAAAAAGTTTCAGGAGAAAACACCTAGAGATGGCTCAATTAAGTTAATTAATCAATAATTAAATATTTCCTAAGTCTAACTTAGGAAAAGTGATTACTTAACATAAATTAACTGAGAAAGATGAGATTTCTCTTAAAACCCACATGGATCGACTCGCAGATGATCTCAACCGTTGCTGAGGATTTAATCATGGTTGTTGGTGAGCCAATGAGAGATTATAAGAGGTTGATGGGGTTTGAGATAGACACACAGAAGAGATCGATTTCCTTGGCAAATTGAGCTATCCAACAACAATAGTTGAGCAGTGAAGAGGAGTTCGAGCCAGAGGGGAAGCAAAGGCAGTGATTCTAGAGGAGATTCCAATTCTAGAGAGGCAGCAACAAGTGACAAAAGTATTCCACAGTGAAGCTCAGTAGCTTCAGTGAGCAGATCGATTTAAGTGAGAGGGAGGTCGATTCTGCTTCCAGAGGTTTGGAAAATTTTCTAGAGGGCCAAAGAGTCACTTCTAGCAGTAGAGACAGAAAAGATGATTTGATCAAAGGCTGAATCGAGCCACATGTCTGAGGGTCTGCGCAGAGACAGTGCAGAAGGCTTGCGGAAGGGTTTGGATGACCAATTTTTCTAGAGGAGCCAGTGTCGGGATTGCTTGGGTAGAGAGAGAATTTTTCTCTCTAATATTTTTGCTGATTGGATTGCCAGCTGGGCATCCATAGATTGTACTCAGAATATCATTACTGCATAATAATAAAACCCTCATCTGTTGCACTAGTTTTCCCGCATTGGGTTTTTCCGAGGACAATTGTCAAAAAATAACTGTCAATTTTATTGTGTGTGTGCTAGCATTTTTTTAGTTTCCAACATTTTATTCTCCGCTCAATTTTTATGGTGAAAATTGCAATTGTGATTTTATTCGTTATTTGCGGTAGCAAATAAAATGCACTTAATTTTAATCAGTTAGAAGAATAATTTCCAGTTGCTGCAATAGATTAAAAATTTCACATGGTATCAGAGCGCTGTTGAAGACAAATCAGTGGCTCAGTGATGAGGAGAAATTTTGCAGCTTCAGAGGGAGTCCTTGAGCAAAATTTATGGGTTTGCGGAAAGGGCCAGCCAGGCAGTTCGAATTGTTGGACAAGGGTTTGATTTTCCTAGTTGCAGAGTGCAGGAAAGATCGATTTTTTCAGTCGCAGTTCCATTAGGTAGTGGTGTTGCCAGTAAGCAATTCTGGTGAGCAGATCAGAGGGTTTGTTGAGCAGATTTGGGCACAGTTGATTAGCAGCAGTTTTGTAGTAGCAGGATTAGCGCTGGGTGGAAGAGAAGGCACTCACAAAGGGATTTTTCTCAGAGGGTTTCTAGATTCAGTTTTTTGGGGGAAATCTATGATTTCCAGTTGTAGGTGGTAGTAGCAACTAGCCAAACTGCGTATTCTAGGAGGGAGTGCGAGTAGCAGAGCAAGTAGCCAAGTAGGAAAAGGAGAGTCCTGTTTATTTTCCTAGTTGTGAGTTTTGCAGGAAATGGCCTCAACAGGACTTTGAGATTAGGATAGTCTAGATGGAGCCTCGAATTATTGTATATGGAAAGCCAAAATGTGTTTCCTGCTAGATAAGCATGGTTTGAAGACGTATGCAGAGAGAGTTGTAGACGTACCTACAAACCTGCAACAACTAGAGAATTACAATAAGGATATGGAAAAGGCGAAGCGGTTTATCCTTGATGGAGTTCAAGATCATGTAGTCTCACACATTGCGGCCAAGAATACGACCAAATAAATGTGGGATGCTCTTGCATCACTCTACTAGAATCCTTTCGAGAATCAAAAGATGTTCCTGAAGGAGAAACTAAGAACCACTAGGATGCAGAAGGGAGGAGGAGTTACTCCCTACCTCACAAGGATTCAGGATGTCCGGAATGAGCTTGCTGTAGTCAGAGAGACACCTCAAGAGAGTGAGCTGGTGCGTGTAGCTATCAACGGTTTCATTGAGGAATGGGCTACTTTCGTCCAAGGTATCACTGGACGAGATCAACTACCAAGTTGGGATCGATTGTGGGCAGATTTCACATAGGAGGAGATGAGACTTGCTCTAGTCAAGAGTAATCTCAGTGGCAACAGCAGAGGATCGAAGAGTGTGAAGGAGGAGAATGTAGCCCTTGCATCAAAGGGGAAGGCAAAGAAAGGTCCCAGTCAAGGACAAGACTAATAGGGAGCAGAGAAGAAAAAGAAGGATCTGTCGAAGATCAAATGCTTCAGGTGTGGTGAGTTTGATCACTACAGTACCCAATGTCCAAAGAGGAAGAAGGACAAGGAGAAGTAGGAGCAGGCAACAACTTCAACAGAGATTGACAATTTGTCTTCTAGGTTGAAGGATGAATTCACTCTATATGCAGCTATACCTCTAGGAGAGAAGTGGGGTGACATTGATCTTTAGTCACCAGAGTTGCGAGTTTTGGGCAGGGTCTAAGAAGGATAGCATCAGATAGGTGTTTCCTCACGGATCATTACCCTTACTACAGGGGCCCACAACATTTCAGTTGTGGGTGGATCAGTGTCAGACGACACAGACAAATCTTGAGGGACAAATGCAATACTAGTTACAGTCAAATGATGAGGGGCACAAAGCAACTCCAGTGCAGATAGTGACTCAATGGACAGTGCAGAGGTTAGTAGTAGTCAGAGACTCGGGAGACAGATGTAGAGCCAGTACAGGGACATAGTTGATTTAGGGTTCTCAGTTGCAAGAGTTGCAGCGGCAGCAACACGAGATCAATTGCAACACAATGCAGAGTTGACTGCTGTACAGGTGGTGCAATGCAGTGTTAGCAACAACGCAAATGCAGGTTGGTTCAACTCAGATTAGCATATGAGTCCGAGTTGCGCAGTAGTTGGTGGAAAGTGGTAGGTTGTCACAGTAGTCAGACACCAGCATTGTGCATGGGAGGATGTTATGAGATAGTAGAAAACCTTCCTCACTAAGAGGGAGTGTTAGTTTTGTAGCATCAGATAGGCGTTCTAGTCTCGGCTTTGGTCAGCAAGGCTAAGAAACACAAAAACTCTAGAACTCTAGAACCCGATTTTTTTTAAGGACAAAACACCTAGAGATGGCTCAATTAAGTTAATTAATCAGTAATTAAATATTTCTTAACTTAGGAAAAGTGATTAAATAATAGGAATTAGTTGAGAAAGGTGAGATTTCTCTAGAAACTCACATGGATTGACTCAAAGATGATCTTAACTATTGATGAGGATTTAATCATGGCGATTGGTGAGCCAATGAGAGATTATAAGAGGAGGTTGATGGGGTTGGAGATAGACACACTGAAGAGATCGATTTCCTTGGCAGATTGAGCTATTTAGCAGCAACTGCTGAGCAGTGAAGAGGAGTTCGAGCTAGAGGGGAAGCAGAGTTAGTAAGGGGCAAAGATAGTGATTCCAGAGGAGATTCTAGTTCCGAAGAGGCAACAACAAGAGACTGAAGTATTCCACAGTGAAGCTGCACAAGGACTTTGTAGTAGCTTTAGTGAGCAATTCAATTTAGTTGAGAGGGAGGTCAATTCTTCGAGAGGTCGGGAAAATTTTCCAGAGGGTCGGAGAGTCACTTCCAACAGTAGAGACAGGCAAGACAAATTGATCAGAGGATGTGTGAGGGTTTTGTTGAAGAAAGTGTAACTAGGTCCGGTCTTCATAAACATAATTTTGATCTTTGTACTTGTAAACGAAAAGAAATATTATTTTTGTAAATTACAAAATGAGTTTCTTGCTCATTACATAGGTCCAACACATGTTGAAGCGCTATAGGAAAGTCAAAGAGTCAAAGAAAATGTTAAGGAGCTCTCCTTGAGCATATATGTAATGTAAATGAGTCAACCTAGTGTCTAGATCTGCCCTCCAAGACAAGCACAATCCTCTTGAAGAAGGCAGCAAGAAAAATGATGTAAAAGACAATCATGTCAGCCTCAAAGTATATATAAATGTCATGTCGGCTCACCTATGGAGACACATCTATTCAGCAATACAAGTTGGCTTATTTATGGAGACAGAACCACTATATATACCCAGCTAGGGTCAACACAGAAGAATAGTTCAGGATCTCGGATATCTCTGTAATCCCGGATGAGTACAGACCTCGGACATCCTGCAACTTCGGATAAGGAGCAGAGGAACTTCGGATGAGGAGCAATAACATCTTCATCTCTGAAATCTCGGACAAAATACAATACATGAATCTCGGATGGAGATAAAGTTTCAGTGTTTCAATGGAGAAGGGTCATGTCTCAACAATCTCGGCATAATGATAATAAGAAGCTCGGTGATCCGACAGTGATGCATTCTCGGCACACTAGACACAGTCATGATTTCAATAAGGTGATACTCATGGTCTCAATGAAGACAAGGTCATGATCAATATCTCGGTGTAGCTCTCATACAGTATAGAGACCTCGTTGACATAAAGATGATCTCAATAAGAGTGCAACAAAGATATAAGTGAAGGAGCAACTATGGTGCAACAACGATGATCTCGTTATTATGGTAAAGTCCTCCATAAAGGTGCAACAATGATGTTGCAGCAATGAAGATCTCGATAGTGTAGTAGTGATGGCCTCAATGATGCAGTAATGTTGATGATCTCAGTAGTGACAAAGAAGAGGATTATGTCTTGGTCTTGAAGTGGCATAATAGGTCAAGGGTCATGGTCTTGGTGTTCATCAATTGGAATCTCTATAAGAAGAATTTTGTGCAGGTTTTCCTCTCCAAGAGGGAGAGGTTTTGGCCCTGGCAAAAAGCCAACATCTCGTGTTCTTGTCTCTTGTATTTTTGGTAACTGTTTGATGAAGTAAGAAATACACATACTAATGATATTAAGAAGAAGATTGTGCTAATAAGCAAAAGTTAAAATACCTCACAAATAGTTATCATGCTAAGAAGAATCACATTAACTTTAACTGCTTTAGATCCTTCAATAGGTTTGTGCAGAGGCAACGCAAAAGGCCTGCTTAAGGGTTTGGACAACCCATTTTTCTGGAGGAGCCAATGTCGGGATTGCTTGTGGAGAGAGAAATTTTTTCTCTCTAATATTTTTGCCAGATATTTGTTGATTGGATTGCCAGCTGGGCATCCATAGATTGTACTCAAATTATTTCACTGCTGCATAATAATAGAATCCTGATTTGTTGCACCAGTTTTCCCACATTGGGTTTTTCCGAGGACAATTGTCTAAAGATAGCTGTATCAATTTTATTGTGTGTGCTATCATTTTCTTAGTTTCCAACATTTTATTTTCCGCAACGTTTTTATTGTGAAATTTGCAGTTGTGATTTCATTTGTTATTTGTCGTAGTAAATAAACTGCACTTAATTTTAATCAGGTAGAAGAATAATTTCAGTTGCTGCAATAGATTAAAAAGTTTCACAGACACTTGCATGTGAGAAGAATATTGATCCCGTTGTAATCCAAGATCTCTATTTGTGGTTCAAATTGTGATTACCTATGATTGGCATTCAAGTTACTCATGTCCTCGATTGTCATCTAAAGATCAAATCCAAAGTATGTTATCTCTGCAAATCTAGAACAAAGATTGTCATCCATATGAAAGAATGACAAGATTAGATTCAAGTCTATGAAAGGATTTCAAGTTCTGTAAAGATAAAAGCCCACAGTCTTTGAGATAAAGTGAAATGTGAGCCTATTCGAGCAACAACTAAAGTACAAGTTCTGTATACAAATCACTCAAGAAAGATAAAATAGAAGATTCCAATGTCAGAGATCTCTAATCCATCAACTACATTTAGAAAAGATTTAGGGTTCGAGAGTCTTTAGGGTTTGTGAGCAAAATCCTAATATGGATCATGACTTATGACTTGAGTTGTTTTTTTGGGACAAAAACCCTAGATTGAAATCTTCCATTTGCAATGAGGGTTTTGATTTCTAGGGTTCTCAAACCTAGAAAGACTTGATAAGAGAATGCATAGGGTTATGGAAAAAACCCTAGGATGAGTTGTTGAAACAAAGAAAAATCTTAATGAGGTCTAGGTCAATGGCATTGAGAAGTATAAGAGCAAGAGGGAGTTGTTTATAAAAGATAAGTACTCTATCTCTCTTTTTTTTTACTATTATTTATTTATTTAGTAAATCTAGTCTCTTGCTTTATTCTCATTGCTTGGTTGTAACTATTCTTTTGTGATCTCCTCGGAGAGGATTGCAGGTACATGTTAAAGACTGTCTGGATTAGGAAAAGATATAATATTAAAACAAAAGTTTGTGTCAAGTCTTGGATTCAGAGGGAGAGTTGGATCTAGAAAGGTTTGTGGATTCAGAGGGAGCTCTGGGTCCAGAAAGAACCTTGAATTTAAAAGAAGCTTTGAACTCAGAGGGAGCAATTTGATTCTCAAGTTTTGAGGTATGTATTTAAGTATTATTTTTAAATTTGATAGCCAAAGCTGTGATAGGCCTTTGATAAGCCTTTGTCCTAGATGAAGTACTTGCACTTTAGGGACAAGCTTGGACTTGTTAAGATAGGCTTTCTTAGTAAGAGGATAGACATCTTCCCTATGTGTCATGTTTGACCAGATTAGGGAATATGGTTCAATAACATCATGGACAAACATTCTACCTTAGGGAGAGTGGTCCAGTATGGGACACTTATTCTACCCTAGGAAATTGGTCCGGTAAAGGACAATCATTCTTTTCGTATCAAGGAAGAATGGTCCTTTAGGCCCAGTCACTCTATAAGAGTGGGTGTATTTGTTAGGCTCGAATACTTGTTGAGTGAACCTTTTGGCCTAGAGTAAGGCATGCGATGTTAGGGTTTGTCCAAGATAATGGAAATCTTGTGATGTAAGGATCCTTGAGGGTTTTGACCTTGTGGTGTAAGGAGTTGAATGTCCTCTAGGGTTTGGCCAACCTTGTGTAGTTGGAACATGGATGTTTCTGGAGGTTTGACCTTGGTGATGGCAAACCTGTACTACTCTGTGTACCATGGGGTTGAGGCGTCGATTGGATCATGGTGACTAGTAGTTGTACCTTAGGCCAAATAACCTGTATGATTGTACATAGGGTTGGTACCTTGGTAGTAGCCTAGATGGTACCTGAATCCCTGAAAGATGTTCGGTTGGTACCTTGGCAGTAGCTTATATGGTACCTAGATCCCTGAAAGATGTTGGGTTGATATGTTAGCAGTAGCCTAGATGGTATCTAGATCCCTGAAATAGTATGTGTTGGTTTCATGCCTTGGAAATAGCCTAGATGGTACCTAGATCCTTACATCAACATGTTTTTTAGATTGATGTCTTGGCAGTAACCTAGATGGCACCTAAATTCCTGTAGAAACATGTCTGTTGGGTTGACACCGTGGCTGTGGAAAAGTAACAATTATCAATCTAGGTCCTTTCTTATAGATGAGAATATCTAGATAAGTCATTGTGAATACCTCCCTAGTTAATGTTAGAAAATGTAACTAGGTCTGGTCTTCAAAATGACATTTTTTTGATAAAAGAAAATGATTTTTTAATTTGTCCCATTTGGACATTGAGAGAAAAAGAAAATTTGATTTTTATAAATGATATTTTTTTTCTCCAAGTTGCCAAGTTGGCTCACCCTTGAAGAGGTACCTTTTTCGCATATAAGAACAACTATAAATTGATGTCCGTGCTCCTCCATCTTTGGCAAGTAGCTCCTGAATCGTCTGAGTTGAACTATTATCTTTGTGGTAGACGAAATTCAGATCATCTCTATCATCTCTGTGGCAGATGAAATTCATACCATCTCTATGGAAAACAAAATTCAAACCATCTCTATCATCTCTGTGGAAAATGAAATTTAGACCATCTCTGTGATCTCTGTGACAGACAAAATTCGGTCAAGGTCTGAGGAAGAGAATTCAGATCTTTGCGAAGCATTTTAGAGGCATATATATTATATTTATGGAGTAGAATGAGCTATTAAAGAGACATTCTTCTGTTGATGATTCATGTTTCCTGTGGCAAGAGCTCTGTGATTTTCAGATCTTCTATTATGCAGCTCTGTGATGATTTTCAGACCCTCTGTGGCACTACTCTATGATGATTTTTGGGCCTCCTATGGACAGATCTATGGACAAACTTATGAAGGCAAATGTTATCTAATAAAGGGCTGACTTGGCACTTGGAATATTGGTTGTATTGACTTGGATTTTCTATGGCTCTATAAGGAAAGGGTTTATAGGTTTTCCACTTGGCGAGGTTTTTCCGTGGCTTGGAGCCTAACTTCTTGCACCTCTTGTCTCTTGTGCACTATGATCCTTGATGTATTGTATGTAATGATAATTGCTTGATGAAGAAGATTAACTAACTAAAGAAGAAGATCTGTAATGATGCTCACAAGTAATTATCATGTTATTGAATTCCCTTTTTCACTGGAATTATAGCAGAAAGGATACTCCAAGCTTTGAAGAATTATGGACCTCTTGCACCCAAGAGGAATCTAGGCTTATTGTTAAAGGGAAGATCCAAAAACATGATGAAGAAGAATCTCAAGCCTTTGTTGCAAAATCTAGAAGGAATAATGGAAGGAAGAAGTTTGTTTTTCAAAATAAGAATGCAGGTAAAGATCCAATCTCCAAGGAAAGAAAGACTCGTATAAAATGCAATGTTATGGATGTCACAAATTTGGACATTATATAAATAATTGTCCTGAAGCATCGAACGATAAGAAGAAGAAGGGCAATGATGATAATGAGCATCCTTGTGAGAAGAAATCCAAAAATGATTCTTCAAAAGCTTTAGCATCTAATGTTAAAGACTTATATTACTAGGATTACTGCAAGTAGTCTAGGAGCAAAAGGGAGTTGAAGGGGTCTCTCACATTAAATTAGAATTTATTTAGAACCCTTCTTAAAACTATTTAATAATGCCTAGAAGTTTAGAATTCTTGATAAGAAAGTTCTAGGATTTGCAGATAAAACTCTAGAATTTTGATCGAGTTCAATATTTTCGCTGAAAGATGAAACCCCAACTCTTGAAAGGAAGGAATGGCATCTGAATGATGGCATGGACAAAGTTGCAGATGGATGTAAGAAGTCTAAAGATCAAGAGGGAGCTAACTCTCCTCTCAAAAGATAAGTATTTTATATCTTTCTTGTTTGATTATTAATATTATTGTCATTTTTACTATTAGTTAGTTTTTTGTTCTTTGCTTGATTGTAATTTCTCTTCCATGGCCCCCTGTGAGGATTGCAGGTACATAGTAGAAGTTGCGAAGGCTTTGACAACGGTTGGAAGAAGTGGAATAACGAAGCAAAATAAGAGGAATTTCCCAGAATCTTGACTTATGTTGGGAGATATAGTACTAGATGAGATCTGAACTCAGAGGGAGCAATTAGATCAACGAGCTTGAAGTATGCTTTGATCATGGTGTCTACAAGGTCTAGTAATGGAAGGTTGTTCCAGTAAGAGGGAGAGGATCGTGATAAGGCATTTGTCCCTTCTGTGAAGTACACTTCTATTATCGTTATTTTGAAGATTGCACCAGGTTGATGTAGAGACTACTTTCCTCAATAATTAAAGAGGAAGAAGTGTACATAAGAGCTATCTCAAACTTGTGAGTAGAATAGCTCATTGATAACTGGTATGCTAAAAGACACAATGACAGAGGGAGCAACCTGAACTACCATTGAAGGACATATCTCAGTATGAGAGGGAGCACCCAGTATGGGTATCTGGAAAGCATTTGTGATCTAGTGAAGGGAACAAAACAGTTTATGGTTGAGCCAAGATGTGTTGCTCAACATGTGTTTAGCATGATATAGTTGAATAAGTTGTACAACTGTAGACTTATTTTGGGCAGAGAGTGCTGAAGACAAATAATTTGTTGCTTTAGTTTGGGCTCCGTTATAATTTTTTGGGATAAGCATGAAGCATTCATCTATTGCACTCCATATGGCAGAAGCCAAGTATATTGCAGCTTGATTGGCAAGTTGAGAAGTTGTATGATTTCTGAGGCTACTTGCTAGATCATTTTTTATTAAGTGCTGGTGGTGACCATGATGATAGGTCGAAGAACATATCACTTCATTCAAGAGATGGTGCTGAAGGGAGTTGTGAAGCTCTGGTACATCTCCATTGATGAGCAAATAACCGTTATACTGAGGAAGCCTCTTTCTAGAGAGAAGTTTGTGTACTTCTTGGACAAGCTTGGGCTTGTGAAAAATGCTTCTTTGATTGAGAGGGAGTGATGATTGCCTCATGGATATGGTTCCTTCGTTTGTCATATACTTTGACTGGAATTAGGGATGTTATCCCTGTGTCAAGTACATTGACCGGAATTAGGGAGAATGGTTTGAAAGATTAGATAGCATCATGGACAGACATTCTTCCAGTGTCTTGTACTTTGACCTGATTAGGGAGGTTATCCCTGTGTCAAGTACAGAGTCCTGATTAGGAAAAATGGTCCAATGGACTGGCATTCTTCCTATGTCATTGTATAGTGACTTTATTAGGGTTGTAGTCCCTGTGTCACTTTGACTTGTATAGGAAAATGGTATGGCAAAGGACAATCATTCTCTTTGTGTCATTGTATAGTGACATGATTAGGGATGTTGTCGCTATGTCATTTTGACTTGGATTAGGGAGAATAGTCCTACAAGTAGTAGCCGTCCAGCATTATGCTCTGATCTCTATCTAAAGAGAGCTTGCTTATCTTTGATGAGGCCTATGGTGTTTCACCTAGACTATGTCTAGAGTTGTTTGATGGTAAAACATGGTTATGTTGATGCTAATGATTATGTTACTGATGATGATGTGTATCTTAATCTTGATCTTTCCTTAGAGAATTTCTAAACTTGAGATCATCTTGATAGTCATTATGAATACCTCCCTAGCTAAGATGGAGCGTTGAATTTGTAGTTATGGTCGGTCTTCATATTGATATACTTTTTCTTATAAAGCATGTTCTTCATGCTCATGAGAAAATCAAATTTTTGTATTATCAGAAAGAAAAAAATGAATATTTGTTTTGGCACCACAAGTGTTCAAGTCGGCTCTCTCTCTCTTACAAGTCGGCTTAGCTAATGTTAACATCCATTTGATCCGAGTAATCCCTATATATAGAAATCACTCATCCTCCTCTCGAAGTACATTCGATCTAAGCATAAAAACATAGACTCTTCTGATCATACGAAGGTATAAAAGGAGCAGAACGAAGATCATAAGGAACCAAATTCTTCTATGGCACATCCCTTGAAGGACCGAGCTTATCTATAATCCATCTCTGTGCTAAAGGGGCTGAAACCTCTGTGATTTGTATCTGTGGCATAGGACTGAAAGTCTGAAGTAAATTTATGTGCAAAGTGGCCGAAACAATTCTGTGCAAGGAAGTCGAAGTATCTCTGTGGGAAGGGGCCAAAACTCTGAAAAAGAGCTGAGCTTCTGAGGTTGAATCTCTGTGAAAAGTGTTGCAGCTCTTGTGGGAGAGGGAGCCGAAATTCTTTGGTTTCTTAAGGTTGTCATCAGATTAGGAAGAGCTGACTTGGACACTTGGTGGGTGCATTTTCTGGTTAGTTTGTCCATAGCTTTGACTTTGATATCTCTTGTTGAGTTGGTTCTCTAAGGAAAGATTTGTTGGGTTTTTACCCCAAGTGGGTTTTCCCAGGGTTATCATTGCGTTGATATTGTGCACTGTAATCTCTGCTTTTTTATTCTTGTATGATTGATCTTTTGAAGTATAGTTGTGCA
This sequence comes from Pinus tabuliformis, assembly GCA_031772625.1. Taxonomy (NCBI): domain Eukaryota; kingdom Viridiplantae; phylum Streptophyta; class Pinopsida; order Pinales; family Pinaceae; genus Pinus; species Pinus tabuliformis. The sequence continues at coordinate 426,142,416 of CM062813.1, forward strand.
ATGAAGAAGTTGTAATTATTAGAAAGATTGTATATATAATCATCACAAGTAATTATCAGTGATCAGAAATCAGCACATTGTTCTAGAATTTTCAACATTCCCCCTCTTTTGCTGTTGACACCTAATCCTCAACGGATGGGTGAACTGGAACGTGAACAGTCATCAAGAAGATGAACTGTTCCGTCTCCTTCTTGTATATAAACAATAGTTCTCTTAATGAAATATCATCTCAGTTTTCTTCTGTTCAATGTGGAGTTACCCTGGCCTGACATGGTATCAGAGCACAGGTCCCAGATTCCTTGTAACTCCTCTCATTTATTCTCTGCCCATGAATACCTGAGCGCTGCCTCTGTCCTGCATCTCAACCACGTTGATTCTCTGCACATGAATGTATCGGTTATACCCTTTTTTTCGCTGCCTCTCTGCGCATGAATACCTGACACTGCCAACGCTGCCCCTCTCTGCGCATGAATACCTGACACTGCCAACGCTGCCCCTCTCTGCGCATGAATACCTGACACTGCCAACGCTGCCCCTCCATGAATGTATCGGTTATACCTGACATTGACTCTCGTCTTTTGGCCGTTCGCCGAGTCTCTCTCTTCCAAATCTCATCAACAATCTTCCATTATCGACATTCATGTATTTCCTGCCATTTTATTTTGGGTTTCAAAATTTTCCGACTTTTGCCATTCTGCAGTCAAACGAGCTATCTGGAATCACCAACCGTGAGCAATTTTGAGATAAGGTCTGCGTATATACATTGTTTCTGTTGCTTTGGGTTTCAAAATTTTCCGACTGTCCGTAATCACCAACAGTGACCAATTTTGAGATAAGGTCTGCGTATATACATTGTTTCTGTTGCTTTGGGTTTCAAAATTTTCCGACTGTCCGTAATCACCAACAGTGACCAATTTTGAGATAAGGTCTGCGTATATACATTGTTTCTGTTACAAGATAAATGGGGTTTAACTCATAGCGGTTCTGGTGAACCCGACGTGAATCAACACGCAACCTTCTTTGAGAATCAGGCACCAGCTTTTGGTTACCAGTCACCGTTTTCGCATTTTCATACTCGCTTCTTTGCTTACAATAACTGTCAGTCAGTTTGCATTTCTCCTGATGACATTATCTTCTGGCTCAGTGATAGATTTCTTCAATGCTGGAAGCGTTTGAAACAATGTATATTAATGATCCCGTTTTTTGTCCCGAGATATGTCGTTGCTGTAAACCGTATTGTCATCAGTGTATGTAAGCTTTGTTTTATTATGAGTTGTTGATTTGGCAGCACGGGCCTTTAAATTTTCCACAGCCTCGTTATGGTATTACGCAGTTTTATGTGATGGTATGATAGCAGTTTTGGTTGAGCAGTTGAGTCAAAGTATAAACGTTTGTTGAATTCATGGTATCAAAGCTCATTCAAGTATTGCGGTGTTTTCAGAGTGTTTTATATATCAAAGCATCTGTAGTATTGCATGATATATTGATATATTGAAGTGATATATTAATACATTGAAGTGATGCCTTGCACATTTTTTTTTTTCAAAACAGTAGTATTGCAGTGATATGTACAATGAAATGCTGATGTTTTTAGCAAATATTAGAGGGATTTGAAGGCTGTAACGTAAGGATTTTTTATCAGCAGAAGTAATTTTTTACAGAATGCATTCAATCGTCTCTATGGTAGGAATAGTTCTCACTGGCAAGGAGAACTATCCCGAATGGTCCCGGATGGTAAAACACACCCTCATCTACAATGAGTTGTGGAAAGGAGTGTGTGTCGGAGAAGAAGACAAAGACCCTGTGCAGCCTACATCAGATAAAGAACTTGTCATTTGGGAAAACAAGAACAGCAAAGCCTATGCATTGATCGCAGCATCTGTAAATGAAGAAGTAAGTCGTCATATTTCATCCTATTCCACTGCCTTTGAAGCTTTACAAAAGCTGAAAGAACTCTATGATTCACATTCTGCACTTGAAGTTGTTCAGCTCATGATTAAACTCTTCACTCTTGAACTAAAAAATAATGATCCCCTTGCTCTTGCATCTGAAATAAAGTCTATAATGCATGATATTAAATCTACTAAGGTTGAGTTGGATATCTCTCTTATTGCCTTTCTCAAAGCACTCTATCCTACCTACTCCAATTATCTTGAGTCTTTACAAGCAAATGGAAATCTTAAAGACATAACCTTTGAGTCTCTTGTGAAAAAGTTTGCTGAAAGAGAGAAAGCCTTTGGAAAGAAAACAGTCCCTGAATCTTCTGAAGAGACTGTTTGCCTTGCTCATAAAGAAAAGCATCCTGCTCAAGATTCTACAAGAGGAAGAGGTGGACGAAGAGGAAGAGGAAGATACTTCAGAGGCAGGGGGGGCAGACATTCTCAAGCAGAAAAGGCAGATCTGCATTGCATTCGCTGCAAACGAAATGGATCACATGATGCTTCTACATGCAAGCTACCATGGGACAAAATTGAGCAGAGAAGAAATCAGCAGAAAGGTAAAACTGATGACACAGACAAAGGTAAAGCACCTGAATCCGCTCACTATATTGAGGCACAATGTAACATTGGAGTAAATGAAGATTTGTTTAATGCTTCACTTGCTTCTTCGAAAAATGACTGGTTGCTTGATTCAGGAGCGACCTGTCATATGACTCATGGGAAAGATTTTTTTGAAGATTTCACTGATAATGTTGATGGAGCAGTATACTTTGCAGATCAGTCAAAAATCAAGCCATCAGGGCTTGGCACAATCAGGCTTAAACTGCCTGGTCTTCCAGACTTTCTTCTGGATCATGTTCTATATCTCCCACAGCTCAAGAGAAACTTGCTGTCCCTGGTCCACATCCGCCAGCAAGGTCACTCCATTCACATGTTTGATGGCAAGCTTGAGGTAAGAAAGGCATCTGACCACTCACTTGTTATGAGGGGTATAGAAGAAGAAAGACTTCTTAAATTGCAAGGAACTTCTGCTCATGCACAACATTTCTCATATATTTCTCATCATGAAGAAGGTACACTTCCGTCAAGTTTATTATGGCATGCTAGATTTGGACATTTAAACTATGATAGTCTCCGCTTGTTGAAGAAAAATGGTGTTGCTGGTTTGCCTACAATTCCTAGAAAACATAAGCAATGTGATGCTTGCATTCTAGGAAAGCATAGCAAACAGTCTTTTCATGATTCACATTCAAGAGCACATAGGAAGCTTGAACTCATTCATTCAGATTTATGTGGTCCAATGCTTGTTCCTTCTGCAAATGGAAATAAATATATCATGACATTTATTGATGATTACACCAGAATTTGTTGGGTTTATTTATTGAAGAACAAATCTGATGCTTTTCAAACATTCAAGAATTTTCATAAGTGGATTGAAAATGATGCACAATCTCATATTGGGTCTATTCGCACTAATAATGGAAAAGAATATACATCAAATGAATTTGAACACTATCTTCGCCAACATGGGATTAAACATCAAACAACTGTACCTTATAATCCCCAACAGAATGGTGTAGCAGAAAGAATGAATAGAACAATCTTGAATATGGTACGATCCATGCTTTTCTTCAAAAATGTAAAGACAATGTTTTGGGCTGATGCTGTTCTATGTGCTGCATATATAAAGAATAGATGTCCATCTAGTGCTATAAGAAACAAGACTCCTTATGAATTGTGGTATGGACATGTTCCTTCGGTAAAACATCTCAGGATCTTTGGTTCCACCTGTTATGCTTTAATACCAAAGGTACATAGAAACAAACTTGGTGCTAGAAGTCGTAAGTGTATCTTCCTGGGGTATTCAAACACATCTAAAGCATACCGCCTCTATGATGAAATAAATAAAAAGTTTGTTTTATCTAGAGATGTCATTTTTCTTGAATCATCCAAATCTGACAGTGTTGTTGAGCGGCAACTTGATCGCTTGGATAGATTCACAAAACCGAAATCATTTCAAGAGTTTGATAATCAGATTCCACATCTTGAAGGGGGGATCCCTATACTAGATCAACATGTGGAATCTTCTTCTGAAGAACAATCTCCCTTGCATGAAACTCCAACACCGGATGATCCTTTAAGTGATGTAATTGATAGAATTGGGAGCAGTGTTGCAGGAAGCGCCCCCCCCCCCCCCGGGGATCCTAGGCCGGAATCGCGTCCCGTACGGAAGCGTTCCGGAAGCGCCAAAGGAAGCGCGATTCCGTTTTTCCCGAAGCGCGATTCCGCATTTTTTGAGCGATTCCTGGTTTTTGAGAAGCAAAATCATTACCTACAGCTTCATCTAATATTTGCTAGGCATTTCATTGTCAGAAATAAACGGTTGAACGCCGCGTAGAGTCCCTCGAGGCAAGTTACACTATGATTATTTAAAATGCTTACCTAACACGTTATCCAGAAACGAACGAGAGAGGTTGAGCCCCGTCTCAGCGATGAGATCATTCACAGAAAAAAATAATTAAAATCCCAACACTTGTGTCGAAAGTCACTCTGCTTTCATTCGTAACAATGACGAGTGATGATAGGAGAGGAGGCCATAAGAAAGAGCGGCATAACAGGTTACCGGTTGTTTTAAATTGAAAAATACAGCAGTGTGCTAATTTCGTCGTTACCTACGTATAGAATAAGATATCAGTTTATTAAATCAATTGAATATATACTTGCAACTTGCGAGGAAGATGTTCAGTAAGTACCGTCTATTGCGATCCACATGATATTAAATATGATGTAATGTTGCTCATCACCAATCTGTCTGGTGGCATTTAAACAGATAGAACTTAACTGTCCTCAATATGCTGATTATTACTATCGGATCTTGAGAAAATGCGTCCAAAAAAACATGTCACTGTTGTAAGATATTATGGTGAGTGAATAATCATGTTGCGCAAAGGGCGTGCAAGGAAATCAAGAAGTGCCAAAGAGCAAAAGGCAGGGCCAGGGGATTCTGATGCTTACTGCATTTACGTTGGTCAGTTTTCATGATGTATGTTTGTAATAGCTAGAATATAGATGATTGTTGTACATACTAGTAACTACAATGGAATCATGGATGCCATATCTATCTTGATTTATGCAAAAATATGCATGTTTTCATGTCTTCTACAATTAATTTGGTATTTGGGATGTTTGTTTTGAGTATAAATGCAAAAAAATATAAAAAAATATATATATATAGCAGACGCTTCCGCGGACGCTTCGCTTCCTAGATTTTTGGAAAATGATGCTTCCGCGCTCTGCGCTTCCGCTTCGCTCCCGCTTCGTGCAACATTGATTGGGAGACTCAATCTTGATTCAGTCCCAACTCAATCAACAGAGCAGCCTGGACCATCTCAGAAAGGTCCCCCAAAGTGGTTGACAAAGACACTTGAAAGTGTTCATCCTGATGAAATTGGAAAAACAGGAACCAGAAATACAAACCGACAAGATGGATGTGATGTAGATAACTCTAATTCACCCGTTGATATGGATGTTACTTATGATTGTGAATTGAACTTGTCTACAGATTTTGAACCAACTTCCTTCAAAGAAGCTGCTTCTCATGATGAATGGAAAGAAGCGATGCAGAAGGAGTATGATGCCCTCATAAAGAATGGCACTTGGAAGCTGGTTGATCCTCCATTTGGAACCAAACCCATTGGCTGCAAGTGGATCTACAAGAACAAGTACAAAGCTGATGGCTCACTTGACAAGCACAAAGCTAGGCTTGTGGCAAAAGGTTTTGCACAGAAGGAAGGGGTCAATTATGAGGAAACTTTTGCCCCTACAACAAAATGGGCCACCATCCGGACACTCTTTGCACTAGCTGCTCAGAACAGTTGGAAAGTCCATCAAATGGATGTAAAAACTGCATTCTTGAATGGAGATCTAAAAGAGAATGTTTTTATGTCCCAGCCTGAAGGATTTGCTGTGAAAGGACATGAACATAAAGTATGCAAACTTGTGAAGTCCTTGTATGGCCTCAAACAAGCACCACGAGCCTGGTATGAAAAACTAACAGAGCATCTTCTGAAACTCAACTTCAATCATTTTGATCTTGATGATTCAACTTTATTTGTCAAGAAAGTTGGCAAAACAGTTGTATATCTTGTGGTATATGTAGATGATCTTTTAATGACAGGGAACAATGAAAGCTATATTGCATCCATAAAGAAAGAATTAGGAAATTTTTTTGAAATGACTGATTTGGGCTATGTTCATTACTATCTTGGCATTGAAGTAACCCAACATCCAAAATCCATATTTCTTTCTCAAAAGAAATACATTGGAGATTTGTTAAACAGATTTGGCATGACAGAGTGCAATCCTCTTTCTACTCCAATGGAACAAAACTTAAAGCTCACATCTATTGAAGGAAAGGAATTTGAGGATGCAACAAAGTATAGACAGCTTGTAGGAAGTCTCATCTACCTCACTACTACCAGACCAGACATTTCATTTGCTGTTGGAATCCTCTCCAGGTTTATGCAAAAACCTTGTGAGGGACATTGGTCTGCTGCAAAAAGAGTTCTAAGGTACTTGAAGGGAACTCAAGACCTTGGAATTAAGTATACACAGGTGGACGACTTCAGCCTGATTGGATACTCTGATTCAGACTTCGATGGAGACAAAGAAACTGGGGTATCTACTTCAGGATATGCTATGAGTCTTGGATCAGGAGCTGTCTCCTGGAGATCACGCAAACAATCAGTTCCAGCAGATTCCACAACAGAAGCAGAATATGTGGCAGCAGCTGAAGCAACGAAAGAAATTGTGTGGCTCAGGAAAATTCTTGAAGACTTGCAGGTAAAACAAACACAATCAACTCCACTCATGATTGATAACACCTCTGCAATAAAGTTGGCCAAGAACCCAAAGTTCCATGATTGTACTAAGCACATCAATACTAAATATCATCTGATCCGACATCATGTTGAGGCCAAAACAATCCATCTCCGTCATTGTTCCACAAACGAGCAAATTGCAGACATCTTCACCAAAGCGCTTGGAAGAGAAAAGCTTGAAAGATTCAGAACGATGCTTGGACTCACCAACATCCCTTCAGATTAAGGGGGGGAATGTTGACACCTAATCCTCAACGGATGGGTGAACTGGAACGTGAACAGTCATCAAGAAGATGAACTGTTCCGTCTCCTTCTTGTATATAAACAATAGTTCTCTCAATGAAATATCATCTCAGTTTTCTTCTGTTCAATGTGGAGTTACCCTGGCCTGACATTTGCAATAAATTAACAGTCAATCTTTTATTATGCTTGATGGCATGAGATATTTTGTTGGGACCTTTGACCTGTATCTTCCAACCTACAGATCGGAAATGTCTAATTAAAAATACCTTTGGACCATTTGTGGTCTCTCATACAGCATCAGATAACTCTTTCTTTCCTTTACATTTCCCCTATTTAGGGCTTCAAACAAAAATGTTGGCACACTATTTTGAAAGAAGTTTTAAACTCTTTATATGAAATCCTTGTGTTCTTGATGGCTTCAGCATGAGCCAGTCTCTTGGCCAGCACCCCTGCAGCTTCAGAGGAAGTCCTGTATGTTCTATTTCTTACACAGTGATGAGAATTTTCATTGTACACCATTTTTGGTTCTCTTCTTCGAATGCTTTGTGTTGCATGAATCAATTTGATTGCTTTGGGTTGTACCTGTAAGTTTGGTTAACAGTTGGCAATTTCATGTACTCAGAACTTTTTCTTTTCCAAGGAAAACCTCATGCAAAAACTCCAGGGCACTTCCTTGTATTTCACATATGGTACTCAGTATAAACCTGACAACACTTATTACAGTGTCCGACTCGGTACGAACATTGAATGAGGCACACAACAAAGGCAGTCAAGCCTGTAAAGTTAGCCTTGAGACCTGCATTGAGCTCAAAGCACACAACTACTCAAGCTAGCCCACCACACTTCACATACGCAGAACTATCCTGCCTTCCCTCAAGTTTTTTGACAAATATATCCTTTCTCAAAAGAATTCATTCCCTTGTTTTAGAATATTGTATTATCTCTAAATTTACATGACTCAAGAGACTGGACTTGTTGACATTCAATGCATAGTTGGTCTGCTTTTATTTTCTGTTTGACGGCTTTCCCTCCTTTAGTGGTTCTGTATATCTGCAAAAATGATTAGTTCCAGGGCTGCTTTGCCACAGCCACGGTTAGGCAATGTTATCTTATAAACTCAGCTATTTAAATCTTCCAACAAGATAATCAATACCATGTAAGAATTGACATAGGAGGGGAATTGAATTGACAGGTGCCGGAGCCTACCCAAAACCTGAAAATACACTCTATTATTCAAGTAGAAACTTATTGCACTGAAATCCTAAAATATACGGTCAAAGCATCTGTTGTTGAGAGAAATCTGAGTAGTCATTTATAAGAAAAAGGCTTAAGCAAAACAGAGTATAGTTCACTGAACTCTGCTTCTAAAATTCTCTCCTCCAGTTATCTTCATATGTCTCCAGAAAAGATTTTTCACCACAACTGACTATATTTCGAAAAGCCAGAAAAAAACATGAATTCTACAGCTGTTCCTAAAATGGCTCAACAAACTAAACATTATTTCATCTAAATCAAGCCTATAGTTCATTATGATTGTAGGCATGCCAAGTGCCCATAAACTTCTGCAAACCAGTTTCAGTTTGTGGGCCTTGTTACCCCTCATGTCAGTAGGGGTATGTGTACATTTTGGTAGCATTTTACCACCATTGTAAGCCTAAGGTCATATGTCAAAAGCCTTGTAACAACCATTTGAGGCTCTGTATTAGGTGTTCTAGATTTTGTGTTTGGTCGTGTTGACCACTCAAATGTACATTTGAGGATTGGTCAACTACTTCATGATCAAAGTACAATTCAAAGCAATCCAACAATCAGAAACTCTAGAATTTCAGACATCATCATCATCATAATGCAGCTTCTGGCCAACATTTTGTAATCCAAATTCTGCAGCCCTGCAGGGATATTCTAAAATAATTCTAGTATGATGAAAATGAGCCATGTAACACACCTAGGTAGCTTAGGATTTTACTAGAGAGTTTTCACTCTAGGGAGTTTTTTTTCCTTAGCTAATTATTTGTGTTTCTTAACACTAAATAATTAGTTAAGTGTTTCTCTCAAATATCCCCCAAAGCTAGAGTGAGGCCTGCTGGTAGAGTCTTAGGTGAGTCCTAGTGTCTAGAGTCAATGTAAATTGCCATACTAGATCATCTCTAAATTTTCGTAGAAATTGGTTGTCTAAGGGTCAGATTTTATTTATTAAAAATTTCCCACTGGTTAGGAATTTTAATAATTACTTGATGTAAAATGTAATAAGTGTTGTCTATAGAAGTTGTAGGAGGTATGAGTACTCAATATTAGACCTCAACACCTCAACTTTCTATCTAGGCACACTTTGAGGGTAAAAAAATGTGTCTTAACCCCTTATTTTCTATTTTTAATTTTTTTCCATTTTTGGGCAAAAAATTGCAATTAATTAGCCAGAAATTACCCATAAAATAAAATGAGACAAAAAATAAAATTCTCTCAAAGTGGAAACATATCAAAAAAGTGGAGTGGACTTTTCAAGATAGAAGTTAAGTCAAAAAGTTGAGGAATCTTCACAAATCAAGCATGGAAAGTCCCAAGGAAAATTCGTTGGTCCTTCATAACGGCTAGTGGTCCAGAAGAATGATTTTCTTGAGGAAGATGGTCCAAGTTTGTTAATTTAAATAAGAATTTTTTGAGGAGAAAAATTGGAAAATATCTTTTGGTGGTACTACTCCAACAATTGATTTCAATACCATCCGTCCAATTCTTCAAGCAAAATAGCTACCTTCTAGGATCTGCACAGGCTCATCTAGGGTTCAAATTCGTTTGACATGGATCAAGCCATTTTCTAATTGATCTAAGACTTTGGGGGCTAATGCATTGTGATGTTTTTCTTTCGGCTTCTATGGTAAAATATTTTTGATTTTCTTGCTCTTAATACTCTATTAGTGCTAATAAAAAATTTTGTTATTTCACTTGCTAGTTGTGGATATATTATTTGTAAGGTATCTTACATTAGTATTTGAGTTTAGAGAAACACTTTGGAATTTGAGGCGCTAGTGGGTTTTCAGTTGAACCCCTAGTCCTCTTTTTCATGGTACTATCTATCTCCTTGTAATCTTACAAAATTATTTCAAGTGTGTAGAGATATTTTTCTGAATCAAATCTTGAATGTCTGCGGATGTTTTTGGTTGAACTAATCAACTCTCAAGGACAGAAGGCTTTATCAATCGAATTATATCAATGGGAGTTTCCTTGCCATTTGCTTGAGCAAATTATTTGTCTCTAAATCTCTCTCTCTCATTTTAATGCGCTTTAACTGAATAAATTTGGCATTTTAAGAGCTTTTCTTTCTTACTAAAGGGCGGAGGTGTCCTCATACCCTTTGGATTAGCACTTGTAAATTTTGTAAATATATTGTATATATATTTTTTAACCCTCAATACATATAATTTTATCTCCTTGCATATACTTGTCTCTATCCTTCTTGGCTTGCGCAGATATATTTGGAAGGGAAGATTTTAGCATGGAAATTTATCATAATTTTCTTGTAAGAACATGCTTGGAATATCAAGGATATACACGTTGAATTTTCTAAAGTTGAAGGCTATACACTTGTTCGTGATTTAAGCCATATTTTTGCCTTCTTTTCCCTTGCGCATATCTGCCTCTAAGAGGCTAGATGACTAGGGTTTCAAGCATATTTTTTAAGAAATCATACATTGAAAAGCTTGTAAACTTGAAATCAAAATTTTTTGGAGGCCTTTCTTTCTTGGCTGTGAGCAAAGAGGGTCTTTTCCTCTCTCTATTTGTACAACTCCTTTTCATCTTGAAGATAACTAGGGTTTGAGTGAAAGCCTTGGAGGGATTGGTTAATTGTTCGAGGAAAATTCATTGTAAATCATTTCTATAAGCCTTGTAAAATTCCTCTTTCAATTCCTGCAACTTGAGGAGGGGTTTTTCTCTTTTAAAGATCTATATTTTTTGTAAACCCTCCTTAAAGTTTTAGAGCCCTCACTCTTGTCTAAGAGGGTCTCTCTTTGTAATATTAATAAAAGAACTTTTTCTTGAGGGAGCTTGGGGTTTTCCCCTTGGTATCCCACCTCCTCATTTGGAAGGAGGACTTCTTGTGGTGGTGACTAACTATTTAACTTCGTTTTCATTTTTCTTGTTGTATTAGTCTTTAGATCTAACTTGTTCATTTTGCATTCATTAGATTAGTTTCATTTTCCTACTTATTGCATTTTAGATCTAATCTCTTAAATTACTCATTTTGTTATTGATAGTTCATTTGTTAATTTTAGTTAACAATGGTATGTTCTATGCTTAGCACAATTTACTTCTATGTTCCTTAGTAGCCCAATAACAATTTCCAATTTCAATAGCAATAACAACAATCACATTGATAGTAAAAGCAGATAGAACATGAAACAAAATGCAGAAGACAAACCAAGACAAGAGGACACTAGATTTGGCGGATGCCGGGGAAAAACCCCAATTTGCAGAAAACCATTTGATCAATTCTTCTTATTATTATATCAAAAGTTTAGGAGAGAGAGAGAGTGCAAAAGTCAAATTGACTTGCCTAATTCAAAGTCAAAACAACCCTGTAAATTTTTGTAGTCAACTGCAGTCAAAGTTTAGCCCTAACCAGAAAGTCAACGTTGGTCAAAACAATAGTCAATCTCCTCCTTTGAAGCTCGATCAAAGGTAGTCAAACTCGGCCTCCAACAATGGTCAAAGTCAACCCAAAATAGTCACAAATGTTGTGGTCAAACTATGGTCAATGTAGATCAAACAACCCAAAAAATATCGATTTTTATGCCAGTCAATGCGGCCTGGTCAAACAGAAATGTTCCTCCAAAAATCGCAGTCAAAACTGGTCAACAAGCCCTTGGTCAACGCTGGTCAAACTGTCTGAAATTCTGAAATTTCGGTTCTGCAATTCAGCCCAAAAAAACTCGTCCTTCTTGCCACACGTGTGAGAGAGAGAAGCTGCCCAATGTTGTACGAACCAATGAGAGAAGGAGAGAGAATGAGTGAGTGATGAATGTGCCAAATGAGGAGGAGGGACACTTGTATTTATACAAGTCGATGAGGGTGAAGGGTCATGTCTATTGGGCTCCATGAGCCTACATGATGATGAGGCCGACCTGAACAATTTGTACATGAGTGGGCATAAATTCAAAATCATACTTCTGCTTGTCCGAATGAGATGATCTTTATATCAATCTTGGTCCTCTCGAAAAGAGGAATCTAATGCAATCATCATCTCCATCAAATGAGTTGTCCCAAGGTGGAATTTGGCCCTAGTTGCCAATTTTAACATCATTGAACCCAATTGTTAGATCTTGATTTAATTTCTTGCAAATAACTTTAAAATCACTTGTCATCTGCTTGATCTAATTATTCTTGTGGTTTCATGAGCTATTTGATCTAATTTGCATTCTTGGTCTAACTTGTTCATTAGCATTTTATTGTGATGAGTTATTTTCTTTATATCATTGTTAAGTGTTTCATTTGAGTAACTGTCATTTGCCTCATTGGTCACTTTAAGCACTCTAAACGCACTTCTTAAGTCATTAAGTTGATCAATTTAAAGTAAAATGATATTTGTTAATTGATAATCCTAAGATACTTCACATTCGAAGCTAATTGTTGCATCTCACTTGAAGCATTTCTCTTAAATCTCATTTGAAACATTTAACTAGCTTGCATTTTAGATCTAGCATTGCATTTTCTAAAATTTACCTCCAAGCATAAGCTTGGTTGATAGACATCGACAACCTTACCTAACTATCATTCAGTTCACACATATTTGAGTTTGGATCAAAGGTTAAAATGTGTGACCTCACAGTTCTCTTGTGGCCGAGTCCCTTGTAGGAACGAAGGCACATGAGTTGTACTAAAGTCCTAGGGGATATCGTTAATGACGCCTTAGCCTTATCACCAGCGCTTCATGCAACTACCCGCTAGTCCTTATCAAGTTGGAGGAATTGAGGGGAAGTCAAACCGTAGCCTAGGCATATAATAAAACATACCAAGAACACTTTGCCACACACACTTCACATACACTTATTTGCATCTTTGTTTCAATTGATTATTGTATAATTTGGATTAAGAGTTAATCATTTACTTGCAATTTTTCATTCAATATCCTTGTACTTGCGTATTTTAGTTTCATGCTCATTGTCTCTTATTGATTATAACATATTGGAGCATTTATCTTTAAGTACAAGCTTTTTTCTCTTGCAAACTCTATTTTAAATTTGGTTGCTCATATATCCAAATTGTTTATAATCAATTGTGGTTTTAGATCACTAACGCTTGTCTTGCAGTATTGCTATTCTTGTAACCTGAAGGATCATTTTTTTATTGCAAGTATCATAATTTGTTATTGGGCATATTGTTTCTTGCAACTTATTTCTAAAGGCACTGGTCTCCCATATTCATCTTGTTAGATATCTTGTTGATTTCATTGGATCTACTTACATGCTCATTAATATTCATACTTGCAAATTAATCTTTATATTCAAGTTATATTTAATGGTAATTTCCTTGCATTTAGTCTGCTAGGCCTTGTTATCCTTAACAAGTTTTCCTTTAGTATTATCTTTAGGGACCACCCCCTTGACATAGCTAGGAGAGAGTCTAAACGGAGAGTGTTGGGAACAGGTGACAACTCCTTCTCTAAGCATTGTGCCTTAAAGAACACACCTGGTGGGATTGAGGACTTTTCCCACATTAATCTATGTGTGCATCTTAGGCGACAACAGGTCGAACTATGGCCAATCCCTTTGGGTTCATCTCCGACTTCATACGTCCTGGATAGAATTGGAGGGCCTTGTATGGGCTTACTTGACAACTCATGGTTCTTAGGGAACTTGCTTTTGTAGGGGTGATCACCTGTGTATGGGCCAATCTAGCTCACGTCAAGGTGCACCTATGCCTTATTGCATAGTTATGTGTCTATTGAGTTTGTATGTGGTCTTGGATTTGGTGCAGTATCCCTTAGACAATTCTCATACATGTTAGTCTCACAAAGTCATATTTTCATGTTTCTTGAGGTAGTTCATGCTTTCCAATGCAAGTGGTCTCAAAAGTCAAAAAGTCAACTTGGTCCCATATTTCCCATCTTGATGAGAGGATGATATGCCTCGTAGAATTTTTCCAATCAATGAAAGCAATGGAAAGTTACCATTACCCACCAAAAGTGGGTGACCCCTATGTGAGACTTTCTCCTTTCATCTCTTCCAGTGGGTAGCCGCTAGCCATTGAGAGCCACTAGTAGCCAATGATGACATGCCATTCACATCTCTGCCACTCGCATTAGTTGCATGTTTCCTTGCCCATTTGCCAAGAGCACATGTTGGAAGGTGGGCTTTTGATCAAAAGGTACTTTATTCATTTTGAAATCAAGTGCTTATGCTTGTTTGTATTTGGGCATTTTGACATGGATTATGAGGTAACTTGGAAGAAAGAAGGGTCTCAACTGTGTTCTTGTTCCCTCACCTTAATTGGGGGGTTAATTTTCAATCCTAGTCTAATGGGATCTCCCCTAATGGCCCAACGAGTATAGGAGTGGCAGTACTTCGGAAGTCATAATTGAGATAGCCTAGCCCCACCTCTCCCTATTCCATACTTACTACTTTCCATCTTACATTACAAGCCCTTATTCGACCTCTTTTCTCCTGGTTCAACTGGCCATTGGTTCATTAGGATTTGGCAGCCACACATCCTCATACTTGGGTAGGGCCTGGAAATGTACATTGGGAGGTTGATGCAGCTAAAAGAAACAAAAAGAGCATATGATGGCCACAAGTAAAACAAAAGAAAAATCAAAATGCAAAAGATGGTCGAGATTTACAAATTAGCACGTAGGCAAAAGCCAAGCATGTGCTCTACCTCACTCATATGGCCATCACCCGGTTCTTGGGCCAATGTTGCCTTATCTCATAAAAGATAAGGGACCCTTGCATGTCCTATTGAGAAACCAAGTGTAGTGGAATTAGGCTTGATTTCTCTATTTGATAATTGCTTTTGAATGTTAGGATTTTTTCTTTATTATTTGTTATGTCTTTTTCATCAAGCAATTATACAAAACGTTCAATCTTCCGAAAAAATAAAGAGACAAGAAACACAAAAATTAGGCTCCAAGCAAGGGAAAAACCTACAAGGGGGAAAACACAACAATCCTTGTCTTATAGAATCAGATCAAAATGAAATTTCCACAACCAAGACCAAGAACCAAAACTGATACCAAAATGTCAAGTCTAACCCTCCAATTCACCTCCAAAGTCAAAGTCAACGATTGTCAAATTATTCAACTCCCTGAAATTTCGAGTCTATAGTAGCATAGAAAAATAAAGTTGTCCTCACATGTGTGAGCTGTCCACATCAGAAATTCAAATATTCTTCTTGACTTTCTCTCTCTTTTGACTTCTGCTCCATTTTCTTCTTTGCATGGTGCAGATGTTGATCTTGTAGTGTGATTGAATTGATGCCCAAGTTGGTCGAATTGTCCTCTTATATATAGCTGTCCAAGAGGTCGAATAGTTGACTCTTTGAGATCCAAGCTGACTTGTCCTAAGAAAGGCCGACTTGACATTTTGTAGACTCTTTGACTCAACATAAAAATCAAATTTCTTTTCTTACAAAAGTCCAAATGGGACTAGACTCAAATGCATTTTTTTTACTCATGATAACTTCTTTTGACTATATAAGCATGAAGAACATGCTTTGACAAAAAATGAAATAATAATAATAATAAATACATTAATGATTACATTATGAAGACTGACACTAGTTACAACTTTAACATGTCCCAACCCCTAATCGGCAATGAACTGCCCCATCCTTAATGGGGTAATAACTATTATACAACATACAAAGAAAGCTCTCATTCCTTGAGCTATGAGCAGTAATACAAAGAAGAATCAAGAAAAAGTAAAAGGCATTTAGAGGGGTGGAAAAGCGAAGGCCGAGGTAACTCAGGCATCCATGATTGTTCCCTCACATCTATACACCTAGGATGATGTTGGAAATGTAAGTAGTTTCTGTCTTCATAATTGTTATTGTACTCATTTCAATATGTATCTTATGTAACAAACAAAAGAAGAAAGAAAAAAATATTATTTTAAAGCATGGGTTTCATGCTCCTTATTGATGGCCTTCTAGGTAAAGTCATGTTCTTCATGCTTCTAGGGTTTTTTATGTCATAGGATGTATTGTTATGAGTCAAGAAAGTTGACATCATGATTATAAGACCCTTCTGGCCAAGATGTATCTTGTAAAAGAGTTTATTTTGAGTCTAGAAGGTCCTGGAAACCTCCAAAGTACAAGTCGGCCTAAAGGAGGGAGTTCAAACCCTTGGAAAGGCTATAAATAGCAGCAAATTCGACCTCATCTAACACATTCACACACATGAGTTCGATCTCTCAAGAAGAAGTTCGATCTGAAGCTGGAAGAAGCAAGAAAGGTAGAGTGAAGGTCTAGAAGGCAAGGAGAATCCAAGGAGAATGAAAGATTGTTTTTGGGCTCTATCTCACTCTCACACGTGCGAAATCTAGGGTTTCTATAGTCTCCAGGAAGGCCGAAATTGCAGGTCCGATTTGCAGGAGATCAAGTCGCTAGAAGAGCGAATATTCTGATTTGAATTCGTTGCTCTTGGGAAACATCATCTTTCTCAATAGAGTCCTCTTGAAGAACTACCTTAGGGTTTCTGCAGCAACTACAGAGTCGAAGTTGCAGATCAAAGCAACAGGTTGAAGTTATAGTGTCAAAGATGGGGATCGAAGGGGTAACTGGAAGTTGGGTAATACAAAGTTTTTCTTGAAGGGCTGACTTGGTACTTAGAGGAGGGCTTAGTCTAGGGTTTGGGTCTTTGTTGTCTCATTTGAAGCAGATTCTATAAGAAGAGAAGATATTTTTTTTGGTTTTTCCCCTTGGAGGGGTTTTGCCTTGGCTTGGAGCCTAATTTCTGTGTCCAATGTCTTTACTATGTTGCCCTTGATAATTGTTTGATGAAGAAGAACTTATAAAGAAAACACAGGAAGATAAATAAAGATCACAATCAATTATTAAGGTTAAGGAAAATCTAAATTAATTGTTGCCATATTGCATTTTCCAACATGGTATCAGAGCTAAGGTGAACAAGAGAAGGCAACTGAGAAGATCATCTTGTGGACACAAAGAAGGGTTTGCTAAGGGAATCACTTGCAGAAGGATCAAGACTACATCAAACTCTCATCAAGGAAGATTACAAGAAGGTTGTTGATCTCTCTTGAAAGGAGATCTATTCAAAGGCTCATTGAAAGACATTTTTGGAGTAAGCATCAAAGGATCTTGGTATCATTCATCGCTCTTAAATTTGTTGCTGAAGGAATCTTAGAAAACATTTTTCAAGGACATCATTGTAGTCTCTTTGAATATATTGAAAGCATCAAGATAGTGGGAGACATCATCAAAGGAAGAGAAGACTCTTAGTTGACAAGTAAGTATCATATTGTTACTCTATGTCTGAATCTATAGGTCATATGGGTTCTTTTTGCAAGGAAAACAATAAGCTCATTGGCCCAACAAATTTCCTAGTATGGAAGAAAAGGATTGATCTGGCACTTACATAACATGAAGTAATGGAATATGTCCTCAGTGGAGTTGTGGCGAGGAAGAGTTCTAGTGTTGCAACGTATTGAAGAAACACCCTGTCTCTGCTTTACCTCCTGTTACGATGCTGATGTTTGGTTGCTCTGGCCATCACTACTACGCAACATTGATATGAGCTGCATCTCTGCTGCTGCTGACCGTGCTGAATTGCTATCAACTATTGCCTTTGCACTGCAACTCCCTCTCATTTGCTGCTGCTGCAACTGAGAATCCATCCATCTGCTACTGAAATGGGTTCTCCACCATACCCATCTGTTCCCTGAATTGGATGAACTTAGCTCTCCCTAGAGCTTTCGTGAGTATATCTGCTACCTGATCTCCTGTGGGAACATACTACAACTGGACTGCCCCAGGTTGAACACAATCCCTGATGAAATGACATATGATATCAATGTGCTTTGACCTATCATGAAATACTGGATTCTCAAAGAGTTTTATGCAACTCTGATTATCACAGTAAACATTGGTCGCTCCCATTTCTTCCTGAATAAACTCACCAACAATTTCCTAAGCCATATGGCTTCTCACATAGCTGTGCTAGTTGCCATATATTCTACTTCTGCTGAGCGCAGTGTTGCTGACCTCTGCTTCCTGTTGCACTAAGAGATCATCCCTAATCCAACGTTGAAGTAGTACCTGGAAGTACTTTTCCTGTCCACTAAACTACTTGCCCAATTTGCGTCTGTGAATCGCTCAACCTGACGTAATCTCCTCGAGTATATTTCAACCCTAGTCAGACTGTTCCGTGCACATATCTGAGTGCCTAGCTACTGCCCAATGTACCCTTTTCGGTTCCACCATGGACTGACTACGGGTATTGATAGCGAAACAAATGTCTGGCCTAGTGTTAACCAAATACATGAGTGACCTAATTAGCTGTCTGTACAAGGTGGGGTCGACTTCCCTGTCCCCTGAGGCATCTATTTTTTTCCAATTGGTAATCATGGGTGTTGCCATGGGTCTGCAATCCTACATTCTGAATCTCTTCAGAATTTCTGTAGCATATCTTCCTTGCCTAAGGAGGATTTCCCCATTCTTCTGCCATACTTCCAACCCCAAAAAATAGTGCATCAACCCCATATCCTTCATGTCGAATTTTGCTGCAAGGTTCCTTTTGCAGTCCTCTATTAACCTCAATGATCCCGTAAAAAACATACCATCTACATATAAATCCAGAATGAGAGAATCATCCTCAACCATCAGATAGTAGAGGTTGGATCTGCATCACTCTTGATGAATCCCAATCGCTGCAAGTAACTGTCAATCCGACTGTACCACACCCAAGGTGGCTGCTTGAGCCCATACAGGGATTTCTTCAATCTGCATACATGAGTGCTCTTCTCATGAGTCTCGAAACCTTTAGGCTGCTTGATGTACACCTCTTCTTCTATCACCCCATTCAAGAATGTTGTCTTGACGTCCATCTAGTGAATTTCTGATCCCATCTACGCTGCTAGAGATATGACGGATCTGATAGAGGTATATCTGGAAATTGGGGCGAAGGTCTTGTCATAGTCTATTCCTTCTTTTTGTGCATACCCCTTTACCATGGATCTAGCCTTATATTTCTCTACACTTCCATTTGCAATGTATTTGATCTTGTAGATCCACTTGGAAACCACAACTGATCTATCCTTTGGTCTAGGCACCAACTCCCACACATCATTTTTCATGATAGAACTGTGCTCTTCTACCATGGCATCCACCCACACCTGATGTTGTGTGACTTCCTGAAAACTGGAGGATTCTGCAACCTAAGCCACCAAGGCCTGGTATCCGTTAGGTTGCCTATGCCACCTCTTGTCGGTTCTAGGAGCTTCGACAAACTCTTCTGCGTCCTTCAAGGTCTAACACACTTCCCTACTGGTCCTACCACTGGTGGTGGGTGGTTCAATCTAATCCTCTACCTGTACCTACAACTATGTCTGTTGAGAACTCACTGGATCTCCTGCTCCTGTGGAAATGATGGTGCTAGTCATTGTACTCGAATCCTGTGATTGTCCCCCTGCTTGTTCTACCTGCGGTCCTTGTTGTTGCTAGACTAAAGGAAAATCTGATGATTGATCTCTTGTAGGCATCTCTTGAGATCTTCTGAAAGCTCTGTCTTCCATGAACTTTACATCTCGCCTCACTACAATTTTTCTGCTGCCAGGAACATAGATTCTATATGCCTTTGAGGTCTCGCTATATCCTACGATATACCCCTTTTCTGCAGTCTGATCCAACTTACTACACTTCTCATTTGAAATGTGACAATAGGTCACACTCCCAAATATCTTCAGATGACTTACCTCGGGTTTCTTCCTAGAGAAGACTCCCTCTGGCGTTTTCTTCCCCAAAGTCCTGTGAGGTGTCATGTTCTGAATGTACACTATTGTGTTGCATGCTTATGCCCATAGGAATCTAGGCAAATCTTGATCATACAACATGGCCTTTGTTGCCCTGATTATGGTCTTGTTCTTCCTCTCCACTACATTATGCTGCGGATTTTAGGGAGCAATCCACTCTCTTTTGCTACCTTCCTTGGCGCAAAAATCTGTGAAGTTTTTATCCATGTATTCTCCACCATTATCTGAGCGTAGTACCTTGATCTTTTTCCCTGTCATGTTTTCTATTAGAGCCTTGAACTCTCGAAACTGATCAAAGACCTCATCCTTGGTCTTTAAGAAGTAGATCCAGGTTTTTCTAGAATTATCATCAATGAAGGTGACGAAATATTCACCACCACTAAGAGCTCTGGTTGACATAGGACCACAAATATATGAGTGTATCAATCCCAACACGCCATTGGATCTGTTATCACTTCTGGGAAACACTGCTTTTGCATACTTTCCATGTACACATCCTCAGCATAGATCATCATGCTCGGTGCTGAGAGCTGGAACTCCTGTTACAGTCTCTCTAAGCATCCTGAGTGCTCCATGGCGCAGGTGTCCCATCCTCATGTGCCATAGTTCATTAAACTCCTTTCCACTGTTGGTATTACTGCCTATTAGTGCCATTGGAGAATCAATCTGCAATCTATATAGCCTATTGCTTCGAACTCCAATCTGTCTCACCTTCTTCCATGTGAGATGCTTGACATATACTTTCTTTCCCACAAAGTATACATCGTATCCCTTGTCCTGCAACTGGGACACTGAAATTAGGTTCATGCCCAATCCTGGCACATGCAGTACATTCGTGGCCCTAGTACTGGTTCCTGCTTCTGTCTGAAAATCTATGGTGCCTCTCCCTACTGGAGTACACTTCATTCTATTGCCCATAGTGATATGGAAGTCCATTTGTTCCTCTTGATAGCTCGAGAAATATTCCCTTACTCTAGTCATGTGAGATGAAGCTCCGCTATCAATATATTCGAACTGCTTCCTATGCAGTACTTTTGAAATCCTTCTTCTGCCTGCAACTAAGTTCTTCATGCTTTTACTAGTGCTTTGATACCATGTGAAAATTCGGTGATCCTGAATCCTATTGCAATAACTAATAATATTTATTCTATTTGTTAAATTACTTAAACAAATTATTTGCAGTTTTCTATGACAAATATCGAAATACATAAACTGTAGCCTTCACAAATAATTTTTTGCGGAAAATAAATACAAAGAAACTACTAACACATATAACCACAATGACAATTATTTTTGGACAATTGTGCCCGGGAAATCCCAATGTGGGAAAACCGGTGCAACAAATGAGGGTTTCTTTTATTAATCTTCAACAATAATTTATGTACAAGACAAAATAGAGGAAGAGTCACTGAGAGAAATTTACTGGTGACTTTCTCACACTTCACAACAATTTTCTGACCCCGAAGAGGACCTCCTGCCTCTTTCGTTGGCCCTTCTGCATCACTCTCTGTGCAGTGACTGCGTGGGCCCTGCGTCAACCCTTTTGTTGCGCTGACCTACGTCCCTCCTCTGTGCTGCCTCCTCCAAATTCATCATGCACTCTTTGACTATGTTGATGCCCTCTCTCTCCCACCTGCAACTGTTAATTTATGGTATGTTCTATGTTTAGTGCAGTTTACTTTGATTTCTTCTTATTAGCCATTGTTTAGCAATCACATAAACATAAAGTAAAATGCGGATAGAACATTAATAGATTGACAGAAAACAAGCCAAGACAAGAGACACAAGATGTGGTGGCTAGCTAGGGACAAACCCCAATACGGGGAAACCCTTTGATCAATTCTTCTTTAATCTTCAATAGTTTAGCAGAGAGAAATAGTACAAATTCAGAAATCTGTAATTTTATGACAGCAGTAGTAAACCCTAACCAACAAAGTCAAATCTGGTCAAACAAGGCGAAATTGACCTTCAATATATTTGGTCAATTTCCAGGTCATCTAGTCTTCCAACAACAACAAGAAGCAGCCCTCAAACAACCCCAAAAACACAGTCAAACATCAGTCAACTCTAATAAGCCTGCTGCCCCAAACTAGGGCAGTCAACCT
Source organism: Pinus tabuliformis (assembly GCA_031772625.1). Classification (NCBI taxonomy): domain Eukaryota; kingdom Viridiplantae; phylum Streptophyta; class Pinopsida; order Pinales; family Pinaceae; genus Pinus; species Pinus tabuliformis. Next base: position 426,164,561 of record CM062813.1, read on the forward strand.
TGGTCAAACCTAGGTCAAAATGCCTCGGATTTTGTGCCATAATTTGTGGCTTTCCTAGGAGAGGCAACCACACCAAAACCGCAGCCCTGAATTGCCCACACTGGTCAACGTTGGTCAAAGAGATGACCTGCTGCTTCTGCGTCCTCCAAAATTGCGTCTTCCTTGCCTCCTTGCTGCGTCCTTCTTCTCCCACGTTGGTTGCTCCTTGTTAACCCAATGCTAAGGAGAGAGAGAGAAGAATGAGTGAGATGAGATGGTGAAATAATGCCTCCACCTATCTTGTATTTATATGAGATGTTGAATATGTGTGCCACACATTTAGCTGTTGGCCGACCTTGACAATTTGTCAAGTAATTACAAATAAATTCATATCTCCATAAATACTTGTCGGAATGGGATGATCGTTAGATCAATCCTACACCTCTCGACGAGAGGAATCTAGGAAAAATATTAGCTGCCATAAGTGAGATTACCCACATGGACTTTGGCCCTAGTTTCCAATTTTAACAACAACTCACTCTCTGATTCAATTTTCTCTTATCGAACTTCAACCATCTAGAAAATCAATATGCTTGAGCAACTTAGTATCTGTTGTGGTATGTTCTCCATCTACCCATCAACTTCTTCTTATTAATCTTCTGTTGGAGCACCTATTGTCGTTCTGTATTTTTGGGGTTGAGGGAGTAAACACATAGGACGACATCAAAACCACTTTGGAAGCTGGGATCTAGCCCTGCCAGCTTCAAGAGGGATCTCTCTATAAAATTTAGCTTTGTTTTAGTGTAAATTTTAGGTTAGTTATGACTGTATTGTTTGTTTTGTTTGAATGGTTTGGTTGATTTTAGTGTTATAATTCCATTGGGCTATGGAGTATAGATTAAACTGGATTTGGCATCAAAATTTTAGAGGAATTTCATAGGGCAAGCTAGGTTGCACTATTTGAATCTTTTCAGAAATTAAATGGATTATGAAGTAGCAGAGATGTAAGGCTCAGTAGAAATTAAGGAGCAACTAAGAATTCCTTAATTTGACTTCAGTGGAAAACAACATGAAAATTATTAACAGCAATAATAGGGTGCTCTAAATAACAAATCCTGTTCATCACAGTTTATGTTAAATAATTGAGATTTTAGAATAACAGAGAAAGAAAAACAATGTTTAAACAAATAAACAGGGAAAGCGCATCACCATTTGGTACACCACATGAATCCTGTTCATCACAGTTTATGTTAAATAATTGAGATTTTAGAATAACAGAGAAAGAAAAACAATGTTTAAACAAATAAACAGGGAAAGCGCATCACCATTTGGTACACCACATGAATCCTGTGAAAGGTCCTTCTATTATTGATGCTCCAATGCTTTGAAAATTACAATATGCAGAAGAAATTACATTCAAAAATCAACCCTTAGTACTTCAAACAATGAAGTATTTGTACTAATAATTACAAAAATCATTTACAAAATCGTTATCAAACCGACAATATATTATTAGCCTAATTACAAATAATACGATTTATCCCTGGCAAAAAAATAGGCCATGTATACATCTGGAAGGAAAGATGGCTCTCTTTTGATGGATTTGGTTGTTGAGTCAACCTCAAACTGGCATTGATGAACTGATTGTTGTGCTCACTGATGAGCTGACCACTGTCTTACTGCTCCCAAATTACCTTTTAATCTAGTAAATCGATCAGTTCTTCCCATCTCTTTTCATCTGGTACGGTCAATTTAATCACCCTCCGATAAATTTCATCTAGCTTTGTGTATTTGGCCAAGGTTGGCTTTACTGTAAAAATGTGTTTTACCTCATTCTGTACATAGAAATCATTTGACATAGTTTCCAAAAATGCCCTTGATGTCACACTGTCCTTAATCCCTCTGAACTTGATACTATTTCTGGCCATTTATTTCATCTTCAGGACATAGTCTTCCTAAGCGATCAATTTATCATTTATTACATAAATGCTGGGCAATCCTTTCTGGATCAATGCTTCAATTTTTTTAGTAAACTTGTCCCCTTGCAGCTCTAATGTTTAACATCTTTATTCCAACGGATCAATAAGGTTCCTCTTAGTCAAAACTTTCTTTACTTCTAAAATAGTGGCAGTTTTGTTATTGATTCCTAATTCTTCAAGCTCGTATTTTGACTTAGAATTCAAGAATCTGATGATGTTGGAGGCTTCTGTGGGCATTTCTCCAAGCTTCTCTCTTCCCTACACAATGGTTTTTGTAGCTTTTTCTATCAACTCCTTCTGCTCAAATATGATTTGGATAGAAGGCCAAATCTCATTCATAGAGTCTAGTATATTCATCCAAATGGTTTCCTTGGCTTGGGCCAAGGTCTGACCAATTGAGGTATCCCTTTCTACCTTCTGCAACTTCTCCAACAATCTCTGTGATTTCTGCATTTCAGTAACCCGAGAAGCTTCAGCTTTGTCCTTTTGTACTTCTAAAGCTTTGAGTTGATCCTGCAAAGTCTTGATTTCTTTTGACTGGAGTGACATGTTCTCCAGTGTCTTGGTCACTTGTTCAGCACTTGCAGTATGAGTAGAAGAAGTGGCTGCAGTGGATGTTCCTATTGCTGGAAGCTGAGAAATGGGTATGGCATCTAGGGGGACAATGGTCATCTTCTGACTCTCTTCTTTCTCCTTTATCATTTTCTCCATCTTTGCCTCCATCTGCCTAATCTGTATGTTTTGCTCTATGATCAACTTCATCATGTCAGCCTTTTGTGCTTCATTTTCTTCAATGTCCTTGGTCAATGGATCCTCTGTGGCTGGCATCTTAAGCTGTTTTCTCAATGCTGCAATGTCCAGGTTCTTCTTTTTAATAATCTCCTCTGCAACATTGACATCTTTGGGATCATATCCTATCTTTAGCACCAAGTCTTCCAAAGACTTGATCCTATTATCTTTTGCTAGGGAGGATACTTTCTCCATTTTCAGCTGAGACTGAACATTGGAAAATGAAACCTGCAACTTAGGCAATGACATAACAATGTTAGTTAAAGTAGAGGATATCATTTCACCAGTTTGCTTGTGCATCTCCAGTTAATCAGTGGGATGAATGTCTTTGGTGCTAAACTCAAATGTAGTGCTATTGTAGTCTGTTGCTATTTTTCGCTGTGAAGTTTGGGCCTCAAGGAAGGCCATCTGCATTTTTCCATGCTCTATGTCAAAAACTGACAACAATATGCTCTGTGAGTTGGAGGTCTGCTTCCAAAACTGATGCTAAGCTAAGCATTACTTACTGGTTCCGGCTCCAAATAAGGATTATGTCACATAGCAACCCCCAGACGCCCCCCGCATTGTTTTTGAGAATCTCATTTCTGAGCTTAATCTCCCTGTACCTATCAAAAACTGTCTTCTCCTTTTCTATTTGGACATTTTGTGACTCTAGCTCAGTTTCCTTCTAATCTTGTGATGATGAAGGTCCAGTAGGAGATGTTGTAAATTTGATGGTTGTAGGCGGTGACTCTGTGATTATGATGGTAGCTTGCTCTTCTATCTCTTTGTCCACATCTGTCATAGGAGTCAATTTTGTCCTCTTCATGTCGTTGATCCTGAACTCTTTGACTTCACTTCCTGTTGTCGATGATGATCCTTCCTCCCTCGGTCCTTTGCTTGATTTCTCCCAAGGAGTGGGAGTCTGCAAACTGGAAGTAGAAAAGAGTTGTTCTTCAGCTTCCTGCAAGGTGTTTTCTGTCCATTCCAACTGATTAGCATATTGTTCTATTTCAGGCCTTGAAGTATGGATGCAAGAAGTACTTTTATTCTCCAGTCTGAGCTTTGAAATAATGCCACAAGGGTCATAAGACCATGTAAAACTGTTAATTTTTGGTATGTTCTATGCTAGAGCAATTTATTTAAATTTTCATAGTTAGCAATCACATCAGCATTAAGATAAACTGCAGATAGAACATAAATATAAATCGCAGAAGACAAGCCAAGACAAGAGGACACAAGATGTGGCGCTAGCCAGGGAAAAACACCACAATGTGGGGAAACCCTTAATCAATTCTTCTTTTATGTTCTTCAAATTTCAACAGAGAAAGAGAGAGAGAGAGAGAGTACATTTACAACAGAAGTCAACACTTTGACTTATCTAGATCATTTTGTTTAACGATGAGATCAGTTGAAGACATTCTGCTTCAACTGATTCTCAAGGTGACGGCTTCACCTATCATAGTGCTGCATCTAGGTCCACTTCCAGCACCACTGCATATTGCACCATGCTGCACTAATCATGATTATCATCATGCTGTCCTTCATGTCCATGATCTCATTGATCATGCTGGTGTCCATGCTCCATGTCATCATGCACCTATGCTGCTCATAATGCTACTGTTATAACTTCATGTATCATAGTGCTGCCCATGCACATGATCTCATACATCATGCTGCGGCCTTTGCATTCATGTTGCTTTATCATTCTGCAACAATTTGCTTCTGTTGATATCAGCCTTAGCTGCTTGCTATGGCTTGGAGCCTAGCAAAGCAACTAGGCTATAGATCCTATTAAGCAAACTTCTTAAACTATCCTTCTTTCTGCGTTAACAGGTCTCCATGTGTTAACAATTTTCTATGACAATGTTGACAACGTATAGGGTTTCTCCATGAACTAGTGTGTGTAGACCCTTTATGTCCTGTGTTCACTACAACGTGTTCCTTACATAGCTGCCTTGACTATGTTCATTACGTTGTGTTCCTTATACTATATAGATGAACATGGTTCCATATTCACGTGGCTTCATATGGCTACGTATATATATGAACGTATTCCTTCATAACTGCGTTGAACTTGGCTTCATATGACTGCGTATATATATGAACGTATTCCTTCATAACTGCGTTGAGATTGCTGTGCGTGTTATATATATATGCCATGACTGCGTGTAGAGCATAGGGTTTCCAGCGTATAAGGTCTCAGCGCATAGCAGTGTATAATGCGTTGTATAGCTTGTATGTATCATGGTCTGAACATCATATCACATCCTGCGTGAACTGCTTATATGAACCATCCAGCGTATCTGAATAGAGTAGTATGTCCACCGTATCACCATGACAGTGTATAGAGTTTATATGATTTGCTGCGTATCCACCTGACTGCCCAGCGTTGACTTCCCAGCGTATTTCTACCCGTGTGTTCATAACAGCATATAATGCCACTGCGTTCACTAATGCCTTGTGTTCACCATGATTGCGTTTCACTTGCGTTCACCATGACGCCATTACGTTCACCACAATATAATAACTGCATTTCACTATAATGCTACGGCTGTCACCATAACAACATTTCACTATAATGCTACGGCTGCCCATATTACACTCTGCTTGTTGTGTAGGTTTCTTCTTGGACTGAGCCTTCCTGTTGCTGCGTATTTAGTGACAGCTTCTAGGGTTTCTTCCATAGCTGTGTTTGGATCTAGATCATAATGCTACTGCAGTTAGGGCATCATAGCAAATACTCTTAGCATTTTCTCCTTCTCCAAAAACCCAGACGTGGAGAGGAGATCACCTAAAGAGTGTGTCTAAATGACATCAAATCCTCTTATATTTATACTTAAAACGTATAGGTTGAATAGACATGATGTTTGGGCTTCTAGAGCCTACATAAGAGCTGGTCGGCTTGATAATAATTATATAATCGAAATAAATTCATATCTCCATAAATACTTATCGGAATCGGATGATCTTTGGATCAATCCTACACCTCTCGACGAGAGGGATCCAATAGAAATACCAGCGGCCATACATAAGCTGACTCACATGGACTTTGGCCCTAGTTGCCAAATTTAACACTCCCTGTCAACTAAGGAGAACTCCATCCATTGATCCATAAGTCCGACTGTACTATCTCTGCCATCAGTGCCCTGCACTGCTCTGCCCAGCTTTGCTCAGCTCTGCTCTGTTCAGCTCTGCTGTCTCAACTGGCTCAGCTCAGCTCTGCTGGCTTTGTTTAGCTTTGCTGGCTCAGCTCTGCTGGCTTTGTTTAGCTTTGCTGGCTCAGCTCTGCTGGCTTTGTTTAGCTTTGCTGGCTCAGCTCTGCTCTACTCAGCTCTGTTGTCTTAGCTGACTCTGCTCAGCGCTGCGGGCTCTGCTCTGCTTAGCTCTGCTGGCTCTGCTCTGCTTTGCTGAACTATGAAGAAGAAGAATTGATCGAGAATGTCTCATACCATTCTCCATTAACCCGAAGTCAGTCTTAAAGTGCGTACCACTGGTCCCAAACCAGTCTCAACCGACCCAAAGTCAACGTCATAGTGGGTACCACTCCTACCACTGGTCCCAGACCAGTATCGCAGTGTCAGAGAGTGTACCACTGGTCCCAGACCAGTCTCAGCCGACCCGAAGTCAGCGTCATAGCATGTACCACTCTCACTAGTCCGAGACTAGTACTGCACTGACATGAAGTCAGTCTCAAAGTATGTACCACTAGTCCCAAACCAGTCTCTACCGACCCGAAGTCAGCGTCATAGTAGGTACCACTCCTACCACTGGTCCCAGACTAGTATCGCAATCTCAAAGAGTGTACCATTGGTCCCAGACCAGTCTCAGCTGACCCGAAGTCAGCGTCATAGTATGTACCACTCTCACTGGTCCCATACCAGTACTGCATTGACACGAAGTAGGTCTCAAGGTATGTACCACTGGTCCCTGACCAATATTGTTGATCCCAGATCAATGGAGGTCATCCTAGTGTAGGGAGTACGATAGATACAACGATGCGTCCATCGGTACTACTATGGTCCCTAACTTCATTTCCCTGCTTATTGATCAGATGAGAGGTACTTCCCATGAGTCCCAGACTGCATGGGTAGGATGCCTCGACAGGAGAACTTAATCAATCCCGTCCTCACAGGAGAACACATCAATCCTGCTACAATCGCCATGGAGAACACATCAATCCAGGCCTCACAGGGGAACACATCAATCCTGCTACAATCGCCATGGAGAACACATTAATCCAGGCCTCACTGGAGAACACATCAATCCTGCTACAATCGCCATGGAGAACACATCAATCTAGGTCTCACAGGAGAACACATCAATCCTGCTACACAGGAGAGCGAATCATCCTATTCCACAAGAGAGCAAATCATCTTGTCTCACAAGAGAGCGAATCATCTTGTTCCAGTTTACACCACCAGGGGAGGGTGAGTCACCCTGTGGTCGTACGTTGCTCCAGTAAGAACTGCAAGCCCCAGAGCTCCCAGAGCTCAATGTATGCAATATGCAGGACCCTTGTACAAGGGTCTCTTGACGACTCCAAGTCGTTCGGGAAAATCATAGATTTGATCTTTCCCCCGGGCTTTAGTGACCTATACATCATCTCAGTGCGATGGAGCCTCCTTGCTCATCGACTTACCATATACTAGATAAGGTAGTATCTGATGTCTATCTGCTGGAGCAATCGTCGAATACGAGATTCCTCAATAATCGAATCCCACGTCTGGTTGTTACATAGAATATCAATGGTATTCATCATGTGTACAAACAGCTCACTGAAGAGCTTCCCCAACTAGGCAGCTTCATACGAGATCATACTCGTAGATATGTATCCGATCTCGACGGTGCTTATAACAACCGACTTCTACTTCCTGCTTAGAAGCATAATCCAAAGAGGAACAACACTAAGAAGTGCTCCAGTGATCCTCCACATTACCTGCCCGGTCAGCGTTTGAATAATCATGTAGTTTTCATATTTCCGGCAGTGAGGCTCAACCAAATATGAGCTCACCATGCTAACTGCAAAACATATTTCCGGAATCCAACTCCCTCTGTCTTCTACAATTGAGAGGGTCTGCACCTATTAGACATAGGTGCCTGTATGAGAGGTCTGTCATCCACAACCTTCGGATGGTTTGGATCGATTTCACTCCTAGTGAATCTTAGCGTCATCAAACAGTTGTTGATCCTCTCATACTATGCCCGGGGTGATTTGCTTCAAGCCATAGAGGGCTTTCTTCCACATGTCTACATGAGATACCTGTTCATGAATCTCAAAACTCCACAGGTTGTTTCAAACCTATGGACCTGCTACTTGAGGGGAATGGTCCCCTTGTAACATGTACTTTCATGCTCTTTTTGAATTTAGGCTTCCTTGTCACCATCTGACTCACAGACCTCCGGTGCTATGTGTCAATGGACATGGTCCTACTTGTGGACTTCCTGTAACTTAATACAACCCTGAACTCAAAAGCATCTTAGAAAATTCTATTTTCAAACACGTACCTTTCCATTGACGAATGCCACCTTAAAACCTTCGACTTCCATTCCTGGGGTTCCTTGCTTCCATGAAGGGTCAGCCGTGTCCTTGATGACCTGCATCTCTGCCATTCAGACACTCCTTCATATAAGGGCCACTCTGTCATTCTGATAACATTCTCTGTTTTGACTTCACTCTAGGTGAATTATGAGGAACCCATTGATCCTTCTGTCTTGTCCCAACTATTTTCGGTGATTGCTCTTTCACTCTTGCTTGGGCATTGTCTTCGCCTCAGCTCTGATCCCATGTTAATTTTTGGTATGTTCTATGCTAGAGCAATTTATTTAAATTTTCACAGTTAGCAATCACATCAGCATTAAGATAAACTGCAGATAGAACATAAATATAAATTGCAGAAGACAAGCCAAGACAAGAGGACACAAGATGTGGCGCTAGCCAGGGACAAACCCCACAATGTGGGGAAACCCTTAATCAATTCTTCTTTTATGTTCTTCAAAGTTCAGCAGAGAAAGAGAGAGAGATAGTACATTTACAACAGAAGTCAACACTTTGACTTATCTAGATCATTTCATTTAACAATGAGATCAGTTGAAGACATTCTGCTTCAACTGATTCTCAAGGTGACAGCTTCACCTATCGTAGTGCTGCATCTAGGTCCACTTCCAGCACCACTGCATATTGCACCATGCTGCACTAATCATGATTATCATCATGCTGTCCTTCATGTCCATGATCTCATTGATCATGCTGTTGTCCATGCTCCATGTCATCATGCACCTATGCTGCTCATAATGTTGCTGTTATAACTTCATGTATCATTGTGCTGCCCATGCACATGATCTCATACATCATGCTGCTGCCTCTGCCTTCATGTTGCTTTATCATGCTGCAACAATTTGCTTCTGTTGATATCAGCCTTAGCTGCTTGCTATGGCTTGCAGCCTAGCAAAGCAGCTAGGCTATAGATCCTATTCAGCGAACTTCTTAAACTATCCTTCTTTCTGCGTTAACAGGTCTCCATGTGTTAACAGTTTTCTATGACAACCTATAGGGTTTCTCCATGAACCAGTATGTATAGACCCTTTATGTCCTGTGTTCACTACAACGTGTTCCTTACATAGCTGCCTTGACTACGTCATTACGCTGTGTTCCTTATACTATATAGATGAACGCGGTTCCATATTCACGTGGCTTCATATGGCTACGTATATATATGAACGTATTCCTTCATAACTGTGTTGAACTTGGCTTCATATGACTGCGTATATATATGAATGTATTCCTTCATAACTGCATTGAGATTGCTGTGCGTGTTATATATATATGCCATGACTGCGTGTAGAGCATAGGGTTTCCAGCGTATAAGGTCTCAGCGTATAGTAGTGTGTAATGCGTTGTATAGCCTGTATGTATCATGGTCTGAACATCATATCACATCCCGCATGAACTGCTTATATGAACCTTCCAGCATATCTGAATAGAGTAGTATGTCCACCGTATCACCATGACAACGTATAGAGTTTATATGATTTGCTACGTATCCACCTGACTGCCCAGTGTTGACTTCCCAACGTATGTCTGCTTGTGTGTTCATAACAGCGTATAATGCCACTGCGTTCACTAATGCCTTGCGTTCACCATGACTGCATTTCACCTGCGTTCACCATGATGCCATTGCGTTCACGATGACTGCGTTTCACTTGCATTCACCATGACGCCATTACGTTCACCACAATATAATAACTGTGTTTCACTATAATGCTATGGCTGTCACCATAACAGCGTTTCACTTTAATGCTATGGCTGCCCAGATTACACTCTCCTTGTTGCGTAGGTTTCTTCTTGGATTGAGCCTTCCTGTTGCTGCGTATTTAGTGACAGCTTCTAGGGTTTCTTCCATAGCTATGTTTGGATCTAGATCATAATGCTACTGCGGTTAGGGCATCATAGAAAATACTCTTAGCGTTTTATCCTTCTCCAAAAACCCAGACGTGGAGAGGAGATCACCTAAAAAGTGTGTCTAAATGACATCAAATCCTCTTATATTTATACTTAAAACGTATAGGTTGAGTAGACATGACGTTTGGGCTTATAGAGCCTACATAAGAGCTGGTCGGCTTGATAATAATTATATAATCGAAATAAATTCATATCTCCATAAATACTTATCGGAATCGGATGATATTTGGATCAATCCTACACCTCTCGACGAGAGGGATCCAATAGAAATATCAACTGCCATAAATAAGCTGACCCACATGGAGTTTGGCCCTAGTTGCCAAATCTAACAAAAACTGAGATTGAACTTCATTTCTTTAAGCATCTTGTTTGCTTCTTCACCCGTTGTCCTGGTATTACATACAAATGGGCCCACCTATGTATTTATTCGGAACTGTGATTTCTTCTTGGCCACTACAAAATGGATGTCATCAGAATTTAACATCTGTCTAATATACTCCAAGGCAAAAATCCTAGGGAGGTATTTAGGGAGTTTATAGGGCGCCAATTCACAGCCATAAACCCTGATCTCGGTGTAGTTTTGGTATAAATACCAATCCCCAGTCTTGGACTGAATTGTTAGATGCAAAATTCTCTTGATTTCTTCACTGATTCTGGGTTGAATTGCAATGTTAAAAACTTTTATGGCTGGGTGAACAAAATCCTCAATGAACTGCTTGTAAGAAAACTCCTATTGTTCTTTCGTGACCAATGATGTCCAAAAGATCGTTGGCTGTTGATTCCCTGCATCATCAAGCTTCTACATTGCAAAATTGAATTTATCTGCATGATAGTAAAGGAAAATATAGATTAAAATGGAGGTGTAATTATACACCTGTTCTGTGGGAAACTTTATAAACTGTTCATGAATGTTGTCAGCCAAGAATTGACTGGAATTGAACACAATGGAAGGCTTGTTGTCTGTGGAAAATATAGAGAGGAATCCTAAAATTGGCTCATCTACCCACTGATCAGAATAATAACCCAAAATATAGGAAATCATGGATATAATTTGTTTGGCTTGATTAGGGAAGATGGAGGAAGGATATGGAGGATTCTTCTTGGGTAACTAGGCATTGTCAGGCAAGAAGATCTCAAAGATTTTGTCTCTGTTAGCGAAATACAACTTTTGATAAAGCTCGGTCAGGGCTTCTAAGGAGAAAGGAGTACTATTTTCCACAGAGGGAGCCAACATTATTTGGTCTATGGACTAGGTAGTTATAGTGAAGATGATGTCACCTGATGGAGCCATCATAGCTTTTTGGGTAGGGACATAGCATGCCTGACACTTTTAGGTAAACTCAGGGGCTTGGAATGTCAAGGGGAAGATGTAATGGGGAAGATTGGACTCCCAAAGTCCAATTTCATCAGTTTTATCTGCATGTTTGTCTTCTAACCAACAGTGTAATTCCAAAAAATCACAGTCACATTGGGTTTCACTAATCCTATAATCCATGTCGGCCAAAGGGATATGATCTAAATCTGCAGAGGGGGGAACCAATGAAATAACATGTTTGTCCTAAGCTTTGGTCTTCGGAGGCATGACTGTAACAATCTGAAAAACAAGAGGAATTGACAGAAGATCTTACCGGGGAAATAGTTGGGGTAATGAATTGTCAGGGGAAAGGAACAAAGGACTGCCAACTATCAATTTCTATCTTGGTCTGGTCGTGTGAATACTGTGAAAACAGTGACTGTGCAAAGGTTGTCAATTGCAGAGAATATGCTAATAAAAAATGGAGGAGAGTGATAGGATAAGCAGTAAAAGGAAGGAGAGTGATGGCTTTTAGAAGTTTTTTAAATGTCATGAAAGTCCCGTTGAAAAGGGCGCGAGACTGTTAAGCCTGAAAGGTTACCGAGGAATTATGAATTAATGTGGAACGATTTGTTTTCCGGGAGTGCATTTAATTGGCTAACGGCTAGGCGACGTGGCGGGAGGAGAGTGGCGGAGGAGTCGTGGTGGGGGCGTGGTAAAGCGGGCTAGGCGATGGTGGTTTCGGAGAGGGTAGAGAGTGGTATGTGGTTTCGGCCAAAGGGGGTGCGAAATCGTGAGAGGCTGCCACGTTAGGATGGGGCCCAGCAGGAGAAACCATCTTTTCGGACCCCCCCACAGTAAAGGAAGGATGGGGGGGGGCGAAGAACAATTTGGGCCGTGGATCATAGGCGGGAGTGGATCCCGATGCTTCGATGGCGCTGTTGTTTAACGACAAACGACAAAAGATGCTTTGTCCACATGCGCTTTATTCTTTTGCCTTCCTGACTTAGGATAAAGGTAGATAACGAAATATATATAAAAGCACTTTACCCCATCATGCATATATTGCCCTTTTACCATATCATTAAAACTTTGGATAAAAATGACATAGGCAAATATTTATAAAAACAACTAATTTACCTACCCATAACTAAACTAACATTTTATTTTTTCTAAAGGGTGCACTTAGACTAGCAAACCCACCTTATTTTCTTTTATACAGAATGAAAAACTATCTAAAATCTATCCCTTATTTCTCCTATTGATTCATATTAAATAGTTGAATCAATGTCATTTTCTACCTAACTACTGACTTTCCCAGATTGAACTGTTGGGCAAATCTTTATTTTTCTAACCTAATTTACAGAAATTTAAACAAGTTTAACTATGATTACATTGTATGATTAAACTAGAAGTTAGTCATTGTGGCATTTTGAACAAGCTACACACAACCTTTATTTTTCAGTGATAAAGCAAAACTGTCTATAAGTAGTGGCATTTAGACTTGCAACACTTTCAGTATTATTCTTTTTTTATTTTTCTTTCTTTTGGTAGGGTTCAATCTTTTCTTCTTTTTCAATCTTTTCTTTTTCTTTTTCTTTTTCTTATTTATACCCTCTTTTCATTTTTTATTCTATTTTTCTTTTATTTGGAAATCATTGGAAGATTGACAAGTATTTACAATATAAGATTCCTGAGATACAATACTCAAATACCTTGAGATCCTATAAATTATAGGACCCTAACAGCACCAACGACCAAGATTCAAGCATAATCGATGGCTAAGATTAACTAGAAGTCAATCCATGTCTTCTTCTAGAAGATTGTCACCATGACTTAATTAATATCCTTTAATTAACCAGATTTCCTAAATTTAGACTTAGGGAATCATTTAAAAAATAAATTATTATTTTAATTAAGTCGTCTCTAGGTGGAATTTTCATAAACGATTTCTAGGTTTTGGAGAATACATGTATTCTAGTTTCTCAACAAAATTTCATGGCTATAACACATCCAATGCTACAAAAATCAACAGGAAGTCTCTAGATATTTGTGAAGGAGCAAGGATCTATTCCAAGTGGGAATAGGAATCTCCTCTCTGGTTGAGAGGGAGTGATGACAAAACATCACATGTGCATTCTCTTATTCATGTGTCATGCACTTGACTAGGACTAACAACCGTAAGTTTAAGTGAGGGTCACGAAGAGAGAATGGTGGATGATTGGATAAGCATTTGCGGTTTCCTTGAGGATATAAAATCCAAGAAAGGAAAGGTACCGACACTCTTTGAGGATAGGACAGGTATCCAAGATAAGACCTAAAAGGACATACTTAGTGAACATCCAGATGGGGTATGTACCTTAGAGGTAGTGCAATATTGCACGTAAAGCTTGTCAGCGTAATGCTCTCGGGTGAAGTTGAGCTTGCCTAGATAGGCCTCAAAGACAATGATGGTAATGATCTTGATGCTTATAGTTAGCTTATTAGTCTGAATCTTCTTATGTGAACTCTTCAGTTTGAGAATGATGTTGTACTAGTTGTACAATTATGAATACCTCCCTAGTTAAGAGGGAGTGTTGGAAATGTAACTAGTTTCGTTCTTCATAATTGTTATTGTACTCATTTCAATATGTATCTTATGTAACAAACAAAAGAAGAAAGAAAAAGTTATTATTTTAAAGCATGGTTTTCATGCTTCTAGGGTTTGTTAGGTCATAAGATATATTGTCATGAGTCAAGAAAGTCAACATCATGATTATAAGACCCTTCCGAGCAATATTTACCTTGTAAAAGAATTTATTTTAAGTCTAGAAGGTCTTGGAAACCTCCAAAGCACAAGTCAATCATGCTAGCTACAAGTCAGCGTAAAGTAGGGAATTCGACCCCTTGGAAAGGCTATAAATAGAAGTAGATTTGACCTCATTTGACACATTCACACACGAGTTCGATCTCTTAATAAGAAGTTTGATCTGAAGCAGGAAGAGGCAAGAAAGGAAGAACGAAGGTCTAGAAGGCAAGGAGAATCCAAGTAGAAGAAGGAAAGTTTGTTTTTGGGCTCTATCTCACTCACACCTTCAAAATCTAGGGTTTCTACAGTCTCCAGGAAGGTCGAAATTGCAGGTTTTGAATTGCAGGAGATCAAGTTGCAAGATCGAGTTGCTAGAAGATCAAATATTCTGATTTGACTTTGTTGCTCTTGGGAAACATCATCTTGCTCAATGGAGATCTCTTGAAGAATTGCCTTAGGGTTTCTGTAACAACTACAAAGTCGAAGTTGCAGATCGAAGCAACATGTAAAGTTGTGGATCGAAGGTGTAGCTAGAAGTTGGGTAATGTTAAGTTTTTCTTGAACAACTAACTTCGTACTTGTAGGGCTTGGTATAGGGTTTGGGTCTTTATTGTCTCATTTAAAGCAGATTCTATAAGAATAGGAGAATTTTTTGGGGTTTCCCCTTGGAGGGGTTTTGCCTTGGCCTCGAGCCTAATTTTTGTGCCCACTGTCTTTACTATTTTTCTCTTGATAATTGTTTGATGAAGAAGAATTAATAAAGAAAACACAAGAAGATAAATAAAGATCAAAATCAATTATTAAGGTTAAGGAAATTTGGAGTTGATAGCTGCCATATTGCATTTTCCAATAGATGAGGTACTCCATCATAGTCGACCCCTTTGACCATGGCACTTGGCCATGAAGGTTTTTCCCCTTTGTTACATCATTATTCACATGACATCTATCGATTGAAGGGTGGATCAAGGAGATGTCACTTCCCCTTAGGGATTGGGAACACCTAATAGGGTCATATATTAACCTCTCCTACCTAGGAAAGTAACACCATTACATGACTAAGGCCACAATTTTGGAAGAGAAGCCTTGTATGAAGTGTTAATTTGCCCATTTCTTTCAAGTTTGGTTCTCTTAGATGTAATAATGATTAAATGTACCTAATGGTGAAAGTTGCAGCACTAGATATTGTGTGTAATTGACAGATGGTTCCATCTATAGGTCTAGGGAACTTAACTGGGGTTCAGGCCCTCCAGAGGGACATATTGACACCGACACGTGATGCGTTGAGAGCCATGGGACTCCAGACAATTGTAGAGTGTCATTTGTATCCATGGGCACCATTTATGGGATGATGCACTTGGACTAGCATTCCCTTAGTCGACGTAGCAATACTATGGGGTCAGGCAGTTGATCCAGGGCCTAGATGAGGCTTGTGTCATACCTTGAGACGTGGGAGGGCTAGCACCATCTTCGATGTCCTCAACATTGGAGTAGAGTGAGAGATATTGATCACAAGGAGACCCATGAGATCCATTTTGTACCCCAAACCCAAAACTGGGGTCCATAGGATGCTTTTGACAAAGATCTAGGGGACAACCCTTATAAGGTGAATTTAGATGGCTTCTACACAAATCAAGGCACTCAAGGTTCTCAACGCAACCCTAAGAAGGCATCCACTAGCATGACACTAGCATTTCAACTTGCACATGTGGAGATTTAATTTATTTCACAATGATTACTAGGTTGGCTTGTGACCTAGACTAGTATTTGCCCATTATTTTATGATTTGGAGGGGCTAGTAGGCCAATTAGGTATTCATATGCCTCATATGAATAAAAGAACATGTCATTCTAACTTCTCATCATCACACCTTTGGATTTTCAACCTCATTAGAGGAATTTGGACTTGTTCTCTTGTGGATGAATTGGAGATCTTGGATGCATTTTGATATTTGGAGCTTATCTTGGATATTCTTTGGAGCTATTCTTTGGTCTAATGGATGGAAATCTTGCATGTTATCTTGTAAGTGCACTTAATTGTTGAATAATTATTTCCTAATGTATAATGTATGGAATAATTAATTCTAGGTTATAATAAATTGTGCCATGATTTGTTGAAGATTAATTGATTTGTTATCTAGATGAATATTGCATGCATTACTCATACATAACATGTAATGAATTGTCCTAGTGGTGAACTCCTAGAAGCTCTCCCATGAAAATCCATTTTTCCATTGCATAGGTAAATGATTGAAATTTTATTGCTAGGGCATCAAATTTCGGCCTCCTTAGAAACATTTTTGGCTAATCTATTTCATCTTAGACTCCATATTCCCAAAGAACAAGGGATTGGTCTAGCTGGTTAGTGATCATACTCTATTTTTATTTGTATTTTCTCTCTCCTAATTTGGCCCTTTCAAGACCAAGCTAGGAAACTAGGGCTTGGTGTGAATCCCTAGGCAAGTAGGGTTTTGGTGGTAGGAGATTCTAAACATCAAGGGGATAGTATTTGCCACAAAATCTATCCTTTTTATGGACATCCACTTCAATTCCATCCTTAAACTTTCTTGCCCTACTTTTTTGCCTAAGAGGGAAACCCTAGTTTTGCCTTGTTTCAACTTGGGGCTTTCTTGAAGGTTTCATGAACCTTGGCATTGCTAGTACATATTATTGGAGACCTTTTATTTTAGCCTTGACCTTTGGAAGCTCCAACACTTGCCAAATTTGTCAAACCCTAGGTCTTGTGCCTTCTTTCCTAGGCCTCATCATAGAAAGCGAATTGCCTCCTTGTGGAGCCTTGAACCTAAAATTGTGCCTTTCTTGACGAGCTCCTAGTGAGCTCATCTTACACATGAACCTTAAAATATCTATCATAAGTGATCTCGTCTCTACTGGGACTCCTCCCATTGGTGAAAGTTCGTAAAGAGTAGGGGGTTTTGGTTGTGGTGACAGTGGGCCACTATCCTCATTGTTGTCTCTTGGTCTAGTTTATGTCTTGTAGGGTTTCCCTCTCCAAGGCCGACTAGATTTTGCGGCAACAATTACAACTAGTCAAAGTTGGTCAATGGGTACAATAGGTGTTCATGTGGCATAGCAACGACAAATCTAGACAAATTTGACATGTAGTACATCAAAATTAACTTATAGAAGAAGAGGAACAAAATCCATGTCTTAGTTTCCTCAAATTCCCAAGGATGTTAGAGATCCATTATGTGGGTGTGATGACATGGCAAAGACACTAATAATGTGGCAATGCAGGGCATAATTTGGTCAAATGAAGCAAGAGTCAGATGAAGCCAGACCAAGTTACAACAAACCCAGGTGGCGGAATTAGCAAATTCATCAAGACATTGGATATCTCAACCAAGGTTGATGAATTTGATTTACTACTAACCATTTAAGTGAAAAAGTAGTCGATAGAGCTTCAAACTAGCTGTTATGGACAACCAATGGAATGTTGGGACATCATTGGACCATTCTCCAACTTTCGGACCATAAGCAAAGGGAACGTTAGACCTCCAAAGAAATATTGAGTCAATTTGAACTCTTAGTGGGAAAACTCATGAATGTATTGTAATATTTTGATAAAAATCACTAAGTCTTCAACATGTGGATGACTAGTAAATATTATTTTGGATGAGGAGTCCAACTAGACATTAGCCATTAGAAAAGTTTTGTAGAGCTAGCCTCCCCTCTAGAGTTGTGGTTGTTTTCTTATGAGATAAGTGCCATCAACAAAGAAATTTCATTTCCAAACCCGTGTTCAATTTGTTTTTTGTACATTGTGTGGGTTGGCTTTTTCTATTGTTTTGTTTCTTAATCCATTGTTGTATCCGTTTTAAATCTAATAATTTTTCTAACAAGTAGGATCACACTAAAGCTAATGGATTGAGCCATCGAAGGGTTAAAAAGTAGCTAGTAGAGCTTCAAACAAGTTGTTATGGACAATCAATGGAATGTTGGGACATCATTAGACCATTCTCCAACTTCCAGACCATAAGCAAAGGGAATGTTGGACCTCCAAAGGTATCTTGAGTCAATGCGATCCCTTAGTGGGCAAAATCGTGAATATATTGTAATATTTTAATAAAATTTATTAAGTCTTCAACATGTGGATGCTTAGTAAATATTATTTTAGATGAGGAGTCCAACTAACCATTAGTTAGCCGTTAAAAAAGTTTTGTAAAAAGCTAGCCTCCCCTCTAGAGTTGTGGTTTCTATCTTATGAGATAAGTGCCATCAATAAAGAACTTTAATTTGCAAACCCGTGTTCAATTTTTTTGTACATTGTGTGGGTTAGCTTTTAACATTGTTTTGTTTCTTGATCAATTGTTGTATTCATTTTCAATCTAATAGTTTTTCTAACAAGTAGGATCACACTAAAGCTAATAGATTGAGCCATTGAAGGGTGACATAATCACATGGAGGAGGAAAACTAGGGAGTGATCTCACTTTTCCTTTTTGTTTGTATTTGGGTCGTTCCAAGAAGGGTTGGACTATTATAGTAGGAAGCTTCAATTGGGAAGGGAGTCTATACACGATCTCACACACAAACCAAAAGTTGAAGAATGTTGCACTAGGGGTTGCTCCTAGGTGGGTTTGAAAAGTAGATGAATTATTATGTCACAAGTAGGGGCGATTTCTCCTGTAGACCAAACTCACTTTACTGACAAAGTGCAATAGTAACTGAGGCATGTGTTTCACAACCCAGCAAGTGAGGTACATTGATTTTGGTACATGGTACAAATTACAACAACCATTCTATTCTTAAAAATCCAATTTATTTTATTTTATTTTCTTATGTTTTAGATTAGGAAAATTTACTTGCTGGTTTTTTAATTATCATATCATAATCAACAAGTGTTTTACCTTGGGACACTGAAAATAAAGTAAAATTTAAGCCAAGGTTAGATACATTGAATTGGTATTATTATTGGATATCTTGATTCTTTACCCCTGTCTATCTAGTGATTTTAGAGCATATTTGGGCATTTTGCTAGTTGTAACTTTAAGAAATCTACAACAAAATATCAAGGTTTTCAACTCCCAACTCTTAGTTTCTTACCCTAGCAATTTGGCAATTAATTCCTAGCAAATTTATGTTTATTGAATAAAGGCATGTTTTAACAAAATACTCAATGAAAGCAATAAAATAACAAATCCCACATAGACATACACACAAATGTCTACACAATCAACAACACTTCATTTCATTAATTGGGACCTACTTGGGCTCCCTTACTGGGAAAATGGCCAAAATTGAGGAAAATGCATACAAAAATATGGACTTCACCTAATTGATTAAGCCATAGACTTGGTTGATCTGGATCTCCTTGCTCCCCCCTTTGCACCTTCCTCAAATCCATCACACTTGAGTAGAAATTCTTCTCCATCCATCATTGAGATGCCTCTCTCAATTCCTTGTGCCTTTGTGTGTTGTTGTGTCTTCTCCCTTGCCCAAACACTTCTTTTATAAGTTGAAGTTATGACGAATCCATAACCCTAATCTCCAAAGTGATTGATGGCTAAGATTAGATCTTGCCTCACTTGATATCAATGGTTGAGATTCATCTAATTTACTAATGCAAGTAACCTTTGCATTAGATTAGATTAAACTCACTTTTTCCTTATAAAGGAAATTAATTTAATTGTGCAGGTAATTATTAAGGTTCAAGGGTCCATTAGGTAGCTTCTTCATGCTCAGATACTAAGTTCTGCAAAAGTACCTGCTTGAGCTACAAACATCAATACCAACAAGAAAGAAAATCATTTGAAACCTTGTTCTTGACTTTATATTGAATTTGTTTGCTAATTTATTGATTTGGAGTCTAGAATACAATGGTTTTTTAGCCATACTTACGGTTTATTTTAAATTTTAAAATTTTTCTGGCCACTTTGCTTAGTGGGGCTTGATCCCATATTCATAGGCATACAATTTCTAGCTTATTAAAGTTGTGAAGTGGTCTTTTTTTTTTCTTTTTTTTTCTATGTGGTTCATGGACCCTAGAGATCGGTGACCACTATGTCCACCAGAATATTTGTACCAGGCAGATCCACCTGAAGGGACCACTTCTTGCCATCTCAACCATAGAGCCTAACCCGGAGAATGTCGAGAGAATTGAACCTGGGACCTCTCAATAGAAAAGGTCTTTAATGACAAGGACTTGACTAATTGAGCTAACCCTCGGGGCTATTCTAGAAGTGGTCTTATAAGACTTATATTTCATTCTCCAACCTCCCCACCTTTAGATATATGATCTATGAGTGTTTCGGCACTCAATGGGTGGTCTATTTGAGTGAAACAAGTCATCTCTATTGTCTACTACAAGATTTGTAGTCTGATTTTATAGGGCAACAAGCTAATCCACTTTGTAACCCATTTAACCAACAACCTAAATTGAAAAATAACATTATAATTGGTTAGGATATTTTCTCTATATCATTTTTTAGTACTTACATGACATATTTAACATAAATTGGTCTAATGTTTTATGGTATTTTGTTTTATGTTGCATATTCATACTTAAAAATCAACATGGCAACAAACATAATTAACTCCTTCACCTCTTCTTGATCCCATTTGAGACGCTAGTCTTACTTGGAGTTGGTTGGGATATCAAGTGGAAACCATCCATTGGCTTTTAAGAAGGAAAGTCGGCCTAAAAAGCGGGGGTTTGGGCCAAGGTGGTAATGGGCCTCTACCCTGTGTGTGTCAATCCTAGCAGGTTGCATGGGCCTTTTCAACCATGCTAATCTGATTAGTAACAGACTTAACAAGTGACATAATGCATGTTCTTACATTATACTTCCCTTGTTCAATTTTTTTTGAACCTCCTCATACAGCGTCAATAGGCACATTAGGGTTATTGTATTTAATCTTAAGTTCCCTGAAAATACCCTTCAAGACCAAGTCGACCTGGCAGCTAGCAAGTCGGCCTAATTTGAGGAGCAACGTCCACCTTGAGAAGCCTATATAAAGGAGGAAAGTCGACCTCCTTAGATAACATTCATCACTCACTCATTCAAGTGAAGGAGGAAGAAGAAGAAGACAACAAAGAAGGAAGAGGACGAAGGAGACATGTCTTTGGGCTATTTCTCTCTCACATGTGTGAAGGAAGGCTAGGGTTTCTGTTAAAATTGGAAACTAGGGCCAAACTCCATGTGGGTCATCTCATTTATGGACGTTGATATTTTTCCTAGATTCCTCTTGTCGAGAGGTTTAGGATTGATCTAAAGATCCCCCGATTCCAACAAGTATTTATGGAGATACGAATTTATTTGTATTTGCTTGACAAATTGTCAAGGTCGGCCAGCGGTTAAATGTGTGGCACACATGCCCAGTGAATCATATAAATACAAGTGAGGTTGATTCATTTTATCATCATCTCTTCTCTCTCTCTCTCTCCTTAGCTTTGGGTTACACAAGGAGCAGCTCACACGTGGGAAGAAGGAGGACGCAGAAGCTGCTGAAGCTCTCTTTGACCAGTGTTGACCAAGCGTTGACCTTAAAAGAGTGTGTTTTTGGTGTGGTTGCCTCTCTAGGCAGGCCACATTTTTTGGCATGAAAATGGAGGCAATATGACCTTAGGTTTGACCAGCGTTGACTGCCCTAGTTTTGGGCAGCTGGTTGACTTCAGTCAACTGCATTTTGACTATGTATTTGGGGCTGTTTAAGGGCTGATTCTTCAAGTTGTTCGAAGACTAGTTGACCAGGAAATTGACCTAGCATATTGGAGGTCAATTTCATCTCGTTTGACTAAGTTTGACTTTGTTGATTTAGGGTTTGCTGCTGCTGATATAAAATTACAGAATTCTGATTTTGTACTATTTCTCTCTGTTGAACTATTGAAGATAAAAGAATATTTGATCAAAGGGTTCCCCGCATTGGGGTTTGTCCCTGGCTAGCCGTTGCATCCTGTGTCTCTTGTCTTGGCTTGTTTTCTGTCGATCGTTTAATGTTCTATCTACAGTTTACTTAATGTATATGTGATTGCTAATCAATGGGTAATAAGAGGAAAAGAAGTAAACTTCTTTAAGCATAGAACATACCATAATTCAACATGGTATCAGAGCGGAGGTGAAGACAAAGCCTAAGCAAGAGCAAGAGCAAGAACAATCACTGAAAGTTGGCAAGGCTATCCTAAAAACTACATGGGGTCCTCAACACTCTTACTCGCCGAAGACAAGCTCCGTGAGAAGTCTGACTATCACAGATGGAAGATGTCTCTCGATTTGACTTTAGAAGATCAGGAAGTGTTGGACCATGTGAGAGGCAATATTGTTGCGCCTCCATCAAGTGCATCTGCTGTTGTCAGAAGCAAGTGGACCAAGGGAGAAGTCAAAGCAAAGAAGATCATCTAGGGCTCTATCGACAAGCGCCTAGTGGCCTATGTTTCCTAGTTGACCACCTCCAAGGAAATCTACGATAGACTGGTGAGTTTATTTAAAGTTAATGATGCAAATCAAGTTTTGTTCCTTAGAAATACGCTGAAGGAAATTAACAAGGGCAAAGATGAGAGTATGCAAGCATATTTCTTAAGGATCACCGAGATCAAGAATAATCTCCTATCTACCAGGGAAGTAGTTCCTGACAGGGAAATGCTTATCACAACTCTTGGTGGACTGCCACCTGAATGGTATATAGTCAAGACTACTCTTCTCAACAATAATGTCATCCCAGGATTTAAGGAATTGATGGTTAGATGTATTCAAGAAGAAACAAGGATGGAAGAGCAAGAAATGCTCGCGCTTAAAGGCAATCCCTCTGCCTTTTCTTCTCATGCTAAAAGAAGAAACAATATTGGGGCTAAATCCAAAGGAAAGGCTGGACCAAAGGGTGGAAGAAAAGGACAATGTTACAATTACAACAAAATGGGCCACTATGCGAGGGAGTGCCCTGATAAGAGGGACTCACACCATGACGATCTTCAAAATCACTCTCAAGGCAATCAAAGGAATGGCAGGTCCAATGGCAGAGGTAAAAGAAATGTCGAAAATCAAGGAAGAGGATAATCCTTCAAGAAGGCAAGAAACTCCAGGTATGAATCTAGCGTTGTTAACAATAAGCAAGATGAATATTGTCTACCAGCGGCCCTCTCTACTACTGCTCCCCCGGACTCACTGGGAAATTGGCTTATTGATAGTGGTGCCTCAAGGCACTTCACTGGTTACAAAGAAGCTCTCTCTAATCTGATAGAGAAGGAGACCAACCTGGAAATTGTTCCTGGGGACAACGCAAAATATCTCGTGAAAGGCGTAGGGAATGTCACTCTTAAATTGAATCAGGGTAATACAATTCATTTGCAAGAAGTGTTATATGTACCTGATCTAAAAAAGAACCTGGTATCCGTTTCGAAAATGGAATACAAAGGCTATAAGGCGACCTTCATCGATGGCAAGGTACGTGTATGGAAAAAGAATTTTAAAGAAGCTTTCACTCTTGGGTTTCGAGTTGATTCATTATATCATGTCGAAGGAAGTCTGTTGGGTGTCATGTCTTGTGACACATCACTTCAGTCCGAACTATTGCATTGGAGGTTTGCTCACCTTCATTGTAAAGCTCTACCCAATGCAAGACAAATGTTGACAGGGATGCCCGAGTTCTGAGTAGAGCAAGAAGGTGTATGTCCTGGATGTGTTGAAGGGAAGCTCAAAAGGGGACCATTCCCCTCAAGCCAAAGCAAGACCTCTGATATATTGCAGTTGGTTCACTCAGACATATATTACCCTACTTTTATAGATGACTATTCTCGCAAGAATTGGATATACTTCTTGAAAAATAAGGATGAAGTGTTCACTTGGTTTTGTCACTTCAAAGCCTTGATCGAGAATCAAACTGAAAAGAAAATCAAGATCTTAAGGACTGATAATGGGACTGAGTATGAATCCAATGAGTTCCATGACTTTTGCAAAGAGGTTGGCATTAAAAGGGAGACTACAACACCATATACTCCTAAGCAGAATGGTGTTGCGGAATGGAAGAATCGTACGATTGTGGAAGCTGTCTGTGCTATGCTCCATGATCAAAGACTTCTGAAGTTTCTATGGGCCGAAGCTACAAATATCGCAGTATATGTGAAAAACTGATGCCCTCACCAAGCATTAGGTTCCAAGACTCCCAAAGAGATGTTCACTGGTAAGAAACCTGACGTATCTCATTTTAGAATTTTTGAAAGTCCTGTATATTTTCATGTGTCAAAGGAGAAAAGGAATAAATTGGGTGCATCTGGAAAGAAAGGAAGCTTCGTGGGCTATAGCGAATATACTAAGGGCGATCTATGTCGCTTGTCAAGGGGAAATCGAGATTAGCCATGATGTCACCTTTGACGAAGATATGGCTCTTAGCAAAGTTGACAATCTTCTTACTCAAAGGGGATCTAAAGAAGCTGACACCAGGGAACTGAAGGAAAAGGAAGATGAGACGATGCCTAATGTGGAAGAACCTATGGATCCTTTTGATCCCCCTTCGCAAGAGCCTTCCTCTTCCAGGAAGAGGCCTTCATGGCTTAGGGGGACACTTGATGATGTTGAAGGACACATTGCACCCAGAGGGACTTTCCGGGAAAGTAAGAAGCCGACCAGGTATCAGGGATACTTGACCATCATGAGCATGATCATCCAAAATGAGCCTTCATCATTTGTAGAAGTTGTCAAGCATCAAGTATGGAAGGATGCTATGACTGAGGAATATGAGTCCATCATGAAAAATGATGTCTCGGATGTGGTCCCTAGACCCCAGGACAAAGTAGTTGTCACTTCGAAATGGCTTTACAAGATAAGGCATGCAGTTGATGGAAGTGCAGAAAAGTATAAGGCTCATTTTGTCGCTCGTGGCTTCTCTCAAAAGGAAGGGATAGACTATGACGAGATATTTGCACCTATTGCTCGATATACCACCATCTGCTCGATTATAGCCCTTGTTGCTTTGTAAGGATGGAACCTACATCAGATGGATGTCAAGATCGCATTATTGCATGGTTCGATCAAAGAGGAAGTCTATGTGGAACAACCCGAAGGATTTGAGATTCTTGATCGGGAATCTCACGTGTGCAAATTGAAGAAAGCCCTCTATGGGCTAAAGCGGGCACCCCAAGCATGGTATGAGAGGATCGATAGCTACATGATGAAGTTGGGATTCACTAGGATTGAAGCCAACCCTAAGCTTTATTTTAAGGTTGAAGATGAAAAACCTGTCATACTGGTGTTGTACATTGATGACCTCTTTCTAACAGGTGCTGACCCTCTCATTCTCAAATGTAAGAGGGAGTTGGCTTTCGAGTTCGAGATGAAAGACCTAGGACTGATGCACTATTTCCTAGGACTTGAAGTCTGGCAGAAACCAGGGGAGATTTTCCTATCTCAAGGAAAATATGTGGTGAAAATATTGGAGAGATTCGGTATGGTGGATTGCAAGCCCGTGACTACCCCGATGGAGCTTGACTTCAAGAAGTTAAGCGGTAGTGCTGCCGGACCTGTTTTACGAAATGCTACCGAGTATTGTCAACTCGTTGGAGCATTGATGTTCTTGGTGAACTCCCATCCGGATATATGCTTTGCAGTCAACACGTTGAGTCAACATATGGTTGAGCCTCACCACACATATTGGATTGGTGCCAAGAATTTGTTGAGATATCTTCGTGGCACAATCACTCATGGGTTGAGATACATTGCCGGAGATGTGAGACTACTTGGATATACCGATGCTAATTGGGCAGGTAGTGTGGTGGACTGAAAGAGCACTTTCGGGTGCTGTTTCTCTTTGGGATCTGCCTTGATATCCTAGATGAGCAGGAAGCAAAAGTCGGTGGCTTTGAGCACCGCCGAGACAGAGTACACTGCTGCTAGTATGGCCTCTTGTGAGGTGGTCTGGTTGTGGAAGCTCTTCAGTGAGCTGTTTGGATTCACATTGGATACCACTATGATCTTGTATGACAACCAGAGCGGGATTCGTTTATCAGAGAATCTCGTATTTCATGATCGCTCCATGCACATCGATATCAGGTACCACTATATTTGGGATATGGTACAGCGGGGAGCAATAAGGCTCCAACATATCGGTACAGATGAACAGGTCGCCGAAATTTTGACGAAGCCCCTGGGAAAGGTAAAATTCCTGACTTTCCGAGAACGACTTGGTGTCATTGAGTGACCCTCTTATGAGGGTCATGTATGATGCAAATATTGAGCTCTGGGGGCTCTAGGGGGGCGCAGGGTACTTCTTGGAGTCACATGCGACCACAGGACGACTCACCATCCCCCGATGGTGCGCTATGTATAGGGTGAAAGGTTCAACCTTCCCTTGTGACACCCTGTGGCGACTGTGGGATGGGATGATTAGTTCTCCTGTGGGCTAAGATGATTAGTTCGCCCGTGGCGACTGTGGGCCAGGATGATTAGTTCTCCTGCGACAACTATTGGATAGGATGATTCGTTCTCTTGTGGATAGGATGATTAGTTCTCCTGTCGAGGAATCCTACCCATGCAGTTTGGGACTCATGGAAGGTACCTCTCATCTGATCAATGAGTAGGGAAATGGGGTTAGGGACCATAGTAGTACTATCGATGGACGCATCATTGTATCTACCGTACTCCCTATGCTAGGATGATCTCCATTGATCCGGGATCAGTGAGAGTGGTATGACACACTCTGAGACTGACCTCGGGTCAGTGGAGGATGGTATGATATATCCTCGATCATTTCTTCTTCTTCATAGTTCAGCAAAGCAGAGCCAATAGTGCAAGGCAGTGCATTTAATGGTTGGGACAGTACCAACGGTAGACGGATTAGGAGATGGAGTTCTCCCTAGTTGAGAGGGAGTGTTAAAATTGGAAACTAGAGCCAAACTCCATGTGGGTCATCTCATTTATGACAGCTGATATTTTTCCTAGATTCCTCTTGTCGAGAGGTGTAGGATTGGTTTAAAGATCATTCGATTTTGACAAGTATTTATGGAGATGTGAATTTATTTGTATTTACTTGACAAATTGTCAAGTTCAGCCAACAGTTAAATGTGTGGCACACATGCCCAGTGAATCATTTAAATACAAGTGAGGTTGATTCATTTTATCATCATCTCATCTCACTCATTTCTTCTCTCTCTCTCCTTAGCTTTGGGTTACACAAGGAGCAACTCACACATGGGAAGAAGGAGGACGCAGTAGGGCAAGGAGGACGCAGAAGCTATTGAAGGTCTCTTTGACCATCATTGACCAAGTGTTGACCTTAGAAGAGTGCGTTTTTGGTGTGGCTGCCTATCCTAGGTAGGCCACTTTTTTGGCACAAAAATCTAGGCAATATGACCTCAGGTTTGACCAGCATTGACTGCCCTAGTTTGGGGTAGCAGGTTGACTTTAGTCGACTACATTTTGACTGTATATTTGGGGCTGTTTAAGGGTTGATTCTTCAGGCTGTTCGAAGACTAATTGACCAGGAAATTGACCAAGCATATTGGAGGTCAATTTCATCTCGTTTGACTAAGTTTGACTTTTTTGATTTAGGGTTTGTTGCTGTTGATATAAAATTACAAAATTATGATTTTGTACTATTTCTCTCTGTTGAACTATTGAAGATAAAAGAAGATTTGATCAAAGGGTTCGCCACATTGGGGTTTGCCCCTGGCTAGCCACCACATCTTGTGTCTCTTGTCTTGGCTTGTTTTCTGTCAATCGTTTAATGTATATGCGATTGCTAATCAATGGTTAATAAGAAGAAAAGAAGCAAACTTCTCTAAGCATAGAACATACCATAATTCAACAATTTCTGCAGTTGATCTAGGGTTTTCTTCTACGGGTTTGATCTTGAAGAAGGAAAGGAAAGAAGGTTAAGCGAAGGTCACAAGAAGCCATCAGCAGCCTCCAGAAGGAAGAGAAAGCTAAGTGAAGCTCTGAGAAAGCCTTGGGAGGCTAAAAGAAGCTAACACGTGTGGCAACAACAACTACAAGAGGGCCAAAAATTTCAGGTCTGCAATGAAGACCGAAATTCTGTATCTAGGGGTCGAAGTTGTGCTACTGGAAGAGATTTGACTGGGTTTGACTTGAACAAGGAAAGAACATCATCCAGAAGGGTTGGACTTGGTCTTAGTCTAGAGATCTTGGAATTCGTCAATTGAAGAATCTAAAAGGAAGAGAAGAGAGTTGCAGGTTTTCCTCTCAAGTGGAGAGGTTTTGGACTTGGCTTGTAGCTTGTATTTGTGTTCTTGTTCTTCTTGTTTTTGGTAGTTGTTTGATGATATACAAACATATTAATAAGTAAAGAAGCTAATAAGTATGCAAAATTAAAAAGACATCCCAAGCAATTATCAAGAACAGATAAATCACTCTAATCATTGCCCTATAGATTTTTCAACATGGTATCAGAGCTAAGGTTGGTAGAGGGAATAAAGAAAATCTCTACTACATTGAAGAAACTTTTAAAGAAGTGTTTAAAGGTAGTAAGTCATCTCATGAAGGGTATCAAAGAAGCATGTAATCTGCTATCTACTCCAAAGAAGAAAGTGAACAATACAAAGGACGAATGACTCTTCTCAGCACTGACTGGCACGTTTCAAGATGAGAACATTTGGGTAGTTGATAGTGGAGCATCAAGGTACATGAACGAGCATCACAAGCAACTAAAAGAATTGTCAAAAGGAAAGTCTTCTTACTTCGTAGAGCTTGGAGATAATAAGAGCTATCATGTTAGAGGAATTAGATCAACCTCAATAGAGTTGTAGAATGGAGGCAATATTCATCTCAGCAACATCCTATTTGTTCCAGGGTTGCATAAGAATTTACTATCCATTTCAAGTCTAGAAGATAAAGGTGATAGAGTGTCTTTCATTGATGGAAAAGTTGTAGTATGAGGTAAAAAATCAAGTATAGAAAATGCTAGAGTAATTGGGATTTGTGAAGGAAGACTTTACAGGTTGTTATCCCCTCTTGCTCAATCTTTAGTTCACATTGAAATCAACCCATGTGAACTTTGGCATAGAAGATTTGGTCATCTCCATTTCAAAATTCTTCCAACTCTAAGTTCTATAGTAGATGGAATCCCCGATCTGAAAGAAGATCACGTAGGAGTATGCAAGGGATGTGCATTGGCAAAGAACACCAAGAAACCATTTGGAAGCATTGCTTCATGGTCAAAAGAAAACTTGGATCTTATTCATTTCGATGTTTATGGTCCTATGACTCATAAATCACTTGGAGGTCATTTATATTGTCACATTTATAGATGATCATTCAAGGAATACTTGGGTTTCTTTAATGAAATCCAAGGATGAAGTATTTACTAAATTTCAAGAATTCAAAGCTAAATTAGAGAACCTTACACAAATAAGAATCAAGATATTAATATCCGATAATGGAGGAGAATATACATCCACGGAAATCATAACTTTCTATAAGGATTCTAGGATTAAGAGGGAGTTGATAGTCCCATATAATCCCGAACAAAATGGAGTTGCAGAACGGAATAATTGATCCATTGAAGAAAGTGTAAAAGCAATGTTACATGATCAAGATTTACTGAAACTTCTATGGGGTGAAGCTACAAAGATAGTTGTATACATACAAAATCGAAGTCCCCACAAGTCTCTAGATAACAAGACTCCTGAAGAGGTGTTCACTGGGAAGAAACCAAATGTAGTTCATTTCCGAGTTTTTGGTTTTCCTGTCTATATACATATACCTAAGGACAAAAGAAAGAAGTTGGATCCATCTGGCATGAAGAGAACATTTGTGGGCTACAGTAACTCTTCTAAGGCATATAAGATCTACATAAAGGAAGGATTCAAATAGAAGTTAGTCGAGATGTGATATTTGACGAAAGTATTGCATTCAAGAAATCAAAGGATCTCCCTATGGACTCTAATGATGAAGAACTTCCAGTATTCGAAGGAGAAGTAAATAGGGAAGAAGAAGAATCAAACCATGAAGATGAAGGTCCCTATGACCAATACGATTTGTGGTAATTCTTGAAACTAGAAAAAAACCTAACTGGTTGAAGTCTACACTTCTAGATGCAGAAGGTCATGGAGCAACTCAAGGTACATTTAGGGAAAGCAAGAAGCCTAAACAATATTCTAGGAACGCAACCTACATGACAAAGCTAATTGAAGTAGGGCCGCTTACTTTTGAAGAAGTTGTCAATCACCAAGAATGGAAGGATGCTATGAATGAAGAATATCAATCTATAATGAAGAATGAAGTTTGGGAGATCATACCTAAGTCTGAAGACAAATCTGTGGTAACTTCCAAGTGGCTCTACAAGATCAAACATGCAATAGATGGAAGTATTGATAAATATAAGACAAGGTTTGTGGCTAGAGGCTTCTTTCCAGAAGAAGGCATCGATTATGAAGAGACATTTGTTCCAACAACAAGGTATACAACTATTCGTTCATTGGTCTCTTTGGTAGCATCGATGGGATGGAACATCCACCAAATGGATGTCAAGACTACATTCCTAAATGGCACAACTGATGAGGAAGTCTATATAGAGAAACCTTCGGGATTTGAAGTTAAAGACAAAAAGGCATATGTTTGCAGATTGAAGAAGGCATTATACGGCCTCAAGCAAGCACCAAGGGCATGTTATGCTAGGATTGATGCATACTTACAAAGATTAGGCTTCTCAAAGAGATCCAAACCTTTATATTAAGGTTGTGAAGGGAGAGTAGGTAATCATTCTTATATATGTAGATGATCTTCTCTTGACATGTGTGGAAGGTCAAATTGAAGAATGTAAGAAGCAACTAGCAGTATAATTTGACATGAAGGATCTAGGGTTGATGCACTACTATTTGGGACTAGAAGTCTGGGAAGGACCCGATAAGATCTACCTAAGTCAAGGAAAGTATGTGATCAAGATGTTGAAGAGGTTTGACATGATGTATTGCAAACCAATGACAACCTCGATGATCACAAACTTGAAAAGACTAAGGAGTTTTCAATCAAGCCCCGTGGATCCTTCCAAGTATAGGCAATTGATTGGCTCACTGATGTACTTGGTGAATACTCAACTAGATATATGTTTTGCAGTAAATATTCTTAGTCAATTCCAAGTGGAGTCGAAGCATGATCATTGGATAGCTGCAAAACATATATTGAGATATCTGCAAGGAACCATCCACTACTGCCTGAAATATGGTAGAAGGAATGATGTCCACTTGATTGGATATACAAATTCTGACTAGGGAGGTAGTGAGTAGAATGGAAGGAGCACTATAGGAGGATGTTTTAGTTTAGGATCCTACATGATCTCATGGATGAGCAAAAATAAAGAAATAGTTGCTTTGAGTAGTGTTGAGGTTGAGTATATTGCAAATTATGAAGTAAGAAGAGAAGTTGTCTAGTTAAGGAAGTTGTTATCCAATTGCAGAAAAAGGGTACCTCGTAGGATATAGCGAGATCTCAAAGGCATACAGAATCTACATTCCTAGCAGCAGGAAGATTGTAGTGAGACGAGATGTGAAATTCATGGAGGATAGAGCTTTCAGGAAATCTTGAGAGATGCCAGCAGAAGGTCAATCAACAGATGTTCCATTAGTCCAGTAGCAGCAGGGGCAGTGAGGAGGATAGGCACGAGGACATACACCTAGATCGAGTACAGTGACCACCACTAGTATTTCCTCAGAAGAAGGAAATCTAGGTAGTTATCAGCAAATGGAATGACGGGAGTAAGAGGAGGTGTTGACTGAGCCTCCCACCACCAGTGGTAGAACCAGCAAGGAAGTACGATAGACGCTAAGGGACGTAGAGGAGTTTGTTGGAGCTCCTACAATCGAGAAGAGGCAGCGTAGACAACCTGACAGATACCAAGCCTTGGTAGCACAGGTTGAAGAACCCTCTAGCTTTCACGAAGCAATTCAACACCAAGTTTGGGTGGATTCCATGGTAGAAGAGTATAGTTCTATCATGACGAATGATGTCTGGGAAGTAGTACCTAGACCAGGGTATAGATTTGTTGTAGGATCAAGGTGGGTCTACAAGATCAAGTATGCTGGAAATGGCAGTATAGAGAAGTACAAGGCTAGGTTCGTGGAAAAAGGGTACGCACAGAAAGAAGGAAAAGTGTTAAATTATGGTATGTTCTATGCTTAGAGTAGTTTACTTCTTTTCTTCTTATTAGGCACAAATTAGTAATCACATATACATTAAGTAAAGTGCAGATAGAACATTAAACGATCAACAGAAAACAAGCCAAGACAAGAGACATAAGATGTGACAGCTAGCTAAGGAAAAACCCCAATGCGAGGAAACCCTTTGATCAAATCTTCTTTTATTTTCAATAGTTCAGCAGAGAGAAATAGTACAAAATCAAAATTTTGTAATTTTATATCAGCAGCAACAAACCCTAGATCAACAAAGTCAAACGAGTTGAAATTAACCTCCAATATGCTTGGTCAATTTCCAGTCAACTAGCCCTCGAAAAACCTGAAGAAATAGCCCTTGAACAACCCAAAAAACACAGTCAAATTGTTTTTTACTGAAGTCAACCTGCTGCCCAAAACTAGGGTAGTCAATGCTGGTCAAACCTGTGGACGAATTGCCTTGATTTTTGTGCCAAAATCTGCGGCCTACCTAGGAGAGGCAACCACACCAAAATCACACCCTTGATGAGTCAACTCTTGGTCAACGCAGGTCAAAGAGACCTTCAACAGCTTCTACGTCCTCCTTTCAACGTCCTTCTTGCCCTAATGCGTCCTCCTTCTTCCCACGTGTGAATTGCTCCTTGTATAACCCAAAGCTAAGGAGAGAGAGGGAAAAATGAGTGAGATGAGATGATGAGAAAATGAATCAACCTCTCTTGTATTTATATGATTCACTAGGCATGTGTGCCACACATTTAACTATTGGCCGACCTTGACAATTTGTCAAGTAAATACAAATAAATTCATATCTCCATAAATAATTGTCGGAATCAGATGATCTTTAGATCAATCCTACACCTCTCGACAAGAGGAATCTAGGGAAAATATCAGCTTTCATAAATGAGGTGACCCACATGGAGTTTGGCCCTAGTTGCCAATTTTAACAGTCCCTCTCAACTGGGGAGAACTCCATCTGCAATCCATCTGACTGTCGCTACTATCTCAACCATCAAATGCACTGCCCTACACTACTATGCTCTACTCGAACTATGAAGAAGAAGAAATGATCGAGGATGTATCATACCATCTTCCACTGACCCGAATTCAGTCTCAGAGTGTGTCATACCACTCTCATTGATCCCATATCAGTATCATTGATCCCATATCAATGGAGGTCATCCTAGCATAGGGAGTACGGTAGATACAACGATGCGTCCATCAACAATAATACTAATGGCCCCTAACCCCATTTCCCTACTCATTGATCAGATGAGAGGTACTTCCCATGAGTCCCAGACTACATGGGTAGGATGCCTCGACAGGAGAACTAATCATCCTGTCCACAGGAGATCGAATCATCCTGTCCAACAGTCACCATAGGAGAACTAATCATCCTGGCCCACATGAGAATTAATAACAATGTAAACTTTGAAACGGGAACTGATACTGTTACCCGTTTCGTAGAGATAGCAAAAAAGTGACCTGATATTGTGAAAAAGTTGATGATGCAGAACGAACATGTTTTTTTTAGAGCATAGATTTTTGGAAGGAATGTCGTGGGAAGGATAGTTTTATTACATTACGTTTTAGAATGGTAGTGAATTTCATGCTGATTTAAAAAGTGA